>CM042142.1:95414688-96117188 GCA_023376005.1 Doryteuthis pealeii
CCATAAAATCTGTTTGCACTTTAATGAATTTTAAACTTTAAGTGCACACTGACTTTATGGACACCCTCTATAATTAATTGATAGATGTAGTCATCATCTATAATGAACTCAAGATACTTCATTAACCCGGCATCATAGAAAAGTAAGAATAAAACTGGCTTAATGTGTCAATATTAGACATAATAGTAAATTATTAAATTGCCGCGAATAAGTGCTGTCCTGGAAAATTTTTAAAATGTCCTGGAAATGTCCTGGAAACGTCCTGGAAAATGGTTTCCTAAAATGAGTGGGAACCCTGACATGGCAACCCAGGGTCAAATCTTGGATGAAGCTGTTTGCTTTTCCCATAATATTAACACCCTTGGGAAAGGTATGAATCCAATTATCCTCCCTTCAGCTATGGGCAGATACTAAGGCAGACTGAAGCTCTTTGACCTTGGTTTGACAACTGGTCTATGAGGAAGAAAACTCAGAATTCAAACTTGTTACACTATGCTTAAAATTGACCTTGTGTCACTCTCTGTTTGAATGGAAGGGTTGGGTAGATGCATATTAAACAGATTATAGTTTCTTGTTAACTAGTTTGATAATTTTATTTTTATCCTTGACTCTTGAGGATTGATCAGAACACTTTAATATAGAATCTGAATATAATTTTCCTCTTTAAAAAAAAAAAATTACAATAAAACATAAGTTAAATCTTTTATATTTTGTATAGCAAGACAAAGCAATTAAAATAGATTTTAGCAATGTTTTAAAAATAATGAGATAAGAAATCATTAGATATTTTATATTACTTGTGTAACTCAGAACATTCTAATTTCTACATAGAAAGGAACTCCTTGTCTAATGAAGGTAAGGGGAATGCATTAAAATATTACTGGCCTAACATATATAATTAAACCAAAGACCTGATGTATATTGCCTGTTTTGGTTTTCTTACTATCCAATGGTGTTCTCTGTCCACTATTTGGACCTCATCCCAGTAAGGGTAATCTGTAATAGTATGTCTATTCTAGATTTTTCTCCCTCCTTTTGGAGGTGAATAATATTTATGTATCATGTTGGAATGAACCAATTCTGTTGGTATCTGATTGACCATCTTGTGCTGTTAAAAAAAAAGAAAAAAGAGAAACCTTTCTTTTTTTCTTATATCTGAAGAAGGCTGTAAATTGGATCATATGAAAGGTGTGTGAGTAACAACATTAACAATACAAAGCCTTTATTTATCAAAACAAAACTTGGAACAAATTAATATAACCACATAAAAGAAGATATATTACCAATTAAAATGTAAACTAAAAAATAAATGTGATATTGAGTTTAATCTTATACAAAATGAGGTCAGTAGGTGTGGAAGTTGTCCACAAATATTTCTCATTTTCTCATGGTCTAATAGTAATGTACTGAGACAGCTGATCTGATTACCTTAGCATAAAAATGTATTTCCTGCTTTCTTTATCTTCTCTTTCCTCTTACTTTTTTTACCTGTTGGTAACTGACATGCCTATTTTAAATTCTTAACTTTGTGTATCAACACTGAGCAGTTCACATTGATTTTACTTACCTCCACTGCCATATATAATTTTTTTCAGTCTCTTTCTATAGATTAATTTCTGGCATTCACTTAGACCTTTTTTGTTGGTTATTTTTTTAAAGAGGCAATATTTCAATTTTGTGTCAGTGAAATGGTGATATGTGAAGTGTCTAAATGTATTGCATACCTTGAATTCAAGTTCAGCTTATCCCTCGTTTAACCAGTTTGATCATTCAACCAGTCAGTTGGCGTAATGTGAGAAAATCAAGATTAAGGAATGACTAGGAAGTTTTTCCCATCGACCTCTTTTGGGAGCGGAAAAATGCAAACAATGATTATCTATATTTTTCTTTATAAGTCTATATATGCTGAAATGGTAGAGAAATATAAAAGAAAATATTCAAGGAAATGCCTGATTCATATATGAATCTGTCTTTGTTTGAAAAAAAAATTAGGGGCTATTAGCATACCAGCAGAAACAAATCAATTATTGTTTATGTTTCTTTTAGTTGAACCAAAATGAGAAAAAAAAATAGTTCTGTGCTTCTGGTACTAGCATTTTAATATTCAATTTATTAAATGGAACAATGTTACCCTTGTTTAATTTTGTATCATCTGATATAGACTTTGAATTTGCTTGCAATCTTTTATAACAATCATACTTGTAGAATCTGAATATCTTTAATAATACAGGATGTTTCAAAATTTTTATATCACTTGAAATGAACAGGGTGTTTCAGAAAAATTTGTGTCACTTCATAATCTAATAACTTGACCAGTTCTCATTCAAATGATATCAAATTTTAACAGTACGTGTAAAAAAAAATTCTATGTTTAATGTTTAAATGCCATTTTCTTTCCAGTAAATGGCATTTAATCTGGAACCTCCCCCCCCAAAAAAAAAATAACAACATTAAACATGAAATTTTTAGTAGTTTCTACACATGCTGTTAAAATTTGAGATTATTTCAATAAATTTATTAGATCATGAAATGATACCAATTTTTCTGAAACACTGTATATCAACTCTTAGGATTTTGGGAGTAATTGTATTCCTCTTTGACATATAACCATATTTTAAAGCCTAGGCGGCCTATATGGTACCCTTTTGGCAAAATAAATCGGATCCCCCACTCCCCCTGAAAAAAAAAATGTAAATTTTTTTTATTTTTTTTATCGTGGGGCAACCTTGTTGCAATTCTAATAAATTCAAATCTAATTTTTTCCTAATTTTATTTGGCTTATTTTTAAATAAGTTTTTAAGATATGAAAGAACAGTTCTATCCTATTTTGCATGGTTAACCTAGTTTGCCAATTATATATTCCAACAAAAATAATGATAGTGCTTTATGTTATCAATGCATTCTTAATGTTTGTGAAATATACCAAGAAATTCTTGTGTTATAGAAATCCTCCATTAACCCCCATTTGTAATAACTATTGTTTGAAGAAAAGAAATAACACTTTATTGTTTTGTATCCTAATGCTAGAAAATCTATTGAATTTTGCATTAAAGATGTTCCTCTCTTTACACAATGTGCTGTTGATTTGACATCTTTTTATTATCTCCTTTATGGTGTCAAATGATCTGGATAAATTTAGAAGTTTTGATTCTTATTGGATTTGTGATATCTTTACATCACTACACTTATTTCTAATTGTTGTTGGCTTGTGAGTTGTTAATGATTTGAGTGTTAGTGTAGAAATTAGCTGAAAATACTCTTGATACTGCCTCCAGTTGTTATTTGACCTTTTACACAATGACCTTTTGTTGCTGACCACTCGCATGGATTCTATCTAAGATCTGCTTTATTCACGGTTTCAGAGATGAAGATTTTGCAAGAATAAGACCTTTTCAATATCTTTGTTCTGCTTTGTGGAACCTTTTGAGAAATAACAAATGTAACATGGCCAGGATCCAAACAAAAATGCCAGTTACTCAAGACATGTGAAACGCAGAAGGAAAAATATGTCTTTGCTACTAAGCAAGCTAAAAGCTAACAAAAATGGACAAAATGCTACTACCTTTTGTTATTTTTTTCCTTTTCAAATTATGATAGTAGTTTAATCCTGGTTCTGATGATTATAAGAATAGAATTGTTGGGGTATGGTGTTTTAAATTCAAAGTATTTTCATAGATATCTCTGAGAAAAAGGAAATAAAATCGGTTTTAATAGCTAAAATATAATTTTATTTCTGGTAAAATCTTTTTTTTTTTTTTTTTTTTTTTTTTTTTTTTTTCTTCTTTTTAAATATATATTTGTTCTGAACAGTTCAGTGGAATAAAGAAAATAAATACCCAAATTTTTAAAATGCTATTTTTTTTTTTTTTTTATTGTTATAAGATATACACTTTAGCAAGTGACTTAATTATGTATTAAGTTTATTTAGTTTATTTATTGTTCAAAGTTTTCTAGTAGAAATTGATTCATTTTGAAAAAATAAAATTTGTGAATAATTCAACCTTTAGCTAAATCAGTTGATTTAGAGCAGGTATGGGCAACCTTTATCAAGAAGTGGGCCACATGAGACATGGCTCATCATGAGGTGGGTCACATGAGACATGGCTCATCATGAGGTGGGTCACACTACCAAAAAAAAAATTCAAGGTAATTTTATGTTGAAGGTACATGTAAGCCTCTGCCTTAGAAATAGGGAAAAAATGCCCCCCCCCCCTTCTTTGGTAAAAATATCTTTTCTATAAAAAATTGAAGCCTTAAATTGGCCATTCAGAAAACACTGCGGGTTGCATATGGCCTGTGGGCTGCAGTTTGCTCATGGCTGCTTTAGAGAAAACATAAACAATTTTACAATTTATATACACACGCACACACACAAACAAGAGGAATAAATTGACAGAAGGGAGCAGGGTATATTTTTGATAGAATATAAACTTCTGCATGTTTGTCCTTTATAATGAAAATAATTTGTTGGTGGGAGCATCCTAAAAATTTCTTAAAGACAATGTGGGAGTTCATAACTCATGAATACTGGTTGAAAAGTCAAGTTGCATTTTTAATTTACTTGGAATGGATGTTAACATCCTATCTAAAGATAGACATCATTTATCTTTTGATCTTTAATACCTTTCATTTTGAATTGTTCAAGTGATCAAAAGTTAAGTAAAATTATATTTTAGCTATTAAAACAGATTTTATTTCCTTTTTCTCAGAGATATCTATGAAAATAATTTGAATTTAAAACACCATACCTGTATGTTGAATGGTAAAAGGTATTTGCTGATTTAAATTTTTCTTAATATTTTATCTGTGCTTTTAGATGAAGATTAAAATGATTTTGTTGCAAAGATTTAAATGCTGCTTTCTGTTGACAAGTCAATACCAATGAAGCTAAATCTGAACTCCATCACATTTGTAAATAATTGATGACCTTCAGGCAAAATTAGGGAAATTTGTCATTTTCTTGAATGAAAAAAGTTAAATTTTATTGAATTAAGAATTTGAAGCCTTTTTCTTTTTATGATATTGCTTTATGATTAGTGTTATGTTTAATATGTATTTTTAAGTAATTGATTTTAGATTTAATCTAGAAATAAAATTTAAAAAATCTTATATCAATTCATTGTTCTTCAATTTTCCTATTATGCAAATATTTATAATCATATTCTCATTTAAATAAAAACATACTTTTCAGTACGACCATTATGTTTTTGTTTTTTTAATTATCTTATCTAATATATAATTAAAATGTTTTCATTTACTTTTTATTTAATATATAATGTCCTCATTTATTTGACAGAATTATAGTCAATGCCAAGCAAAGTAAAACATACAAGCCTTAGACTTTTATTTTTATCAAGAGATTTCAATAAAAAGTCTTAAAGAAATCCCTTGAGTGCTGTATTAGAAGGCAGACATTCACAAAAATAATCTTGCTCACTTTCCGGTGGCTTTTTTAAAAAGTCTTTTTCCTTTTATGCAATCTTATGAATGTGTCCATTCACACAATCCATTTATAATCTTCCATTCATGTTTTATACCACAAGTTTCTCTCGTATGATATTTCCTTGCATCATTTCTACAGCCTTATTTTTGTTTCACTTTTTCTTCCTTTTAAAGATGCCACTCATTAATTTCTGCATTGTGCATTTAGTTTCCTTTTTATTAAATTAAATACAATACATCTGCTTTTCAGATTGAATTATGTCATGGTTATGAACTTAAGAAGCTCTTTGTTTTTATCACCTCTGTCTTTTGTTTTTATTCCTCAGTTTAAACAATTTTTTATTTATTTCAGAGATTGAAGGATGAAATAGCTGAAGTAACAGCCGAGCTTGAAAGCATGGATCTTCCTGATGATATGTGAGTGCATTTCTTTTAAATATCAATTTCATATAATCAAATATTTTCATATTACTTTTATTTTTGTTGTTGTCATGACTTTATCTGTTGCCAATAACAGACAACAAGCATTTTTTTTCTTTTTCTAGTATAACTCCTAGCAAAATTCCATTTAATCAATTTAGGAGAGGAAAAAATTGTCCAAAAATCACTATTACTATTTAAAAAAATTTTTTTTATCTTATCTTCTTGAAGATGCCTCAAAGATAAAGATTTTTTTTTTTTTTTTTTTCTTTGCTGATTTTAATTTAGATGTCAATCTATATAACTTAAATTTAATTGATTTTAGAAAATTTAGATGGATATTTTTTTTTTAATGACTCCAATATCCAGTTTCTGAGTGTCTTAATATATATTTTAAATTTTGATCAAGTCTCATTTTATATTTTACAAAAATATCTTGGAAGATTCTATCTTGCTTTTGTCAACAATTGTTCATTATTTTTTAAGTTTCTCTATAAGAATCTAGTTTGTTAATTGAATTAGAGCATAGTGCTATCTGGATTGTTTCTATATTGAAAATAAAACCCCAAAATAAACTTCTAAATTTAAAAAATCATCCTAAGTCTTATCAACCTAAATAGAATATTTGCATGAAGAAACTTTTTGAAACAACCATTAACTCTCCTCTGACCAATAAGTAATAAACATTACTAGAATGGTCATTTTTATCTGATTCTCTCTGGTTAATTTCTCTATCATCATCATAGACATTGTTCAAAATGTTTCCTTGTTATTTTTTATCAAAACGTGCCATAGCAAAAAGAAGCTTATATTTCTGCAGCTATCAATACTTAGCTAGACATTTTTATTGGCAGTTCTCTACTGACTGATTTTCTCTTGATTAATCAATACTAATCAAATTTCCATTCCAGCTTTCTTCTTCATTTCTCTATTTCTCATAAACTTCTTTGCTGTCAAGTACTTTTTGTATACTTTGTATTAAAAAAAATGGTAACATACAATCAGCAAAACTTTAGAAGCATTTGATAGTTACTTATTTTTGTTTTTACTTGATCATGAAGATTTTTTCAATTACTGTACATAATTATTAAAATAAGTTTTATTTGTATACCAAATGTTAAATTTACTTGATTACTTGTCAAAACTTAAATATGTAAATGGAAAGGTTTGACAAAATATTATGAATATTATCTTGATCAAAAATTAAAGAAATTAAATGTTTGATTTATTGACTGGATATAGGGAGCTAATCTTTTGCAAAATTTATATGTATTTTTATATATGCACCGACACAGTTCATCAAGTACGTTTATTATTGTTAAAGGAATTTATATCCTGACGTGTTTAACTTTTCATTTGTAAATTTATTATTATATCAATCTTAAAAAAAGATATTGCTTTTTATAAAAATAATTTTCTAGATTTTTTTTATAACTGAGGCATCTTCACTATCATTAAATTACCATAATTATGTGTATAACATGCACCCCTAACATTGGACTACGAAATTCTAGGGGGAAAAATTCTCATATCATCTGACTTTTTAGAATTTGTAGCAGTTACATCTAACCTAAATTTAGAATTTGTTCAATTTTTTTTATTGGTTCATACTGACTAAAAATAAGAATTTATATAGTTTACATTATTGTAAAGACAAAATTTACACAAGATTTATACTGTCCTGTTGAATACACCGACTGCACATTTGCGGAGATGTCACCTGTTGGCCATGGGTGACAACTCATAATGCCTGAGGACAGGATTCTGGTAGCTGAGTGGTCTGTGTCCAGGACACTAATTGGTCCCATGACATACAACACTCCACTTCGGTCCTTACTTGGGATAGATGTGCAGTCTAAGAGGCCCCATCTAATCAATCAGCTGATCATTTCAAGCCCTTGCACCTATATGATTGTCCCAACCAAATTGCTCTTATGACAAACATTCAACCCTTTTTATCATATAGGTGCTAGAAGGCAGTGGCTGAGGTTCAACAACCAGTTTATGAATACATATAGAGATGTTTCTTCTAATTCATTGATACACATTCAGTTAATGAAAATTATTTCTACCAATTTGTTTATACATATGAAGTTAATGAAAAATCTAACATAAAATAATTTCTACCAATATATTGATACACATTGAGTTAATGAAAATTATTTCTACTAGTTTATAAAACCATGCAAAACACAAATATTTACCAGCAAATTGTTTGCTTACAGAGCATTTATACAAAAAGACTGGATTTAGCATTGTGTAGCCCACAATGGTTGATATGCCATTTAAACAAAATAACCAACTCGCATAACACTTATTTCTACCAATTAATACACATGAAGTTAATGAAAGATCTAACATAAAAATTACCAATTTATTGATACACATGAAATTAATGAAAATTATTTCTACTAATTCATTAATACACATGAAGTTAAACAAATCATATATATATATATATATATATGCATTAGATAACCCACAAGGAAAAACAAAATGATAAACATTCCAGTGGATATTTCTCTGTAATGGCGTAAAACATTAGTTTGGACTATAATTTACTTTTGGTCATTCCGTCCTTAATATGGTGAGGCATGTAGCTGGAAAAAAAAGTTAATTATATAGTTCTTCTGTACAATATGCACCCCTTAATTTTGAGATGGAAAATCTTGAAAAATAGTGTGTCTTATAGAGAAATAATTATGGTACAAATTTGATGCCATATTTTTTTGTTTTTATCCCAACAATCTGGATTGAGCAAACAGCTCTAAATCAGAAATAAAGATGTAGCTTTAAAGCCTTTGGTCATTTTGTATTTGTACTCTACAAATAATAGATAATAGTAATATTAACATTCTTTGAGAAAAAGCTTTTTTGCTTTATCCAATTGTATGTAATGAAAGATACAAAGTTGATACTGTACTACTTTATCTGCAAATATTAGTCCTGAAGAAAATCATGAATATTACTATTTCAGTTTTGTTTTCTCCAGATGTTATAAGCTTTTCATTATGAAGAATAAAAGAAATCACATTTGGGAAGAAAGAAAGAAACAGTCATGTTTTTTTAATGTTATTTTAATAGTTATTAGAATAATATAAAAGAACAGTTGTTTCTTTCTTTGTTAGCCAAAGATTTAATGACCTAATTTCTTGTAAAGGTTGTTGAACTTAAAATCAATCATTTTCTTTTTTTTTTTCCTACATCTAAAATAGTGATTTTCCCCCCAGTTTGATAGAAGATTACTGATATATCATATTCATATTTCATATTATTTGTGATTGATGAGAAGAAAGAAAGAACAATATTTCTCAATCACACTTCAGCAAATATCTTTCTTTTTTCTTCTTTTTTTCTTTTAAGTACCTCATTGCCCTTTTGCTTTCAAATCATAATCATCTCTTCTCAACTCTGCTTCATTTCCTCTGTACTTTTCTAAGCAGTACTTGTCTGTTCATGTGAAGATTTTCTTTGTACATGACTGCAACAGAATTCCCACTATTATTCGCCTGCTACAACTCCTATTTCTGCCCAGTGAATGACATGGAGAATTGGTGCTTTACTATTAGAATTCAACCCTGAAAAAAAAAAAAAAAAAATGATAATAATAGTTTGTGTCATTCTGCCTCAGTTTCCTGCATTAATGAATTCACTGATGCCAGAGACAATTCTTCTTTGAATATGAGTGCCATCCACTGCTTGCAAATTAGAATATTGAAGAAAGCAACACTATGATGCTTACCAATCTAACCCACACAAAACCTGCCAGTTATTGATCTGAGATTGAGTCAAAATAAAAGTAAAAATTCTGTTTGCTGCAGAGGTGGTGAGAAATTTTAAATCAAATCTTTTTCTTTAAAAAGAAAAAAAAAAACTTCAAAAGGAATGTCTATTTACCAAAAAATTCTTGTTCAAGATCATATTATGATAGACCTTTACTTTTTCTGCAGCGAAGAAAAAAACAAAAACAAAAAAAAAAAATTAATTTATACTGGAAAGAAAGTTAATATAGAGCAATAGTTGATCTCCCAAGCTGTTAGTGGTGAGTTTGTTCACCATTGTGTTCTCCCTAAATTTGGCCCTATTCCAAAGTCCAATAAATTCAAGCTATTGTTTAGAAATAACTGCTTTGATTTTTAAAGATCAATTTATTTTCTTCAAGTGAAGTGAAAAATTAAATATAATAAAGTTGACATTTGTAAATTGAATTTATCTCGAATACATCTGTAAAAGCTTTTCAACACTTTTTGAACTGAACCTTACTATTTATAGCCATGGATTTTATAACCCTTGTTAGGTGTGGAAAACTTTATTAAATCTGTATCCTATCTTTCATGATAATAATAATGTATATGAAATGACATTTTACAATAGATCATCTTATAAAATGTCCACATTATGTCAGCAGAATATTTTTTTTCTTTTTAATGCCAGTTAAATAGAAACTCACAAAAGAACATTTTGTAGGGGGGGGGGACCTCCTCCCCCTAAAAGAATGAGAATTATAAGAGAACTTCTATTCAAGAAGGCATGAATAATAATATGCAGAGAAATTCTTTAAATACAAATAAAATATATGATTAAAGCCAACATCTTGAGGGTTGTTTCTTATTTAAAGGAATTGTCATTCCTTTTATATCTGTTATAATTCAGTTCTATTTTTGTTGAACATTTGAAAATAAATCATGCATATCTTGATAAAGTTTAATGAAATGCATGGTCATCTCCATACTTGAAAAAAATACTTTGGTTTCTGAATTTGGGTGAAACCTTGAAATATAAAACTGAGTTTTCTCATTTGTCATTGGTTTATTTGCAAGCAAAGGTAAATTTAAAAAAACAAAACAAAAGGTTCTTACATGGCTGGTTTTAGGCTTTAAGAGACCCCTGGGCTAATAAAATTTGGAACCCCCTTCATTACGTATCTCCCCCACAACCGTTTGCTTAATTTTTCCCTTTTCTTGCACTATTTTGTCTAATTTGTACAATATTGAGAAATGTTTTACTTATCAAATGTCTGTGTTCAATGAAGTGAAAAATTAAGCAAAGACATAATTTTACAAAACTAAAAAAGCTACATCCAAAATCTATATGTGTGTGTATGTATGTATGTATGTATGTATATATATATATATATATATATATATATATATATATATATATATATATATATATATATAAAGATGCATCAAAATCTAAATGTCATTGGGGGCTCCTCTAGTCTTGAAGCCCTGGGCTGCAGCCCAAACTAGCTCATATGTAAATTTGGCATTGGTTCTTTAGCTTACTATATTTATCAAACTTTCTCTACTTTTGTACGTTCAATCATTTGTAACTTGTGTTTGTGGACTTAGAATGTACTAATATTTAATAACAATCTACTTAAACAAATTCTTTAAAGAAGAACAAAATACTTTCTTTTATATATTATAAAATTTTCATTTAGGTCTCTAACCAAAAAACAAAAACGACTTTTGGGAAGAATGGAATGATTAGATCAAAGTAAATTAAACTACTGATGGAGTGCAATATAGAAATACTAACAAGTTAATCACTCACTAGAAAGTTGAAAAGACCTGATAGTTTTCTAATTGAGCTGCCCTATATAAGACACTCACTTTGTCTGCATGTAAATATAACAACAGCTATTTATATACAACCCAGGTTCACTCTGATCTAGAGTGGTAGTACCTGTTAGGGTCCCATCTACAGGTTAAGCACATCTGTTTAAAAGTTATTTATATTAGATAGGAATACTGTACAATTGTAAATTATTTGTATTAATTATAGTGACTCAAACCTACAAAGGATTATTATTATTAGTTACTTGAAACCACATACTGTGCCATCAAATAATTATTATTAAATAGAAATAATTAATTGAAACCATGTAATTATTAGATAGGGATATTTGAAACTATATAACTGTGTAAATGATATGTATTAGATAGGAATACTTGATGATATATGACGGTACAAAAAATCCAAAAAACTCTTAAACAACTTCACAAAAAATGTAAATATAAACGTACAATGAATGTGATTCACTTACTTCTATGTATAAAATAACCCTAGACAGGTTGAAATTCCATTAAAATCAATCAAAAATATTTATTTACAACTCTATAAATGCAATTTGTTTGGCAAAACACTCTTTTTGTTCTGTTAGTATTGATTTTTACTTTACTATATCTTCATACAATGGGGAATTTTTTTTTTAATGCTATCAGCAAAAAATGAATACAGTCTTATTATTGAATTAATTTAAGAATGACAAAATTACAAAAGACTTATCTAAAAAGAATTTTCAGAAAATATCTCCATGTGACCAAAAATAAAGTCATATTTGTCTCTATAGATATATCTGTGTATTAGATATTGCTTAGTCAATATTAGTAGACTATTCTCTATCTCAACATTCTATTTAGATAGCATCCTATTTTTATGGAATGTGTTATATGCATAGACAGTCGATAGAGGCCAGCTTCATTATTATAATATAAAATGATATATATGTATGGGTGTTTTCTAGTGAGTGATTAACTTGCTAGTATTTCTATGTTGCACTCCTTCTGTAGTTTAATTTACTTTGATCTAATCATTCCATTCTTTCCAAAAGTCGTTTTTGTTTACTAAAATTCACTACCACCCACATGCTCACTAATTTACAAAGCTTATTTTCTATTGATATTTATCAAAATAATTTAGTTTTACTTCTCAACAACAACATTAAGAATAGATAAAATTAATATGTACAAGGTGTTTAAAAACATTTAATATCATTTTACTGGGTGTGAAAAATTGATATAATTTCTTAATCTAAAAACTTGACTAATTCTCATTCAAATTATTTCAAATTTTAACAGCATGTAAAGAAACAACTAAAAATTGTATGTTTAATGTTTGAATTCCTTTTCTTTTTCAGTGAATGGCATAACAGTAAACATAAAATTTTGAGTTTTTTCTACACTGAAACACCCTGTATATAGTTTTATTATTTTTTTCAATGAATCTAGAATTCTTTATTTTCATTCAAATAATGTTTTGCATTTTTCAACATTATTGACATTGTCTGAATAGTGAAATAGTCAAAATTAATTTGATTTTTTTTTTTTTGCATATTATTTATATTGAGCAATTCATTCATCTTTCAACTGCAGAAAAGATGCAAAAGAAATAATATTGCCTCAGTAAAATATTGATCAGTTATGGTGTGCAAACATATTTTATAGGAACTTGTAAAATTTCTTCACATTGCATCACTAACTACTGCTTTAAATGCACTTTGCATATTTGCTGCATTTATTTATTTTGGTTACATTTTTCTTTCTCTCTCTTCTCAATTTCATTAAGCCCAATTTAAATCTTAACATTTTTTTCTTCAAGTTTTTAAAAATGTTGAATTTTTTCCCTATAGGAGGAATTATAACTTTCCCTAAACTAAGTCTACTATTTAACCCTAGGAGGTGCAGGATCATTGACAATACAATATGTTTTCTCTTCTTTTCTTTAGGTTTCTTGTATGACATTATTCTGCATGATTTTCCATTATTTTTCTCTTTGAATTACATTAGACTCTATAAATATGCAAAGGTAGGCTCATGTGGATGAATACAAACCTTACTTGAAGATGGCTTCTTTATTTTTGATACACATTACTTACTAATAAGTGTGGGGAGACAACTTGGGGATAGTGATTTTAAAAAATCAACAGAAATTAAATGAAAAAAAATGTCATAAATTGATAATAATTAACAATGCTTTATCTAAGAAATTTCAATAGTTTTTTTAGCTAATATAACTAGTGTATCAGGCATTCAGAAAAAGACTAAAATAGCCATATGGCTAGTTTTGAATTACTGTAACTCATTGGCCTTCATAGACTAATCAGTAAAGCAACTGCCATGGAAGGGAACGTTCTTCCAAGCTGGGAGTTTGTCTTGCTGGAGGATTATTCCTTATTTCCTATCCATTTTGAATATTAACAATTGTGGAATTACAATCTGGGAAAGGGCAAAAAATTAATATTACCTATACATACGCATACTTTTGCAATTCCCTAATAAAATAACCCTAGACTGGTTGATGTGCTGGTAAAATCAAGTCTTATCTAATGATTATTCATTGACACAGTTTTTATTTCATCTATTTCATTTTAAGAAATGTTTTATTACTTTGCAATAATTATTTTCAATTCTTTTTTCTCTTTGGAAGCTGCCATTTATAAATTTTGGAGATTTTATTTTAATCAATTTATTAGATGACCCTATTTTTTTTTTTTTTTTAAATCTTCACCCCTCTCTTCGTCCTTTCTGTCACTGATGAAAGTACTGTGTGCACTTTGTTACACTTCCCTTTATTTATGTCTTCAATTTTTGGGTTGATGCACCAAAGCATGGTGGGGGAAAAAAAAAAAAAAAATCTTGTCAATAAATCTGTTTTTGCAGGGAGAAAAAAACTCTTCATTTATCAGCTTGTATTCTCCTTGTTAAGTTTAGTGAAAACATATTCAATCATGGACTGTAAAATGTGTCTGTTTAAAGAGACAAATATGCCATTGAGGACTCATGGGCTTTTTCAGTTGACTGGACAAATAATGCATACTATAGAAAAACTTGAATAATATTTAGTTTGAAAGAGGACTTTAAGAATTTCTGGGATTTATAGAGGGCTTGGTATAAATAGCTGTAATTGTCATAAACTTATTTACACCACTGGCTCAATATTGTACCCCCGCCCTTTTTTTATTATAAAACTCTGACTACTCCATATTTTATCAAAACAATATTCATGAGCTCACAAAACATTTTGATATTGCTTGTATCTTACTATTACCATATATATTGTAATACAATCGATTTACAACTTGTTAATATTGTTGTTTAATGTGGCAATATTTCTTAGATTTGTAACACCGTATTCATCATTATTGATATTTATGGAGGTGCTGGTTGTGTAATGAGTATTGCCATAGGAAATGTGCAGAGTTGAAATCCCGAACAAGGCTGTTTGCATTTCACATAGCACTATTACCCTTGGGAAAGGTATACATCCAACTATTCCCCCTCCAGCTATGGGCAGACTGGATTTTTTAACCTTGGTATTGCAATCGGTCTAGAAAAAGGAAAACTCTTAATTCAAACTAGTTAAACTCTACTTAAAAATTGACTGTGTGTCGCACCTTGCTTATGGTGGAGGGGTTGGGTAAATACATGACATTTCAATTGGTTATTCAATAAGACTAGTGGGTAGGAGAAACTGTACTAGTGATCAAAATGCCTTTTTGGTGGGGCTTAAAGTATGCTGTCTGTATCTCCTGGAGAGGGATGGGGTCTTACCTGACCCCCATCCAAAAAGGGGTGCCTCAGGTATACCACTAAACTGTAACTAATAGTGAGGCTCCAATTCTGGAGATTTGGGAAGTGTGGAATACCCCTTCATTGCCATTACTCCCAGGTCCACTCTGACCTGGTGTAGTAGTACCTGTTAAAGTTTCATTTATGAGTCAAATAGATCTGTTTAAAACTTATTCATATTCGATAGGATCATGTGCAAAAAAAAAAAAGAAAAAAAAAGAGATCCAATAACTACGCACAAAAATGTAATTATGAACATACAATTAATGTTTTCCTAGCCTTTAGGTATAAAATAACCCTAGATGTGTTGACATGCCATTAAAATCAATAAATTGTTGATTATGACAAGAGATCAAGAACAATGATGTGTTGGTTTAAAACCTCAAATATCTGGATTATGAAGAGAATCTAAAAAATCAATAATAATCTGCATGAGATGGTTTGGTTCTTTTTGTTTAATTTAATACCAGAATTATCCTTTTAGAAGAACAGTAGTGGCACTATTTAACCCATAGCTTACATGAGAAATGACTTTGTAATTTTTTACTTTTAGTTATTGAAAGATACTTTGATATCTTTAATTTTGCCCAAAGTTGGTAAAAAATCAAAATGGTCTGATCAACACTTCAAAATATTTTATCTAATTTTATCTAATATTTCTAATATGTGATTTTTTATTTTATTTGAATGAATTTCTTTGCTGTTTCCATTTAATGTATACACTTTAATGCACCTTTGAAGTTTCATGAAGCTTTTACTCTTTTGTTGCAATAACTAAATGCCTTGAAAAAAGATTTCTAAGTTTCAGAATCTTTGTGATTTTAAGCATTGCTCACTATGATAGTAAAAAAGATATAAAATAGTTTTAAGTTTTACTTTAACAACAAATATTGCCCTGTAACCAAACTTTGAGTAAGCATTTATAAAACTAAGTTCTGTTTATTGTTATAAAAATCAAATTGTATCATTTGGCAATATGCTTCCAACAACCATTAGATGCAAGTCAATTCATATGAATCAGTGTTATTCATTGTATAAATTTGTTTACTATGAAAGTGTATTAATGTATTTCTGTTGAGGAACATAAGTAATTTTAAAACTTAGAATCAGCAGTAGCTCATCTAGGAAGAAATATGTCAAATTTGATACATTTAATTGTAAAATATATAAATCTTAATTGTACTTAATGATTTTTTTTTTTCTTGATAGTTTTTCTCTAACCTTCCTCAGATGAATATGGAGAATAATCTTCAATGTTATCACTTGTTCATAACATCACCAAATATTGCATTCATCTAAGAGAATGGATTAAGTAGACACACACTTTTTTATTGTTCAGTTATTTCTCTACTTATTTCTCTTTAACTAATAACTATTCTTAAAGAGAAATAAGTATATTAAGAAATCTTATAGATTATTCTTATTTTTCTTATAAAACTCATCTTTCTGTTATATAAGCAAATTATTTAGTGATATGATGATTCCACCTTCAATTAGATAAGTAAATCTTTTGATCCTTATTATTTATCACTGTAAAGATTTCTATATTATTTTTCTTTATTAATGATGTGTAATATAAAGGTTATCAATTTAGATTTCCTAGTTTAGAGAGAAAAAAGATGTATATGGAAATAAATGACTATTAAATGATACCTAATTACTTCACAAGAACTGCTGTCTTTTCTCTACACAAATATTTTGTATCATTAATTTATACATAACCTTTCTGTAAATAACTTATAATCTATAAGTGATATGTTTAATCATTTTTAATTTTTCCTTTTAATTTAAAAAAAGAAGAAGATTAGTTGCAGAATTTAAGTTTGATCATTAATTTAATAAATCAAGTGAATACTGACTCTGGTGTAAAAAGAAGAAAAAAAAGGAATGAAATCACTTTGTCCTGATTTGCAGATATTATAAATCATGCATATAGTTTAATCACGTATAATGGAAGCCAAAAATAATTTGCTTAAAACATTGGAAGAGTAGTTTTAAGTAGGTGGACAATCTCAAGGTTGGGGATTAGTTGCTTCTTTTTCAGGAAGAAAAAATCAAGTACAATGTTTATTACATAAAAAGTAATTTGATAATTAAAAAAAGCCAAATGAAAAAGAAAAAAAAAAATCATTGTGGGTTTCTATTTTTTTGTTCAAGTCAATCAAATTTAAAGATTATCCACAAAATAATTGTAGAGTTGAAATAATAAGCTCTATTGAAGTAAAAATAGCTGTACCTATTCTGTGTATTTTTGTAGTGCAAGAGAATTGTGTAGAGTGTTTGGAAGGACTGTTGATGTCTAAATGTTGGATTGCTATCCATTATAACTTGGAACTCTCTCTCTCTCTCTCTCTCTCTCTCTCTCTCTCTCTCTATCTATCTATCTATCTATCTATCTATCTATCTATCTCTCTCTCTCTCTCTCTCTCTATCTATCTATCTATCTATCTATCTATCTCTCTCTAATTACCTTCATTCAGTAGATTTCAATCTTATACATTATTTGTTGGTTCAAAAAGCTTCATTTTTTTTATATTTAAGAATAATAATAAAGGATAGGGTGCATTTTCGTAAATAATTTTAAGCATTATATTTTTTTTTTTTTTAGAAAATTGGCATATTAGTCCATTTCTATTTTTCCATACAAGGTTGTATATAAATTAATTTAGACTAATTTCCTTGTTTTTGTTTCATTTTAATATATTAGTTGTGCACACTCCAACCATCTTTGAATATCTTTTAGAAGATTAAAAGTTAGAGAATATTCAAGAAAATCCCGAGTGTTTTCATTGGAAAAAAAGATAAAACAAAGAAATTTGCCTGAACTAAGAAAAAAGTTGTTCTGCCTTATTTTATCAGATGTTAAATTATTTAATGACAATAAGTATAAAATTAACATTCAGAATTTTAAGGGTGAACTTATATGCTAACTATGAGTTAAATTTTTCATGTTTTATAACTGATAAATATTTGTAAAACTGATAAACATATTTCTTTGATAATTGGTCTACAGATTTGATTATTATTTCTATTTTTGACTTAATGTTGTTATTCATTTTGTTTATAATTTTCTTCAATTGTCAAGTCTCATCTCACAAAATTTCTATTTCTATATAGTATCAGGTAAAATTATATTTTAGCAAAATGGTTTAGTATATCTATGAAATGAAGCATATGTGCTGCCAATTAGTTAATAAATATGTACAATAATTGTTTATAAAGACTGTAAAGCCAGGTTATGAAATATATATTTTTTTCATTCATGATGATTTTATATAGTTAATTGTTTTCAGGTTTATAGTTAATTAGAAATGTATAAACTTGTGGAGATTTTTAATAAATGAAGTATCTAATTATTAAATATTGTATTCTGATAATACATACAATTTTGATAAAAGTAAATTTGATATTATTGCTGTTTTCTTACTAATATTACCAAACTAGGGCTGGTTTAGTAGAGTGTCTGCCTAGGAATCACAAGGTTTCTGGTTCGATACACGGATCTGTGCAGTAAAGTGAGGAGCTGATGGTAGGTATGATGCTCCACTTCAGATGCTAAAATAATCTCCTTGGTCTAGCACTAGTGAAAAGGGGATAGACTCCCTCGCTGCCTGGCTGATACCGACATTGTCTGGCCACCCTGCTGACTTTAGTTAGTTTTAAGAAGGAAACTAATTACAGTGAATGTTTTATTAGTTTGTCATTGTTATAATAAAATGCTAGGGGATGTAGAAAGTTCTTCCACCACACCCAGTTTATGACCCCCTGTAAACTCTTTGCATGTTTATCATGCAGTGCTCGTGATGTAAATTATATTAGTTTTTTGTTTTCTTTTATACCTGATGTAATATTTGCTTCATTTGTTGTGTTGTCCCAGTCTTGGCTATTTTTAATCCACAACTCAAAAGCTGTTATTATTGTGGATGGCATAAGTTCAAACCTTGGTATAGATTTATTAGAAATCCATTCTCTTGATTCCTAATATATTGGATAATTCAAAAATCCTGCATGTATGGAAATTAAGCTTGGAATCTCTTATATATATTTCATTTCTTATCCTATGAGATATTTCACTGATATGCTGACAATAGGCTAGAAACTATTAAACATGGTATTTATTTACTAAGTCTTCAATTTCTAATTGAGAGTTCCTTACAGGATTTATTGATGTGCACCCCTCTTCTCCATATATGGAAATAGACCAAGTAATTAATATTTCATTGTAGATCACTCCTTTTATGTGAAATTTTCTTATATTAGTCACAATATATCCTGTTTCATCAGACTGAAATTTTATCTTATCCTTGTAATAGATGTTAATGCTTTTTCAGTCTTCCTCTATTTGTTATTAGCAATTGATTAAACTTGAAATGACTATTTGTTTGCTAAATTTCATAGAAAAATTATGTATTTTTGTTTATTGACAAGCCTTTTTTTTTTTTTTTTTTTTTTTTTTAATATTTGCTGGAAAAAAAAATGAATTGGATATACAAAAATGTATCTGTTTAACCATTAATAAGTAGAAATTTTACTTTTCTTTGTATTTGTTAAAAATCAAACAATTAAAATACTAATGTCATATTAAATAGACATTATTTGAAGACAATCTGTTGGAATATATAATTCATAATTATAACTTTCTAATTAAAGTTAAAGACTTATTTTTCTGAATTCACTGAAATAAAAATTGGGTATATCTTTAGGGAAAATGATCAGTTTTGTGATGGAAGAGTTATGATCTCATTCCTACTTAAACCAAAAATTAAATGATTGATTTTAATGGCATGTCAAGTGATCAGGGTTATTTTATGCCTAGAGGTTAGTAATCACATTCATATTTACAATTTTTGTATAGTTATTTCTTAAGAGCATTTTTTTTTTTTTTTTTTGCACATTTGTCTATTAAGGAATTATTATTTATTAAGCTTAGCTTAGTACAAAGCCAGAACTGGGTGCACACAGTAAAAATCAAACTCACTAATGATCAGCTAACCTAACTGACTAATCAATACACTATGAGGCACCATTGTCTATTAAAGAATTCACTCACCAACCAACAATCTTTTTAGAAGGAATTTTGATTATTGTCATTGATAAAAAATAACTAAATAAAAATGATATGTTAGTTTCTGAATGCAGATTCTATTAGGTGAGGTAAACTGTATGCAGTGAACATTTTCAGTGATATCTTTGCTTTCACTCTAGAGAATTTCTATAATTGTAAAGGGGTGACAATCATTTTCTTTGATGATTTGCTTCTTTGACAACATATCATTTTGATGAATTTGAAATGCAGAAGGGTACCCCACCTCAATTATCTTATCATTTTGTGAAAACTTATACATATAGGCATGTATCAATCTCTCTTTACAAATGTTGATAATTTTCAAGATGAAAAGAATAGTATTTTGAATTTGGCAGGGATTTATAAGAATGCTGATGATCAGAGATGCCTAAATTGTGACAAATGCAGAATGCAGTAAAAATACAACAAAAAACAAGCTTATAGCAATGTAGTCCTACCAAAAAAGGAGCATTTTTAGTTTATGGAGACAACAGCTACTTAAACTTTGATCATGTTATATTATTTCTTTCAAATTACAGCTTAAACATTTTATATTAATATAGTTTGTGATTTATCTTTATTTTTATATATAACAAATCTTATAAAAAAAGCACAGATTTCTATTTTTTGTTACAATCTGAAATTTGAAATCTGATACCTGGTTTTTGTTTATCATCAATAAACATTTGAATCCCATTCAACCTTGAATTTAAGCTAAATTTTAGGCATTATTTTATTGTCATCTGAAAATAATGTAATTAAAATTTAGATTGAATTTGTTTTGCACCCTTTGTTTTTTTTTCCATTAAACATCTCTGCTTTGATAAAGAGAACAGAAATTCCACCATGTCTCTAGATTCTTATGATGATAATCTTTTATGACTTTGAATTAATCTTTTATTTATTAATCTCTTTTTTTAAAAACCATTTACTATTATCTTAATACAATTTATATGCACATATTTTCATGTATTCATTCACGTTTTCTTGGGTGTCCCAATGTAGTGTTATGTTTCAGAGGTTGGTCTTGTCTTGTATATCCATTACTAATGAATAGCAAATTTGATCCTCACTGGGTGCCTCTTGTCATCTCATGTCACATCCTATCTGTGGTGAATGGGTTGGGTAAATATCTACACTCACATTTTCTTCAGGTTTTCAGTAAAAATCTTTCCATTTATTTTTAGTAAAATTTATTTATCTAAAATTTCATAATAGAGGTTAAAATGAACCTGCTTTTTATCTGTTAGAGATTGCAAAGAAAAGGTTCTCGAGCAAGTGAAACAAAATAGTGGGAACACTACATTTCAATAAATCATTATTTTACTTTAGTGTAACAAATGCATCCATTTTAAATGTAAGATTGTTTTTGTTTTTTTTTTAATTTTTTACTCCCTTAGATAATTCTAGGAAATTTTTCAACTGATACCCCCCCCCCCCAATAAAATTTGTTTATACCAATTTCAGAATCTGGTGATTAGATTCATCTGTTCTGTTTAGCAGATTAAAAAGATTTATTTCAGAGATCATGTCAGATGTACTATCTTTTCAAATTGTTATTAAGGGTCAAGAACCCTGAGCCTTGATACCCCTTTTTTTATGAGATAACAAATGTTTCCCATCTACCTTTTACTTATTGTACCTCTTACCTTAAACAATTTTTGGCAGTGGATATAAATGCATGATTTCTTTGTGTTCTTAGGTAAATGAAAGATACATTTTTTTTTCCTTTTTGTTCTTCAAGTGAATGCAATTTCTAAAGATAAAAATAGATTAACATTTAATGATCTCAATACAATTAAACAAACTTCGATATTTCTTAAATCAATAAACTATATCTATGAAATTCATTTTTGCTATAGGCCCTCCCCCCTCCAATCTCTGTTTATTTTTTGTTAACATCAGGTATTATGAAAGTGGTATTTATTTATTTATTTACCCCCCCCCCCGCCTCCATTTTTTTCTTAGTATAGCCATTTACATTTTTTCTCAGTTTAAATGAGTGAATTATTTTACAAGACTCCATTTCAGATTCAAAAAGAACCTTTTAGAGCAAAATCTGAGATGATTATTTTTCCAAAATTGGTCCACTTGACATGGAATGATTCTTTTTAAAAAAAAGATAGTAGACATGTCTGTTTTGAAACACAACATTTTTAAAAATTGTTTATGATTTTAATTTTTCTTATGTATCCATTTAGTAAAAGAAAATTCTTTATCAGTTTGTTTGAATTGGTAAGCATTGTGTACTTTATTTCATGACTTTATCTTTGTTTTAATGTATTTTAACATTTGATATGCAAGAATGTTTTTAATATACAAATTCATATATCATTCATCCTATCATAATAGAAATGCACATTTAGGCTATTTCCTTGACCCTTTTTTTTATAGTTTACAAAAGTTTATTTTCAGACCCCCCCCCCCAACACACACACACCTGATGATTCAAATCTACTGAAATCTATTCTGATCTATGCTTAGCCAATCTAGATTACAATTTGAGACCAGTTTTTTCCCTTTATAGTCTACTATCCAATTATTAAACATTGAGGATTGTTCATAATTTTTTTAATTAACCCCCCCCCCCCACACACACATCCACTGCCCTTACCCTCTTACAAAAAAACAAAAACAAGACAAAAAAAATTTATTCTGGTTTGTCAAGTTCATGTAATTTCTGCCTTGCATCTAAAAACGTGTGTTACATGTGTAAAATATATATTCATATATTATGTTAATACAAATGATCTTTATAGATAGATAGATACACAACTTTTAACAAAGACTTTAAACAATTAAATATATTCAAATTTAACTTGTAAGCTTTTAACTTGTTATAACTACAATAGTTCATTCTTATTTACTTTGATAAATTTATAACTTACAATAGAAGGTCTGATTTAGTATCCCCCCCCCCCCCAAAAAAAAAAAAAAAATGCATTCACTCTAGTATTTATACTTGACAAATGCTTTAGATAATGAAAGAAAAAACCAAGGAATTGATTTTGGAAGAGAGATCTAACCTGATTGATTCCTTTTTAAATTTAATCATGTTGATAGTTTTTGGTTGATAGCAGTGCCAGAATCAATTGGGTTTTTGTTTGATAGAATCAATCTGTAAACCTTGATGAAAATTCTAACTTGATGGAAATGCTTTATCTTAAGTGCATCATTTTTCTGGGGTTTTTCAAAAAATTTCTATTAATAATTTTGACTAGGATTATCTTTATGCCTAATTCTAGTTGATTTTTATTACAACTCATTCACGTCACTTCTTCAAGAGTAAAAATCCAGCATGCATGAGAAACAAGAATAATGAATAAATTGTTCATTGCTGTCCAAATGAATTGTAATAAAAAGCAAGTAGAATTAAGAAGATGAAAGATAATGCTGGTCAATAATTATCAATGATAATGATTGACAGAGATTTATCAAAGAAACAAAATAATCTCTCTCTTTTTAAAAAAAAAATTTTTTTTTTTTTACTGTGGATTTATTAAAAAAAACAAAACAAAACAAAAAAAAAAACAACAACTTAATATTACAAGTTGGTTTTTGCATTTTCAGACAAGTGAATCACTCCATTTGGTTTTGATAGTCATGAAAGAAATGTGCTGAATTATTTATCATTTGAAGATTGTTAATATACATTAGATTAGAAATTTTTAAAAATTATATTTTACCCCATTTTTATAATTGTCATGTACAAACTAAACTTACATAGTATCAATAAATGTATCTTTAGTTTTATTCATAGACTACTCAATCATTCAATTTCCCACAAACCTCATGACACATTAGTGTGTATCCATAAATTAAAATCTTCACAAAAATCTTTTATAATATCATGTATTGCATTCTAGAAGAATCAGTTTTCTCTAAGGGACAGTTGGTCTGTTTATCTTTATTTTGTAGTTAAACTTTCTCTAAGTAGATATTTATATTATGTGGGTATTACAGATTTTATGAGTATTTGTCTATAAATAATGTTAATTTGATGTTGTGGTTTATCTGATGAGCATCTTAAACAAACAATGTGACCATATTAGAGGTTGTGGATGAGCATCAAATATTTTATGCAATTGGTTGGTTTTATGGCATGTCAACTATTGTTGGGTTATCTTACTCTGAAGCCAATTTAACAATTATTGTACAAAAATGTTTCTTCACAATCATTTTAAACAGATAAACATGTCATATATAGTTTAAATATCAATGTTTTAAGAGTCAATGTATGCATGTAGTTCAGTTATTTTAAACATTATTTCAAACAGATCTATTTGATCCATAGATGAGACTTTAACAGGTACTACCAATTGAGTCAGAATAGACTTGTGAGTTATGGCAACAAAACTCCACTCTCCCCAGAGTTCAAGAACTCATGCCTCACCATGCAGATGCAGTGTCATATCTGGGACACTGTTGCAGCTGGTACTTGAAAAATCTATGATAACCAGTGTAAAAATAGATTAGACTCAGAATGAATCCCTTTTCTTTTATTATAAACTCTTTTAGAAGATATAACATCCCTTTGTAATGGAATTTGTATGTGTTGTTGATTTTTAGGGGTGGTGTAGAGAGCTTCTGCTTGCGGTTCCAACTCTTGAAAATTCTATTAGGGATATCAGTATGGTAAATCTATTTTTCCTTAGCATCAAGATAAGCAGAATAGGTGGCACCAAGGCTTGAACTTTTCCCCCTGTAATCTATAACCGTTGTCTCAATACCTGAAGTGTTCCAGCCATCTGTAAACATACCCAATGATTTGCATCCTACTCTTATTTCACACTTTCTCCTAATAGTAGTTTTCGGTTAGACTCCTTTTTACTTCCATGTTTCTTTTTATCCTTTTTTTTTTTTTTTTACCATCTGGGCATATTTTACCATTACCCCTACTGGCTAGTTTTATTTATAATTTTTTCAGCATCACCTTTATTCTTGCTACTCTCTCACATCAAATAGTTAGGAATGGGTTTGAGGAGAATTAAAGATTATTCTTCTTCAAGATTCTCTGAATTGCTGTGTTTCTAAAGAGATGACCGAGTCTCTTTATTTTAAAAGGTATTTCAACTGGTTAAAATAGAGTATGGATCAAAAATAATTTATCCAAATATTTGGGGGGGGGGGTTGTTAGTTTTAAATGTTTGTTATTGCATAATTCTATTATTAAAAATAGTTATTTGATTTAAACCTTTTATCTTAAAGAAAGCTAATTATATTTATTTGATCTTTTGGTTTAAATATATAGGATTCATTGTGATTATACAAAAAACAAAATGCAAACAGTTCTTAAGAAGTTCTCAAAGTAGTTTACTTAATGAAAAGAGTCCCCATTGGCTAAAGTCAGTTTTTTTCTCCTAGACCGGATGTCATACCAAGGTTAAAGAGCCTAGTCTGTTTTAATATTTACCCATAACTGGAGGGAGAAAAATAGGATTTATGTGAAATGCAAACAGCTTCATCCAGGATTTGAATTCTGTTTGCTGTGTCCATTTCCTATGATGATAACCATTACACCATGAGTGCAGTAAATGTGTTAGCATTACCACTAAAGATTAATAAAATACAAATAATTGTGTATATGTGCATACATCTATTTGATGCAAAAAAATTCAATATGGAAATCTTTTGTAAATTTGTGACTAATGTCCTCTTTAGATTATCCAAGGACATTTGACTTTCAATGATGTATAAGAAACTAATTTTGTTAAGTTATATCCACAACTGTATGTACATTCATGCAAGTAGACAAGCATATAAACAACTGTGGTTCGTTTGGAGATGCATAGACGTTTTTTGTTAATCTCAACAGTAAATCACTTTATCTTATGGTCTTTACATTTTCTCTCCAACTTTCTTTATTTTCTGTCATTATTCTATGATTCTCATTTTTTAAATTTTTTCCTGACATCCCTATCTGTCCTAAGATTGACTCTCACACAAGTTGTCCCTAAACTGGAGCTACCTGGTTCTTTGGGGGAGGGGAGCAACTGGCAGATAATGTTATTTACTTCACATTGTGAGAATTTAGCATTTTTTTTAAAAACATTATCTAAGATCTAGCAACAATGAAGAACTTCAAAATTTTGTATCAAATGACCTCATAATACAAAAAGATCATGTTAAAAAAATCTATTAAAAAAGACAAAATAAAAACAAACAAGAAACAAAAACTCTCAAAATAAAACCAAGCAATCCAAGTCGGCAAACACACAGATCTAAATTGAACAACTGAAAAGAAAGAAAGAATAAAACCTGTTAAATTTGGATTCAATTTATCTAGAATGCATGTAAAGAAGGAAAAATGAATCTCTTTAATTTTAGAATAATTTTGATTTCCTTACAATTTTTATGCACATGATTAGTTGTTTATTTGCTTTGTTTTAATGATAGGAATTAAGATTAATATTCCTAATGTCTTTTGGTTGAGAAGAGGAAGCTAATATTTCAAGCTTAAGTTCCTCTAATCACAATTTTTAAAAAGCCAAGTGACTTGTAATATTTGTTTTAATTGCACTTCACATGTGTAAATGATAAAATTTAAGAACAGCGAAGAAAGTGGAATTAATTGAATAAATATACACAGTAAATACCAAGGACAATTTAAGATAATTACTGAAACAGCTTGGATAATTAAAATTTAAAAAAAATATTATGTAACATTTCTGTAGGCATCTTCTGTTTGACAGCTGAGATGATGAAATAATTTTGATTACTATGAAAGGACATTTATCATATTAGAATAAAGTTAGCAGAATCTAAGAAGAAGGGCAATGCCCATATCAAGACTTTAAATGACAAGATACAGAAAAACAAGGAATAAGAAATACATCTAAATTTAATGGACCTTATTTTTGTTTTTCTTCTGTGAATGACTGAAAATTTGAAATGGTTGAAAAAATCATTTTAAAAATAAACTTCATTTCAAATGTCCAACTCTAAAAAAATTAACTACACCAAAACAATTTGATGTAATTTAACAGCTTTTCTTAATTTGATGGGAGTTTTATGGCTACAAAGATTCAAGAAATGTTCTTGAAAATGGTGTATACTAGCAACTAGAATTATCTGCCCTTTGACCCCCCCCCCCCAAGAACCAGGTGGCTCCAGTTTATAGACAACTTATGGCAGTCTTAGAATAGATAGGGGTGTCAGGAAAAAGTAAATAAAAAATCTGGAGTCAGAACAATGACAGAAGATAAAGAAATTTTCTGAGTTAATGAGAAAATGTAGAGACAGTGACCTAAAGGGATTTACACTTTAAAAAAGATATTAAGCTGTGAATTTTGAAATTTGCTTGTTAAACTCTTACCAAATATGCCTATATCAGGAATTTTATATTGTTGATGATTTTGTGTTTCTGGGAGTTATCAAAAAAAAAAAAATATTCTTAAGGAATATTTCTCTAGAATTTCACTTGTACAAGTGATTGACATTCAGGTTGTCTAAAGAAATGTTTTTGTTTATAAAGGTACTAACATTTTGACGCCATAGACATATTTTACAAAATCAAATCAACCCCACTAATTGAAAAAATTTACCAAAAATCTGGGAATTATCCAATTTTAATGAAATTTTTAGTGTTGATTTAACAATGAATGAATTTTATAATGCATCAGTTATTTTATTTCAAAAAATTTCTCAAGATAAATTTTAATTCTGTAGAATATATTATGGTTTGTGCTTATGAGCATTTTTTTTATTTCATTTGTGCAACTTTTTGGTTTATAAAATGATAAAACCTGCAAAAATGCAGTAAAATAAAGATTGTAATAATTGTATGTGCACATGTTTCTTTCCTTATTTTAATAGCTTTATTATTAGATTCTTAAGTTACAGAAAATCAACCATATTGTTGACCTCAACAGATTATATAATGAAATTGGGGTAGTGGTCTAGGTTTTATGCCTTTTTTAAAACATAAAAGCACAATTTTAAAGGAAGTTTATTATATCCATTATATAAATATTTGCTTTAATAAATTGGATTTGAAAAAGAAGGAGGGGAAGCTTTAAAAATGAAAGCTTGAAATTACATTAGCATTTAATCCCAAGAAATAGAACTTGACCTATAAAACCTTCTGCCTTTCTTAGTACATAAGGGTCAATGAAATAAAACTGATAAGATTTTAAATGCCCTTTTTTTTCTTTAATAGTCATTGGGCCTCTTTTTATGCCTAAAATGTGTAGACATTCTTGTGTTATTCTGAAACCAAAATCTTTGGAAATGTTTCAGTTGCACTCATTTTGCAAAATAAAGTAGAGGGGAGAGAAGGAAAATAATTTGAAATTCTTACTGTAGAAATGTTTCCATTGTATTGTTTTATCAAATAACCAATGTTACAAATGAACATTTATTTGATTCTCTAGTGTAGTCTACCTAGTAATTACCTGTGAAAATAATCGATATAAGATGATTTTTTCCAGACAAAAAATTAGAAAACATATCTACAGTAATGTCTTGTTACCATAAAAATAGAATTTCTTATTACCATCAAATAAGACCAGGTATTTCATGATAAATAAAAAAAATAAATTCACATAGTATTTTGCATATAATAGTTGTTAACATTCACATCTTTTATAGTATAAATATATAGTATCATGTCAAAGAAAGTTATACAATTTTTTTTATGTCAGCTTATTAGAAAAAGCTAATAGCATGATTAGATTTTAAGTTTAATGTTGAGTAAGTAGAAAAAAAAATCCTAATAAAGTGAAAAACTTTTAGGTCCATAGATGTTTCTAAAAATCTCTTATTTCAGTTGTCATGACGTATTTTATTTATAATTGAAAATGAAGAAAGCTCCCCAAAGATTTGCTAAATCTTGAAATTTAATTCCCTCTAGTTACTTTAACTGAGTTATCACTTATCCATTAAAGAAATGTATTTACCCAGTCACATGCCCATGTCTTTACTCAGTCACGTGCACATGTCTTTATAGTCTACATCAATAAGTCTAAAAACTACCCAATGAATTTCAGGCTGCTGATTCATTTTTTTCTTTTTCTAATTCATTTTTTCAGTTTATTTGATTAAAATGTTGACTCGTAGTGTTTTTGAGTGTGTGTATGTGTGTTTTAACAAAACATCAGCAATTGGGATAAAACCTGTCTATTAAACTAGTTTTTTAAAAAAATTTAAAATTAAGTGTTGATAAATGTGCTCCTAATTGACTTATTTAAGTTCAGGAACCTGTTGGATTTTGTTTAAAATCTTATTTATATATCTGCTAATCATTTATCCTTGAATTTGCAGTAGAAATATTGAATTTTTAACCCTGGCTTACATATTATTTTACTTACAATAATACTGTTAGAATTATTATTTGAATAGAATTTGATTCCTTTCAGTTTTAATATGTAATTGTTACTTTAAAGATATTAGTAAGAAAAGGAGAAATTTAATTAAATTTAAAAACAAAATACTTTCACCATGCTAGTTTATTTGTATTTATTTTGCTTTTGTTAATTTATATTTATACTTATTTTTTCTAATATTTTCTTTAATAATGAGTTAGAAATGTTTCTTTCAGAATTGGCTGTTGCTTTTTCTTCAATAAAGTATGAAGTTTTCAAAAAAAAAAAAAAAATATTGAGACTGAAATTTAAACAGTGATACTTGATTTTAAACTGTTTCTCATTTTGTTGGCTCATTAAGACCAAATTTTCTTGATGTATAAAAGTGGGGTAATGGTTGGAATCTTTTAAATAAATTATTGAATCTGAAGATTTTCTTTAACTTTTATGATTAAATTATTTATCTGTTGGGAAATATATTTTAAAAATTATCTCTTCAAGTTTGGAAGTTTCCAAAACATTTTGCTCTCTTCTTGAAGAGGATTTAAGGAAAATATCTATAATTTACTATAATAATTTATGATGGTAAAAAAAACAAAAAACCCTGATATGAGAGGGAGGTGTGTGTGCGTATAACATTGTTTGTTTTTTGTTGTGTTAATTGAACAATAGATAACAATGAAAGGAATAAGAATACATTTACAAAACTGACATAATCTACCTATCAATTTCATAATGCATTTGGAAGATGGAGTTTTTATCAACTGAGGACACTTATAAAATTCTTGTTTAAAACTCCAAATATGATTGTTGGTATAAAATTCATCCCAGGGCCTCCCATGTTATGTAATGGTTAACAAGCTAAATGATCAGACCATTTTTAGTGAGCTCAATTCTCACTGGGTACTTCTAGACTTGTGACACAACTAAGCTAAGCTTAGTAAATAACTATAAAATCCATCACTATTCCAGCTAATTTAAATAAAATTTGCCCTTTTACTAATTTTTATTTAATCAGCAAGGAATTGAATTTTTTTACATTCTGCGACACAATTGAGGTCTATTTTGTGTTTTAGTCAATAAATCTTTACTGCTAGTTTAAACCTATTATATCGTTGAAAAGAGCTCGTTGAAATATTTCTTTTGTACATAAAATATATTTTTCTCTCCCTTCACTCGTTAAAGCAGCGGTAAAAAAATAAATTAAAAATGAAGTTTTATTTTTTATTTTACATTAAAAAAAACAAACTTCGATTGAACAAGATGCAGATAAATACATTATTCTAGGACCGTAACTATTACCATTTTGGGAAATAAATAACGAATATGTTTTCTCTTATTTCCCCACAAATACTAAATATTTTTAGAAAAGTCTGACAGATTCCAGTGCCCGTTATTCTAAAATTAAAAAAAGAGGAATAAAAACTTTCAATTAGTGTCTTTACTCTTTTAAACGTATTCTAATTTTATCGTGTGTGTGTGTGTGTAAAATCATGTGCGTCATGTGTAAACTTTGACGTTTTACATATGACGCATAGGATTTTAAATTTTAAAATTAAGTGATTTTAAAAATGTTATTAATCCTGTTAAAAAATCAAATTTGTCGCATCTTTCCTGTGATTTATATTGACAAATTTATCTCCAGCGGCGTTCAAGTCAATAGTCAGGCAATTATTTGGAATCTTTCATAGAACCAAACGGGCCGACAGATCTTGTGATCCTTTAAGGGCTGTGTTAGAGAATCCGATCATACTATCCAGCATTGAGTGGCACTAAGTAACAATTACACGTATTCCTCACTTACCAGTAACACCCGGGTTTGCCTCCCTCACCCGGTTACTATTACTACTACTACTGCTATTAGAAAAAAAAAGTGTGGGTAACGATTTAGGTGAGTTTTAAGAAAAATATAGGAAAGGGAGTAAAAATGTGAGGTGGAAAAAAAGCAATTATGAAGTTGTGTTAAAGGAAAGAAGAGTTTGGAATAAGATGCTCCATTGTGTTAAAAGCATACCCCCTTTTCTGATAGAAACAAATACAATTAGAAATTTCTTCGTATCTCGTACACTACAGTTGAACACGTGTGCATACGGACACATGCACACGCAGATTTAAAACGAAAAAAAGAAAGAAAGAAAAAAAGTTGGATATTGTGTAGAAGTGACAGGAACGTTTGCGGTGTGTTGTGGCTCCATCATCAGCAGGCGGCGGTGGCGGCCACGGCCAGAAGCACTCCCACTTAAAGCAACCAGGTTGTCCCTCTCTATTGCTCTCTCCATTTAGTAAAAGAATACACATACACACTCTACAAAAATTTTGCTCTCACTTCTCCATCTTTCTATTTTCTTTCCCTACTCACTCGCTCATTCGCTCTGCAAGTGAACAAACAGCAGGAAGTTTGTACATAAAGTAACACAACTGGAGGGAAATGGTTCCTACCACGACGACCGCGATGAGTTGCTTTAGAAAGCTATACAACGTAACCCAACAGCAATATTAACATTAAAACTCCAGTTAGCACACCTCAGCAGATATCTATCTTTTTCTCTTTCTATATATCTATAATCGGGACTTACAAATGCTATGTACACTTATGGCTCTGCCTTTAAAGGATACTAACTGTGTGGATGACCCTGATGTGGATGCCAAAAGGTAAAAAAAAGAAAAAAAAAAGTGTTTTCTCTTCTTTAATTTTCATTTAAAAAAAAGTGAATGTATTGATAAAAGACATTCCTAAAAAAAACAATCTCCTCACCATCTGATGTTATAAATAATTTTGAGGACCTTCTGTGTTTTTACGCTACTGTTGAATTGAATAAATTATCCGATTTTTAAATATTGCGTATTGCTCCAACAACTTACAAGAAGAGAAAATATCCTTGTTTTTAAAATTGTTTTGTTAACAGAACCATGTTGTTGATAATAACAAGCATTGTTGGCTATTGTAAATTGAACGACTAAATAATTGACAATAATTGTGGGGATCACGAGAATTGAAATACCTTCTCAAGGTTTTGAGTGGCTTCTTCAAACATCTTTACTGAGTGAATGATGAGCCACATACCGTTTCTTCCAAACAGAAATTTTGTTGATCGTTAAAAAATAAATAAATGCAATCATATCGACATTTTCGTTATTGCTGAAGTATAATCAATTTAAATTGTTTATTTAATGCTTCTTTTGTTATAGTTATATTTTAAGTGTTAATGAAAAATGTAAAAGGCCAGAAAGTTGAACAACGCGGACGAAGGAAAGAGAAGGATATCGAAACAACGTAATGTCTGAAGGAGGGGGGGGTCCACCTGGGTTATTGTTGTTGTTATTGTTATCATTATTCATTATTATTATTATTCAGTATGTTCGTTTATTGTTTACTTGTAAAACTCCTTTATTATCTTTTGAAACCCTATTTATATTTTTCTTGTACATATAAAAGCGTAGGAGGAGGTTTTTAAGGAAGGCGACTTATGTGTCGTAACGATCACTTTGACGATCGATCGCATTATTATTTATTTTTAAATAAACATATACTCGGATCATAAACATTTAAACAAGGAACAATAGTAATTTTTGGAAAAAAAAATGCTTTCTCTTACTGTTAAGTTTTTACTATTTAACTAAAGGCCAATTCAGTTTTTACTTGCTTTTTTCTTACCTATCACGACCAGATGCCAGGGGAGGGGGATTACTTGAATTTGTCTATCTTAATGTCCCTTCTTTATTCCTCCTCACAATCCCGTTGTTGTTTAGTGTTCAGGTATTTGTCTATTTTTTCACCTATTTAACAAAATATGGAAAAACAAAATTAGTAAAAAGTGTTTAATAAAGATTTTGATATAGTTTTTAATAAATAATAAAATCGCAATGTAAATAAAATGTTTGTATTTAAATTATATTGGGACCTGTATCTTAGAACTCGGATGTAACATTTATTTTGGCAAATATAATTCAATATTCTAATTGGTAATCTCAAAATTTGAAAAGTTTAGTTTGACATTTAAAATAATTTAACTGAAAGTAATGAGACATTTGCTAAAGTGAAGGTTTAAAAAAAAGTGAAGAAAAAAAAACTAATTTTTTAAAACTTGTGGTATATTAGTTGTGGGGCTGGGGGATGGGAGTTATCTTTGCTCTTATATTACAATTTGTATCTAATTTTCCTGAAAGTTTCCAGTTTAAATTACTACATATTCAAAATGTTATTTCAACTCGTGATATAAAAAAAAAAAAGAAGAAAAAAAAGAGGGATTCTTGAAACTAGCTAGTTTCATAAAGTTTTTATTTACCGGAAATTTAAACTTTTTCCCTACAGAAAAATAATGATACAATACTTGTCATTGTTATTTGTAATGATAACCGTTTATATTAAATAAATTTTGGCTATCTATTTAAAAGAAAAAAAGAAATTTTTCCTTATTCTAGGACTTATGGAATCCTTTCAATATTGTGTACAAGTCACTCAATTCTGTAATGACTGTATATATTAAACTTGATTATGTGTTAATTTATTTTCAGGGTTATAATTTCAAATATCATTTTATGAAATATACAGGAATTATGAAAATGTTTTTTGAATGTTAATTCATTATTATTAAATGTTTTTATTGGATTAAGTGTCCTTATCTTGGTTATTATTGTCATAACATTTTGTTGGCTCTTTCTTCATGTGTCTGACATCAGAAGAAAGCTGGAAAGTACAATGTCCAAAAACATTGTGACTATAACAACAAAGATGAGGACACTTTGTCCAAGTTCATTAGTGAATAATGATGATGATAATTCCTTTCCTCAGAAATGCAGACAAAAATCTTGATATAGATTTTTTTATAGAATCTTCCTGAAATCTTCTTGCAATAAATTTTTTGAATGAGATTTTTTTAAAAATTGTCTAGCAAACTTTAAACTTATTGATTAATAGAAATGACAATTATGTAAATTTAAAATAAATTCCATGTTTGGTTAAAAAAACAACTCATGAATTGAATTCTTTGAATCCAGTGTTCATTTATTAGATAATTTAATTTTGTAATGCATCAGATATTAAAATATCTCTGATTCATTGCAGAATTAATTTTTTTTTTTCAAACAAATACCATCCATTTTTGTTTTGTTTATTCTACTAAGAAAACTTTGTATTTCAAGAAAGATTAAAAAAAAAATCAACACTTTCACCTTTTCTATACTTTTTAAATTTGAATTATTAATTTAAAAAACAAGAAACAAAAAAATATTTTACATCACCCTATTATGTTCAAATATATTTAATTGAGAATGATCCCCCCCCGGCAAGTAGATGATATATATATATATATATATATATATATATATATATGTGTGTGTGTGAATTATAAATTATAACTTATAGATGTAATTCATCATTTCAGTTTTAAAATAAATACAAACCTAAGCAGTAATGACAGTGACACTTTGAAATAGGGGAAATAAAAAAAATCTTAAAAAGTTAATATTACATCTAAGCAAATCTACATTCTTCCCATTCTGATGAGTAATAATAAGAATTCAAATTATAAGTGAACTGTTGATCTGATGTTTTATCCATTCCATGTCAGAAAAATAATTGATGAAAAAAAGAATTTTCCTTTTAATTCTAGTGTGACACCAGTGAAAAGAGGATCTCTTAACTTTATAGAATTCCATTCTCTCTGGTGGTCAAGTCCATTTCACCTTTATATTTTTAGTGGATTAGATTTTTACTTTTCAGTAAGTAATCAACAAAATTATTTACACATTCAAATACAAGATCCTTTGTTTATCAAGAGTTCATGTAATAAGAATTTCATTGGCCTTCCAATTCAGTCTGACATGAAATTAGGTCCCATCTGTTAGTAAATACATTTTTGTTACTACCTTGCCTATTATTGTTATTCATTCAACCATATACAAAGGGAGTCCCTCACACACTTATAGCCCCTCCCCCTCTAAGCATGTTGTTGTTGTTTACCTAATGTAATAGATGAATTGGTTGTTAAAGTTTAAAATATATTCATTTGAGATCTAACATGAGATTAACAACCAGGCAAATGTAGGTATTAATATTTTGATTATTCATCTCATCTGTAGAACAAGCTAAAAGATTTGTACTTTTCATTAAAAGTAAATTAGAATAAGATAACGTTGATCACTTTTATATGGGTAGAACAAATACATTATTCATATAAGGAATATTAAACAAGCATGTCTAATATTACTTAAATTTGGAATATAATTCTACTTATTTTATTTCTCTCCATTTTTACCTTGATTGATAACTGAAATTTAGGGGACTGTGTAAATAGCTAATACCACCACCACAAATGGAGAAAATATAATTATTAATGATTTCTTGAATATTGCCAAGTTTCAATTTCATGATTATGAAGCTCCGTTTTTGATTAACTCTTTGTTTTATCTGTAGATATCTCTTTTATATAAAATCAAGATCTTGAGAGAATAAATCTAACCCCCCCCCCCCCCCCGGCGGTTGTATCTTGAAATAATTCAAAGATCAGATTGATATTCTAATAAGAAACCATTTTGTTGTTAATCCAATCTAAACTGTTAGGAAAATACCCCCCCCCCCCAAAAAAAAAAAAAAAAATCAATGTCAGAAGTAATGTTGTTAAAGTTTAAAATATATTCAATATATTACTTGATCCTTGAAGACTTATTAATTATTAGGAATGTATATATGATTTTTATGAGGAGAACAAACTTAGAAATCCATCTGACTGAAGACATTTGTTGATATGGCAATGGGAGTTATGGTGCATTGCTCTATTGAGGTACTATTGATGCTGTGGGTGATCATGACTGTTAGTATTCATGACTGTTAGTATTCATAAAATGATTATTACATTGTAGGAATACTGTGGTTTAAAGGGAACAAAAATCAATATGTCTTGCCAAATGGTTAAATCAACAAAACATTTTTAAACCAAATTTTAAGTTTTTTTTCTCAAAACAAAGGTTTCTTCCCAGAAGCTATCACCAAATTATTTACTGAAAATTTTAAAGCATCTATTTTTATGTTTATTATTATTTTTCATTTATAGAAATGTTTTTAATTTAATTTTTTAAATTTTATTTCCCAAGTTGTAAATGATTGATTGGTTTAAAATGTGAATATGATTGTGCTTTTCATTAAGTGTTGTTAAGTCATGAAAACTCTTTCTAAAAATTTGTGAGCTTACCTTTAAAACATAATGATTTATTTACATTCAGATATAACTTGGTCTTTTATATATATATATATATATATATATATATAAAGGTTATGTTTGTGTTATATTACTTGATCTTGTAGATTTTATCAAAAGATTGACTTAAAAGATTTCCTCCACTACTTTTCTCTAAAGTAATCTTGTATTGAACTATTTCAGCAACCTAGTATTGAATAAAACATTTTTTTTGTACTTCAGTCCGATGCTCCACAGAATTTGGTTCCTGTTGTTGTCTAACAACCTTCAAGTTAATTATACATGGGAGAGATTGTTAGAAAATAATCTGTGGCTATTATAGAACTCTATCGAGTAACAACAAATGGTTCAGATCAACTCTTATTCAATGAGTACATTTGTATAACTGTTTTTTTCTTTTTTTATCAATAGGCAATTATTTGGGTTATATTTTATATCCTTAATTTAATGCTAGTTTTCTTGATTTTGTGAAGATTATAAAAGTTTTTTTTAAAAATTATGACAATAAGTTTACTTATAAAATTTAATTAAATTTTTCTTATAGTTTCTGTTCTTTCATACTTAACATAGCTAAAAATAAATGTCATTTATATTTATTTATAAGTTATTTGATTAATCAATCTCTGGTGTTTATTCAGACATCCATTCTATAATTGGATTTCAATAATGAAAATTTTCAAAGAGATTATCAAGATTTTTATATTTTTTTTTAATTTTTTAAAAAGCTGGAATTCATTCAAAACAACATTTTTAAATCTTTGTAGACTGAAATCCATTTAATATTTTTACTGATTTTTGAATTGGTCAAAACTCACATGTCAGTGATGATAGATGGTTACAATAAGTATAAAGAGAAGAAAGAGAAATAAATCTTATAGAAAAAAATAAATTAATAAAAATCATTTTTTATATAATGTAGAATCTTACCAACAAAGTTAAATTCATCATGTTTTAAATGTATGTATTTATATAATGCTATGAGTTATAAAAGATTATGTATTAGAAAATCTCTTGACATTATTATCAGTATATTCTATTTGCTCTTCTCTTTATACATTCTATCACAGACAGAATGAATAAAGAGATGTTATTTTAAGACTGTGGCCTGGGTTTTCTATGAAAGTCTTTGGGAATTGAGAAATATATTTATCTCTATCATCTGAATAATGTTTCAATAAATGAAGAATAATGAACAAAGATAGTTCCCTAAATTTTATCATTTCTTGTTTTTATTTTTATTTGTTTGCAAAATTACTATCCTAACTTTACTACAGTTGACCAAATTTCTTAAAATTCTATTTTTAATGAAAGACAAAGTCTTTTATTACACAATTCAAAAGTAACTAGAGATATGACCCAAAAATATTTTGTACTTTTTCATGGGGCACCTCAGAGCATGATTTTAGAATATTATTTTTTTTTTATTTTTTAGTGAAGGGCTTTATTTACAATGTGTGTATAATGTGGCCCATTATATTGTGTCCTAAAGGTTAGCTAAACTGAATCTTCATCTTGTTTATTTGTATAGAGTAGCCATGTTGTTGTTTTTTAGCCAGAAATCAGTTTAAAAAAAATCTTTTTTCTGTCACTAGAAAATCAAGGCTTAAAACATATGAAATAGTTGCTTTTATATTTGTTGTATGAGCAATGACTGATAGTAGCTATGAACATTAACCTCTCAATGACATTCATTAAGTCATCACAAAAACAGTTCTATATTTTGCCTGTGTTTATTACTGCAATAAAAAATGGGACAGTTGAATTTATGATCAGTCTATATAACTGAAAATGTCACCAACTAATTGAAATGAAGTCCTTTCAAACTCAAGAAGACCATAACAACTGGTCATGGTTGTTATTCTAGTCTTTAAAATTTCCATTGTATAAAATATTATAAATTCATATCATTTATAACTTTAGTCATGACAGAGAATCTAGCTGAGTATCCCAATTGTTTGTGACTGGGAAATTACTAAGGATTGTAACTCAATTATCTAATAGGTCATAGGTAATAAGTATATTTCTTCTTTTAAGATTTATTTCAGATGTTGATTAGTTGAGTGGAATAACTTACAGGATGTTTGATTTTCTTTTTAGGTTAAAGATGGGAGGAGGGGGAGGTCTATACTATTTTCAAATCTTATTAAGCTTAGCAAAGTCTGGTATAAAAAAAAAAATAACAGGGCACATCATCATGAGAGAAATGAATTTTCTAACATGGTTTGTTAAACATTACTCTAAATTGAATATGGTTGTGCATGCACAAACTCACATTATATATAATGTTTGTGCATCTAATGTCCCCACCTCTGCCACAGTCATGTATGTGCATATGCATGCATGCCAGCACAGTTTTGTTATCTAAAGGATCAGTTTTCAAAGCAACTCTTTTAGAAACAGATGATCAAATTGACTGAATCTTCATTTTTGGAGCAATTATCACCAAATCAGCTGTTTTCTAAAAAATAACTTTAACATACATTTCTGTTGATCCAAAGTATTTGGATGTTTTTATTTTTCATTTCAGCTTTTAACACATTGTGTTATCTTTTTCTTCAGTTTAGTATTAAATTGGTTTATCCTTTTCTTCTAAACTGATGGTTGGTCAATTGTTCTTAACATGTTTTATATATATATATATATATATATATATATATATATACTATTTGAATTTTTCAATAAGGTTTTCACCAGTATTATAGGTCAATATTTATTAATATTTTAGATAATTTTCAAACATTATTTTTTTTTTTATATAATAAAATCTGAAAATATGTATTTTCAGACTGAGTTTAATTATTTTAACCGCAAGAGAACACTTTTTGTACAAAAAGTCATTTACAGAAGATCCAATTAAAGTGTCTCTTATGTTATTGAACACAATTTAAGTAAAACTTTAATATTTATTAATAAAATTCTCATTGTTTTTCTGTATGTAACTGTAAACCTACCAAAATGGCACATTATATGAGGATTTTTTTTCGAGTGATAGACTTAAAAAAACTTGGTGAATAAAACAATATCCAGTCAATTTGTCACTGAATGATTGTGGTGTCTTTTTTATGAATATTATTTTTCATCCAAAGTTCTGATATAATGGATATAACTATGAAATGTTAATTATAAATTTTCAAGCCTCATTAAATAGAAACATTTAATATCATCATAGACTGATGTAAACTCAATGAATTCAATTGCTAATTCTCAAGATATTCTTTATTATATACATAAATAGAAACAACTGGTAATTGTAATAATTTAATTCATTTGTCTTTATCAATTAAATGAAATAAACATTTGATTTTCTATAAGTTTCTTATTTCTGGTATAATAATTAGGTATCTTAGTTAGAGACTTAATTATTCTCTTAAAACTTTTTTTTAGTTGTTATGTTCTTTAGGGGTCAACTTGAATTGTGTATATGGGTGTGTGTATTGTGTATTAAGCTGTAGCCCATGGCAATACAAACATTTTGCAGTGTGAGATTAGGGATTAGGCTTGATGTTCTCATGATGTAATAATAGAAAAATGCCCATTTATTTACACTATAACGGTTTTTAGAACTGGATTCTTTGAATATCAATTTGATTTCTTCATGACCAAAAATGGTTGGACCAGATTTTATTTTTTTGACTGAATTAAGTACAAAATCATTTCCATTGATAACTTGTGAAAATGTTTTAATTGGAATAAAGAGATATTTGTTTCTTTATTATAATAAATATGACATACAATTTATATTAAGCCTTTTAAATACTTTTTTGTTGCTATGAAATAAAGTTCAAGTGATGGTGCAGGTGCTTCTCAAAACTGAGGACCAACAGAATATTTTCCAATGTACCACTGACCTGGACTATATTTATGCCATATTATTATTTAATTTATGATCAAGTTCTAAGTATCTCTATCTGTTGTATTTTAAAAGATCATAATTTTAAATGTGGTGAATTGCCACAATATTTGGCTGAATAATGTATTAATTTATTTGTTATAAATAATATTCTCATAATTTTAAAGTGAAAACCATTTGAATTAATATACTTGTTTGATTAATGTTTTGAAAATGTGTATTTATTTCAACTTTACTTTTAACTTTTGACTTTGTGAGACATGCTTTAATACAGAAAATTTTAACTTATTTTATTTCTTGGGGAATTTGATTGTATTGAGAAAAATAATTAATACTTTTTTGATAATTGCACATTTTTCTATTTCAACCCTGATAGTTTTCAAAAAGCTTCATATAATTTTCTAATATAAAACTAATTTTCCTTTCCTTGATAAAAAGTGCATGATGATGATGATGATGATATCTCACCAAAACTTATATTCAAGATGTTTATTTGCTTCTCTTTTCTGTTTTGCTATATAAATACTCTTGATACATTTTGTAATATCAGTAAATAATTTATGAAAATTTGACAGTCTTCCATTCATTATAGAATAGACTAATTCTAGGACAGGCATTATTTTGTACATGAATCATATTGTTGCGAACATCTTCCTCATTTTGTCATTTTTTCAATGACTGAGTTATGGGTTATTAAACACTAATAATGGTCTATTTATTAAGGAGTGTCTTTCTTGTTGAGAAAACAATGCCATTTTGTGTGCTAATGGATTATTATTTATTCACAGAATTTCCACTATATTATCCTCATATTTACAACAACCTGTTTAGAGGCGAAACATATATTTTTATTTAAAAATAAAAAGTATATAAAAACATCCTTGATTAAAAACTGGAAAAAACCCCAAGGGTCATTTGATTCCTGGTTTGTGAATATAAAACATAAAACCTAAGTGTTATGAGAATTAAGTGTTATATGTATTACTAGTTGATGTAGAGGTTGGTATCTCCTCGCCTTATTAGTCTAACTTGACACTTCTTTTAAGTGAGGTCATGACATTAGGGATTAGAATGAATAGTATAAAGACAAAAATAGAAAAACCCAAATTAGATAGGATGAAATTCAAAGATTTAAGGATGTAGACAAGGAAGGGACTCCAAATAGTGAGGTCACGAGAAGATACCAGACTCCTACTCAATACTTAATACCGTTTGAGGATCATATTAGAAAATAATATTAATGGTTTGAGTTTCCTATTAAAAACGTTGCTTATTATTGACTACTAACAAAAATAGAAAGTTTCAATGTCAAAATGTATTTAACAGGCTTTTCCTTTGAAAGAATGAAAAAAAAAAAAAAAGAAAAAGAAAAGATAGCTTGAATATTTTTTCTCTCCTCAATTTTTAAAACTCTGAAGCATAAAAAGAATTTGTTTTTGTCCTGGTGTGGTGAAAAGCAAACCAGTTATATTTCTTTTTTATGTTCATCATTTATTTATGGGCATAACAAATTTATAGACTTTTGTCTAAAATGTATAAAACTAGATAAATTCAAAAATGATGTTAAATAAAGTAATCTTCCCAACACAGTAGACTTGATAAAAAAAACAACTCTCCCTTCACTTCCCAATTGTTATCTATAGACAATGTTGTACATCCTTATCTATGTCAATTTTGGTGTTGAAGAATTGAGCTCAGTTTATAATGGAGTTACAATTGGACAGTCATGCTTAAGGAATTGTATAGTTGTATTAACTTTTATTTGATTCTAATCCAAAATAAAATTGTGATACTGCAATGTGTCTAGCATTTCTTTTATTCATCTTTTTTTTTTTTTAACTTTTAAAAATATATTTTTATTCTTTGCAAACAAATATATAACAAATCAAAGCTTATGTTATTGTATTCAAATATTTTTCTATTGATTGAATTTGACTGATTAATCAATAAATAATTTTCTTCTGTTGCAATAATAACAATTTATACAATTACTGATAACATTATAATCATCAATTACTCTCTTTTAAATATTTATATTTCATCAAGTCTTATAAAATATACTAATGAGATATAATGCTGGCCATATTTGCTTTCTTTTTTCTTTCCTATTTTTCCATTTCAGACTCCTAATCTATTTCCAAATTTAATTAAGTAATTCCTACTCTATAGGAATATATTACACTTGAATGTGCAATAATTACTCTTAATCTTGGAATCTTTTTTCTTTCTTTTTGGTAAATTATAGCTAATAAACTTCACTAGATATTGAACTGTTAACCTTACAATCACCATTTTCTTTATCCTCAGAATTAATTTCTAGCAACTTAGATGCAAGAAAGACAAATATTAGAACTTTATTTGCAATGGACTATGAAGATTTTTAAAAAAATCGTTTTCATAAATAAGAAACTGAAAATTGCCAATTAAGAAGTTTTATCTGAAACTTTAAAATTTGAAAGTTAATAAAAGCAGAATTTATAAAATATAAAGGGAAAATGTTTGTTTTTTTCCTTTTAGTCATTGAACCTTTCAATTATTTAAAGCATTTGGGTTAAAAAGGGAAAATAAATTTTGAAATTAAATAATGAAATAATCTAACTTAATAGAAATAGAACTTTGAATACAGTAATGTCTGCAAAATTTCCTTTTTATTGAAATAATCCATCTTTTCTCAGTTAAGAAGAGCAAGATTAAGCAACTTGAACATGTTTGTACCTTTCTTGCCTTTCCCCCTTTTTTTAATAGTCCATAATCAGGAATCAATGACTTAAAACTTGGTATTGATTATTTTTAGTAGGTTGATTCTAACATTTAAAGTGAGGAAATATATATTGCTAATTTGTAAAATGTTGTGGTAAAGACTAGATCTATTGTTGAATGTGAAATTAATCTACTCTAAATAATGGTTATTGTTCTTTATTCTATTACCAACAATGTTGATAAAAGATGAGAATAAGTAGTAAAGGTGCAAACAACATTCATAAAACCTGACTTGGAATGTGTGTGAAGTTGAGATTTATTTCCTACTTAAATGATAAGAAACACAAATTTCATCCACCATACATTAAAGGCATCTTTTATATTCCTGAAGGCTTTTTTTTTCTAAACATTTGTTATGTTATGAACTTGGCCTCATTTCTGGATAGGGATACCCTTGTTCTACTTAATCTGGTATTTTTCACCCCCCCTCTCTCTCTCTCAATCATTTAAGATAAAAAAAAGAGGTATACATGTATATTCCAGTTTTTGCACAGGGCCACAATAGCTGGGCACATTGAGAGGATCAAGCTCAATTGTCTTTGAAAATTATCCTTTTAGATGACAGACCTGTAATGGCTTGCGTGCGCACACACACACACACACACACACACACACACACACACACAATGTGAGTTTGTGCATGCACAACCATATTCAATTTAGAGTAATGTTTAACAAACCATGTTAGAAAATTCATTTCCCTCATAATGAGGTGCCCTGTTATTTTTTTTTTATACCAGACTTAGCTAAGCTTAATAAGATTTGAAAATAGTATAGACCCCCCCCCCTCCCATCTTTAACCTAAAAAGAAAATCAAACATCCTGTAAGTTATTCCACTCAACTAATCAACATCTGAAATAAATCTTAAAAGAAGAAATATACTTATTACCTATGACCTATTAGATAATTGAGCTACAATCCTTAGTAATTTCCCAGTCACAAACAATTGGGATACTCAGCTAGGTTCTCTGTCATGACTAAAGTTATAAATGATATGAATTTATAATATTTTGTACAAATTTTAAAGACTAGAATAACAACCATGACCAGTTGTTATGGTCTTCTTGAGTTTGAAAGGACTTCATTTCAATTAGTTGGTGACATTTTCAGTTATATAGACTGATCATAAATTCATTTGTTGATTACAACACACAAACTTATTAGAACATACATACAATGGTGGTGTATTTATCAGTTATATTCTTTTATGAATTACCAAAATCTTATTGCAGACAGATTGGAATCTCTTCTGTTAATGAACATCTCTCTGTAATAAAATGAAAAGTTTTGACTAATTGATCAAAGGAAAGCTGCCCCTTTTACCCAAATAGATACTACATATTTTGAAAAATGGTGTCTTTAATTTAATCAGTAGAGAATAAGAAATTATCTACTTATCTATTTTGTAAAAACGTATAAAAATTGGTGAGAGATAATTAAAAAAGATCACCATCTTCAAAAATAAAACTTTAACTAATGTCTTATGAACTTCATGTCTAAAAATAACAATTTTTGCTGTAAAATTTTGACTTATCTGATTATATCAACAATGTTTTATTTTCTTATAATGTCTAAAGGTTTGAATCATCTTGAAAAATATTAATTCAAATTTGATTAGAGTTGGGCGGTTTGACAATTTTGATTTCATTATGAATTTTTATTTTCCTCCTTGATACCGCAGTTTTCAGTTCGGTTTCAGTTTTTAATTTAGTATTTTTTCTTTCTAAGGAAGCCATTCATTCTCTTGTGAAGTAGGTATGTGCAATTTTACTCAAGAGGTAATTTAAAAAAAATTTTTTAAACCATCTACCAAAAATTGTCCAATTTTAATGAAGTTTTCAGCATTTTATTCATTAATGAGTTAGGTTATTTTATTTAAAAAAAAAAACAAAAAAAAAACTTGTAAAAAATAAGTTCAAATCGCTGGAGGTTCAACATTTGCTCATTTGATTTAAAATAAAAGAATAAAAAAAAATTAAAAATTCCAGTCCTTAATTTTTACATTTCTAGAAAGATCATCCAGAAGACCACATCATAAAAATATAAAAAATTAAAATTTAAAGATTTTAGCATCCCCCAAAAAATTATTTGAAAATTTAAGTTATTTTCTATAGAAGGAAAATTGAATTACACCTTGCGTCCATCCAGCGCCTGAATCGCATTTCTTTGCATTCTGGAGGGTGTGGGTTCGATGCCGGCAGACAAGACAATGTCTTGCTCTTTTTCTAAATGAGTACGGTAGTACTCGTTCTCCGTCACATTTTCTTAAAACTTTTTTTTATTATTGTGTACACACACACACACACACACACACACACACACACACTAATGTTTTAATTAAGTTTTAAGCTATTCATATTAAGATGAAATCCCTACAATTCTTGTTAATCAAATAAAACAGTTTTCAGATTTACTATCATTTCTTAATTAGCATTTATTTAATCTATTGTATATCTATCTAAAAAAAAAAAAATTTTTTTTTAATCATTCAGTATAAATATTATTTTGAAGTTTACAACATCACATATTAACGATACCCTGATGATGATTTAATATACAAACTGAAAAGATTTAACGTTGGCTAATAAATACTTTTATGATTACATTATCCTCTGAATACCTTGTTTTTTCATATTTTATATATTTACATACCATTGGATTTATTCCCATCTAATCTAATATATATATATATATATATATATATATATATATATATAAATTTGCTTTTTATATCCTTTCAGTTATCTTTTAAAAAACAAAAAAACAAAATGCACAAACTAAAACTTAATGGAATCAATGTAACATAATACTTAGCCTAATCTAGAATTCTATAGAATAATCTTTTTGCTTATGAAGTTCTTGAATACAAAAAAAAGGCAAAAAAGACCAAATATTGCCTAACTATATATTGTGCTATTAACATGGTTACAGTGAAGATTACTTTCTTTCCATTATGTTATCTGGCCTTTGACACTGATGAGTGCAAAGGCATCTGGCCGAGGAAGTGATTATCAAGAAGTAAATGAAGATAAACTAGAGGTGTGATGTGTATCAGCCATAATAAAACCTTTGCTAATCTGACTTGGATGTTTCCATTAAGGAGGATGGTGTTGCTAACTGAAGAAAATGATATTGGCCATATGAGACTATCATCCATTTTTATTTTTACTTGGCATTAGATTTGATCTGATGCCCCTTTCCCCCCCCCCCACAAATATATAATGCATGTCATAGCAGAATTTGCTCTTCATAAATACAAATGATATCAAGCCTCTTCTCTTTTCAAATGAAGATAACCTCGTGCTTGTCTTGATTCAAAACTATTCTGGTTACATTTTTAATTCAATCCTGTGAAAAAGAAGATAAATAAACCAATCAATAACTTTTAATCAGTTTTCTTTTTCATGAAGGAATTTCTGTTATCATTAATAATTTTATGGAAATGTCAAAACTTTTTATTCAAAATCTATATCTTTATATACATAAAGTAGTGCTGAAAGTACTCGTGAAAGAACCTTCGGTGGATTCATTCACCAATTCCACCCAGACATAAAAAAGCTGGCCAGACAATTGGAAAAGATTGAAAAGAAACCTGTCAGACCTGAAATGTCTATCACATTCAACCAAATGTGTGTATGTGTATATATATGTGTGTGTGTGTGTGTGTGTGTGTGTGTATATATATATATATATATATATATATATATATATATATATTGTAGGCACAATTTATTAAATATGACAAAGATTTAGAGTCAGTTTTTTAATGAAGCTTTTCTTGTTTGTGAGTGAAATGTCACAAATGTGGATGAAAGCTGTATAATAATTGTCTGAAATCACTGATGTTATATCCTGAGTTCAGGACCACAAATTCTTTATAAATATTAGAAGAATTTTAGTAGATGACACAAAAATCTTATATAGCATAAACTGTAAAACAAGACTCAAAATACTAGAAGCTAGACTTATAAAAAATAGACACCCCACACTTAACAAAATTTCTTTCAATTCAGGATCCATAATACTTAAATGAATCAGACATAGGTGCATAGTTCTATATCTGCGTTCATTCACAGTCACGTGATCCTGATCCGAGATTTCTATGGATTCAAACCAGTACCTATGTCAACTGCACGCGATGAATGCTTTCATTCAAAACCTTTAATGATCACAACCTTTAATGATCACAATATATTGTATACTATACAGTGTGGTCATTTTGTGACATCTCTCCTGCATACATGAAAAGATTAATAAAAAAGCCCAACTCTAAATCCTTGTCTGACTATCAGAATGTGTGCCTAGTCTAATAATATTGTAATATTAAAGTAAATTATTGGGGTGATCTTCTTGGATACCTTTATCTGGCACCTTCTCCCCTATTAAAACATGAAAATTTAAAAAAATGTTTATAAATTAGGATGATATTTTCTAATCTCATTTATTTTTGAAGAAGTGCCATAACAAGAAATATTGTTTGTTTTATGATGCATTAGACAACAATATTGATTACATAAGAGACACTTTATCATTATAGATATTGCTCATCTTTCTTTTTTCATTAATATTGATCTTATATATACCAATTAAATGTCAAAATTTATTCATACACAATTGTACAAATTTGGATTTAAATTTTGTTCTGTAGATTCAGTTTTATTATAAATTCAAATCCTAAAACAATGTTATAATTGAAGGTTAGCTAAGTTTGATCTTCGACACTTAAATAAAAAAATTTAAAAAAAAAAGTTTTTTTTATTTATTTTATTTATTTATTTTTTTTAATGGTTATTGTATTTATCAGCCTTCAGAATAGATTTGATATAAAATTAACTTTGCATTATTATTTGTTAAGTTGTCAAAATGTTTCAGAATAAATAGTTTTGAAATAAAGGGGTGTAGGGGAAACACTTTAAAAATGGTGAGTCAGTGCATTTAAGTTAAAAAAAGGATCAAAATTGTCAGTCATGCATTTTTGAATAAATTTAAAAACAATTCTCTTGTATTAAAAACAAACTGTAAGCAATTGGCTTATTCAAAACATTGTTAATTGTTGTTTCTATTGCACTTAGCTTTGCATTGTCTTTTATTGTTCCTGCAAGTGTAGACATTAAAGACTAAAAACATACAAGGTGATTATCAGCCTACACATCTTGGTTCTTTCACAGGTATTTTTGGTCTCTTTAGAGTGTTCTTTAAATAGCTTTTTAAAATTCTGTTTTCTCTGTGTGTGTACACTGAATTGAAGAGAGTACAAAAAATTTGAAACCATTAAGTTTTAGCTAATTTTATCAAATCCTTATTGAACATAGAATTAGAAAGGTAAACAAAGCAGGTGGGGGTGAAATTGTTTTAAATTGACGTACCCCCCCCCCGTCCCAAACTGAGAAAAGATTTCTCTCTCAGTCGAGTAGTGAGAGAGAAACATGTTTATTGTGATTGGATAATAGCAATTTATTTTTTAACGTGACCTTCAATGGCTCATCTTAAGCATCTAATATATATATATATATATATATATATATATATATATATATATATATTCAATAATGAAAATACAATCTGGTAATTTCAGAGATTAGTATTACTGCAGACAAATAGATGTTCCTAGAGTAATCATTTATATATTAGATTTTGTAAGAATGAATTTCTTTCTTAATGAGTATAGAAGAATTACCCAAAGTCTGTATGACCCTGTTTGTCTCTTACCAAGATCAAAAGAAATATAAACTTAAAAGCCGCCTTCAGTAATCATTAAATTCAATGTCAAGTCACATTCTATTTATAGAATTTATATTATAATTAATTGCAAATAGATAAGGGGAAGTACTCTATAATTAGCATCTAATAGTTATTTCCTTTGAAATTAATGATTAGAGTGTGTGCGACTGTTGGTGCTACTCTATTATTAGGTAGCAAATTGGATTGGAAATTGCCTTATTCTGCAAGTTAGTGTAATAACATTAAAATGCTTGAACAAAAAAAAATCTCTATGCTCTGTCATTTTTGCTGCAATATGGTAGCATAAACAAATAGGATCATATATATATAAGAAAGTTTGGTATGTACGTGTTGACTTATAACTCAGAAAAGAGATGTTATTCAGATTCAAAATCTTACATACACCTTGATATCCTTATAACTAAGAAACACACCAAATTTGCTTATTGATTTTTACTGATTAAGGGATATAATTAATTAAACAAAAATCAAACAATTTGTGATAATAGTGGCATGGCTGCTGCTGCTAATATAAAAAAATCGCTGGCTGCTGGCTATATCAGCATTGATTCATAATGGCACGCTGCTGATTTTTACAGTGAATTAAATAACAATGATAAATGAAAACATTTAACGATTAATAATAACTCAACATTTTTTTTATTATTAATACTTTTATTTTAGAATAAAATATATCCATTTTTAATCAGTATCACTCAAATCTTTTTTGAAAAAAACTATTCATGAAATAAATATTATTAAATTAATACGCGAAATATTCCACCTACAAATAAGGTAATGTTTAGTTATTAGCTTCTTTGTTACTTTTAGGGGTTGAAAAAGGAAATAAATTAAACTGATAAACTTCTCCAAGAATGAATTAAGAACCGAATTTTAATTTGTTGTATGTACAAAACAAGAAACACTATTATAAAGAAAAAAAAAAAAAAGAAATTGTAATACGGACAATTGTAAGTATTCAATTCTTAGTATTTTATTGTTACATTTTAATACGGTAAAAAAAGGGGGGAATTAAAGTAATACATTTCTACCATTGGATATCAATAGGCAAGGAAACTCACTTAAAAAAATAAAATTGTTTCAAAAATGTAAACAACAAAAAGAGACTATTTTTAAAATAAATGATTATTATAATACACTAATTCTTAGCTTAGTTTATTGTCAAATCTTGAATAAAGTTTAGGAATGCATTTTTAAAAATGATATCTTAAATATAAACCCAAAAAAACCCAAAAAACAAACAAACATTCTGCTATACAAATTCTCAGTGGTTTTTTTCTTTTTAATTTGATAGATCATTTTCCTCTTATTTTCTCTCTTACTCACTCTCTGGTGTTCCTAATTTATTTTTTTAATCCGGTCATGGACTGGGTACTTTTGCTAGTGTGTGTGTATGTATGTATGTATGTATGTATATATATATATATATATATATATATATATAATGTGTATGTGTGTGCATCAGTTTAAGTTTTGGTCTAAAGTTTTTAATAATTGTACAAAAGTAAATGTTTTGAATTAGTTTTTTTGAAATTTTTAATATCTGATTCTTTTCTCTCATTTCCTTAAAAACAAAAGTTAATAGTTTATCAAACCAGTGTATTTTTGTAGGAAAATGTTATTTTTTCCAATGTCTGATCTTCATTTGTTTGGGAATTTTTGTACTTCAGAAAAGTGTCAAAGTAATGAAATGTGTCTCAAGTGGGGGCTGAATCTCTAATGTTCATCTAATACAAAACTGAACCCTGACTTTGTGCCTGTCTTTATCTTAACTAAAATTACTCCGACCTTTTATTTAGTCAAGTGTTTCAGCACTTTCAATTGGAAGTTGCTTTGTAACATGGAAATTCTCTTAAAACGTGAAAATCCTGATTGTATATATTTGTTCATCCTGTTTATACAACTAAGCAGCCAATGAGGGAACTTAACAGTTTCTGATAAGTTTAAAGGAAGATAAAAGCCATTTGCCGCTGACTGAACTGACTTATTTTTTAACCAATTAGCAAAGAGGAACATATATTGAGTATATTAATCAGTACTGAACTGATCATTAGTAAAGCTCTTTTATTTATGCCTTCCAATATTGTGACAAAATAAATCTCTTATTGCAATTAATAAAGCAGTAAAATGTTTCTAAAAATTTAAATATCAATTGAAAAAAAAAAAAAAAAAAGAAATAAAAAAGGTTCATGTGATCCTTTAAATTTTAGGTTTTATTTAAATTATGACCCCCCCCCCCACACACACACACTTTTTTGGCTATTTCATTTTGTGTTACAATGATAGCAAGAAAATTCCTTAAGAAAATGATCAGGTTTTCTCTTGGCATTTACTTTTACTCCTTCTATGTGTAATATTCTTTATTCACCTTTTAATGTCTGCTGTGTGAGTCTTGGCCTGTTTCCATGCCACTATTGCTGCTTGATGTTCGATCAGTTTTGCATGAGGAATATTATTCCTCCTCCTCCTATGTCTGTTTTTTCTATTGATTCATTTTCTTTGGTTATTGTGTCCAGTTGATATTGTCTTTGTCTCCTCTTGATGAAATGGTTTCACTGTCAAAAAAATGCCAACCAACAACAACCTTATGCCATTATGAGTTAGACTGGTCAGTGATAATCATGATGAACAGTGTTTTTTCTTGCTTTTTAAAATCTAACATTTTCCTTTCTGGTTCTTTTCTTCTTTCTACCTGTATTTGGCAATTGCAGCATTAGTGTTTACAGAATAGATTTATATTATGTATATAAATTTGCTTTCTATTGACATCCACTTTTAATATTGATGGTATTCATTTTTTTTATTAAGTATATTATGTAGACTTTTCCTGTCCTATTGTCATCCATTTTTCTTTTTCTTTTATAAGCATTTTCATTAGATATTGTTATATTGATAAGTTTAGCTTAATAGATGGTTTTCTTTTAACATAATTTTATTTAAAAAGAAAACAAAAAAACACCCTGATTTTTTATAGCTTGATACTCTTCATATCTCTTTACTGTCAGATTTTTTTCTTCAGTAAAGTGACTCAAATGCTCAATCAGATATCAAAAGTTTCAGGAATTTCATTTACTTGAATATTCTAAACTTTGTATTAAATATAAATGAATAGTTTTGATAATTTAAAACCTTTTTTATGTAAAGTATAATAAAATAATCTTTTGTAAATTTAAGCTGAAATGTTCTTTTGTTATGGATTCATTTTTACTTGTTTTTCTTTTTGACTTTTTAAATATATTTGATCATTGTGAATAGTACATATTTAGATAGAATTCTTTAGATCTTTACAGTAAATATATGGTGTATTCTTTCATAGTTTTGCTTACCTGTTATATATTTTCTTTCAGTTATAATTTTGTTACTAATGGTTTTACTTAATGGACTGGTAACCATGAGTCATTTGAAAGTAAAATAAAAAGTTTCTTTTGAATCTCTCTCTCTTCCAATCCCCCCCCCCTGTTTTTTGTTTTTTTGTAAAATAACTTTCTTGATTGTTTTTTTAGAAAAGTCATTTGTAATATCAGTAAAGCACACATTTTTTCTCTCAATAACATTCAAACATTGTGCTCATATTGTATCAGTATAACAAGCTTTTGGAAAGTAATCTTTTCCTTTTTTATTTCAATTTTCTTTTTGTGAAGTAATGAGTTATATTAACAATACAATAGTAGGGAGCATAAAAATGGCATCTTTCAGTTTTACTGTATAGCCATTTTTTTTTTTTTTTTTTTTTTTTTTTAATGCAAAGAGTGTTTTGGGTATTGATAAATTCAATTTGCATTTTCATTTTATAGCACTCATTGATGTTGAACATCTTTCTTGGCTGTTGAAGTGTTTGTCAGAATGAACAATTGTCTCTAATGAATGCTAATTAATAACAGATAATTTGGCATGTTAGTTATTAATCAAATATCTGTGAGAAGTGGTCAAGTTGATAATTAGCCAAAGATTATTGTTACATTAAAGTTGGAGTGAATCATAGTTAGGCAAGGTGGAATAGAGAGAAAGGGTGAGCTTGCTGGGATTCCATTTTTAGATTATTTGAAGGCATCAAAGCAGAAAACTGATGAAAGGCTAAACTCTTCTGATCTGATTTCCAGAAATATTTATCAATTATGTTATCAGTGAAAAAACCAGTTGTGCTTAGAATATTAAACAGTATAGTAATTCCAGCAAATCTGTTACTGACCCAGACTAATTGACAAGATGGGTGGCCATATTCCAATTTCTTGCTTTATCAGGTGGCTGTTAAATTTAATTGCTTGAGAATCTCCTATGGAAATAAAATACCATATACTCTGTATGTTAAGTAGTAGGGAAGATAATAATTGTTAAAATACTTTAAAAAAACAAACAAAATCTAAGTTTACCATTTCAACATAAATTCAATAAAGGTTAATTTTGAATTACTTTCTTTTTTCATTTATAGAGGAACTTTTTGTTATCCCCTCCTGTTTTTATTCCACTGAAGTTATTCACTTTTTGATGAGTATTACATCTGGAGTTTATAATTTCATATTCTTCTCAGTTTTCTTTGGAAAATGATCCCAGATCTGTTAATAAGGTATCCAAACATAGATATTACTTGTGTGGTTGATTTAATAAACTTGACTTTATTCACTCTCAATCTCAACAATGATATCAGTGCTTTATTTATCCACACAGAAATTGCTTTATAGTAGAATACAAATTGTTTTATATTTTACTTTATGAACTAGAATTTGATTCATACTTTTAAAATCTGTTATAGTTTGCAGCAAACATTCAAGTTTTTTTTTTATTGGGTAAATGAAAAATTTAAGTTTTTTAAAATTTGTATTAAGCCAATTGTTATCAAGAAACTTTTTAAAGTTTTTGATAATGAAACATTTATCTAAATTCACAAACTTATTTAGATTTGTATATATAAATTTCATACAAGTTTCCTTATTGGTACTTTTTCAATTATGAATCATTGTATAAGAATTATTGTTAATAAGTTAATTTATATATATTAAGTTAATTTATATATGTAATAAATAAGTTTCCATAATGTTGTAGATAAGCACTATATTAGCTTTAGTATGAAGCTGGTTGATATTTCATTATACCCGACTGCTGATTCTTTCTTGATAAATATATAAACTAAATTGAATTGTCAATGTCTTTAGTTGTTAGAGGCCAACACAAGGACACTAATATCTGTGCTCAAGCATAAATTTTATTCAAACTAACTAGGATTAAGATACAAGAAAGATTGTTTTGCTATCCACTATCCTTAAAGTCATAACAGCATTTAGTTTTCTTTTTGTTTTTTTCTTTTCTTTTCTTAAAACTATGAGTAAGCAGAGTATTTTGAAGTCCTTTTTTAATAAAGTGCTAAAAGGATCAAGTTTAACTCTTAACATCCTGTTGAGAATTTTCCAAGTCCAGAGCCCCATTCCTATAAGGATTTGTCAAAAAATGGTATTTTCATTTAAAGTTATCCGAGATATTTCCCTTAAATCAAAGACTTCAAAATATGTTTAATATTACATTTAAACAAAGGGTATTGTTTGGGGCAGATTAGGAAATATGACTTCTGGTCGGGTGGAATGAGGTGGCATAGGATGTTAAGAGTTAATAAAGAAAGTTTTACTGAGATGAAACAAACCAAATGTCTTAGCAAGTATTTATACATTGAATAGATAGCAGTTAATTTTCAATTTATTTTCACTTACCCATAGCTTTTTAAAATTACCTTCACCAATGAAATAGATTCTTTTTTAATTCTTCATTTGCTTTTAGAAAAATAGATTTGAATATTAAAATTTGAATAGTAAAATGATAAATGAAACCGGTAAAAAATCTATGAACAAGATTTTTTGTATGTTATTTTCAGTTTAAATCTGATAGTTACATCTTTTAAAGAAAATAAGTTATGATTTTTGTTTTTTATACCTGGATAAATTATAATTTGTTTAATGGTTTTATTCTTAAATTGTAACTAAAACACCATTGTTTAGGGATAATTGTTTTGACTTTAAAATAGAATTAAAATGTTATAACAAGAAAACAATTGAGTCAGATTTAAATCAACTCAATTTGTGTTTAAGTTTTATCTCTTTAATTTTTGATTTTATAATTTTTAAAAAAATTGCTAGTATCAACTGCTTTTTAATTGTGTAAAATTTAGTTTGATGTAATGATATCTTTCTAATGAATTGGTAACTCTTTAACATGTTTACAAAATTAATTTTTCTTCTGTCCATTTTCATTCATGAATCTAAAGTTAATATGTAGACCTTCAACATATCTAAAACAATATAAGAAATACAATATTAAATAATTAAAAATACAATTGTTTTATTATTAATGTTGTAATATAATTCTTATATTTCATGATCATGTCTCTTAAAAACCAACCAGTCCTTAATTAAAAAAAAAAACAAAAAAACTCTGTCCCATGATTTGCATACAGCTAACATCTGTTGACCCACATTTTGCAAGGCTCAAATTTCTCTGATTTATTGAACATTATAGTTGCCATTCTATGAATCAGAAAAAGTTACTTTCACTATGTATTTTATTAGGATCCTGTTCTATCATGTTTGTCTAGTATTTGTATAATATTTTAACCATATTATATTGGTTTGCTGTCTCTTGTTATGATCTATTTATGATGGATTTAATATCAATAATTTTAATTTGCACTTTTGTGCTGTCAAATTATTAAAAAATTCTAATGACTTTTATTTTAATGATTTTAATATTTTCTTATTTGGTATCACATAAATTGCAAGTACTAAATTAATTGAATCCATTTGCTGCCTTACTCAATCCTTTGTTACCCATGGGCAAGAAATGTTTTTTTTCTTCTTACATGCTATAGATTCTACTTTAGATATTCTGGAAAACCTACAGATACTCTGATCTCAAAAAGTTATTTGGCATTATATAATTATTTTATAAGAATTTATAAGGCATGAATTCATGTTCATAATATTAGATTAACAGGAAAGAAAATTAATTTTTTAAAAATTAATGTTGTATCAAACAATTTTTATAAATTTATCATCTTGTACCAGAGTAGACCTCATACCTCTTGGCTTTCATTGTACCACTGAAATTGTTGTGCAAGTATTGTTTACATGGTTTTTACTATTTAATTTACTATTTTCAAGTCTCTTAATGCCTTTATTTAGTATTGATTTCATAGAATGATAGCAATGTGGATAAGACATTTCCTATTTGTAAAAAGTTATAAGAAAGCATTTATATAAAAGATGTCTCTAATAACAGAAAAAAAATCAAATTTCTGCTAGCTGTTAAAGATTCTCTGCCATATTTGAATATATATTTTTCCCACATTTATTGCAAGAAATATTTCAAAATTTCATATATATATATAAATGTATGTATTTTATAAAAGCTTCATGCTATTCTTATTGTCAAATTCAAATCCTATTAATGTGTATACTTAATTTTTATTTATGGTATTGGTTATATAATACTAATTTTACTAATTAAAAACTATATTAGATATTCACTGAAATTGCTCAAGATAAAATAGAAAATATTTGCACTGTTAAGATTTATGAAGTTTATATAAAAAGAATATGATCTATTCCTTTGATTTCATCTAATTTAGTGTAAGAGAAAGAAATATAAGCATATTCTGATATATAATATCCTAATGCATTGTATTTAAAACTGGATGGATTTTAAGTGAGTTGTTGTTTTTCTGTTGCAACACAGTAGATATTTGTATGCCTGAAGACATTTTTCTAGTGAATAGATTCCACTACAAAGAATAGACTAATGACTCTTGAAATTCAAAATCGGTCATGGTGGGAGGGGGGGGGACAATAAAATATATTTACATTTGTATTCAGGAGAAGACAGTTTAACGTCCCATGGATAAGATGGTCATGTAACAAGTTTCTCATGGACCAATTTTGTTTGATCTGGTTAATAATGAAGGGAAGAATTTTTCTTTCTTTCTTTTTCTGCCATTGTTACATATTAATGCATGTATCAAAAGTGTTTGAAAAGAAAAGAACATTTCTATACATTCTATATAATCTAAAATAAGTTCGGTTGGTTGATTGATTGATTGATTTTAATGGCATATCAACCTGTCTGGGGTTATGTCATGCCTAAAGGTTAGGAAGTAATATATGTTGTGTATTTATATTTACACTTTTTTAGCAATGGGTTTTAACAATGTGTTAGCACCATTGGGGATTATGTTCTATGGTATTGATTAAGTTCATGTCTATATTCTATGGTATAATTTTATTTCCCTAAAAAAAGACAGAATGTCATCCATGTTGACATTTTCAAATATATCTTTCATATTGTTTGCATTAAAATAACAGTTTCTGATGTGAGCAAAAAACCTGAATTCCATGAATAAGTGTTTAACAGTCAAAGGTGTTTGACATGTTTCACACTGGTTGTTGTTCTTGAATAGGATGTAAGAATGAAGAATTAGAAAAAAAAATTGTATATTGATGTAGAACTTTGCTTGAATGATCATGTAGGAAAATAGAATGTCCATACTAAAATTTAACTGTTTTATTTTTGTGTGTTTATCAACAACAAATCAAAGGAATGTTTTACGTCTAATTTCGAACTGAAATCTGTTTAGTCATTGGATATTAGTTATTTTGAAAGAGTTTGAAATAATAAAACAAATAATTGTTTTATTTAACTTTGATAGTGTATAATTATTGATCACCTATTTTAAAGAAAATCTTTATTATACAATTTAAATTTTACCTCACCATTAACATTAAACCTAACCAACATGGCATTGGGGTTGGATGAGAGATTGATCTCAAGTCTTATACTTAATTATTGAACTGGAAGCATTCAGATCAAATTAGTAAAATAAAAATATGAATAAGATAGAAAACTGGTTATTTCTATTCTTTTAAGATTATTCACTTGTGAAATTGTTGGGAAAAATCAAAGAAGTTTTGCTTGTTTTTGGTGATTTAATTGTCAGTAGTTAATTGTGGAAATATAATTAGTTTCTTTTAATTAGATTATTTCCTCTTTGGATCAAACTATTACATTTGTTCATATCTTATAGAAACTGTTTGGAAATTTCTAAGGCTTCTTCAACATCCTTTTGAAAAGTTGTTTCTCGTGTCCGTGACAAGAATGATGAATGTACAAACAAAAGGATGTTTGGTTATTGAGCATTTTAACTCTTTGCCTATTTTAATCCGCTCACAGCTGCTCTCCCACCACACGTGTGCTTGTTTACATTGAAAAATCACTTTGTGAACACCATTTATTTGAAGGAGTTCTGAGGAGAATAAGATAGTGAACTTTGAAATATCCCATCATACAGGTAAAAAATACCAAGAAAATTTGGTACAGTTAGTGTAAAGAATTAACTAATCTATTTCATGAGGATAGTTTCTTTCCTTAGTCTCCTGAACAAGAAAAAGAAATGTTAATATTGAAAGCAATACCTTTTCCTGTATCTTTTCTAAAGTGATGTTGTATCACACTTAATTACATTATTTCATATACACTAATATATATATATATATATATATATATATATATATACCTTATATACCAAAAAAGAAGATATGTGTTCCTTGTGTAATTTTTACCATAGAATCTGAGTTTGATATTTACAAATATTTCTATTGCCTATTTAAGTAAATATCAATTTTTGTAACATTCTTTCCAAGATATTCAATATGTATATTAATAAGAAAATAATCCCTTCCTGAACATTATGACATGTCAAGTTTTTGTCATTGCATATTTTGAGTCTCTTTTCATTTAAAACAGTGAATCTTTAATAACATTTTAGATCAGGAAAGGAATTAAACCAACTTCCAAACTTGTGTAAGTTTACTATTTTAATGAAATCAGATTCAACTTAACACGCTACAATTTCAAAACCTTATGTTTATATTTGACATAGAATAAAATAAACTTAGAAATTACTACCAGGCCAAAGAAATGTAGATTTACAATCATATATGAACTTGACAATACAAGTGATTAATTCTACTTAAAATGGATACGGAGTCAAATTTTGCATAAAATATATTTAATAATTATTATTAAAACTTTAGTCTTAAGTAATCTTTCCAGTGTATGTATATTTTTGAAGTATAGAGCTTTATTTTTTCAAGGCCAAGAAAATGAAAAACAAAAAAGTAATTTAATATTCTTTCTACATTAAATAAAAATTCAGTAAAGTCTCACAGTTCTGGTACGTGATAAAAAAGTAACCAGGCCCAAACATTAGAGAATATTAAGTTACAGTCCATTGCGTCATCATTTAAGAATGACATAGATTCAGTCAAAATCCTCATCATGTGAACTGTCTATATCCATGCTATCTTTGAAAATATCTGTCAAATGTAATGGTAAAATCTGTCCAGAATGGTTCCAGTTTGTCTCTACTATTACTCCTACTAACAAGCTAGCTATTGCTATTAGTTGCCTATGGAATATATCCTCGTTTCCATATCCCAACTTGACAATTAACATTTTTAATTTGTTGAGCTAATGCTGACTCACATGATGGCAGTGTTCCTATACCAACATTGTGTGTTGGATTGAATTTATCAATGTCACAAATGGCTCGCATAATGAAACCTCTTATATTATTAACATGACTAAATCTTGTGTTAAAATATAACTTTTCAAGAGCATCTATGTTTTCTGAAATGTTCCAAAAGTCACCCAGTGCAGTAAGAACTGGTTCATTTTTTTTCTCTCCTCAAGTGTCTTGATAGGTTTAACTTTCCATATTCTTTTGAAGGCATTTATGCTGTTACATACACTGGAATCCTAAAGTGTCATGAATGTTGTACACTATTTCTGTATAAATCCTTATGCCACTTCACAGGAATCAGCCTTTTATTATTTTCTGTTCCAGTCTCAAATAATGTTTATATGTAATACAGCAGAATAATAAAATATATTGTTCATCTGGGTTTTGTAAACAATGCATTAAGTCATTGAAGTCATTGCTGATTTCAAGTGTCTTTGTAGTTATTTTGTTCTTTCCATCTTTAGAAAACAAAACATTTGCTGATCCTTGACACAAAATGATAACTTTTCAGCCAAAGAGTCACAACTCCATACAGAATATCTATAAACTACTTTTTATAACAACAGCTGATTTCTTAGTTTTTATACATTTCTCTTGAGAAAATTATCTTTGTGTACATATCAGTGCTGAAGATGAGGTTTGACCTCTTGGATGTCATATCAAATAATTTTTGGCAAATCTATTCAGGAGTTTGCTTTATATCTTAGAAAGATAGTTTCATTTTCATCTTTCATGATACCAGTTTTTTTATCGGATGGTATTATAAAGTCATCAATTTCTTTGGTTACATAGCCAAAACCTTTACATTTGTCTATTTTAGCAAGAAAGCTATTAGCTTTTCCTATACTGTAAGGCACAGGGGCAAGGAGATAATTCTTTTAATTCCATTCTTTTCGGACAGTTTTCTTAACAGCTTGTGACTTTACCAGTAATTGCAAAGCTACATTACATTGCTCTTTCAATTTTTACTTAAACTTTTCTGTCATTCCATTAATTATTTTTCAGATTTATCTTCTTGATTGAGTTAAATAAGTCATCTTTCTTTTTTAGTTTTTCCTTTATGAACAATTCATTTGTTTCTTTACCAGATTCTTCCACTCACATGGCATCATTCTTGATACCATTAGGTACTGTGTCTCAACAAGATATGCAGTGAAGGTGGTTCTTGTCTTCTACATAAAAGGATTGATAAAACTTGAATGTTTCCATAGCTTTTACAACTGATTTTATTTTTCTGAATTGGCCAACAATCACACTGTTTATTAGCACTATTTTGATTCGGACTGATCTTTGGTTAGGATTCTAGATAATCCAATTCTTCTACTACCACCACCACTCTCTCTTTTGGACTTGAGTTTCATATTCATTTCCTCTTATTGTTTTATCTACTTAACAGCAATTGATAGGTAGAAGTGTCTTAGACACATTAACAACGCCTCTTTTAGCACTTCTATTGTTCTTGGATAAGAATTTTCTATGTTTGCTGGGAAAACAGAAAAATATCACAAATAGCACGCAGAATTTTGACCACCAAAACTGAACAATATGTCAAACACAGTAAAGACAATGAACATATGAAAGGAAATCATTGGTTATTATTGCTTGTATCAAACATATATATTATCTATGTATGTCATTCAAAACTGGACTGTTTTACCAAAATGTCCTTGTCTAACTTTTTCTTTAAATTGATAGTATTCATCCAAGTATTTTTCAAAATCTTCATCTTTCATTAAAAGAAACTTCTTGTAAAGAATCAGATATATGGCAGGATTTGGATTTAATGTGGGCTTTTTTTTTTTTTAAGTAATCCTTAAAAATATGGAAAAAAAACCCACACTAAATGAAAAGTTCTTATTATCATGTACTTCTGATATCTCCATTGTTCTAAATTAAGAAGGAAACCATTCATAGAACCTCCTAGGTCAAACATGGTTATAATGTACTCTTGTTCTACTTTGGTTGTAGCCTCTTCTGCAGATTTAAGACATTCCTGGACTGTTTTGTATTCAGTAATTAGGTAATTTAGCACTGGCTAATAGTCAGTGCTGGTAAGATCAATTTTTCTGATACCTCAATAGTTGTTGTGGAAACTATATGCAAGTTCCAAACAAACTAAAACATACTTGTAAGAACATTATCTAGTAGTTTTCCTTTTAATAACTTTCAAACTGTCTTTTGCTTTGAAAAGAAAAGGTTATTTTTGGTGGGGGGGTTGTGGTATGATTAATGAGATTTAACTTTTTCATGTTTTGAAATCTATTGTATTTTCAAAATGATTGATTAAAAAAAAACAAAAAAACATTGAGCTGAAAATCCATCTGAATTATTAGATAATCTTTAAAAAGAAAAAGAAAAAAGGGACCAAGTTTATAATTTAAAATTATATCTGTGTTATAATTAAATTGAATTTAAAAAAAAATCCTTTAATTAAAAAAAACCAAAAAAAAACCTGTTTTTTATTATTATTATTTATTTGAATATTCTATGGTAAAGTAAGTTTCCATATGATTTTTCAGTCATGGCTAGAAAATGCAACTCACCTGTGTTAGATTCATTAAGACCACACAAAGAATAAACTTCCAATAATGAATCTTTTGAAGAATTTTGAATTATTTACTATATGTTTTCCTGCTGCTTAATGATTTAAAAAAAAGAAATTGCTAGTTTCTAAGATGTGGATAAATATAGATATTTTCCAAAATTACCTAATTACTGAATACAAAAACCTTTTTTCTATAAAAATTATATTAATAAATAAAAAAAATAAAAAAATAATCGGTTGTAAATCTACTCCTGTGAGATTGTTGATATAATCTATAGGCTTTAGATTATCAGATTAGAAGGATCTATAAATGCTTTTTAAATCTGCTATGTGCAAAAATGCTTAGAAACCATGGAACTTTTCTATTTCTTTTTTTCAGATTTTAAAGTTTTTGTCCAAGTGTTCAATTAATTTGTTTTGCAATTCTTTCTTAAGATTGCTCTTTTAACAATAATTAAAATAGCCTAGCCCTGTTGACATGTCTTAGAATACACTGACTGTATCCCCTGCAGAGGAGTAAGACCCCTACCCACCCCAAAAAGTGAGGTCTTAGGTATGACACTAAACTGCATTTGATGGTGAGGCTTCAGTTCTGGAAGTCTGGATAGTGTAGAGTACTCTTTCATTGCCATTATTCCCAGGTCCACTCTGACCTGGAGTAGTAGAACCTATTAGGGTCCAATCCTATAGTTCAAATAGATTTCTTTAAGAATTATTCATATTAAATTGAACTGTGCAAAGAAATAGATTAAAAAAAAAAAGATTTTAACTACTACACAAAAAGATTTGCATTATTTTGATTTATCAGACTATTGTCCTCATCTTTATTGTTATCTACACAACATTTTGGCTGATATGCCTTCCGGCCTTCTTCAGGTGTTTCTTATTGAACTTGGGAACCTTCTCGGACTTGGGAGCCTTCAGGGAACTTCAAAGCGAATCTTCTATTCAATCCACCAGAGTAGACAGTTTTCATTCCATTAATCATGACCGGTTACAAGTGTTAAGCTATGTTAAGTATTCTATGCTATTATCACCCTTGGCCAGGATTGATCCTGCAACCTAGAGATGATTGTCACTTAGAACGGTCTTAACTCAAATCCTATATCCATTGCGCTATGTGTCCAACTCAGACAAATACATGAAAAGAATATGAATGTGATCTCCTAACATCTAGGCATGAAATAACCCTATCCATATTGATACACTGTTAAAATGAATCAATAAAATAACATAGGGCTTGCTAATGATAATCAAGGCAGTTATTCCATACTATTAATTCTTGTGCTGTGAACAAAAGTATCACATTTGATTGAATATGAAAACCCACCCTTATTTCAGCAGAGAATATAGATATGATTTAAAAAATATAATTGTTGAACATTTCATCCATGTTTTCTATTTGGTCCAGCTCAAAACAAATTTCTTTTGATGCATTACAAATTTGTGAAATTCTGATATTTGGTCAAAAAGTGTGTCTTATATGCTATCAAATATATTTGTTGTAAGAGTCAAATGAAAAACATATGTAACTTCACATTTCAATACTCTTAATAATTTGAAACACACACACACACACACAGCCTGTAGGACTTTTTTCTCAACAGATCAATAATAAATGTTAGTAAATAACAATAAGTTAGCCACAAATCCATAATGTTTTGAATGTGAACCTCTTTTTAGGAAGATGAGAATTTTGATAAATTTCTTATTGAATTATTTGTTTATCTCAAGTTTTTTACTTTTTCATACTTATTTTCTGTTCTTCAAAACTTAGATATTATTACTTGTATAATCATTAAATGTTGACTATTTCATTTTAAATAAACAGGTGTATATATTCTGTACAATGTCCTTTTCTTTTTGTGTCAAAAGATTTTTTGAATTTTCAATTTTTTTTACTTTGGGAGTTAAACTGATGTTTTTGTTAAATTTGGGTTGTGTGTGCTATCTATTTCCCTGTTCATAACATTGATAAAGTAGACAATTGGATTACTGTCCAATAACAAAGAAGTTTACAACATGTGCTTATCAAGTCTTGACTTCTCATGTTATAGAGGAATCATAACCAGATAGAATGTTTTGACTATAAGGTTTTCTATAATTATTGTCTTTCAGTTTTAGATAAGAATTTCTGTCTCTCTTGTTTAATAAATGATTTTTATAAATGTATAAGTTTTCAATATAAGAGTGACAGTATTTGTCCAATATTCTTTGACTGGTTGGTGGTTTTAAATGGTTTTATATGAAGAACATTTAAATAGATATTTCTACATAGAATTATGGAAAACATTTGGTATTATTTATTTTGTAATTTGTAAAAAATTTTATAAAAATTTAAATACGAGGGATTTTTATTTAATGATTTCAAATAAATAATTTTATAAGAAATGTAAAGTCTAAGTTTTATTTATTTCCCTTGGATGATAATTATTTTTAGTTTAGGTAAAATTTACCCCAATCATTCCAAGTCAGTATTTATATAGTTTTTATAAAAAGCCTTATTTTTTTTTGTATAGCATCTTCAAACTTTTCCAATTGTAGCTGAGCAAGTAAACTCTAAAAGCTTATTTCTCATTTTATCCAGTCTTGGGTCACTGAAATAAAACAAAATAAAAACTTGTGCAATATCTTAGATATTAACTGTAAATTTTCATTTTTGTATATTTTCTTTTTAATGAAAAAATCTCTAAAATCATATTCAGTATATTTTGGCATTCAAATATTGGTTGATATCTCCCAAAATCCTAATTTTTAATTCTTCATTCATAAATTATACCCAAGTAGCTTCCAAATCATTTATTTTGGCGCAGTATCAGGTACTGTAAACAACCTAATATCAAAATGACTTGTTTTGGCATTAAATGACCCAAAATGTGTTGATATGCCATAAAAACAACCAATCAACTTCTTTTGGTAGGTATTAACCAACCAAAAAGAAGTGATTTGGTGCAGGTGCTAATTGCATTTTCCTATATATTTTTTTGTAAATCAGATACAGGGAAATGATCGTTATTTTGTTAACCTGCAGGTAAAGGGCTTCAGTAAGCTATTTTGGGAAACTGTAATGTCCAGAGACAGCAAAATACTTCCATGTGCACAGGGAGAGAATTGCAGACCAATTAGTATGAAAATGTCCATTTCACCCCACTCCTCATCTCATGTGTGGGTGTTTCTTATCCATCCACCATAGTTTTGCTTTAGGCAAGAGAAAATTGCTTTTCATTCTTGTTCAGAACTATTTCTATTTTAAGATTTTTACACCAAATTCTTACAATTTACTAAATGTATGATTATTTTAAGACAGTTTGATTATTCATATTTACATAGAATATATGAATATTTGCCAAATAAATTAGATATGTAGATTAAAACTAAAATTCTCAAAGTGATTATTTATATATTTCTTACTCTATTTAAGATGCAATACTGTTTTAGTTTTTATATAATTTGTAAAGTAAGTTCATTTACATTTTGAACGTCTTAAATATTCATGTTGATTTCAGCTTGGAAACTATTATTTGTAATAGTATCATAATGGAATCTATATTCTTGGACAAGTGATTTATCATCATTATAATAACCCTAAAGGATTTTATTTTAAATATTCAGTTATATATATATATATATATATATATATATATATATATATATACGCGTAAAAGCATATGCATGTTGATAAAAGGAATATTTTCTTTAGAAAACATTCCTTTTATCAACATGCATATGCTTTTATGCGTCCTATTTAAATTCAGTACTGTTAATAAACTTATATATATATATATATATATATATATATATATATATATATATATATATATATATACTTGATTCTATAATTGGCTTTCCCTATAGATATCTCCTGTTAACTTTAATACTTATTTGCTATTAGAGAATAATCTAAAAATAAAATCCTACTGGAATTGTTTTTTGTTGTTTTTGTTCATATAGAAAGTATCAAATCAACAAGGATGATGATGACTTCATAATATTAGGCAATAACAATTTTTGCAGTTGATTTAATAAGAAATTAAAATTATATTCAATATCATTTTGGTATCAAGGCTTGGTATCAGTTTTTGATTAAATTACATTATTCATTTCTGAGAATTTAAAGAGTAAAACTGATGGTAATTTAAATAATACATATCAACACTTTCTCCATATAAAACCATTTAATTTCTCAAGATACTCTACTTTTAAAAAATTTTTTACAACTTATTTTTTCATGGTCTTTATCCTGTTTATTATTGAAATGGAAATCTTTCTTCATTCATTTTTAGATACTTTAAAGCCAAATATAGAAACTATTTATATTGAGTCTATTATTGATTTTTTACATAACTTTCTTTTTCTTTCCTATGTAATTTTCTTTTCTTTAAAAAAAAATGTTTTTATTCTTTTAAGCTGTGAATTTTGTTACTTTGCATTATCAAAATTGTAGTTATTTTCAAATAAAAGGTCAGTTTTAAAGCCAGTTTCAGTTATTTTTCTCTTTTCTTTCTTGTCCCTCAGTTGATGACTTTGTATTTAATGACTATTGAACAGATTGTCAATATCAATTTAGTTCTAAAGCCAAATTCTCTGTCTTGATTTATTCTAAGAGATTAATACAAAAAAGAAAGGAAAACAAATTAGGGGGTAATTTTTACTTTGATAACTTTATTAACTACTGTCATTTTATATTTGTATTTAGTTTTGGAAGACTTTTTTGTTTTATAACTTAATTTTTTCTCAGTTGGGTTATTCATTTCTTGTATGTTGAACAAGGAAATTATTTTTCTGATATTGATATCTTATCGATTACCTTGACTAAAAGATTTTTTGTTTCAGTGTGAAGAATCATTATCTAATTGTAACAGTGAAAGTAAACAAGATAATTTTCTTATCACATTTATTTCTCAGGAGATTTTGATGATTTAAAAATTTATTTTATATAAATTTTGTTTTTTAACCCCTGCTGATATACCTTACTGTTTTTTACATGCCTTTCTGGCCTTCACTGATTTTAATTTAAAAGCTGATTGTTTTATGCAATAAGTTTTCTTTTTGCTGCCTTACTGCTGGTGTATTGATATCATTATACAGTTGATATAAAGTAGTTTCATTTCTCTCAAGAAGCAAATACTGATAAGGGGCATTTTGTTTCTCAGAACTTAAATTTTGTCATGACCAATCATTTAGTCACTGTAGAACATTTTAAGACTCAGTCTAATGATCTCCAAGTTTTACACACTAGACCCATTTTTGTTTTGATCAGTGAGAAAATTTTCCATGATATCTTGAGAAAATTTATTTTCCTTTTTTATTTATATAACCAAGTTAAAGTTGAAACAAAAATTCACAGCTACTTATCTATAGGTTGTATATTTGTCTGTGTGAATATAGACATACAAAAGCCTGTAGTGTTAAAAATGTATGAATACATACAGAGTAAATTCTATTGCGTTGTACCTTATTATTTTAAGCAATTTTAAGTTTATTTCAATTTTACAATCGGTCTTAAATAAAAAAAAGTTACAATATCGGAGATATTTTTGATAAAATTTTGAATTGATGCCACATTTTAAATTTGTTGAAGTTAACTAATAAATAAAAAAGAAGCTAATTTCAAGATATAGTTATACAGTATGGTCATTTAGAATAGTTATAATTTTAATAACAAAAATACTGGGGGATTGACTGGTATATAAGAATCTCTAGAGTTTTGACTGTAATCTACTAAGAACTATAATAAATTACAGAGTAGATAATTATTGAACATTTTTAATAGCTGCATTTTGTATATGAATTTCATGAGTTTATCCCAATACAGAGGCCTGAGGGTTTTCCATGTTCCAACCATGTAGAGAAAAGGTGGTATATTTTCCTTTCTTGTAGTCAGTCAATAGTAGACTTGCAACATCCTTAAAACTCCTTCCTAAATCTTTTCTAAGTACCACTACTATTCTTATATAAGGATGGCTTTGGTATTAATTAACCCATGAAAGTTGATATGCCATTAGAAAAAGATACCAAACCAAACCCAAATGTTTGTCCACAAAGTCAGGCCATGATGATGAATTGGCAAATACTTTCCTACCTTGGTATTTCCTAAGGCAAGGCTAAGTTTAGTGAAACTTAATTTAAAAACAATTACATTCTAGATATTGTTTAACATAAATTACTACTTACAAACTTTAAAAAAAGTTATCAACTTGTATTGGTTAGTTGACCTGATACTCTGAGTTGCTTGATATGTTTTTTTCTAACACAATAATACTTGTTTATCTTCATGTTTGTATTTTGAGTTGTCACAATACTTTTTCTTATTCATCACAAATAAAAGGTATAAAAAAGATGAATTGCTTAGGTTTATAGCTGTGAACAGTTTTAAAAAAATATTTTTCTCCCATGTATTGGTGTTTTTCTTCTCTTTAGAACTTCTTTTGATAAAGGAACAAAATGTCAGGAGTGGGGGATTGGTATGCAGGAATTAATTCATACATGTTTATACACTTGTTAGACATGTTTTTTTTTGTTTTTTTTTTCATTTTACTTATATAATATATATATATATATATAAAAACAACATTCAATGTATTTAACTTCATATAGACTGTGTATACAGAAGAGCATTCTATCACTACATTGTTGGTTAAGGTTAGTTATATAAAGAGAGAATAGAAATAAATGGTGGTTGAAGCACCTCTGAAACTCTTCTGTATAAAGCTGCATTATCATATTTCTTTTAATGTCCTTCACACCCACAAATTGTGAACCTTAGAAATGAATTTTTGGTTTAGAAAACAAGAAACTATCACATGTGCAATCCTGTGTTATGTCAAAAACTTTTGGACAAGTTTAGCAGAGTATGCAGGTACATTGTTATAAAGAATATACCACTAACCTGTGGATCAGATATTTGGCTGTTTACAACATACAGCATCATGGAGACAGCACAAGATTTATGTGTAATAAATATTTATGGGGCATATTCATGGTGAACTATATCATCTTTGTCAAAATAGACCATGATCAGCATTGTTCTGAACTTGATGGTTGATGAGTAGCACTTTGGTAATGATAGACTTCCATACAAATAGCTGAGCCTTTGTTTTGGTATTGTATCCATATAACTACAATTTATGTTATGAAGATTTTCAAAAAGTCTGCATTGGTTTCTGCACATTGAAGCAAATCAGTAACCATGGTCACCTGAAACTCTTCTTAATCTAGCATCAGTTTGTGGAATGAATTTGGCTGTAATTCATCCCCTGTAAGGATGGTCCGACATGACTGAATGTCCACTTTTTGACTTCTACAGTGTGTAATTTGTGGGATAGTCATTCAACTCATATATACACACACACACACACACACACATACATACATAAATACACACACACACACACACACACACACAACACTACACACATACATATATATATATATATATATATATATATATATATATATATCATTCTACAGTGCATTTTTTATTTTTCCTCATTTCTTTTTGTTTTAATTTAATAGTATTTTTAATAAACTTTTTTTGTAACTTCTTTCTAACCATTTCCTTTCTGTCTTACTTTCACTTCTTATACCCTTCTGATTCTTCCTAACTCTATTTCACACCTCCTTCCAGGAACTTTATCCTTCATAATCCCCACACTCCCATTGATTAAACCCAGTGCATTTAATGGTAGGTCTTTTGAGACTGCACCTTCTCAATTGTTCCCATATTTCTGCTGGTAGAAGACCTCACTGGACACTCCTCACTTTCAACTGATGTTCTTCCTTCAAGCAGTGATGCAAGTCAAAGACCCTGGCAGGGTTTCTTGCATCGTATCCATAAGCTTTTCACCATTTCAAAATTTCAGAATAAGTTTTGCCCAAATTTAATGCAGACTTGTTCAGTATTTTCTACTATGAAAAAGTGTAACAAGCAAAAAATGAAATGACATATAAACAGCTGAGCAAGTTAAAATGATGTCAAGATGAATGAATGTCAGTTTAAAAGAAAATTATGAAGCCAGACCCAATACTTTCTGAACACGCTTCATATACATTTAATAAAGTAATACTTTAAAAGTAGATATTATAATTTCCTGTATTTAAAAATATTATCAGCAATAAAACATTACATTTTATTTATGTTCTCTATATTAATGTTACTGTAATTGATATTGATATATATATATATACACATACATACATACATTGTAATGTATAAATGAGATTTCTATTTCTTCAATTGAGACATAAAGGAATATTATTCTAATTATTTTTATTTTACAAAATTAGTATTGTTGATTGACATTTTAAATTTTTAAAAAGATATTTTCAATTGAATATTGCTCATTTTTATGTCGGTGTCTTTATGATGATACAATTATAATAAATCTAATAAAATGCAAATGATCATGTCACAATTTTTGTACATAAAAGAAACTAATGTCTCTTTAGCAACAGTTCCTAATGAAAATTTAGAAATATCTTGTTTATAAAATAGGATTGGTTTATATTTGAGCATATATTGGTACTATAAGTATATATAGTATAAAAATATTGTCTTATATTATTCAAACTTTAGAATTTGTGTTTAAAAGAAGAGAAGAGTGAGTTAGAAATTGCACTTCATACTTTATTCATTTTTTTTATTAAGTACATTGATTTTTAAATGCATTAGATATAAATCTCATTTTAACACATTTTGTATGTTTGTCTAAAAGTTAATTTTGTCTGGTTATTTTCAGTGTAAGCTTTTAGCTATCTCAAGACTAGATAGTATTTTTCTTCAAGTGCACTTAAAAATTGATTCTTGTTTTTAGGTGAGAAAATCTGATTGGTACCATTCAGCATTTCTCGGGGGAAATATTTGTAGATATGGAATTGGAACTTCCTGTTGACCTCATTTCAGCATTTTAAGTTTTCCATAATTAAACTATTCATTCATCTAATGAATAAGCATTTTGCTTCATCTCTCTAGAAAATTATTCTTTAAATTTTTGTGTTTTATTATAAATTTGTTGTAATGACTGCTGACCATGATTCTTTAAAGAGTTTCTATCTCAGTTCAAATAAGATTTTGTACAAATTCATGGCAATTCAAATCTTAGATGAGGCCGTTTGTATTTCACTTTATGCTAATTCCTTTGGAAAAGCATGAATTCATATGTTCTTACCTCCTCCTCCTCCGGGAAAATAGTAGGGCAGACTGGGTTCTTCAGTCTAGTAGAAGGAAAACCCTAAATTTAAAACAGTTTTACTCTGCTTAAATTATTGTGTCACATCCTGCTTGTGGTGGAAGGGTTGGGTAAATGCATACAAATCCATGGAATTAAACTAATCTTAGTCATGTTTTTTTTTTTTAAAGATGAGTTATAGTCCTATTTTATTTGACATCACAGGCCTCTCCAATATTTAAAATATAATTAGTAAACTTGATTCACATGTAATAATTGAATAAATGTAAAATAAAAATCAATTTTAATATTGCTAATAAATCAACAATTTGCAATATTATTTTATAGGAATAAACTAAGTATTGAATAGATTGTTATAAAAGCTAAATTACTAGTTTAGTTTCAACAATTGAATAATTCCACAACAAGTTTGCTTAGCCTGGTTTTAAGGTTTATGACTGAATACAAATTCAATGAATATCTATATTGTGGTTATAAAACTTAAATTAATGCTGCTAAAATCCTTATTTCTCATTCCAAAAATATAAATTTGAAATTACTATGATTTGCAAATGGTCATAACAACCTTTTAATAATTTTCTTGTAATCAATGAAATATTATTAACAATAATTTGAAAGAGTTTCTCTGAGAATGAATTAACTCTTTCCAAGTAATATAGATTAGTTCATTTTTAAAATATTTATGAAGATTTAAAAAAAAATGAGCAATTAGCAAAATATGAATGAAATATATATATTGTGCTTTGAATTGAAGATTAAAAACATTTTAATTATCATATCTAAATGTTGATGCATTATCTGGGCTCAGCACTGTTGCTAGATTAAGCATCTTGAATATATATATATACCAGAATATTTTCATCTTTAATTTATGCCAAGCATTAAATCTGAATATAAACATAACAAGGTACTGGTAAAACTATATATATATATATATATATATATATATATATATATGTATAGTTTTTGTATCTTGTCTAAGAATACATAACTTAGTTATTTACAAAAATATTATTTAAAAATAATAATAAATGGACCTTTTCAAACCAATATTTATTGTGACCATTTTATCTACTCTGGTCCAAAAGGAAGTAGTTGCTGCTATAAATGTTTTGGGCCTGTGGACAACCTGTTGTTAATTACTGACTACCAATACTTTATTAAGGATTTAATTTTATATCTGATGAAATAACTAAATTGAATTATCCTAATTTGCACCAGAAAAAGATTCAAGTTAACCATCTGACGGAAGTGCCTTCAGCATCTCAACACAAAAAATAAAATCTTTGTTCTTTTCTTCTGTTTTTTTTTTTTTTGTGTGTGTGAAGCTTTTAGTGTTTTGGGCCTTTTTTGGAGTTTAATTATTCTCTAAAACATAATGTCTGTCAGAAAACATCATTCCTTCATGTGTGTGTGTGTGATTGGCTATATTTTTCTCCCACTTAAAATACAACTTAATATCCTTAATAATTTCTAAGAATTTTCTACATTGTTTTTGTTTTTTTAATGAAAGTAATGTAATATCTATTGAAGAATCTTCAGTATTTATTTGATAAATAAAATCACCTAATACTTATACCACTTTAGTGTCTACTTTCCAAGTACCTAATGTCTGCTTTAAGATGTAGGTCCCTAATATGACTACTAAAACTGCACAATAAGTCTCAGTTCTGATGTCTCATTTGACACTTTTAAAATGTTACAAGTGGTCAAAAAATTGTTTTTGAAAACTAAATCAAATAACTTGTTTTAATGTTTCAGTTTTTCTGTCCCTTTCTTGTTTACTCAGTTAATGTAACAAAATAACTGTTACATCCTTTTGATTATCAAAATCAAATCAAACTACAGTCATAAATGGGCAATGTTTTTTTAAAAATGGAACAAAAATGAGCTTGGTTATGGTAGATTCATTGGACAATGATATTGTTTCATTGATGAATTGAATATATATATATATATATATATATATATATATATATATATATCTTTTAAAGGAAGGAAAAACTTCATCGCTCTTGATGAAGACCGCTTTAATAAAAGGTCGAAACAGATTTCTGTCAGCGAACTATAACATCATTTGTTTGTTTTTTCTAAAAATGTTTAATTCATATATATATATATATATATATATATATATATTCTTCCTTATTTAGACAGCCTCAGGCATATAATCAGTGATAAAGAAAGAAAAAAGGGGGTATTTAAAATAACTTATTCCTCTCAAGATATTTTCCTTCTTCCTATTTATGATATTTCTTGTATAAATTGTGAAAATTATGGTTACATACAATTTTAAATTGAAACTGATTTATTAGGACAGATTTACTTTCAGTTATGGCTAAGGAGAATTAAGTTAAAAAAATTTTTCCCCCACTCAGATAAATCAGATTTCTTTCTGCTTTTCTTCTTAGAGATAAGGAATGAGTGAAATTTAAAAAAATAAAAATAAAAGAAGCTAAAACCAAATCTAATTTCCAATGTTGATTCTGTTGTGTATAGAGTTTTAGCAATTTAAAAAAATCTTTCTTCAGTAAAATTGATGAAACTAAAACATTTGGGAATATCAATCTATAAATAAGTATCTTCAGAGTAAAATGCTGGAAAGAAAGTTGGTAATATCTTATTTTCTAGAGTTTTCTCACCCCCGGGGAATTTAGCTTATTGGGATTATCCTGTAAAACCAATTTTACATTTGCATTTGAAACTGTTTTTATGCCAATTTTTATAATGAGTGAATTGAGGCGACAGATGTTAATGTTTAATGCAGAATATTTGATGTGTTAATATATGCACTTGTTATGCAACCATTTACAACATGCTTTCAGTAGAGACACAGTGAAAGGATGTAATTGAATTTTTTGAAAAATGTTTAAGACTGATCATATTAATCTTTATCAATATTCATTTTCATCAAAATGATAATAAACAGATTTATTTTTCTGTTGTTGGTGCTTTACTTATTTTAAATTTTTAAAATGATTTTCTCCGAATATAAGTTTTTTTTAAAGATGAAAGAATGGAAGGATTAACAAGTTCCTAGTTTATTTATAATGATGCTATGTTAAAAAACATAGCATCATTATAAATACAATCTTAACATGTTTAATCAAAAGGTTGTAAAATTAAGATTCTTACTTCAAAAACATTGCCTTGAAAATAAGTAGGAAATTCAGTTTATAATAATCAAATATTACATTAGAATTTACTTTATTAAAAAATATTTTGGCTACATCATAACTTAAGAAAACAAAAAAAATATTCACAATGTAAAATAAGTTTTTTTTTGTGTGTTTTTTGTTTTTCTTTTAAATCTAATTTTTAATTGTGTGAATCCTATTTGCTTTCTATCCATAATAAATCTGTTTTTTCTAAGATTCTAAAAAGCCATTACACAGCTGGATAAAACTGGAAAAGAAAAAAGATTCTCATGTCCAATAAAATCATGCCTGAAAATAAACAAGTGCTGTGTTAGCTCAAAAAAGTGAAATGTCTGTTTACATGATGGAAGAAATATTATAGATTTTTATCCTCTTGTCAGAGTTCAACTGAATTTTGGGTCCTGATAAAATACAGAATATTTAGTTTAGTTTCATATGGATTTCTTCATTTCTAATCTTCCTCAGTTTTGACAAGTACATCTTTATGTATTTACTGTTTATTTTTTATTTTTTTAATTCCTTCCTGTCAGAAACATGTTTCAAGGAAATCATGGTAGAATTAACACCTGCATTTATCACCTGTGGCATATGTGGGGCAAATATGAAGAAGAAAACATAGTGTATTAGATTTTCACATTTTCAATTAAAAGGTTTTGTTGTTTACAATGCGATCATAGCTTGCTCATTTTGAATATTGGTCAGATTTGTATTAAATTTTCTGAGGAAAAAGGACAAAAAATTCCCTTGGTCATAAATGATGGGAAAAAATTTCTATTACAATTTCTGTCTTATAAAAAATGTTTTTGAGTATTCCTTACATTAAAAACATTTTTTCTTTTTAAAAAAATTAGAATGATTCTGTTTATACAGTTTTTAATTTTTTTTAATTTTTTATTATTCATTTCAATATGTAAAGAGTATTTTCAGTGAGTATGTATCTGGAGGGATTGATTTTTCTGAAAATTTGATACGTGGGCTTGTTGAAACAGTTTTTTTTTTTTTTAAATTTTGTAGATAGTTTAATTTGTAGATTTAAAGATATAGCAATGACCAAATTCCTTAAATCATGCTAAACTTTAATTTTAGCATTTACACACACAAAAACTGCAAGGAAAATGATTTTTTAAAAACATTTCTAGTTGATTAAATTTGAAGAAACTGGTTTGAATTAATTTAGTTTTAATATTTGATTAACACAGACATGACAAAAACTATCAAAGCTGATTATTTCCATGGAATCTTTTCTGGACAATATCTGTCATTTTATGAACATACAAGAGAGAGAGAAAGAGAGATGTTTTGTAACACATTTATAATATCACTGAAGCTGTCTATTGAGATAGATTATAAAAGCTTTTAATAAATTGTTTCTTTTACAAATTTATTCTTCAGAGTAAATATATTTTTTGTCTCTTTTTGAGAAAGAGTTTCAGAATGGAAAATAGAGAATAACTATTTTGTTTCTTTCTTTTCTATTATACATGAATGAATGGTTGGTAGAAATATTTAATTTTTACCCTGGGAAATGCCATGCAAGGAAAGTAGACCCCCTCCCCTCAAAACAATGGCCTTTCTTATTCATTTCTTTCTATCTATCTATCTATCTAAATAAGAAAATTGATATTTATATCTTTTTCTCTATTTTATTTATCATGGTTATATATGAAACAAGGGTTTATATCATGGAGTGTCTATTCTATCTTTGGTCCTGAAGAGTTTGAAGAGTGTGCAACAGAGAGACTTAATAATAACTCTTCTCTTGTTTTACTCTTAAATCATCAACAAACAACAAACTCTCTACAAAACAAAAAAAGACTTGGGTGATTGATAGTGTCATTCTATAAAAAAAAGGAAAAATCTATTTTTCTAAGCCTTTTTTGCTGACAGTTGATTTTAAAAAAAAATAACTATTTAGCTTAGATGTATATTTGGGATGATTAGATGTGCAGTTATTTCTTTCTCTTTCTCTCTCTCTTTCTCTTTCTCTCTCTCTCTCTCTTATATATGCCTATTTGGATAATAAGGTAGAGATACAATGTATGTGTAAATAGATTTAAAAAGAATGTGTGCACATGTAAAAAATAAATCTGTATTTTGCTTTTCTTTTCTCCTGAATAAAATATAAAAGGAAAAAAAACATAGTGGACCAGAATTTTAGAAAATGCCATCTGAGAATGGAATCCTGAAAGTAATAGGTTGTCAAGAGCCCCTAACTCTTGTCACAAGATTTTTTGTTCAGCCAATCTGTTGGCTTTTCTAAGTTGGTGCAAATACAAGACAATTCTTATTTTACCATTATTGGAAGATTTTTATCAAATAAAGATATTAAATTCTTATACTTTTTATTTTACCATATTTTCCTTTTACCAAATCTGATGATTTATTTGATTTAAAAAAAAACAAAAACATTTTCCCTTTATCTTCCAATAAATCCTGAGAATAAGTTGGATGCAACATCCTTTTTCTGTCTGAAATATTAAAACTACATTATAATCCTTGTTCTAATAGAGGTACATTTTAGATGACAGAAAGTCACTCTCTTTTTTTCCTTTATTTTTTCTTTTTTTTCTCCTTTTTTCCCTTTTTTTCCCTTTTTTTCTTCTTTTTTTTAAGGTTTTACTTATTTACTTTAGCCTTTTCTATGTGATATGATTTTCAAGGGCAGGTAAATCAGATTTCTTAACCATGATATTAGATAATCCAATACTCTCTTTCAAACCTTTTTGTAATGGGTCATGGAGTCTCTTGATTTTGAAAAGATTTTTACAGTTTTCATAGTTTAACTACATTGTCTTTTCTGATAATATTTTAATAATGGCTGAAGACTTTCAGATACCTCTGATAGTTCTTTGCTTATGAATTCAATGTAATTGTTTGATTCTTTTGTTATTCTTTTGTTATCATATCATAAGCCATAAGGCTTATGTTATTTCATTATATAAATTGTGATCAATATCTATCTGAAAAAAACAAAAAAAACAAGATGATTAGCCACAATCTTATTATTTATAAGGATTTAAAAAAAGTATTAAACGAATTTAAAAAAAAAATACTTATGTCAACTACTCTAAATTTCTTATATATAAAAAGATGTGAAATATCTTTTTGATATTTTAGTGTTTATTTATTTTACAACTTACCTTTTAAGTCAAGTTATATGCCATCAGTTTTTAGAATGGCAAGAGACTACAGTTAACTATTTTGGTTATAATAAATGTATTTGAATTTAAACTGGGAATTTGGAAATGAATGAATGGTATTTTACCATTATTATTATTATTATTATTATTATTATTATCTATGTATTAATAGCTTATGTCTTCTGTGTCATGTCCTGACATCACCTCAGATGAATAATGGACCATTCCATTAAAAAGAACACCATAAACATAAAAGAAAGAAAAAATGAAAGGATAGAGAAGAGTGAAAGAGAGAAATCTAGTAACAGCAAGAACATCTACCATGTCACGAACACTTATGCTAAATACAAATAGAAATCTACAACAATTTATCTTGGGTGTTATTTCATTAAAATAGATAAATAAATCAAAGAGTGAAAGAAAATGATTAAAGAATTTAAAAAAAAAACTTTTTTTTCTGGAATTATGGGTAGAGAATGAAAGAAATCCAGGCAAAAGTAAAAGGAAGAGCAGAAGCATATGATGATGGATAAATTAATCTTTGTCAACTACCATGGAATTTCTATGGGTCCCGCTAGTTATTATTATTATTATTATTATTATTATTATATATAATAATAATAATAATAATAATAAAGAAATTAATGTATCATAAAATCAAATTCATTCATTTTGCTCTAATTTTGCCATCTGGTAATATGATCTCCCTGTGATTGTGGGAGCAGCAATAGTTATTGGAAAATGTTTAAAATATGATTTTGTATGCAGATACCAAACCATATTGACTTGTGTGAGTGTTGAAAGTACAACTTCTAACTGAAATGAAGAATGAGATTCTTCTTCTTCTTCTTCGTCTCTTCCCCTCATCAAAAGCATCTAAATCACTGCCCACGTAAGAAGCCAAGTGAGACCCACACACATCCAAACAATGGCATTGTGGCACCCTTTCCTTAGCCTGAAACCATTTTATCTTATCTATCGACAGGGAATTATAGTAATTTTTGTGCAAGTGATTTCCATCTATGTCTGCTTAAGCCTCATTCCTAAAGCAGCAGAGATTCTGTCTGTGCTATGAATGACAATGAATATCGTTGCCAGGACAAGTTTTCTTGTTAATTTCAGCCAAGCAGTAAGCTGGATTTCTTCAACAGATTTCTTTTATTCTCTTTAAACGATATAACCTTTACTTATACATGCCTCTATTGTACACATGCTGGGCACTGACATTTTAGACCATTGCAGATTTATAAAAATAAATAGATACTAAACAATAATATATCTATTATTTTTAGTCTCAATTTAGAATATTTTTATAGACTTAGTTTTTAACTTTAAATTTTTTAGTTGCCATGAAAGATGAATTGAAAGATTCTTTTTTCTAACTTGTTATTCAGAGTTAAGTGTGTGTCATCCCTTTCTTTGGTTCATCATCAAAGTGTGCTGATATCATAGATTCTTTTGTCCCTTTCTCGCCATCCATCCCTATTACATTTGGTATGTCCTCTAGACGACATCCAGTGTCTGCACAGAGCTGGTGAATGTAAGTTTTTGCTGGTCAGACAACACGGGTATATCCATGTGTAGGTGTTCATAGAACATTATTTATGAGTTTGTTCTTACTTTCCCAAACTGTACCCAGCATTTCTTTCTTTGATGTAAGATAGGAGGTAAGTGGTCATATATCTGCTGTTCTGTAGGGTGCTGCTTCCTGGATTTGTTTTAAACAGCACACAGCATTCTTGTGTAGTTTCTATCTAGCTTTTTCTCCAAGTGTTTCATTAATCCAAGTAAGGTCCAAATTTGTCAATGACCACCAAAATTAACAAAAGTGCTGGGATTGCTACGTATATTAATTTTTTTTTTTTTATTAAAGGAAGAAATGTTATCTGGTTCTTAACAAAAGTTACAGATAAACCTTTCACCACTTCCACAAATTATCTGTGGATTTTAATGAATTGATTAAACACAGAACATAATGCATACTATAATTTGTGTAGATGTTAATGTACCAAAATATATTCCTGTTCATTAGATTTGGGGGGTGGGGGTGGTGCTAGTGTGAATATTGATTTTGTTTTAATGAACAAATTCACTGGGATTATTTTAAACTTCCTACTCCTACTTTGTGTTGCATCAAAACTCTTAATTATCTTTTAAAGTTCTAAGTATTTTTTCATTGCTTTTTGTGGTAAGTGGGTTTACAAAGTCACAACTCTGTCAAAAAATCATTTACTCTGTATTACCTTATCAAAGTAATACAGAAAACTCAAATATAAGATTTGTTTAGATACGCCCCCTAAAATAAAATAATACTTAAAATTGAACGGATGTGTGTAACAATGTGATAAATAAAACTGGAAAAGTGGAGAGACGTTTTTTTTTGTTTTTTTTTTAAATAGGCATTTAGTCAGTTTGAATTTTTACATATAAACTGCAGTCTCCCTCTTCCTCAATGTGATAAAACCTGAAAAATCTATAAATGCTGCTGAATAAGATCTTAAAAGAATTTCAATCAATTGTGTATGAAGATCATATACAGGGTGTTAGGGGTAAATTATTTAAATTATGCAAAAATGAAAATAACACTGACCTCTCACTTTATCAGATAGCTTTTACCAAAATTACATAAATACCTTGAAATACTATAGATTAAATTTATTCAAAGAAATCACCATTAGCTTCAAGCACGACCTCCAGGTGACTTTGGAATCTCCTGCAAGTCTTTCCAACATTAAATTGGTAAATGCTGCCGTTATTGTTGATTTCGGTTCATCTTTGATGTTGCATGGAGTTTTATTGGTCTCTCAGTCAACTGTGCCCCACAGGGGATTGCAATCTGGGAAATTATGTAGCCAGATGTTAGGGATGATGTGGTCACAGAAATTTTCTTATAACCAAGACTGGCTTCTCCTGCTTGTGTGGCATGGCACAGTCCTATTTCTAGATGTAGGGTCTTCTAGCAGCCATTTTCTCAATCTAGGACAGCACTACGGCATTTAATGTAGGCCTCCATATCGAGTCTGAGGCTATGTGAGAAATTCTTTCATCAGAATGAGGCTTCCAAACTGTTGTATCTTTGTAATCACCATTGGACTCTTCCAACTGTTTTCATATCCTCAGCACTGTCCTCAGATTGACACCTAAACACTGTGAAATTTTTGTATTGAAACTTCTGACGTGAATATCAAGCAGTACAGAATGCCATTTCCAAACTTTTGGAGAAGTCAATTGCATCATGGTACTGCTTATAAACTGTGCCTAACATATTCTAATTTGCTGCACAGTAGACAAAACTTGAAACAAACAAAGCGCATACACAAAATTGATAATTTAAAATGGCACCCTGTAAGTTGTTGAAGTAAATATTGGTATTAAGTTAAATGTTTGAATCATTTTTCATTGCAATAAGGGATTTCTGAAATTTGTATTTAAAGTTAAATATATATTTTCATCAGATTCTGTTATTTATCTGATACTGCTTATTTATTTGTACATTTGAAAAACTGAATATTTCATAAAACAAAATATTTTGCTAAATGATATCAACTTCTATGAGATGTTTATACAAGAGCATTATAGATTTTATAAGCACATAGACTAACACCAGCTGATAATAGTTAAGGATTTTCTTAAAGTCTAAATAACTTGTTTGTAATTTAAATTATCAAAAATGTGACTAAACAGCAAGTTAAGCTGTATATCTAATATATTTGGATGTTTTATCATCATCATCATAATCAAGGTGTGGTAACAGCATGAAATCACTTGACTTGCTCTTGCCATCCATCCCTATCGGTAACTCCTCTAGATGGCATCCAGTGTCCATACATAGCTGATGAATGTAAGTTTTTGCTGATCAGCCAACACTGGTGTGTCCATGTGTAGAAGTGCATAGAAGAACGTTGCTTATTAGGATGTCCTTACTTTCTCCAGCACGTCTTATTTGGGTGGTTTGTGAGTTGGGTATTTATTCAGTGTTAAAACCATTTTTCTGTACTTAAATTTGATATTAGATTGTTTCTTTTACTTAGTAAATTTTATTGTGGCTATGGCACAGTGGAAAAGAAACTTACTATCTAAGAAAAAAGTGAGAAGTTTCACCAATAATCGCACATTTGGGTAAATTTTTAACAGTTTATTTTCTCTTAAAATGAATATAAAATCATTAGCTATTTAAGACACTCGATGTAAATAGATGTATAATGTTATGTTTAAGATCTACAACAGAAAATATATTGAATGAACAGATATTATTAGAAACAACTTGAAAATTGGTTTGATCACCAACATTTTGTCTAGCTAATAGAATTTTGTCAAATATAAAATATTTTTCTGTTGTCTCTGGCACTCAGGTTGCTATTAGCTTTTTGTTCAGTTCTAATACTGTAATAAACCATTTCTGTTGTTTTTCCTGAAGTATTTAAAATGAGAAACAGAATACAACATAGATTCTGGTGTTTTCTAAAATAAGGTTTTATCCACCCCACCTCCTTATACACAACATCACAATTAACCTCTCTTTCCCTCTGCTTTGTAAATAGTTCTAAGTAAATAGAACTTTTCTGTTATCTTTCAGTGTAACTCTCTTGTTTTTATATCATTACAAAGAATTGCAACTGAGGAAAGAGAAAAACATCTTTAGAATGATATTAAAAAAAAGAAGAAATTATATCAGATTATATATTTAATTTTATCTGTAAAATAAAAGGATTAACATGTTGAAAATGATATCAGTTTTAAACCTCATTAATCTTATTCAATTAGAATCATATCATCATTGCAATATTGCTGAACAAAGTAACTTTAAAATATATATGTATTTACCCAACACCTCTACCTTGGTTAGTTGTCGTACTAAAGCTGAAGAGTCTAGTCTACCTTATTTACCTATAGCTCAGAGGAGAAGAGATGGATTCATACTTTGTGAAATGAAAAATAAATGGCCTCATCCAAAATTTGAAAAATATTTGATTTAAAATGTATATGCCTGTGCACGCTAGTTAAGTTTATAATTGTAGTTTTATACACAAGCAAATATCATTTTTTATTAGTATTAATTTTCCCTAGTATTTTTTCATCTTAATTTTTGTTGGTTTTATTTCAATAATGACTAACAAGGCTTCATCTAAAAAATAAATATTTTTACTTATAGAATTTCCAACTGGCAGTGAAGTTTTTTTTTATTTCCTTGGAAACTAATTTTTTTTTATGAGACTATGAATGTAATTTTCTATTCATGAGACTGTGTTAACTCTACCCATTGATTTAAACCTTATATTCATTAGCTGTCATTCATCTGTTTTATCATTTAGTAATATTTACTCCTGTAATTTGAACATCATACAATGAGACAATTAATCTCATGAAAAGATATTGATGAATACCTAACAGGAAAAAATCATAGTGTAATGATTAGCAAGCTAGTTTTGCAGTTCTATTACTGTTGTATAGTGAGTTCGATCCTTGTTGGATGCCCCATATTTGTAACCTTGTGTCATATTTTACCTGTGGCAAACAGGTTGGGTAAATACTTACCTAACAGGAAAAATATTTAGATCTTTTGTTATCAGTATTCTAAATATTTTCATAAGACATCTTGCTTTTTTTCTTCAATGTACATTATTACTTTATAAGCAACAAAAATCTTTAAAGTCTTGTAAATTGATTGTACCCCCCCTCATACACACATTAAAAAAAACAAAAAAAACTTAACCAGTCTAGTATTTGATTTTTTTTTTTTCTTTTTCAACAAGCACCTTTGTTCTTTATGTATTTTAATGTGTGACTTTACAGTCATTAAAACATGTTTGTCATACATATTTTGTTTGACATTAATATAAGTTCTCACTTATTTTATGGTTGGATACCCATTGGACATTCTGTACCTTTTTATGAGAATTGAAGAACTGAAAATAGATGATTACTATAAATGCCACGTAATATTTACAAGAAAAAAAAGAAAGAAAAAAATGGTGGTTTTAGGGTTAATATGCAATTTCAAATGCTGATTTCTACTGATCATATTTAGTATATTTTCCTGTATTATCTACTGATTAGTTTACTAATAGTCTGAATTTAAAGGTCATTTACTTGTTTATTCTAAATTTTTGACATTTAGAATAAGTATATAAAATATTTCAATTCAAAAAAATTTAACATTTTAATATTATGAAAGACATTTTGAGAAATGTTTCCAAATTAATGTATTCTAGTAAAGAGAAGTCTCATCAGGTGTTAAAAACACAGCTCCTAAAATATTTTCTCATAAAAATTAGTATTGGTGCTGTTAATGTTATTCCCTGCAAACTTTGTAGGTAACATGTATTGTGTTAAATGTGTACCTACTCTCAGGTCTGGTGGTAAGGTCTCATGCTCCAACTCTTGAATCTATGAGGGACAGTTTAATGTATGTCAATTTTCATAAAGTAGGTTTCATAGAAAATATATGAAACCCACCTTTCTGTGGCCCCCAAATTGGGGAGGGGGTGTATACACTGACTCTGTCTACACTATGAATTTGATCTTTATATAGATATTATATTAATATTGTATGTTGTGTGCAAAAAAATTTTTTTTTAAATTTTTTTTTTTTTCAAAACCATTTGAATGTTAATGTGAGAAGATAGTAAAAAGGGAAGATGCCTAAGGAGGCATAACAAACAAATAAAACATAATTGCAATGTTTAGAAATGTACATCATAATATTGCATACTTTTGTTTTTCAAAATGTTCAAACTGTTTAATTTATTATTGAACCTTTAGTATGATTATTTTAAGTATTTGAGAATGACATCTTCCTTTTTCAAGCAAGGAAATGGTCATTGAACTAAGTTCAGGTTTACCAAGTATGTTAGATTTTATTCTAAATTCTAGTCACTTTGTATATATTGTAGCCTATGCAATGTTGTTAAGGTGACACAGAAAAAAAGTTTTTCTTCTAGTTAAGATTCATGATCAGATTAGTGTGTCAGCAAAAGAACTAACATCAAGAGACAAATATTTATAGATGATTTTTATCTATGCTTTTAAAAAAGAAGAAATATTTATTTAAAATCTAAAGCTTGAAAATAACACTCAGAAATATCTGCAGGTAATCAGTAGTTTAACATGTGGATTTTGTTCTGATGATAAACATTGCTTTGGTCCAGATTAAAAGCGCAGTAAGGGTAACTCAAATCTAAACAGAAATATATGGTCTTAAAAAAGTTTGGCTTTGGGTTATCCTTCTATACAAATAATTTGGTGTTTCAAAAGTTCTTGTAAACTTTTTCTAAAATGGATCTTTAACTCCTCTCTGCAGTTTTAAATTGTATTAAAACCTTTTCTGTCACGCAAGCGCTTCTTTCCTAGCAACATTAAACTTCAGTTCTGTTGTCTTGGAGACTTCTTTGATGAGAGAACCTAAATTGGTTAATCTATGTCAGTTACAATTTGTCTTAATCCTGAACCTTGTTATCTGATTACATCATATTCCCTCTCTTTCCTTTCTTGGTTCTCCAAACCTGACACTTAATTCATTTCCATTAAGTCCCAGTTTCTGCCACAACCTGGCCTTTTTATTTCATCTACACTCCTTTCCATTATCATCATCTAGCTTGCTTGTTTGTGTTTTTCTTATCAATCTACTTATGTGTGCATGCTATGATGTTTAATATGTGCACATAATACTTTTTCTTTTACTGAGATATTCTCTAAGGATTTTATGAATAATAACTTTCCCTCCTCTGTTTTTCAACCATTCTTCACTCTCAAGTTTATATATATATATACACACACACACACACGCACACAGACACATCATTGCTTCTTTGTTTCTCACCCCTCAGGACCTTGTTCAGCTTTGAAGCTTTCTCTACAGTTGATAGATTAAGGAATAAATAATATACAGAAATAGAAATGTAATGGATGTACACTTTTTTCCCTTTTTTTTTTTTTATACTCCAGAAATGATATTTGATACAGGAAGGAAAGTGCTGAGAAAGAGAGGGGGTGGTAATAGCAAGTGTTGCATGTTTCATACACAACTGATCTTATTACACAACTGATACTATAAACAAGAACTATTGGTCTATGTTTTGTGTCATATTTCAGTGCACTCAGTGACAAATTAACTTTTTTACTAAAATAATCTGCATTGCTTTTTAAAAAATTACTTCATAATGTGGAACACTTTTTGTAGTGTTTCATAATTTTATTACTTGTTTGTTGGAAAGCTGTAAGGAAATTGTTTGGTTATGATGTAATATCTACCAGCAGTCGCTTAGTTTTATAAATTTATATTTTTGATATCACTATTTGAATGAATAGTGCTTTTCTCAATGTATGTATTTCCCCAACCCCTTTGCCACAAGCAGGATGTGACACAAGGTCAATTTTTACAGCTGGCTTGAATTCAGTTTTCCATCACCTAGACTGGTTGCCTTAACAAGGCTAAAGAGCCCAGTCTGTCCTATTTACTCATAACTGTGGAGGGGGGGATATGGATTAATGTCTTTCCCAAGAGCATTAGTGTGAAGTGAAACACAAACAACCTCATCCAGGATTTTAAATTTGGTTGTTGTGATTCCATTTACTTTGCTAAGTATGCCTCAATGTAAATCTATGACTTGATGGGTCGTATCTGAAAAAAAAAAAAAAAAATGGTAATTCTATCTATACTTCTAATATCTGCAATACCCATGAGTAGAGAATTAAGATTCTTCACTTTTTCCTTCATGTTTTTTAAATATTTTATTTTCTAACCAGTTGTTTTCCTGTAAATGAGAATTTCCTGTCTGAAGAACCTGTGTAAAATGTATGAGAACGTATTCTTTCCGCTGTAGAGGAGAATGTGTTCTTTTCTCTATATTCATGGAACTATATTAAAAGATCAAAGTGATATATGTCAAGACCATGTGTGCCTCTAATCTAATGTAGCTATAGATGTGACTTTTCTTATGAATATTAATAATACTTACATGGATGCTGAGGGTATAATAAGAACTTATATTTATAAGACATGACAATAAGTACGTATACTTAAAAATTTTCATATGAATTAATTTTGCTGACAAGTATTTTTCTTTAAATCAAAAATAAATTTCTAGTGGTATGTGTATTACTCTGTTAAATACAGTCTCTTTGAATATAATTTATTTATTTTTGTTTAAGTTTATAGGATTTTCAGTTGCTTTGCAAAAAACTTAATGATCCTTGTTGACAATAGATCCTTAGGTTTAGAAAAATAGACCACACCCTTAGATAAGAAAATGTTCTTTAACTCACCCTTAAAGAATCACAAGAACAGCTGACAAAAACCTTTATTACTTGAGTTTAGAAAAAAAAGAAAAAAAGAAAAAGAAAGAGTTCTGTTAGCTGCCAGTTAATATGTGAGACAGTCTCTCTTGAGAGGGTTTAGTCATTTCTTGTATACATATCACAGGGGATTTATGGATAGTTTCTCTTTTGCTTTAGGGATCATTAGGACACTTTCAGTGACTAAACATTGGTGTCTGGTTACCATTGTATGTGTATCTGGGACATTTTAAATTGTCTTAGTTTTAAGCGGAATATTCTATATAACTGATAATACTAGAGTGAGTCAAAAGTTTTTTTTTAGTATGTGTTAGTTTGCAGCACATGTCACACAACCGAATCAAGCTGTGGAGAGTACCCATTATGATTGGTAGTATCATAGAAGTTGGTGTGTGGACACATGCATTGCTTCACTCTGTGTTATTAGAAAGCTGCACAAATGAATGTGCAACATAGTCTAATTTGGGAACTTATGCTTTACAAGTTCAAACTGGGCTATAATACTGCAGAAACATCCAAAAACATGTTGTGAGGTAGGCCTAAAAATATGGATTCTGAGGCCATCTTACAAGTAGCACTTAGAGATAATCTCACTGTCCAATGTCATTCATTACCTTCATGCTCTGTGCAAAAGCATCAAAAGTAGAAAAATTGTGCCCCATGTTACCAAAATATTGCAAAACTTTTGACTCACCCTAGTATATAAACATTGAATTATTAAATTACCTTTGATATTTTCACTGTGTATTGACATGTTTACATTTACTCATTCTGGGTTTAGTCATAAAATAAATATAAATAATAAGCTGAAATATTTTAATCATAGTTATTTTTATTTTCAAAGCTTTATTTTACCATCATTTATAAGTTGGTGTTAAAAAAAAATGTTTATTAGATGCTGAGATATAAGTAAAAGAAGCTGTGATTTACTTCACATTAAAATTATTTTCTTGTTTTGGTTTAGTGTGGGTGAATTGTTAATAATGGACTTGACAAACATATCAGACCCCGTAGCATCTTTCAAGAATTCAATTTTTAATAGTTTTTATTATCTGCATGTAAACAAGCTACAGATTTTAATGGTAAAACAGCACTAAAGTTTTTTTTGTTTTTTTTTAAAAGCAACAAAAACCAGTATTTTTAACTCCTGCACAATTTTCTTTCATTTTCTAAATGATTTCTATTGTCCCATTGTAAGAGATTCTAAAACTTATTTTACTTTGTATAATTTCTCTTCAAATTGGTAAAACAAAATGAATGCAATTTATTCCACAACCAAATGAACAATTCCTTTACTGTTTGTAAACTGCCATAGATAAATGAACAAATAAAAATGAACTCACTTCAAATGGTTCTCAACAGATGAACGTCAGGGGGTGGGGTGTGTGACATTTTTCCTGGAAATAACTTTATCTTTCATTTTCATATTAAGATATCAAAATAATGTTATTTTTACAGGCATAATTTTAATACAACATGCTGTTAAATCGTGATTTAAAAAAAAATCTCTTTGGTCTTTAAGTGTCTACTTAAAATTAAGGAATCTGATATTTCATGTCCATGAAATGTGTGTGTGTGTGTGTGTGTGTGTGTGGTGGGGATGATTTTACAAGAGTTGTAAAGTATGACCTAGACAAGTTTGCTTTTCTAAGAATTCTGTTGATATTTATTGATTATTGTTGTAAGAAGTGGACAGCCTCATCCAGGATTTGAAATTTGGTAGCTGTTTGCATTTCACAGTGTTAATACTCTTGGGAAAGGTATGAATCCAAATGTTCTTTCTCCAGTTATGAATAAATTATAGGACATACTGTGGTCTTCAACTTTGGTTTGGCAACTAGACTAGGAGAAGGAAAACTCTGAATTCAAAACCTGGAGATAGCCCTGCCAGGCTATTCCTGCCTAAGATACTGTACATGAGTAGTGCCCCTATGACCCAACCAGGTTACAGAGAGAAAGAGAGAGATTGACAACAGAAACAGAAAGAGAGATTTTACATGTATTTTATTAAGTTATTCATAATAAAATTGCCAATTTTGCTTCAAGTTTGCCATTTTCCCACTTTTATAGAAAATTTCCACTTGATTATTTAATAAAAATGGAATCAAATTTAAATTTTCTTTGTATATTGTTTAAAAGTGTTAGGTTAACATATTAACAAGGAAAGATAAATGTTTTTTTCTCATTAGACCACAAATCTATTGACTTGAATATTTTATTTTCAATCAGTGTTAACTATAGATTCAAAGCTTTTTGAAGCCAGTCAAGGCTGTTTTATTTGATCTTTTCTGTAAAAATAGAAGTTAACAATCTGTAATCCTAGTTAGTAGCTTCTTTAGCATATATTGCTTTTATACAAGATAATGTTAGTAGCAGTAATAATATATTGATAGACTTTTCCAAGGTCTGTTCATATAAATATCATTACATCATCATCATCATCCTCATAACTTGTATGAGTAATAGTGAGCAATAATCTTGCATTGACTAACATTACTAATCTGCTTAGATAAAAATCAATTCTGTTCTCACTTCAAATTTCACTTGATCAACTTGGATTTCTTATGAAATTTTCCCAGTAAAATATTTTTTACATGTAAAAAAAAAGAAAGAAAAAAAGAAAGAAAAAAAAAGAAAAGAAAAATCATTCATTTATTTATCAGTGTGAATAATGAAATAATTGCTTAACAATTACATTTCTCTAATTCTTTTTCTTAGAAAGATGAGTTATTTTGTCACTTCCATATTTTACTTTAAAGATTTCATAAATTTGACTCTCTAAAAACTTCATGAATTATTTACTGTAATTATTTGTGTATAAGACACACTTTTTTCCAGTTTTTTTTTTCAGCCCAAAAGTTAGGGTGTGCATTATACATGAGAACTATATAATTAACTTTTTTTTCTTTTTGCCACATACCTCACTGTGTTTGAGATGGGATGACCGAAAGTTATATCTATAGTCCAAATTAATGTGTTACATTATCCACTGGGATGTGTATTTGTTTATAAATTTGTTTATCCTAATATGAGCTTTATTTTCACTGCAAGTTTTTTTGTGTGAACGTGTCCATGTGTTTTCTCTAAATATTGTGTAAATCTTTTTAAAGATGTAATGTAAAGTATATAAATACTTAGTACAAACCAGTAAAATGTTAAACAAATGTTAATTTTAGGTGCTACAAATTGTAAAAAGTGAATGCATATTATACACAAAACATGTTTTTTCTTTCCAGAATTACATAGTACAAAGTTTAGAGGTGTGTGTTATGTACAAATAATTCAACCATTTCGTAATTTTTGTTAGTTTCATATATGATAATGTAGACAACACACGTTGTCGGTTCACTATCTTTTTAATCAAATTTTGAGAACTAGAGAGGTTGAAAAACAAGGGATACAATGTTAGACAATTCAATCTTAACATTGCTGATGTTTTCTGAAGACTATAGTTTATTAGAACAAAAAAAAAAAGGTTATTTAAGCAACAAAAATCTCAGAAGAGTTTTCTGCCTTAGACAGTCTGAGATCTGTTCACAACTCCTGATCCATTCAGTTTGAATTTCTTTTTTGTCATCATTTCTTTTACTTTAGCCACATCAACTCTCAAATGCTGATCACTCACAAGATTAGATGAATTTAAGGTGATGCATTGTCAGTCTTGCAAAGGACTTTAAGCAGTCTGGGCAGTTGGTACATCTCCTGCAACATAGTAGTTATTAAAGCATCAGCATCAGCTACTTCATTAAGTACAAGAGTGTCTGAGGCCAATGGACTCTTTGTTACCTGGTCAAGTTTTTGTTGATGACCAACACATTCTGTTCCTCTTGCTACAGACAAAAAAGATGAGTTGAGTCAAGATAAGAAAACTGAATTAAAGACTTACAGGTTTAATGATTTGATAATCTACTCAAACACCATTTAACTGACATAGTTGCACTGTTGTTTAGGAAATTTAACAGCAGATCATCTAATGAAGATTTTTAAAAAAATACGCTGATCAGGACAATATTCAAATAAAATTAAATGTGTAGAATAGATTGTCTTTTCGTTGTTGTTGTTTATATGAGTGAGTGAGAGAGAGACAGAATGAACACTTAAAATCAGTATCGATAATTATGATGGAAAAATGTTGCTGTTTAGGTTATGAAAATGTTATCTATTTATAAGAAAATGAAATTATTTTTTTAGATTTGCAGAGATTGATAGAAACACAATGAAACTGCAGCCAGGGTTTGTGCATCAAATATTTCTATTTTCTGCCCCCCTCCCCCTGCCAACCTTATTATTACTGATTTTCCCAATTTAATTGAAAATCTTACAATGTTCCTCCATGCATATAATTCCATTACTCTCTATAAAATTGGATTACCTGAATCTTTGATATAAATCCTCATACAATCTTCAAAATGATTTGTAACTTGAATAAGATGTAGATATTTCCTTTATCCTTCTTGCTTCTCTATACCCCCCCACCCCTGGTTTTTTTCTTTTAATATTTGTTAGTAATGGATTTTTTATTTTTATTATCGGCTGTAATAATTTTAATTTCATATCAGCTTTCTATGTCTCTAGGAATATTCTATCTTTGTTCCCTTTTTATTCATTCTTTAATGCTTTTTGCAATTAATTCCCTTTTGTCCTGGGGTAGGAGGTGGAACATTTCTGGTTTTGGCTTGTCAATGAGCTTTCATTGGAATTTTGAGGAATGAATTCTTTTTAATAGGCAAAGAAATTGGTTAGATATGAATTAGTTTCAGTCAGGATACTTTTTGAACACACCTTAATACATATGATTGTGCCCCCCCCCCCTAAAAATAGATTTCCATGAAGTTATGGCCGTTTTATAGAATGTTGCATCCTTTCAAAATATTAAATTGAGCTATCACAATATGTATAACCATTTAGACACCCATAAATATTCTATCATATTTAAACTTGAGATGGAAATTATATCTATTTATTAATTTAATGTATTCAATTGGAGCCAAGTTGTCCATGTCAATGTTATATCTTGTATATTGTCACTCACCCAGGAAAAGATTGCAGACTTTTCAGGACTTGCTCACTCAGATGTATATCATAAAACCAAATCTGTATGTATGTATATAACACTTTTCAGTGAAGATACCACACTCTAATCTGAGGAAACAGAGCCAGAGTGCAATATTTTTATCCTAAGCAAAAAAATACATTTATACATAAATATCCCCTGCAAAGTGAGCAAGAACCCCCTTCCCCCAAAAAGGGTGTCCTGGGTATGACACTAAACTCAATCTGATGGTGAGGCTTCATATCTGGAGTACCCCTTTATTGCAATTACTCCCATGTCCACTCAGACCTGGGGTGGTAGTAGTTGTTAGTCCCATTTATGGGTAAAATAGATCTATTTAAAAATTATATGTATTGGATAGGGATGTTTAATAGGAATATAACTAAGTTATTTATATTAAGAATAGTTATTTGATACTATAAGTATTTACTAAAGATTATTATTAGTTACTTGAAACCATATAATTGTGTGCAAACAAATTATCATCATTGAATAGAAATAATTACTTAAAACCATACAATTATTAACATTAGATAGGAATATTTGATATCATATAATTGTGTGTAAAAAAACTTTGAAACAACTACACACAAAAAATGTAAATATGCAAGAAATTCAATTCTCTAACTTCTAAGCATATGATAATCATAGAATGTTTGACTGCCATTAAAATCAATACATACATACATAAATTATCCTTTTTTTAAAATTGATATTATGCTAATTATATATATGTACTTAATATTTGTTGTTTAAAGCATCTTCTTACACAAGGTTGGCATTAAAGAAACCTTTTGTAAAGAACTAATTCACAAGCAATAATGTTGAAAACTAACACATTATTCTGTGGCATGTACTCCTAAGAGAGTGGATAATGCCCCATTTCATAACCAAGAAATATACTGATGACTTGAATCTGTCCTTGCCTTTAGGCTATAGAACAGAGATTAACCTGATTAAAGTGTAGAAATTATTGTTCCTCATAGCAATTCAATTTGAAACTATCAAAATGAACATAGACATTTTTGTATGATTAAATCATACAAAAATGTCTATGTTCATTTTGATGGTTTACAAAAAGTGACCAAAATAAAGAAAATCCCAATATGAATTCAATGATTTATCATTACTTTCATATTTATTTTAAAATTTTCTTTGTTTATTGGTATTTTGCTGTGTGTATATGAGAGGGAGAGAGAGACCTTGGAAGTACAAGTATTTGCACTAATTAAGGTAATCACTGATCTAACTTGCAATATGTTGTAAATGATGCTGCAGTTGAATCCAAGCTGTGTGAGTCAATCATTGATGGATTATCTCAGATTAACCCCCACCTCCCCCACGAGCATACACATTGATGACTGAGCATGTTAGGTTGCTTGAACTCATCACACTGAAGTGTAATAATTCTCAACTCTGCTTTGGATAAGGTCAATACCTGCTGGTGAAAAGCAAAGCACCTATTTTATCTACCTCGTGTGTGCTATCTAAAATTGTACAAAACCCCAGAGGAGACTATAATTTATCCACTTTTTAAAAAGATCTGATGTGATAATTGAAAAAGCACTCACCAATTTGTTGACATTTTGATCTGGATAAAAAAAAATTCTAAAAAAAGAAAAAAAATAACCATTGAAATTTAGTAATAATTTCCCATCGTTAAAGTGAATCCATGTCATCAAAAATTCCATCAAACACTCCTAAAATGGATGCAAAAGAGTTTCTTTATGCAGAATGGTGCCGCAGGTGGCTGCACAATGATGCATACAAACAACGCATGAAAAACCAGAAATGTTCACATATTTTGTGGTAAGCTTTTTATTTGTATCTATTATCTTAGTACTTCAATAATGATATTAGTATGAATACAGTAAATACACTTTCTAAATGGGAATATTTAGTTGATTTTTTTTGTCTTTCTCTTCACTTTAATTTTTGTATGTTGATTGTAAATGGATTCATTATTATTTAGAAAATAGTGGCAGTTGATGGCAAGTGATTAATTAGTATATTAGAATTATAAAACATTTTGAATCCTCTTTCAATCATTGAAGGATGTACTTTTTTATTCTATGGTGTTTAGATTTGGAATTATTTAAATTAAAAAAAACAAAAAACTCGTATTTGTATGATAGCTGTTCTCAGCCAGTGAAATCTCTTTATTTTTAAAAAAAGTTATCAAAATTAATTATCATTAATTTAGAAACTTACAAAAAGAACATTTTGTATTTGGTTAGAATTTTGGGCAAAGGTACCATTTTACTATTGTGCATCTTTTATATAACTCTATTAAACATATATTGTATGTGTATATATATATATATATATATATATATATATAGTACTTATATCTTAGAAAAATTGAATACTCAGTTTCCTTTCCATTAAGGAATCAAAGTAATTAAAAGCCATTTTATTTTTTCCAAGATTATAAAGAAGCCATAATTTGTGGCAGTTTTGTGAATCTTTCTATATTTTATTATTTCCTCTATTGATCTTCACAGACAAAGTAATTGAAATTTGCCTTTGATGTATCTGACCTTTTTAATTTAAAAGTTTCACATTAATGATATTTTAAATAATGTTTTGTCATTCCTTCTAGTTTCCTTATTCTATTTTTAACCTTTTTTTTTTGTCTTTATATAAAACTACTTGACATTATCATGAGTGATCTATTGTCTTTTAGGACCTTGACTTTCTCACATTAGGGAGTGAACCAAAAAAATGAATTCCTAATGAATGTCATGGTGTCAGTTTAGAACAATATTATTTGTTTTTCTTTTACTAATGGTAGATGTGACATCTATAATAGATACCTCAACTTTCTTCCACCACCCGTCTCTTATATATACTTGTGTGGGTTTTTTTGTTTGGTTTTTGTTTTTTTTCCTCTCCTCCATTAATGCTTTTGCAGAATTAAAACACGACTAGGTTCCTATTTTGCTTGCAAGAATTGTCTTGTTGACTATTTACTAATCTTTACCTATTTTAACATTTGTTGGTTCTTATGCAAAAATGATTCCTGGAGAAAAAGAAAAAGAAAAAACAATTTATAGTTATAAACCAATCAAATAAGTTCTACCTTTGTAAAAATGAATGAATAATGATTGGGGAATCTCAAAGGAACTGATGAACAAATATATAAAAAGGAAAATTGTATTTTTACAAAGTTTACAAGTACATGAATATACTATAAATACTTTTGATATTATTATCTAAATTAGTCTTATTTTATTTATCATAAATATTGATGTTAACTGAAGAATTTTAATGAATTTTGTATAAAGATTTAGGTTGAATATATTTATCAGTATTTATTAGACTTCATTGCTTGAAATATTTATTAGCTGGGAATGTTTTTTCTTTATTCAAGTACTGCCTACATAACATTATTCAGGTACTACCTACATAACATTATTCAGGTACTGCCTACATAACATTATTTGGGTACTGCCTACATAACATTATTCGGGTACTGCCTACATAACATAAAAAAAAAATGCCCCCCCCCCCCCCGTGATTGTTGTTTGCTTTACATTGAGAAAGAACTTGATTTAGTTTTTCTACAAATGCCAAAATTGATAGAATAGATATTGTCTCAATACAAGAATTTTCTGATGTTATAAACATCAGAAAATTGAAAAAGCCCATTCATTGACATCTCACTGCTGACTGAGTAACTCTACAGGAGAGTTTATTCATGCAGTAATATTCACTCCAATTGGCTGCCAAGTTACATTAAGGTAACACGAGTTGTTTTCATCATATTCTAAATGGATATTTTCTGAACAGACTTTACATATATCTTTAGGTGTGGACAGTATTCTTCATGGAAATTAAGAAGAAAAAAAATTAAAATTAATGTTTATCTTGCACACTGTATGTATGTGTGTGTGTGTGTGTGTGTATATATATATATATATATATATATATATATATATATATATATATATATGCTTGAATGCATTGTAGACTCATCCTTTTCTGTGCATGGTTTGTATGATAGTTTGAATGTATTGTTTGTATACAGATTCCATCTGAGTCTCAAAGAGTGGACACATTTGAAAGATTCAGAATAAACATCTTTTAATTGTACTTTTTTTCTTTCTTTTTTTACCTCAATTGCAAAATACCTTAAACAAGTTTTAGTTTTAAATTCATTAGGATCACATGATTATTCTCATACCAAAACTATGTTTATATTGGTATAGGTTTTACAAGCACAAAAATACATTGTTGCAAATAGGAATAAGTGTTCACTAAACCTGGATGACCATTTCTAAATTCCAAATTTGAAGCTATTAAAAATATATAACATTTTTAAGCTTCAATAAAATTCCCCCCCCCTTTTTTTATATAGCTCTGATGAACAGATTATGGACTGCATTTTCAAGATAGCTGAGCATTTTAACAAAAACATTAGCATTTTGACTTCAATGTGCATTAAGCAAACCATTCTATTTTTACACAACAGGAAATATTCAAACAATATAGTGTTGAAAAATTAATAATGTGGATATGAAGTCCTTTCTTTCTTTTCTGATGAATGATAAAAGTAATGATCATTTGGTATATGAATGTGATGGAAGTATTTGTGTTTGGGGTTAAGTAAATTAGAGAATGATTCTTTTGAAGAAAGTGATATTACCCATCTTCTCTTTTTTTCTTTTTTTTCTTCTTTTTTTTGTGTGCAAACAATTGTAATTTCAAGTGACTATTCCTATTTAATAACAATAACCGTTTGTATACAAATGTGGTGCTATCACTCAGTTGACCATATGCATTTTCCAACTGGTTGATTTGTCAGTGCCCACACTATATTTTTTTAAATATCCATAGAACGGCGATTGAGGCAACTTGTTTGGAGTATCTTTGTTGCAGTTTGGGATGTTAGTAGAAATAAGCAGCCACAGACATTGGGATTCAAAACATGAGACAATTCTCCATTAACAATAAGTTTTTATTGCAATATGATTATGTAATCAAATAGGCCAAATTTTAGGCGTAGTTTACCATGTTTAAATTCAGAGTTTTCCTTCTCTCAGACCAGTTGTCATAACAAGGTTAAAGAGTACAGTTTGTCCTACTATTTACACATAGCTGCAAGGAGACTAGTTGGATGTATACTTTTCTCAAGGGTATTAGCACTATGTGAAATGCAACCATCCTTGCCCAGGTTTGAACTCCTGTCCATTTCATATGACAATAACCATAACACCATGTGCATCTCCTTCATGTAATCATATACAACAGAAAAAGAATAAGTTTTGCACACTAGGTAGGAGAGAAAAGACAAGGTGAGGAATTTGGCTGGTGTTTTTGATTTATGCTAATTAACATTGGGTTTTTATTGGCAAAGGGGGTCTAGACTGCATTATTTATGTAAGTTTTTCTTGAGCAGCAAGGATTTTTTCTGTCAGTAATTTGAATTGTTGTTTTAGTTCTAGTTCTCCCCTCTTTGTTTTAAAACAATCTGGGAGCCCATATTTTATAGAAGAAAATTTTAACACCTGATTGGTCAGCCAATAATGGATCATGTCTTAGCTCATTACATTGGCCAGCCAATGAGAACCTAGCTTTCATCAAGAGGGCAGATAACTGGACAGTACATTTCACATCACATTGAGGGCAGGAGCAAAAAACAAAAAAAACAAAAAAACAAACCTTGACATCTTTTGGTTTGCTTGGCCTCTAACATTTTGATGTTGATCAGTGCGATTTTTTTCAGCTTCAGAAAAAAGTTATGTAAGTGCACTGAGCTTCCTTGTCACAAGTCACACTTGGGACTTTTGACTGTTTTAATAAACTTTAAAATTTAGTAGCCCCAATGACCTTTTCCAGAATTTGTAAACTCAATCAAAAGAACCTTTATCCAATATTTTTAGTTTTATTGTTTTTCATTTTAACAAAATTACTTCTGACTTTGGAAAAGTCCCCCCCCCCCCTACCAGCAGAAATCCTTGTATAACAAATCTTGATTTCGAGCAACTATTCTTAATACAAATAATTTGTACACAGATGTTTCTAAGTATTCTTATTTAATACTAATAATTTGTAAGCAATCATATAGTTGTTTGGTTGGGTATTTCATTCCAAAATCAATTTAACAATTATAGTCTCCAATTATATATGATACAAAAATGTATCCTCACAAACGTTTTCAATAAATAAATACTTCATACTTAATTGCAATATTAGATATTTGAAGAGTCAGAAAAGAATCACAATCATTCTAAACATTATCCCAAATAGATCTATTTGACTGATAGATGGAACCCTAACAGGTACTACCAATTTTGGTTAGAGTAAAACTAGGAGTGACTCCACACTCTCCAGAATTCCAGAACCTCATCACCGGATGCAATATTATAAACTAGAATATGCTTTGTGGAGTGGGGTGTGTGGATAAATCAATGTATTCTATACTCTACTGACATGTCTGGATGAAACAGGATATCAAAGAATTCTATTCTCAGGGAAAATTTATATCTATGAAATGAAACTTGGTTTCCATTTACGTCATTAAGCAACAAGTATGTAATAAAGCATTTATCAAGTTGAATTGTTCTCTTTTGTTTATCAGATTTATTATTGTACATCACTTAAAATTTACTTGAAAGTCACTTGTAGATATTCAACACCATTGTGACAATGTTTTCATTATACTTTAGAGTTTTATTTATTTATTTTTCTGAAATCAATTTAGACTTGTTGAAACATTGTCTTATCTTTAAAGTCTGAATAATTAAAAATTAATTTGATTAACTTTTCATAGAATGTTGATACAAATAACATTTCAAATTTTTATAAATGATATCAAATCTCATTTAAAAGTTTTTTTGATACAAACTTTAGTATTTATCTTGAAATATAAAGTATTTTCTTTTAACTTATGTAGTAAATCTTGTAAAATTAAGTCCATAAATTATTTTATTTTAGATATTTAGGAGTATAAGTTTACATGCTATATATTAATAGGACAAGGGGTTTGTTTATACTTGTATATTTAAGTGTGTGTGTGTGTGTGTGTTATTCCTGTCATTTAAGAGGTTGGGCGGAGAAAAAACAACAAAAAGCTGCCAAGTTTTTGGTCCTATGTCTAAATAAACTGGAGCATTTCCAATAGACTCTGAATCTAGTTTGAATGTCAACTGGAAAAGTACAAGACATTTGTTTTACTTATCACTCACCTTATTTGTGGGTAGGGATTAAATCTATTCTCTTTTGGCCAAATTTATCTTTACATACAACACTGCCAAGAATAGTAACTCTTGAAGGGGTGTTGTATTACATAAAATGACACACCCTAAAACCGTGCAAGTCTTTTTATGATGACTCCCTAGGTTCCTATATTAACATTAAAGAAAACAGATTGGATTATTTTCTCTTGTGGAAATATTAAGCAATTTTGCAGTGTTATTTTCCCCCTTTGTGATTCTCTTCATTTAGAATCTTATTCATTTGTTTATCTCATTTGTTTCATCCTTTCATCTTGAATCTCAAAAATTGTTAGGAGGTAATTTTGGAAATTTATCAACTTTACTTAAACAAATTCCACTTTCATTCTCATTCAATAGTTAATCATTAGACAATAATTTACATGATTTAGATATTTTTACTTTTACTAAACTTTCTTATTAATATTTGGATTTTATCTTTTGTTTTTAAAACTTTCTTTTGATTTCTTTTTTTTTTTTTTTTTTTTTTTTTTTGTAATTCTTATCAAATATTCAAAGAACTGCAAAATGTTTTATCTCTCAAACAATCATGTGGTTTTTTTATTGAAATATTCTTATTTAATTTGACTTTATTAACTTTCAAATAATGCTTTATTGAGTGAGTCTTGATAATAAAAAATTCCTAGAATTTGCTTAAAGAATATCAAAATCAGGTTCAGATTTGCATTTTCTCCATATCTAAAATATTTTGAGAGATTTCATTGATAAACCTGTATACAAAAAAATCACCTTTTATTCTTAAAACCAAATAAAGAATTATTTCCTGTAAGTCTATATTTGTATAAACTCTCATTTCAAATCAACTATTGACATTTCACCAATAAAGATATATTAGACTATAAGAATTGGTAAAGTTTTTTTTTTGGGGGGGGGGGCCCTAAGTTTTCATTCATATTCCTGATCCTTATGGTTATCAGAAACATTTGAAGTGATAAAAGCCTAAATATGTCTTTGACCCCCCCCCCCTCAAGTTTATTACAGTTGACTTGATATTATTTGATATTGATAAATACTGCACCAGACAAACAAACATTTTGAAATCAAGTTGAATTATGTTATATTTATTTTGTAAGGTTCTTAACAAAAAATTATAAGAACCCTCTAAAAAATTGAAAACAATGACTCTAAAAAAATATTTACAATGCCCCACCCCACCACAAAAAAAAACCCCTCTTTTCTTGTAAATATATTGTATGTAATCTAACATCAAAATATCATTTGAATGAATAATAATTTTCATCCATAATTATGCATACTAAATAAAAGGGGGGAAAAAAGGTTAATTTATTTTCCATATTATTGATAGCTCTGAACATGCATATATTATATAGAGGTGGGTATTAGAACATTTCCCAATCAAATAAACTTTTATTGATATATTTTGTATCTTACTTTGAGAAATGTCATCTTTTTATATTTAAAAAGTGTTATAGAGTTTTGTTATAAATGTTTTGAAAGATATAAATTTGATTTATCCCAGTCATATGAATATATTTATTCTGATCATATTGAAATACCATACCTACATTTGAATTCATTCTGTTGAACAATTAAGGAGCAAGGGTACAAGTTTTAATTTTTAGGTATTCTTTATGAATAGTCTTCTGAATATTTTTTTAATTTTTTATTTCCGTCTTTTTAATAATTTTTTTTTCTTTTGCAGTAAAAATAATCCCAAGACTAAACAGATGTCTATGGGGAAAAAGAAATTCAATATGGACCCAAAGAAGGTAAATTCATTTTTATTTATCATTATTCATTTAGTGATATTCTGTTTTTTCTTATGATTCTCTACCAACGGAAAAAAAAAATGATGGTTTTAATTTTTTCTTTCTTTCTTTCCTGGAGATTTTCTTATTGCTGCCTTAATGTCTTGTTTTGTTTTGAATGCAAAATTTTCTTAGTTCTGTTGACATGGTGCATTTATAGGGTCATTTTATTTAGCATAGGAGTTAAGCTAATTATTAATTTTTTTTTACCACCTGCATTTGAATATGTTGGACATAGGTAATTATAATTAAAAAATTGTAGCTATAAGCAATATTATAAAAAAGATGCTTTAAAAAAAGTGCAAAACTTCTCTTTGTATTTAAAAAAAAATTGACTTCTCTTCTCTCAGTTCTCCACCACCAATAAAAGAAGCTTAAATTAGAATGGGCTGACTAATCATTGCTATTTTCAAGGTAGCATTAGATATCTAGGTATGTTGCATTTAAAAAGAAAATGTGCAGTCAGAACATAAGTGTGTTTTCACTACAAGTAGATGATATGACATACGGCTACCTTCTATCAAGGCCATCATTATTGTTATAACCCCATTTCCTTATTCATATCAAACATGATATGATTAGCCCATGACAAATGTTGATGTATTATTCAAGTTAATTTTCATAAATGAGATGGAGGGTAATTTTAGTTACTTTTTTATGTGTTTTATTTAAGATGTAGGGATTTATGTAAATAAGAAATAATATTTTATATAATTTTGAAATTGGATATTTTAATAAGTACAAAAAGTTTTGATGAGTAGGATGACATTTTTTCTTCTCTTTTTATTAATAATTATAGAAATTCTGAATAATATTGATCCCTCTACCCAAGCTTTCTAGTTAACATGTGTAACCATATATGCGGTTATCAGGAAAACTTAAGTTACTAGTTTCAGCATTATAATATATTTCTTTTTTTTTTTACATTCATTTATAACAGTTTGTAGATATACTTATTATGAGTCAAATTTCCAGCATAGACATTAGAAAATCTCTTTTTACAACTGAATGACCTTTCTGCTGACTTTAGTTTATTAAACTTGTTTTAATATTGTGGCATGAAGATGTTAACAAGTGCATAAAATGGTACTAAAAACAATGAACTTGAATGTATTTGATTTTTAAAAAAAAGTATTTTGCACATTTAAAGTTTCAACTTCAAAAAATCTGATAAGTTGTTGAGTTATGCATATTTAACATTTAGGATTTTCAGATCATATTTTTTGTTGGTAGAAATTGTAATTAGAATTTTTAACTTTGAAAGAATTTTAATCTCTGCCCTTTTACAAGAGTGTTCATCTTGCTAGATGCTAAACAGTTGTGTAATTAACCGCTTTTTGAACAAGTTAAATTACAAGTAAATGGGACAATCTGTAGTCATTATTGGCTCAATTAGTGCAATTAACAGATGTGGTTACATGTCTCTCTTTTGCTCTACCCCCCCCCCTGCTTTTATGGTTTAATTGTCATGTTGGATTTTTTTACTTTTTATACCTCTTCATCCATTATCTCTTTAATTCTTGATGCACCTTTTTCTGCTTCTAAAATCATCTTGTGTAGTTATATATTTTCACAAGTATTTATTATGCAGCTGCTCATTTTAAAGTGAGGGCACAGTATAACCAACAATAATGTCCTTTGATATATTTTGAAGTATCAAGAATTTTAGAAATATTTTAACAAACTATTTGTGATTTGTTTAAAGAACAGAAATGAATAAATACTGTGAGAAAAAAAAATCTTCATATTAAAGTTTATATCTTATGCTTATAAATAAATATAATAAATGATATAATAATTTATAAGAAAAATAAATACACTTACTTTAAGCATGAAATGGCTTTAATAAAATCCCACATTTTTATCAGGGTTTTTCCTCATGTTTAAAAAATTATCATTCTGTTTTGTTTTTAAGATTATTAGATATATTTTTTCATGTGTATTTTTATTTAAATTTTATTAGTATTATTTGTTTTATAAAGTATATATTTTTAAAATTCCTAATATAAAAACTAATGGGAAAGTTCTCGTATCTAAATTGTAATTTGTTTTCATATACCCCCACGTTGTAATTAATTATTCATTGTTGGAAACATTTATAAGACAGCATACGACTTTACATGAAGTGGATTTTCTAAGTTTCCTCTTTCATAACCAAATTTGCCCAAATAATTTTCTGTGACTATTTATCTGAATTTTTGAGATGGGGCTTAATAATTTTTATTATTTGGACTGTTGTCCTCATCCAGTTGGACACCTGGTACAATGGATATAGGAGTTGAGTTAATACAGTTCTAGGTGACAATCATCTTTAGATTGCAGGTTCAATCCTGACTAGGGGTGATAACATAGAATACTTAACACAGCTTAACACTTGTACACAGTCATGGTTAACAGAATGAGAACAGTCTACTCTGGTGGTTTGAAGTTCCATGAACTTACAATAAGAGACACCTGAAGAAAGCCGGAGGGCATATTGGCCAAAACGTGTATATAACAATAAAGATGAGGACAACAGCCCGAAAAATCTAAATCCTACAAATTTTCTGGTAATCTCACAATTCTATGAATGTTTTCTTAAGAATAACTCATTTATAACAATTACTAATTTATTCATCATCTGATAACCTGAAATATTTTTATATAAAAGTAATGTTTCCTTAAAACTCTGGATTTATAAAAGAGAATTTAATTTTGACATTACTTTTTCTTTTAACTACATTTTCCACTTACAAAAAAACAAAACTGGTCTACCATTCAACAAGAGTGTCAAAGAAGCTTAACTATGTCATTGTTAAGCTATTTAGTTGATTCTACAGACCAGAACTAAATTTTACTTTTCTGTTATCTTTTTTTTTTTCTTTTCTTCTTTCATTTTCTGCTAACTGCAGCCAAGACAATTACAAATATATATGAATTATATTGCAACTATTAAATTTATAATTTTCTGTTCTAAATGAAATAACAAAATTTCCCAAAGTTTGAATGACTTTATATATTCCTTTGAGAACTACAATGATGAAAGAGCAATTGAAGCTTTGCCCAGTTTCAGTTGTGATAATTTAAGAATAGGTCACCATCTTAATTAGAGTATTCAAATAACATTTTAGTGATAAGACTTTTTAAAACTGTGTTAAAATTGTAGTTTTTGTTTGACTAACGGAAAATAGAACATAATTTCTTTGTATTTGTTTAAATATGTATGTCAATTGTTTTGACCAGAAATCAGATTTCTTTTATTCCCCACTCATTATCTCTTCTTTCTCTTTTTACATTTCTAACTTTTATCATCATTGGCTGACTTGGCATTGTCCTGGCAAATAATTTGTTTTTTCATCTTTATATGTCACACGCTATTTAACTCATTAAGCTACAAGCATTAATCTTTTGGTGAGAGAAATTTGAGTCTCATTTCTTTGGTAGGATTCTCTTTCTCCTTGAAGTGTAATTCCCTTGTTATATCTGAGCTCCACTATTTTCATGCTAAGTTCTATTTTCATTTCTGTTTTATAATGGAATCAACTCCTTTGGCTTCTTATCTCTTTCTTCTTAATTATCTTTCTCAATCTTCAACGTGCCAACTCTTGACAGACATGGCGTCATTATTCTTACTGTTTATATTAATTGCATTAATGAAATAGTTTTTATTTTCACTTAATGTTTATTACCTATATTTTATCCATATTTATCTAATTATTTAATTAATGTGTTTCAAATATACACTGTAGCTAGTTTATTAGGTACAGTGTACAGTAGATTTCCATACCCTTGGGTTTGAATTTTAAATGGTATGTGTTTTGTAAACCATTTCCAGTCATCAGAGCCTTTAACATATTGTAAATGATTACTTGCTTTTCTATAAAGATAATTCTGTGTAATGTTAATCAGTGCAAGTCTGAACAATCTATTAATCAATTTGATATTAAGTAGCTTTGATTGCTTTTCTCTTTCCACCACTTCCCATTTGTATGTTAAAGTAAAACACTCGTCTGTCCAGCATCAATTTGATCTTTAAACTTTATGGCCTTCATTTTATCACTGAGCTGGCATTATGATTCCCAAGGCCATTAGGATATTAATGATACTATTTTTCCAATTGTTTACAATTTAATTGATATCATTGTAAAAAGATTCTCTTGAAGTTTAGACTATTTAAAAAAAAATACTTGGCTTAATAGAACCATAGATTAAGTAAAGCTATTTATGCTAAAAACTATAAATGTTTGGAATTGGCACAATTCTTCCAGTTGTTTTGCTATGTTAATTCTATACAAGAATTATTCTTTACATTGAATTCATATCAAACATGGCTGACATTTGATGATATTACATTTTGCTCTCTCTTGTGATATTTTTTTAACAAAATTAAATATATAAATAACTAGAGAGGTCAATTTAATCTTTGGTACCGGTGTTATTTACTTATTTATATATTTTCATTTTTGGGAAGTATTTGGTTAATGGATTTGATAATCAAGCCAAATCAATTTGAACTCCAGAACTTCTGTTGACAGTTTTAAAATTGGTAATAGAATATTAGGATAAAGTCAGATGCAGTAAAAAAAAAAAAAAAAAAAAAAAAGAAAAAAAAAGAAGTAACTTATGCATATTAATTTTGATTTATTCTCTTGCTCTTTTTAAAAAAGATTTTTAAATTTTCTCTTTCCAAGTTCCTTTATTTTATTTATTTAATTTTTCTATTTTATAGATAAATTTGGAAAGATGCATTATGAATCAGTAATTGTGATAAAAATAATCATTGAAAATATAGAGGAAGAGTTAAGAATATTGCCTTTTGATTTAACTAATTATTCTTATTCTGGCACAGATTCTCTTTCAATTTCTATTCACTAGTTGGGATTTTTTTTAAAGAGGGGGGTTGGTGTTTGTTTTTTTTTTTTTACACATGTAGGTATTTACCCACCATGGGTAGGATATGACACAAGGTTGCATGTATATTAGGCTGATGTGATGCCCACCTTTTTTGTAAATATTAGTAAACACGAATCAAGCTGGACAAATATTTTCAGGAAACTGCACACCTGGCACCATTAATCATATCAAAGTCTCTTAAGTCATTTTGTTTTGTAAACTTCTTTCTCACTGCACAACTAAGATTGAATTGGACAGTAACTGAATCTCTTCATATACTTACTGCTTCCTTTTATATAGCAAATCTCCACCATATGACTCATGGTGTGTAGGAAGAGTAATCATAAACAAATAATCTACCACATAAATAGACATATGCATTTATAAAAATAGTATCCTGTTTATGGTTATCTACTTTTATTTTACCAATATAACTTTGTGACTTGTTATCAGATTGTCTAAGTGTTAACAAATGAAATGTCTACTCGTACATTAATTCTTTGAACAAAATCTTTTTGAAGTTTAAATAGCAGATAGATCACCAAGTAATTTGATGTCTAAGGTTTTTAGTTGATGTCTCCAATATATCTAGGAAAACAAACATTCAGTCTCAGCATGATTATAATAAAGAAAATTTAATTCTCCCTCTTTCTCCAATTTTCAATAGTCAAATTGATTATCAGATTATTCAAAAAGTAATGTCTAAATCAGATTTAAATAGATTTGATGATATTATTGCTATTCTAAAATGCCTAAATAATGACAATACCTTATTTATTTTGTATAGTAAACACTGCCACATTGCAATTCAACAAAATGACTAAATAGACCTTCCTGGACATGTTTATGCAACACATAAAACATGTTCAGAGTTGAGAAGTGGAAATAATGCTACAGAAGTAACCCCCCAAAATATCTATGGTGTTTATGGGGTAGATAATTTAAATAAAAGAAATGACTAAAGAGGATTTGAAAGGTTTAGAAATGGTGACTTTAGATTAACCAGTGTGCCATGAACAAGTCATTTTCTTTTGTGATGACCTGTTTTTGTCCAAACTCAATAGAAATAGTGTTAAAAAACTGAATTCAAACTATTCATTCTATATTAACATCTGCAACAAATTGGAAAATGGATTATCTCTGATTTGACATAAGTTGCTACCAGTCAATATTCTGTTAATAAACAGACATGTATTGTTAGTAGACATTGCTTTGAAAGAAAATGACCCATTTTAATCATAAAAGGTTTGGTGTTTTATGATAATATAGGGACACTTACAAGAAAATTTTGATTGGGATAAATTTTCATGCCTTCCTTATTCTCCAGAACTTGCACCAACTGGTTACCATATATCTTAAGAGTTTACAACAGTGATTCTCAGTATAGGCCCTTAAGGTCCACAAATGAGCCTGAGAAATCTTTAAAATGGGCCTGCAGCAAATGATCTACCCACAAAGAAATGTAATTTATTGCAAACTGAAAAGTGAAGAGATTTATGCCTGAAGCTGAACCCAGGTTTAGAAGTTCAATTTAACAAGCTGATAGATAAACACCAGGAGCAATGTAGTCATTTATATTTTCTACTACTTTTTTTTTTTAAGTAAATAAACTGTATTTCCTGTTAGATGGAATTTCTACTTGTGCTTATGTGGGCCTGAAATCTTTTTACACCAAAAAAATGGGCCACAAGGAAAAAAAGGTTGAGAAACACTGGTTTACAGAATCATCTTTATGAATAAGTTCTTTAAAAAAAAATATGAAGTGAGAGAAATTATCCCCCCCCCCTTTTTTTCTTCCTTGAAAGCAAAAGAATTTTACAAAAACTATTTTATGAAAATTATAAATAATTGTTAAGAGGTTTATTGATGATAAACATTAAACCTGTGGTAATGGAATAAATTCTAATTAAGCATAAATTAAATTTTTTTTTCCTGATTTTAAATTCAGAAATTACTTATGGGATAACCTGGTAATTGTCTTAAAAAGAAAATCTTTTATGACACCAGAACTATGGACAAATGAATATTACCTTTTTAATTTGAGATTTTATGAAAAGTTTTTTTTTTTTTTTAAATGATCTTTTTTTAAATCATTTTTTCTAATTATTTTTTTAAATTGTTTTATTTTTTATTTTAAAATTCAAAAAAAAAAAAAAAAAGAAAAGTTGTTTGATGTAATTGGAAGGATATATTTTCTTTTATTGGTGATAGGAATTCACTAGGATTTAACTAAATTTCTATTGCACTAAAAATAAAGGCTATAGTTTTATGAAATTGCAGAAAGTGGATTACATACAATGTAACTTGTATGATTTAATGATCATTCTCAATGAACTTCTAATGAGAAAAAGAATATTCAGCAAACTAGGTTCTTATTTATAATAAGTGCAGGAACATATTTTTAAATGAAAATAAACAGATTGGGGGGTGGGGGTGGAATGAGAACTGTCTTGTAAACCTGAAGAAATGTTTTAAGGCACAATGGCTATACATAGATTTTGTTATTTTTACCTCTTTATTTTTAAAAATATATTATAAGCCTATCACTCTGACTAATAAGTTGATATTTTATGGTATTCAAGATTCAGTCTCATGTTATTTAGTTGTATTTTCAACTCGTATGCTTGTAAAATACACACACACACACACACACACACACACACACACACTTATGACTTTCGTTTCTGCTCTTAACAACACGGATTATAAACAAGCTCTGATGACGATTTTCATAAAATCGAAATATTGTTCAATATCAGCTAAGTTATATATATATATATATATATATATATATATATATATATATATATATATATAAGCTAATGAAACATTAAGAAAATTATTTATACTTTAAAATAAATTCTTCATTTACAGCAGTAAATACTATTTTCCTTTCTGTTTAAATATCTGAGATTAGAAACCATATCTATTGTTCTTATCTTGATTAGTTATATTCACATTTTGGTCAATGTTACCTCTGACCTTTTTCAGGTGTCTTTTGTTGGTAATATTCAGGGAATTAAGAATCAGACCATTTATTCAAGCCATTCTGCAGACCATATCTTTTAATATTGTATTTGTTAACTCACAGTCTTAGTAACATTACAATGGAAAATAACTTTTTCTTTCCACTGAACCTGTCAACAACCTTCTTAAACATTCAAAGACCTATTATTATTACCACTATTATTATAACTAGTATTTTCTTTCACCTTTTTACTTTGGGAATGCTTGGTTAAATTCAACAGCTGATCAAACCATTTGAACTACAAAGAAACATTAGATAAATTTGATAAATTCATTAATTTCTTAATTTGTAAGTTGATATCTTATTTTTCAAGTCATTTTATTTATTTATTTAATCTCAGATGATCTAATTACAATCATTTTTATAAAGAGTTTTTTTTTATTCTTTTATTTAACCTGTTGATTACCAATCCATTTTTTTAGTGTGTTGTATTTTTTTTTTCAATTGATAGAAATAGAAATCATTAATTGTATGTTTATATTGATTTCATTTCCATACAAAACAAGTATCGAATAAACATTGGAGGTGTATGTAGTGTAACAGTTATCGTCATAGGAAATGGACCGAGTGTCCCAAGTTTAAATCCTGAACAACAATGTTTACATTTCACATAGCGCTAATACTCTTGGTAAAAGTATGAATCCAACTATTCTCCCTCCAAAATAAATAGGGAAACTGAGGGTCTTTAACCTTCATATGGCAACCAGTATAGGAAAAGGAAAACTCTGAATTTAAGCCAGTTATAAACCCATTGAGGAATGGGCTCTTTATGCTTATTCCTGCCCAAGACATGCTACATGTGTATATTGCTCACATGATTGAAAACCAGTGAGAGAATATATACATAAATGTGTTAAGAGATTTGAAACTAGTATAGATCTACACATGAAGCTCAAAGTTGTGCAAACATTCAACACCAAAGTAAATCTACAAATTTCCTTTGTTTGCACATTTGTAGTGTTGCCATTCTAAGAAATGAATTAACAATAAAGTAAAATTCTTATCAATGTCACTAAACAATTTCCTAAAAAAACAAAACAATTATCTTGTCTGTGGCACTAAACTGGTAATCTTTTTAAGACTAATTATCTCATCTATACAGTGAACATATTAAGATTGTTTTAAATAGTATGTTGTATTTAAAGGAAATTGAAATATCTGTAAAATATGTAAAAATCCTGAATTTCATAGTAAAAGCATTAAGTCCATTTGATTTAGGTTTTATTGGAAAAGCTAGTCACTAAAATCTTGAATTTCCGAATAGAATGGTATTTCCTGTTTGTAAATAAGAGGTCCTTATTATGAGTTACTCGATAGTTGGTGCTTATTAAGAGACCTTAATTATATTCCCAATTTGGATAAAGTGCTGTGGTGAGACCAGCTGGAAATTTAATTGCAATGGTATTGGCACACACACTACTTCCCGGAGGTGAGGGGGTATTGGATTCATTTGGAACATTCTAATGGTTCATGCTTGTAGATTGACCTAGAACTTGCCAAATTCTCATATGCTATATTCTTATTCAGCACCCTACTAGAGTGGATTGTAAGTAAACATTTCCAGTACCATCTGAATGAAAAGGAGAAGGAGAGGTTCTGTTTTTTTTTGTTTTTGTTTTTTAACAAATATCGTATTGCCAAGTAAAAGCATTAATATTTTTCAGGGTCGTAGGGGGGTGTGTGTCTCTACTACAATATAAACACAGGACCATGAAATTAAGGGGAAAAAATCTAACAACCTATATTTATCATGTATGATAGAGATTGTATTTGGCATGGAATAAGATATTTGGTAATATGATCATCATATTACAAAGATTGTAGGGATGAGTAAGAATGAAAAATTATACTTAAAAAAATGTTATCCACTCTTATTACAATTAATTAGACATATACATACACACAGTTATATACTTTTAAAAAAATAATCAAAATATTTTTTGTGAAGGCATATATACTATGATACAAGGTTAAAAAAAATGTCCAAATATAATTTGAAGCTTTTGGAGAAATGAGATTTTAAGCATAAAAAAAAGCAATTTTCTGAATCTTCTTTCAGTTTAAATCAATATAGCAAATAGCAGTTGATGACATTTCCAATATCTAGCTTCATTATGTTTTTTAGAATTAAAGAATTTTTAGATAAAATCTTAAGATAAAATTTTTCTTTTTTTTCTCCATATAAATTATTTATCAAATGTTTTATTTATGGGTAGCTAAAATAAAATAAAAAATATTTTGCTATATTGAATAAAATAATTTAATGTGGTATTTTGGATGTTCTTGATACTTGTGGTTGGATAAAATTTTTATTATTAAATGTTAACGTACCTTTAAAAGGATGGTGCAAAAGTCAACAATTATTTATTGGATGGTTTAATATGATTTTAACATTGACAAATCACTATTTTGTTATGCAATAAATGTTTACTTCCTTCTTTCTTGTCATTGTTCTGGTACTTCTTTATGGCTTTGTATTAAGCATACAGTCATCTATTTTGTGTCGTTAATAATTTATAATGATAATCAGAGCATACCAAATAAGTAATTTTTCTATTTCAAATTCCTACATCTGTGAATCATAACTAAAAACATGAAATTAACTTTTCTTTTTTCTTTACTTACAAACTATATATTAAAATATTGAATTATCTTTTTGAATATTTGAATACAATATAACTTCAAAATTGGTCTCAACTAATGTCATTAAAAAGAGAAAATAGGAAGAGAAGCATTTAAGTAAATGATAGATTTTTCTTTTACTTCAAATATATCTTGTTTATGATTGGTCAATATGTTGTAAACAAATTAAAAAAAAAAATGTCCACCAGGATTTCTATTCTACAAACAGTATGAATATTAATAATAAAACTATGTATACAAGTTGTTCAAAACACTTTCAAAGTGTGTGTGTGTTCATTCATTTAATTTGATAGATATTTTGATTCCTCTAGTAATTTGTTAACTACAATGTTGTTTCATAAGATTTGTCTTCATTTAAATTTTGTTTTAATTAGTCTATTAGAATTTTAGCTTACACTAATGTAGATAATAATCATTGCTCAAGAAATTTTGAAATAATGAATTTTTGTGGTTATGGTTGATGAGCCCAAAACCTAAAATATACTACACCGTATATGGGGACATCCCATCATGGTGTAATGGTTAGCAAGCTAGTCTCGCAGATCCATTACTACTGAATAGTAAGTTCAATCCTTGCTGGATGCCACATACTTGTGCCTTTGTGTCACATCCTACCCGTGGTGAAAGGATTGGGTCTTATACAACAACCTGTTCATCTACTAAAACTATACTTGCATATTTCTATATAAAATAGTATTACACACATCCATTCACATTGATATAAATTATGTATTTCTATAAAACTTCCACATTTGTTTCATTATGAATTAAGAACAAGTATGTAAAAAAAAATCTCAATGTAATATTTTCCTCCTGGTGTATAAAATGAGGGAAAATAGCTTAATTCTGTTTGTTTATTTATTTCCCTGTTCTTATCTCTGTATTGTTTTTAACTTAATTCTTATTACAAATGATAGTTAATGTAAATGGTTAAAATTCAAAAGTATAATTCTAATATTTTAGGGAGCAATTTGTTCTGTGTCTACAATTAAAAATTGATTCTATTCTATTGTTTGATAATTTTTTTCTATCGGGTAATCTAATTGATAATTTCTGTGTAGGCATAAGAAACATAGATCATTCAGAGACCTGCATACTTTTAATTTCTTTAAAATATCCCATCTAATAATTAGTATTAAGCTCTGATTTGTAATTGGATTTTTGCGATTTTGATATTCAGTTGATGTCAAGCGATAATCCTATGTCCTTCATTATTCCAAAAACATTTTTCTGATGATCCGGTCGCATTTGTATCCAGATGTATTGTTCACTACCATTAAGCCATCATCCCTGTAAATGCCAACATCTCAGTTCAACTGGATAAGTAGTAGTTGTTTCAACTTGGTCCAGTAAAATTTAGAGTCCTGTAGAGATCTTATTGATTGAACCTGTGGTAGACCCATAATTTTTTCATAATTATATATATGGTGCAATGGGTAAATTGTCATCTAAGTTATGCAAAAATGAAAATAACATTGACCTCTCACTTTTGCAGATATACTTATTAAAATTATATGAAAATATCTTGAAATACAATAATGGGTCTATTTACCTTTTGCCATCCTAGATTCCTGCCCTTATTTATACCATGCTACTTTGTTTTTCTTTGCCAGTTACTGGCTTAAAAATGCACAACATTATTTACTGTGTGCTCTTTCTTGCTTTTTATTGACAAAATAATTTAGATATTTTACAATTGAATTTTTATAATATATTTTTGCAAAAAAAAAACAAAAAACAAACTCAAATTTCTAAACAGTTTCCAAAAAAAATAAATATATAAATGCTTATAGGTAACGTTAGGGGTTGGAGTTAGTACTAGGGTTATATTGTAAAAATTCAATTGAAAAAAGAAAACAAAAAAAACTGAGTTCCTATTTGTATTTTATTGGGGGTGGGGATCATTGTTTAATTTTGTAAATACCGCCATTATCCTTGCTTTCAGTTCATCTTTGGTGTTGCACAGAGTTTTCTTGGTCTCTCACTCAACTGTGTCACACACACAATAATCAAGGAGATTGTAAACTGAGGAGTTAGGCAGACAGATGCTAGAAGTGATGTGGTTACAAAAATTTTCTGACAACCAAGACTGGGTTCTCCTACTTGTGTGGAAATGGTGCAGAGTTTTGTTGCCAGATGAAGGATGAATAGTCACCATCACTAGTGACCAAACACCATGATATGGACTGAGTGTTTGCTTTTCATCACTATTGGTACATTTTGTGAGGACAGAGCAAACCAACAGTTGTTCTGAGTTCACCATCTGATTCTGGCTGACATTTTTCTCATTTTAGAAAAAGCAAAGTATGTTCATTTGGTGGGGATGCTTGAGTTTGTCTTTCCTCTTGTCCTTCATTGTCTGTGATAAAAGTTGTCCCTTTCTCATATTGTATGAGAAATACTGCATATCTTTGTGCAATACCCTGCTGATAAGGAACTCAGTCACTCCCATTTCTCTGGATATGGATTGGATTGACTTACTGAGATGATTGTCAATCATGACCTGGATCTCACCAAGAAATTTGGGAGTTCTTTTGTTATCAAAATGATCAGTGAGGCTTCTGAGCTGCTGTACCTTCGTAATCACCATTGGACTCAACCAACTCTTTTTGAATTCTCTGCACTGTCTTCAGATTGACACCCAAATACTGAACAAATTTTTGTATTGAAACTTCTGTACAGAATGCTGTTTCCAAATTTTTGGAGGAGTGAATTGCATCATGGTGCTGCTTTCCTCACAGACAGTTCCCAACTGACTCTAGTTTGCTGTACAGTAGGAAAGCCTGAAACAAAGCAAAATTAATAATTCAAAATCGTGAGAACTTACGCATCACACCATATATATATATATATATATATATATATATATATATATCATCCATATACGGTACTGTTTTGCTGTATCACAGCTCTTCACTATATATACACACACACATATATATATATATATATATATATATATATATATATATATATATATATATATATACGCGCGTCACTTTTTACTATATATATATATATATATATATATATATTTTTGTCTGAATTTAAAAAAAATGTACAAAAATATGTACAAATGTCGGATTTTCACATGATTTTATGTATAAATACTTTAATATTTTCAGATTCAGCATAATGCTTCATTTAAATATCCTAAAATCTCAAGGAATTTTGGAAATATTGGATTATTAGAATAAAAGAATTTTTTTTTTTTAAATCAAGGAGCTAAAAATGTTATCAAACTCTGCTATAAAAATGGTTTTATTTTTCAAGACTATTTAATGAATGTATGAAATATTGAATATATGTCTCCTACAAATGTTCCTTGGTAGTTGGACAATCTGAGTTACCTCCCTTCTATCTACATTATTAATTCAAAATGTTCTCTAGCTTTCATTTTTCCTGTGTATGTGTGTTGGTTAGAATCTTTTGTGACTCAGTACTTCTTCCCTTGAATTATTTTTAGATGTTTGTACAGATATCTAAAGACAGTTATAGATTTTCTCCTAAAAATAAATGAAAGATAATATATATATATATATATGCTTTACACATTGATAATAGAATTCTTGATTATGTTGCATGTGTAATGTTCTGTATAAGCTATTCATTATTAATAAATCCTTGCTATTCTGTCAGATTGTCATATATGTACTGTGGTAAGAACCTGGGAATAGTTTATAATCAGATAAACCTGAAATATGAGATACTTTCCATCAACACCTGAATTATATGAAATATAGCAAGACCTTTTTTCAGCTCCCTTAAAGATAACTTGAAAATATGTAAGATAAACTTAAAAAAAAAAAAAAAGTTGCTGAAAATATCAGATGTATATCAGCTATAACTTATCAGTATATATGTACCCCCCCCCCTTCTTTTTAATGATTTTCTCTTAACTGTGATTATGACTATCAGGTAGCACTATAATTATTCCATGGTAACTTGATTTTTTTTTTATATAGTTAATAACCTTTGACCTGTTACATAGTCATTTCATCCACACAAATGTCCTGTATGCTTGAGATTCTTACATTGCCATAATTAAAAGTAAAGATTCTGTTAGATTTAAGTTGTGTGTATATGTGTTATTTAAAGGTTAAAGTATCTATAAAAAGAAGGCTTGATATATAGGAGATAATTGTGTGTGTGTGTATATATATATATATATCAATCATGTATTGCTATTAAATTTTATATTTTAACTATCATAGTTTTAATTTTTAGTGCTTTGTCTGTATAAAGATTTAAGTTATTTAACTATTTTTTATTTAACAAGAACACAAATTTCTGTCAAATCTGTACCAAAAACATTTCGAAGTAGAAAAATGAAAATCTACTTCACTCTCTGTAACTAATATCCTAATTTTGTTAATCCTGTTTTTATATATATTAATATCTTTATAATATGTTATGAGTTTTTATCTCTGTTTTAGAATTCATATTATTAGGTTGATGCAAAAGTTTCTAGCATTTAATTTTTTTTTCTAAAGAAAAATCTTATCTTGATAACATTATTCCAACATAATTCCAATGATTTTTTTATCACATTTCAACTAAATTAACTATTTGAGGATAAAAAAATCAATTGTGGTTTTAATTTCATTAATTATTTGAAGAATAATTCAATATTTTGACATTGTTGGAATTACTCATCAGATAAAGAGTATTGCATGAAGTAAAACTAGTGAAAGGTTTTGGGGAATAGATACATTTTTGAATTATAGTAATGAATGCATTTTTCATCACCAATGACTATCTTGTCCAAACATTTTTTTTCTCTCTTAATTATGAAGAGAACTGTTTAAACATTGTTAGTTCCTGATGTGGAACCCATTTTTTTAGTTTCTGAAAATGTCCCTTATTTTTTCAACTACATTCATAGAGTTGACCTGGTCACACAAGCAAAACAACAATTGAAAGGAATCACCAATAGTCTGTATATTTCTATGTCTAAGAATATCCAGTCTGTACACATTTAATTCTTTAAAATCCTCTTAAGCTCAGCTGATGTATAAAAAACATGAAACCAAAAATTTCTCCTTTTCAAAATGATACATTTTGAAAGAAAAAGAAGAGAAAAATGTTGTAATAAACTATGGCTATCAATTGCTTTCTTTTCTATACACATGTAAGATATTGTTTCAATCAAATTGATTATGAATATTGTTATTTTTATTCTATAATAGATGGAGGCATATATATGTTTATGTTAGTGATAGAAAAACCATTTTTCATATATGTATGTATGTATAATGATCTTTTTAATTTTTTGTAGGGTATTGAATATTTAATCAAACATGACTTATTACAAAATACTCCTGAGGATGTGGCTCGATTTCTTTTCCAAGGAGATGGACTGGATAAAACAGCCATTGGGGATTATCTTGGTGAACGGTGAGTAGAATTTCTTCTTTTGCTTCATTATATACAAATGAAGAATTTCCTTCCTAACAAAAGAGAAAATATTTCTTCCAATTCTATCAGAAAACCTGTCAGACATGTATATTGAAATATTTATTTGTGTAATCTGTTAAGAATTTTATATTGAAAAAATGTTATGCATTATGAATATTTCTCTCTATATATTTTGATGAAGAGAATTGATATGAAGTAAAAAGTATATAGTTATGAATAATATATTAGAAATATTACAAGAAAGAAGTGATGCTTGCTTTCAAGAACATTTCTAAAAAGAAACCATATCTTTCTGATAAGGAATTATTTTTTTATTCTTATTTTATTTATTTTTTCTGTTTTAAATTATTTTGAGCAATTTTTATAAGGTGTTTGTATCACATTGTTATAGATGTAGTTTTGATTAAATATGAGATTATGTAAGGGAGATAACTGTGAATAATGTTTTATGAAACAATAGGAATCAAATCCCTGGTGCTTTTTTCACATATGCTTTAGCTGAAATAATTTTTTTCTTCTATTTTTTTTTACTTTTTTACTTATTTATTTATTTATTTTTATATTTTTACATAATAGAATTTTCTCTAAATATTTCCACTTTTATTTATTTTGTATGATTAGTCTATATTTTTCATTATAAAAGTTTTTTTTTTAATAAAAAAAACAAAAACTTTTATAACATCTAAATTGTTTTAATTTTAAATGTATTTTTTTATTTATTTATTTTTCAGAAATGACTTCAACATTGCAGTTTTGAAAGCATTTGTCAATCTTCATGAATTTTCAGAAATGATTTTGGTGCAGGCACTGAGGTAAGCATTTTTGTTTTATCTTAAATTTCTTTTATTTTTGGTTGGTATTGGTATTTATCAAAGTCCTTTTGGGGGAGAGGTTAGTGAAGATTCAACTCACTTCATAGCTGTAATAGTTTGTTTGACTAGTTTTCTTACCATTATTAGCCAATGTTGAGGTTCCCTTAATTATTTTCTATTTATTTGTTGAAAATGTTTGCCATACATTAATGATATTAGATGAGTAGTTGTGGGGGAAAAAGAAATTCCTGCTAATCTGTCTTTTTAAACATTTTTTTTTCTCTCTCCATTTCTATTCAAAAAAGATGTTAAACATTTATGAATTTATACAAATGATAAGAAAATAAAATCCTTTCTGTGAGCAGGACATTTGGTTCTTTCCACAACTTAGAAAAATCGTTTATTTATCAATTTTTCCTTTACAAAAAGGAGGGGGGTGATTAATATTGCAACATGATCTTCCAAATAGAAGGGCATCTGCCTGTGTTGAAGGAATCAGTATTCAAAATTGTTGACTGACCATTTTAACCCTTTAAGCATTTCTAACTACCAAACCACCAAATGACTTACCATATGTAGATTTGTGATTGTTATACTTTTCACTCACTTGGGTTGGTCATTTATTCCTTTTGTAGTAATGAGATATTTGAATGTCACTTGATATACTATTGTTTTTACTTGTTTTTTTTCTCCTCCTTATCTATGAAACAAAAACATTTGCTAAAGAGGTCAGTTCTTGTTTGGAAAAAGGAAAGAAGGAACACTGTTAGAATTTATTTTGTGTTATTTGTTGAGAAAGTCTAGATAATCATACCCCCCCCCAAAAAAAAAAACCCTCTCGCTAACTTGTAGCTAATGTTTACGTTTTGACTGTTTCTTAATGTTAAACTAGATTGATTTGACATTTCATCTAAACTGAAGATTATTTTCGATCTATTTTGCTAGATTTTTTTTAGTTTTTAGCACTTGTTTTTATCTCTACATTTTGTATATGACAAGTGTATTTTTTTAATTTTGTATCTCATAGGAATAAGTCTCTTATTTTAATTCACCCTGTTGGTGGGGCTTAGAATATGCTGACTATCTCCTACAGAGGAGTAAAACCCTACCCAAGGGTGTCCTGGGTATGACACTAAACTGTACCTGATAGTGAGGTTCCAGTTCTGGGGAGTGTGGAGTACCCCATTGTTGCCATTACTCTCAGGTCCACTCTGATCTGGAGTGGTAGTACCTGTTAGGATCCCATCTATGAATCAAAAAGATCTGTTTAAAAGTTATTTGTATTCGATAATACCATGTGCAAAAAAAAAAAAAAAAAAATGAAAAGAGGACTCAAGAAATAGCTACAGAAAAAAAAAGTAAATATGAACTTTCAATGAAGACCATTCCTATATAATATCCCTAGATGGGTTGACATGCCATTAAAATTAATCAATATTATTTTTATTTCTTTTGTAATAATACCTGAACATTGTATTTGTAAAGGAACTTATTGTATTATTCAATACTATTTTAAGTGATTATTCAATGCACATTGAATTTGAATTAGTGATGTATTGGATATAGATTTTGACATCTGGATACCACCAGATATTATTCAGAATAATATTAACAATTTCTTTATGTAAAAATATCAACAACAAAAAAATCAATATGAATGATCCATAACATACAACCTATAGGACTTCATGTGATCTCTTCTTGTTGTTACAGACCCTAAAAGCTTACAAAATAAAATTTGGTGTTCTATAAAATAAATTTGACTAATATCATGGAAGGAAAAATTTAATTTCCGGGTAAATAAGACTTCAATCATTGTTGCATCTAATTAACTCCCTTTGACTCTTTACAAAAAAATCGTTTTTGATTTATGCAGGCTTAATCTATACTAAGATTCTTTGATAAATATCAAAGACATGTTTGTAACAACACATCTCTGATGGAAAAAAAAAAGAAAGAAAAATAAAATTGATTTAGTGTATTTCTTTTCTTTTAGAGAATATTGAATCAACTTAAAGTGAAAAGCATTAAATCAAGTTTAACATTTTTCCCTTAAAATTTAAGTAAAAAATATTAAACTTTAAATTTTAGATAAACTTCTAAGACCAAGAAGATTCCTAAACAACATTTTTACTAGTATTGAATTCCAGACCAAAAAATAATTTAAAAAAAATTATTATTATTTTTATTTTTTATTTTTACTATAAATGTAAGATAATATAGTTATGTTCAGTGTATAAAATGAATAGATCTTATACTTACTTTAATTGAATAATGGCAAAAGTTATTTAAAGTTTAAAAGCAAAACTTTCTTTGAATTTCTTAAGCCAACTACTGCAGCCAACTAGCAAACTTTCAAACTGGAAGTAAACTATTTTGGCCTTCAGTTTTTCACTTTACCTACCCAATGAATAAACCTTTATATAAAATGCCATGTACACAAGCAAATAAGTTATTCTATATATCATTTTTAAATAGTAAATACCACTCACTTTTTTAAAAACTGTAAATAAACTTTATTTTTGATTAAACAATTTATTGGAGACATGTTGCATTAAAATATATTTGAAAAGGATATATTGTTTTCAGAGAAAGGAGTTTTGATTTAGTTGAGACCCACATATGAATCAGTAATAATTTGATTTCAGAAATTCAGTGGGCTTGATGTGTGTGTGTGTGGGGGGGGGCACTGATTGTTAAACTTTTTGAATTTCTATGATTGATGCAATAAACATTGGAGATTCATTACTACAAATATATATTTCATGTTTATTTCAAATAATCTGTAATTTTGTATAGATCTGATTGGTACAAATTTCTCTCTCTCTCTCTCTCTCTCTCTCTCTCTCTCTCTCTCTCTCTCTCTCTCTCTTTCTTTCTTAGATTTAAAGGTAGTTAATTAGATGCAACAATAATTGATTGAAGTCATTGTTATCTGAAATTGAGTTTTTGCTGGTATGTAGTTGCATGTAGAATCTCTGAACTTGGGTTTTAAAATATATAAAGTTAGGGTTGTGTTGACATGAGGGCAATGGCACTTGATTACTAACAGCTTCTCACTTATGTGATATATAATAGTAATAATGAAATTTATTGTGTACTGTGCTCAGGTGCACCACAACTCATCAAAGTCTCATGTCTAGTACATAGAATAATGTACTAGTGTCAGGAATATGCATAGCGTACATTAATAATATACATGTGTGTTGAGGGGGGTATCAGGTATAGTGTTGGCGAATTACAGGAAGCATGGAGGCTTTGAAAGATGCAGTATTTTGGCAGCCTACAACGGATGCAGGCAGTTTATTCCATGCCCCGGCAACTCTGAGCGTGAAAAAATGTTTCTGAAAGTCATGTGAGCTATGTTGTTTTCTGACTTTGTAGGCATGCCTACATGTGTTAGAAACATGGAGATCAAAAAGGTGCTCATGGTTGCTGTTGTTAAGATGATTAATGACCTTATGAGCATTTTACCAGGTCAGTTGCCAAACGCTGGAGTTTCAACAAATCCATTCCCAGGGCAGCAAGACGTTCAGAATATGGCAGATGCCTGATGGAGAGTGTTTGTTTGTTTGGTTGCACGTTTCTAGGAGGTTAATGTTTTGAGTGAGATAGGGGTTCCAGACTGGTGATGCAAATTCCAAGTGTGGCCGCACCATAGCTTTATACAGCTAGCCAGTGAGCAGCTGACAAAGGTCTTGCTGAGCGATGCCAGGACATCCTCAGCCTTCTTGACAATTTTAGAGATGTGTTTTGTCCAACATAAATCACTGCTGACAGTAATACCCAGGTCACGTTCACAAGATTCCTTGATATTAGTGATGTTGAGGGAGTATGTGTATGCTGGGTTTTTCCTCCCAAAATGCATGGGGGTACATTTGTCCACAGCCAGCTTGAGTTGTCAGTCAGTGATCCATTGCTGTACTGTGTCCAGGTCTGACTGCAAGAAAGATCTGCAGCATTCAAATAGGAATCTGGCACCAGATATTTCAATATCCGGTGAAACCAGATATCTATTTTTTTCATATACATTTTCAAATATTAGACAGAATATGAATTCCAGTACATCACTAATTTTAATTCAATTTAAAGATGTTCATTAAATATATTGATAATATATTGACTGATGAATATTTTTCCTTCCTGTTCTGTTATATCACATGTTAAATATTAATACATCTTATAGTTTCTAACTTTAATTTGCTGAGAGTAAAGAAAGGAGAAGTAATATCTTGACTACACATAGGTAACACGTATGTCACCCATTTATACTTGTAGAATATGTCAAGCTGAACTGTGATGTACACCTTTCTCTTGTAAGACATACATAATATAAAGAAACTATTTGAAAATGATGAAATCTGCAATACGATTTCATATCTCAAAGCATTACATACATATATATATATATATATATATATATATATATATATACACAAAACCAAGCCATTTACAAAGCATACATACATATATGAAATAAAATTATCAATTAACTTTTGTCTCATGTCCTAGTATTTACCAACAAACTATTCACCTACATAGATGCCCTCTACCCACGAAAAAAGATTTGAAATTAAATAACCCACAAGGGTTTAATATGCCAAACAACCAACCAAATAATTTGCTGATTATACCTGTATCATCTGATTGGACATTTTAATCTGGTTGAATCTTGATTATAATTTATTTATAATCCACAATGAATAAATATATCTCAAGTCAAAGATAAATATATCTTGATGTTAAAGATAAAAAAATCAATTTATTACAAAATAGTTGTATTTATATTTTTCAATATTTATTGGATAAAAAAAAAATTTGAGTTTATAATTAATGAACTTAATAATTAATCAAATTTTGTATTTAATCCTGCTTTTTTTGTTGTTTTGTCTCTTCAAATATTTTTCAATTTTCTTCAGACAATTCTTATGGAGCTTTAGGTTACCAGGTGAAGCTCAAAAGATTGACCGAATGATGGAATGTTTTGCAGAAAGATATTGTGAACTTAATCAAGGAGTCTTCACCAGTACTGGTAAGCATTTTCTTCAAAAAAAAATCTTTGAAACCAATATTGCTTCCTTTGGGTAAAAAATTTCTGACCATATTATATTAACCTCAAGATCAATCCTGTTTAATTTTAAATAACATGATTGGCATTTATATCTTATACAATTACATATTCAATATTATAAAGCCTGTTATAAGCATTGGACTCTTTCAGATTATTGCCAGGGGTGAGATGATTCTTCATATTGAAATTAAGGCTCTTCACTCTTTTTTAATATTGTGGAGGTTACTGTTGTTTCATTCCAGTTTTTATTTCTCACTTTTCAAAATTAAAAGAAATTAATTTAAACCAAAGTTGAAGTGTAGGGTTTGTAAAGAATAACTGAAATTCAAAAGTAGACATTCTTTTTCTTTAGTTGCATACCAACAGTATTATTTTTTGTCACAATAATTGAAGATTATTAGAATTTATTTAAAACCTTGTAATCTCTCTATCTTTAGTTATCCAGGAATCTAAACTGTTTTATTAAATTCTAACAATTACAATTAGTTAAAGAATATTTAACTGGTGGTTTAATATTTAATTAATAAGTTTCTTAGTCTCAAAAGAACAGTTCCTGAAAAACTTGATATTAATGATTTTTTTTTTGTATCTTATTTTAATGGTTGGTGGTAATAATTGTAGCTTATCCCAACCCTTCCCAGCCAGACTTTAAGTTGATATTTTCAATTAACATTTCTCCAAATTCAACAAATATTTTTAAAGATTCATTAAGAAATTTGTTTGGTTTAATTATAAGAATTAGTCATTTTATTAGTCACGATTCTGTATCACAAAATCTTTTTATAAATGTTATTGACATGTTTAAAAAAAATGTCTGACTTAATCCTTTTAAAGGAAAGATTAAGAAAAAAATTGATTTAAAAAAAAATTAATTCCTGTTTGCCCCCAATTTCTTGTTTGTATAAATTTTTTCTCAAATAGCTTTCCCATTTTTCCCCATTTTTTCTAAATTTTATGCTTTCATATCTTTTTTCCCCATCTTTCTGCATCTTCAATGTGTTTAAAATTATCAGAAAAGAGTTATTTTTGTTTATTTCTCTCTTTCTTTTTAAACCTCAGAAAAAAAAAATGGCATGAGAGTTGATGCATCAGAAAATCATCTTTTTTTTTTTTTTTTTTTTTTTTTTCCCTTTCTTTCTTGTATCCCAACTCGTTTTTAAAAAATATTTAAAAAAATTATTTCTTAATTTTTTTGTTAAACAAAAATGGTGTAATATTGAATACTGCTTTAGAATTACATTCTGCTACTAAAACGATTTTTCCCTACAAAGCTCTAGAGAACCAAAATAAAATTAGTTTTCATTAAAAGCACATAACAAATAAAAGAAAAAATAATTCTTTATAATTTTTTCAAATGAGAGGGTCCTAACTCTTTTGACTTATTTGCAAAATAAGCAAATTGTTTTGTTGAAAATGAACAGTAACTCTATTGTTATTTGGTCTGTTGATGATAAAATCTTCAAAGAGAATCATTTTCCCCCTTCATCTTAATGGCTGTCTGGGACAATAACCCTTCACACAAATTTTAAAACTATTTCAAACAATTTTCTTTTTGTTTCTTTATTCACATTGATTTCTTGGTGTTTGTGTTTTGAAGCCTTCTGTTTTTCATTGAATGTTTATTTACTGATAGTGTTTTTTAAGATTCTAATTTTTGTTTTTCTTATTTCATGGGAACCCACTCCTATGACCTTATTTCAATCTGTTGATTTGTGCTTGGTTGAATATTTATTCTATCAGCAGATTTAAGTCTGGAGAAAATTTAATACTTGACAGATATTTCAGAAGAAAAAATCCTAACATTATTTCTCTTGAAATTCAGTCAATGACTTTCATAAGGGGATTGTTGAAAGGCAGTTTTTTTTTTACTCTGTGAAATCAGCTTGTACTGATTACATGTCATTCTTTTTATATATTCATCCAACCCTTCCGCACAAGCAGGATGTGACACATGGTCAATTTTTGAATCCGAGTTTAATAGGTTTGAATTCAGAGTTTTCCTTCTACTATACTGCCATAGTAGATTAAAGAGCCCAGTCTGTCCTACTATTTAGCCATAACTGGAGGGAGAATAGTTGAATGCATACCTGCTCTGCGAAAATGCAGACAGCTTCATCCAGGATTTGAACTTGAATATCCAAGTCCACTTCCTATGATGATATCCATTACATAATGAGCACCTCTTTATTCTTTGTATAACAGAATTAATACCCCCCCTCTCATCTCTCTGATATACAGTATTGAAAATGTGAATCTTGATTTCTAGTTACATGTTCTAAATGATCACTAAACTATGATTTGGCACAAACTGTGTGTGTGAACTTTTTTTAATTTTATTATTCTAAAATCTGCTTTGGCATTTTCACTTTATATAGCAGTAATTTTTTTTTGTCTTTAATTTCTTTTAAATTAAATTTTTTGTCCAAAATTGGCTAACATCTCCTACCCCCCTTCCCTCTTCCTTGTGCAATTAATTGCAGTATTGGATGCTTCCTGTGTGTGAAAATGTCATTTCTCAATTTTAGTAGATTTGGGCCAGCAATTTAAGAGACTAATTTTATTTTGTACAAAATAGTTTGTGTACAAAGATCAGTTCCATGTGTTTTGTGCAAAGATAAAGTTTTTATTAATCTATTTAATGCAAAAAAGTCAATGTTCTTTTAATTTGTAGAGGTGTTTTGTGTGTGTGTGTGTGTGTGTGTGTGTATATATATATATATATATATATATATATATATATAGAAATAAAAGGAACTTAATCCGACAGTGTGAATTTGATATATTGAAAAAACAAAAGATGTTTACAAATGCATAGGATCATCAGGAGAGAATGTGCATATATATATATATATATATATATATATATATATATATACTCATTTTATCTGAAAGTATATGGAGTTAGATCTTTCAAGCCATATCTTTGAATTAGGTATGAACAAAAAGACCCCCCCCAGCTCCCCAATCATCAGCCTGTATTTAAAACATGAATTAAAAATGTAAAAATATTATTCATAATTTTTTTTTTTTTTTTTGCTAGAAAGAACAATCTCCCAAAACTTTAGTTTATTACTATTTAAAGTGACTTGTTAACTGGTTAGTTTCTATGTTTTGTTTACATTACTTCAGCAATATATTTGATGACAGTTTATATCACTTTTTACTTTGGTCAGTAAGTGAGGTAAAAATTTATTGCATGGGCTCAGGTGACCTTACACCAGACAGTCCCTTGCCTAAAACATTTTGGGATCATTTTTTGCACTGGTTATCACATGATCAGTTTGTATTAATCAAGCCTGGTTGGAGGTCTGGAAAATAAAAGGTCTTTATTCAGAATGGAAAAAAGTTAATCTTTAAAGTATTCTGCAGACGATTATGCAACAGATGTCTTTAACAGTCAGACTTATTATAAAAGATGGTTATTGGGTTTTAGGGGTTTTTTATAATGAGAAAAGATTTTTATACCAAAATATCATTAATGAAAAAAATTAATTTAGACAAATACTTTTTTACTACTTCAATCATATTTATTTATTCTGTGTTGTTACATTTAAATAACAAAATATCAATCTGTTATTTCCACTGAAAGAATTAAAACTAGAATTGTCAATTTGGAAAAAAAAAAACTTTACCCCCCCCCCCCCAAAAAAAAAAAAACAAACTTTTTAACTAACCACATTCTTAAAAATACAATTAAACAAATGTGAAGAATTATTTTAAGAGCAATATTTACTTTACTAGCAGTACCTGTGGATATACCACAGTATGATAATTTAATTATTACAGTGTTTGATATGTTTACTTAAGAGCTATTGCAATTGTTCAATATGTAAAAAGTATAATAATCTTGATCTAACTATCTCACTCTTTTTTTTCTTCTTGCTTTCCTTCTTTTCATTATGTTCAATTGGAGCAGATTAGCATTATTGCTTCTGCTTGCTCACACCTCTTATCTTTCCCCTACTCTCTTTCCTTCTTTCTTATATTTTTCTGTGTAGCCTGTCCTGTTTAAATTCCCCAAAAGTAAGGCAGTTTGTTGGAAAAAAGATAATTTTTCTCCAATGAATTATCTTTTTAAAAATGTAAAAATCATTCTATTATTCTTTCTTTCTTTATGATAAACATGGAATGGTCCATTATTTTGCTGAGGTGACGGCACTCATAAGATATAAGAATTTGGCAGATAAGCAACACCAAATAATCAGGATTTACATTTTTGTATTTCATCTTGGATCATTTGGACAGTCTCATTTTTAACCAGAGGTTGTTGCAAGATGATAACAGTCGGAAGATTAAGGAACAAGAGTATTAATGTATAGATTCTTCACATTTTTAAATTCTCCAAAAGTAAGGCAGTTTGTTGGAAAAAAGATAATTTTTCTCCAATGAATTATCTTTTAAAAAATGTAAAAATCATTCTATTATTTCATTAATTGAATAAATAAATGGAGTGGATGGGTTCACATATTGAAAGAAAGAGGGAGAAGAAAAAAAGTTGCCTCCAAAAATATGAATGGAACTTCTTTTAAGAGAAACTTTAGCTTTTCTTTAGTACCAAAAGTTTTATTAAAATCCAATAATTAGTTGATTTAAAAAAATTTCAATTGTGCTTTTTAGATGTCTACACAGGTGCATATTTTTGTTTATACTAAGCATTATTGTTGGCAAAGTTTGTTTTATTAACCTGAATATATAAATGGTTGATTACATTTTGGCTATTTTAAAAGTTTTTTTCCATTAAAAATTATATTAATTATATTATTATTATTCAAAACATAGCGGTTTGTATATAATTTTATATAGTTGTAATATTTACTATGAATTATATTCAATGTGTTTAATTAGTTATATCAGGGCTAAATGTCTGTTGGAAATAAATTTGTTTTCTAAAGATTATTTTGAATTAAATGATAGTGACCTAATATATCATCACTGCCACCAGAAAAAAATGCTGAGGAAATGATGATTGGTTGAAAGTGATCATGTGACTTTTGTTACTTAATCTTTTTAATTATAAGATTGTAGTTTTGCTTGAAGTGCATTTTTCATAGTGGAAAGAATTGGTTTGTCAACAATTGCTTAGCTAGACAAAATATATTCTTTAAATTGCCATGAAGAATTAGATAAATGTTACTTAAAATATGAATGGGGTTTCTCTTTGTATATATCAGCTTCTTGACAGTTTATCTGACACGGTTTTCTTTGTGAAAAGAGGCTGTCTTTGTATTCCATTAGACAGCTGTGTAGGTACATTTCCACATTCCCTTGGCTATCTTAAATTTTTTAAATTTATTTTATTTAGAATTTCTCTTTTAAACATTTTTGGATGTTACAGATTTTACAAGTACATGGATTTTGTCTTAATACAATTGGTTCTTGTCCTCATTTAGATAAAGTTCTTTGGTGATTTGCCAACAGACTGATGGAACTTTAAACTTTCTCAGTTCCTGTTCTATGGGTTATTCCTTCAAATTCTTTAAAGTTTGAATGTTATTTAATATGTAGCATTTAAAAAGGGAAAAAAAAGTTTCTCACTCACTATATATTTCTAAGTTCCTTTCTGGGATGCGGAAGAAAATCAGGCCCAGCCAAAATTCACACAAGTGTAAAGTGAACATTTCATTTGGCACAACATAAATATTGAGTAGTAAAGGGATGTTAAGATTCTTGTATGATCTTCTTCACGTTTAACTTAGAATCACAAGACTTTAAATTTATCTGAGCATTTTATCTCTTTTCAGTATCTTTTTAAAAGATTTTATTTTTATTTTACGTTTGTTGCAAATGTGTTTTTGTTTTTAATAAATTGAACCTGTATTATTAAAGTTGGTTTGAATACTAAAATTTATTAAAATCAAAATTTAAAACACTGGAAAATTTATTGCATAGTTGTTTTTTCTCTCCTTATTACCAAAAATAATTAGTTTGTTAGTATAGAAAATGACTGACAGTAATTCAGGAAGTGACTGAATAGGAGAAAAGTCAGTGGACACCCATAAGAAGAATTGAAACATTACCCTTATATACTAGTTTCAAATACAATCTGTACTAAAAATACACCTAATAAGTGTTTTAATCAATCATACCTGTGATATCCATAATAAATATTTTTGCTAATAGGCAGAAATGGCTGAGAAATAATAAAACTGATTAACTAATAAGTTTGGTAGTGTTCAATTTGAGCCTTTTCTGTTGCTTTAAAAAAATTCTTTTTTTTTTTTTTTTTTTTGAGAGGGAGAAAATTTGTTCTTAAAAAAAAAAAAATAGAAAAAGTAAAAAACCAAAACCAGAAATAAATTATATTACAAAAATGTAGAGTGGAGAAGAGTTTATTTAAAACATAATGATTATATATATATATATATATCATTTTTATTTTTATTTATTTATTTTTTTATTTTTCAAAATTTATTGCTTTTGATTTAGTTAGTTAAAAAGGATTAAGGAAATTACCAATAAAAGTTATTGACTTTTTTTTTTCTCTCTTGTGGAATTGAACCCTTCACTTCAATTCCACTCTTATTCATCCATGCAGCATTTGTAACTTTTGTTATATTTTTTATTTGTATTTATAAAATGTAAAATAATTCTGCTTTAATTAATGAGTTGATATTCTCATGACAAATGAATTAAGCATTTTTGAATATTAACATGTTTTTCTTTCGTCAAGGATGATGATTTACTGGTAAAATGTATGTTTGTCACGGAGGAAGTAAGCATTAAATTACTTATCTATGTCTCTTAGAATACAACACATGATTGTTCTATTTTCCCAAGCAAAGAGGTCCAATTTAATTTTTTTTTTATAATGCTGACTTGTTGCTAATGTCTTGCAAGATTTATTAAGTTGGTAAAAAGTGCAAATGGTAGGGGGGGGGTAATGATTCATATCTTCTGTCAGCTTTTAAGAAAAAAAAGAATTAAAAAAAAAGAGAGCATCTCTCAAGCATCTCCTTTTCTTTTCTTTTTAAACACTGTTTTCATCTTAGCTTCTAATGACTATCCATCTGTCAAACACACACACACACACACACACACATTTTCTTCTCAGTCCTCTGACTGTTACTTCTCAAACACACACTTTCTACCTTTCTTATGTATCAAACGCCTCCCACTTCATAATTCTTCTTTTTTTACACATGTGCATCTCATCTATCTATAGAGTTATTTACTAAGTTTAACTCGGTCTGCAACAAAAGCATATTAATGGGGCACTCAGTGAGGATCAGACTCATTATATAACAAATTGATGTGTGAGATTTTCCTAGCTAATCATTCTTCTATGGCAGGCACCCATGTCTGTGTGCAGGAGGAGTGAAAAATCTGATACAAGTTTAATTTTTAAAAATTTCTCTTATCTATCTCCACAAACTTTTTCTCAGACATATTCTTTAATTTCATCACTGCACACTGACATATATTTCTTTTCTTTTTCTTTATCTACACCCCTTCTTGTCTACACATGCAAATACTTCATCTGGCTTGTAACAACACTTATGTGTATGTATATAAGTGTGTGTGTATATGTATATATATATATATATATATATATATATATATAGTGTGTGTGTATGTATTTACACTATCTCACTTGCCAATAAATATACGTCTCTCTCTCTCTCTCTCTCTCTCTCTCTCTCTCTCTCTCTCTCTCTCTCTCTCATAAAGTACCCCAATTCTACACTCACTGAAAGCCTTCAAATATTAAACTATCCAATGTACTGGTATTATTGATAGGAGGCTGACTATTTAAGGCTCAAGATACATAACTTTTGGAGTTAGGATATGTTTTGTGCTGAGCAGCAGATAAGATGAAATATCCTTGGGGGGGGGGTGCATCTTATTGGCTAATAAACACTGTATATAAAACATTTTTTGTATGTATAGACACAATCCTCTCCCTACTTTTGTGTTCACTCAACTCCCCCCCCCCCTTTTTTTAAAAGTCTGTAAGCATTTATAATATTTTGATTTAATCTTGATTTGTTTTACCTTAAGTTGACAAAAATCATTAAAAGATTAAATTGACTATAGGCAGAGATTATGCAAAATAAACAACCATTTTGTCCTTTTATTTTCTTCCTCCTCCTCCTTCCTCTGAATAATGTCAGTGGTTAAAGTGGGATGAATTGAAAAGTAAATTTATAAAAATCAACTCTGGTTTTTACATTTAAGTCTGAAAAACAAGTAGCGAAGGAGTAAGTTTTTGAGTGTTGAAGATATTTTGGGAAAGTTTACATAATGTGACACACAAACCAAGCAGGGAACTTCATGGGAGACTGAGTTTATGTTTTTTGATGGTGATGAAACCTTAAACCATTTTGGCGTCTCATTTTTTTTTTTTTTCATTTTTCATCAAGTAAATTTAACAATGTTTGCACCAGATGATAACCATTATTATTACATAAGAATTGGTGATTGTATTCTAGTTTAATGCAGCCCACACAAATACTTTGTTCTCTCCATTCTCAACTCTCTGTTTAGTTATGAAAAAATTACCACAATTAGTCATATATAATATGCACCCTTAACTTTCTGGAAAGAACATCTCCCATGTATAATGCACATTTACTTTTGGGATTTGTAGCAGCTAAATTTAAAATTAATTTAATATTTGTTCAACTTTTTATTCATTTGTATCAACTAAAAATAAGAATTTATATTATAGTTTATATAATGTTATGAAACACAAAATTTACACAGTATTTAGAGCAAGATTTCTGTGAAAAATACAATTCACTCCTCCAGAAATTTGGAAATGGACTGTTTGGCATTCATGCTGAAAGCTCCAATACAAAGATTTTAGTGTTTGGGTGTCAATCTGAAGACTGTGGTGATTATGAAGATACAGGAGTTCATAAGCCTCACTCTGATCATTCTGATAAGAAAACAACTGAATTTCTTGGTCAAATCCAGTGTTCCCAGTAGTCAATCAGGTCTATAGCTAGGGACATGGAAATGTTTGAGTTTATTATCAGGCAGGGTGTGCATGAAGATATTTTCTATTTCTCATATAAGTTTTTATCACTGGCCATGAAGGACAAGAGAAAAGACTGCACTGCAAGGCTTTTCAACAAACCCAGGCATCTCTTCCAAGCAAACATGCTTTGCTTTTTCTCAGATGAGAACTTCCAGAATAACTGTTGGCTTGTTCTGTCCCCACATGATGTACCAATAGTGATGAAAAGAAAACACCCAGTTCACGTCATGGTGTTTGGGATGCTGACATTATGCTTCCATTGATCTTTCTACATGGCCTCAGACTCAACACAGTGGCCTACATGAAGTGCCTGAAGGAGGTAGTGCTTCTCTGGATCAAGGAGGTGGCTACTAGAAGACCCTATGTCTGGTAGGAGAATCCTGTCTTGGCTGTGAGAAAATTTCTGAAACCACATCACCACAACGTTTGACTGCCTAACTCTCCAAATTTCAATCCCCTTGATTATTGTGTGGGGTCATGGTTAAAGCAAGAGACCAATAAAATGCCATGCAACACCAAAGATGAACTGAAGACACCTTTTACTAATTTGAATTGTCAAAAAGGCTTGCAGGAGATTCATGAGTTGTCTGGAGGCTGGGGTTGAAATGAGGATTTCTTTGAATAAATTTAAATTATAGTATTCAAGATATTTTCAAGTAATTTTGGTAAATATTTTTGATGAGCTAAGATGACAGTGTTATTTTCTTATTTGTGTAACTTAGATGAAAATTTACCAGCTGCACCATATATATATATATATATATATATATATATATATATATATAGTTTGCTATATTTATAAGTAAAGAGTACTCAATATCATTGATAGAGCATGTATATCTACATTATGGCACTGTTGGTTTCATGTCCACACTACCCTAAATTTATATATATGATCATATTTTTCAAATTAATTTATAGATTTTGTTTTTAGTCATGTATAAGTAAGCAAAAAATAAAATCATTATTTCTTTGAAATATTTCAAAATTTGTTTGATTAAAATCTCTGGAAGGTTATCTCTTATTGCAAAAGAAAATAGATGTGGAAATTAATAGAAACTGTAAGTTTTTCTTATTATGTTGGTTTAAATTCCACTCCAATCATTCTCAGTAGTCAGACACACTTGTGACTCTGTTGCTTTCCTCACCAAGTCAATACTATTTCTATTTGTAAGAAAAATAAAGGATTAAATAAAATTAATAGTAACTTATCTTTTATTAAAATAAAAACATTGAAATATGATCTTCCCCATAAAATCTTTTTTTCCTGTGAATTTAATTCCTTTAGTAGTTATAATTTTTCTAGTTTTTCCTGCCTTTGTTTTATTGTTACCACCACTTAGATGAACACCACAATCACATCACATATTGGCCAGTAGTCAATGTGTGTGTGTCCTTTTAGTTGTCTCTGCTCTTATTTTTTTGAAAAGGTCATCACAATTTACTTTCAATCCATTGACTTTTTGCTTCATTTGTAGACATAGTGTTATAATGAAATCATTAACTAGCAGCTTTCAGTCTTTTTGGTGGTGGTGGCTTTAACTCCGTAATATCTGCTTACCCTGACATAAATACAGACCAATCCTTGTGAATTTCATTTGCTTCACTCTCTCTTCTGTGATGCAATAGATTAAACATTTATCTGCTGATGTAAATTGCGATTAATTCATTTGCTTTTCATTTGATTTAGAAAATTCTTACAGTTAATTAACATGTCAAAGTCAAATAATAAGTTTTAAATTACTTGAAAAATTCTGAAAAAAATGCTTTCATTATTAATTTTGGTTAGAATAGTGGGGGGTGGCAAGGTGACTAGATTTTTGCCTTTTCTAGCTAGAGGCTTCCATGGCTGAATTGGGTATGACATTGTCCATGAAAAACGGTTCTTAGATATAATGTGCAAGTTCAAATCTTGTTGGAAGTGAATTCCTATTTTGCAATACCTCAGTTGTTGTAGGGTATTTGACTTTAAAAGTTGGGGGGGGCATTTTCTCTAAAAATGTACTGAGGATTATCTAAGGTGAATTTTAACAAAAAGTGTTTGTTAAATTTTTAAAGTTATACATGAATGAAAATTATTGTAAATTGTTACATTTATTTAAAAAGAATTAATATCTCTAAATGAATATGAAAATTGAACTAAAACTTTATAAAAATGATGTGTGAATAATTATCTCTACATAGTTGTGAACTTTATTACTATCACTTTTATTCTTGTATGTTGTATAAGAGTATATCATACATTAAGTGTTAATAACTTTGGCTGGATTAAACAGTTTATCTCTTGGGATCCTGGATATTGCAAAGATTGGATGAATAACTTTGTTTTTCATTTTAACAAAAAATATAATAAACAAAAGATTTTTTTACTGTAAATTCTTTAAAGGCATATTTCTGTTTAATTTTCAGTTTCTTTACAATTAACATTTTTTTAAAGATTTTTTTTCTGCTGCTTTGTGAGTCTATCAATGAATCCCAAACAAAGACACTTCATTTTTAGGAATAAAATGTTTGGCACATTACTTGAGTGTTATATTACAGCTTTTAAATAAGCTTCAGTTTTGGAGGGCAACTTGGCTGAAAAATAAGATTTTGCTGAAATTGGGATGGGCACATATTTTCTTGTTAAAGAATGAGTATTTGTTGAGAAAAAGTGTGTGTGAGGAACTTGCCATTTAAAACTGGGACATTTGACTGGCCTGTAATAGCCGAGGAGGCTGTCTTATTAAGCCTCATTTTGAAAACATTGATTCTTCCTTATTCCTTTCTCTCACTCTTTCAGATATCAGCATCTTTTGGAAACAATAAAAATAAAAATAAAAATGGTGGTATTTGGCTAAAGAGGAATGTGGTGATGTATACTCTGATATCACAGATTAAAAGAAACAAAAACAAAGTTATTTTATTCAAGTTAAAAAACAAAACAAAACAAAAAAACCTCAAGAAAACAAACTTTAATTTGAAATTAATATTTGATATATTTCACCAGAATCTTAAACAATAATTGTTAGAATGTTGAATTGCAAACAACACTTTGGGCGTAGAGAAATATACAACAATATGTTCTTAAAAGCATGTGTGTGTGTGTTACAACAAAGTTGCCATATAGATTTGTGATAGGAACATTAAAGATTCTCCAAACCCCAAATTGCTAGCTTAGCACATTCCTGTATACATCACCATATGTCACTTGTTGACCATCTCTTCAGTCAAATGCTGAATAAGCAATGCATTATGATTCTTGATTTATCAATGAATTTTTTTTATTGCACATTATAAAAACGTAAAAGTTGCTTTCACCAGATGAACAGTTTAAAATAGACAACTATAAAATATGAAAACATTTTGCTTTTAATAACTTGATTCAATGTTTAATTTTAACAAAAAGTAGGATAAGATAATAAAACAAAACTTGAATGGTAATTAACATTCATTTGTTAAATTGTAGAATTTTCTAATAAAATCTTTTGATTGAAGCAAAATTTGTGTGTGTGTGTGTGTGTGTGTTTCCTTGATTCCTAAGTATAAGATGGATCTTCATTTATTTTCTTTTAACCACTCTTTTCCAAATTCATTATTTTAAAATTATATTTGTAACATTGTCCCTTTTGTAGATGAAAGTCAATTGTTATTGCTTTTTCCTTATTTTTAATGAACAACAAGTGCCAGTGGAAAATGAAATGGCTATAATATTCTAAAATCCTTTTGTGATCAATTTTAAAATGTTTGTAAATCCTTTTCAAATGAAGTACAGTTTTTTTTAAAAAAGTAAACAATGAAATTTCTACATTAAATAATCTTATTTTTTTATTTGTAATAGTATGTTTTTCTGAATATAAATTCTTAATTCTTGGCACATAGATGGATTTTTAATGAAAAAGTGACACATGATGAAAAGATGCTTGAAATAGTTTATTTTATCAATATTTGCAATTAGCTAAATGGAAGATTAGAGAAGATTTACACTCAATAGACCTTTTGAAATGTTGTTTACATTTTTCAAAATTGTGTGCCATAAGAATTTGCATAGAATTTTTTTTACCTCAAAAGAAACTTATTTTAAAAATCTCCTTAAAAAAAAGATACTATTTAGAATTTAATTAAAGTTTCAGGATCACTAATAAAGGAATTTATTTTTGCTAGTATAACTAATGTTTCTAGCTTGGTAATTGACATACAAAGAAAACAGGTTTTTGAAATTTTATCACTTTTGTTCTTCCATACTCTATTCTTCTGCCACAAAGTGGGTTTTGATTATTATTTTATTGAGAAAATTTGACATGAATTTTTGAAATTTTCAATTAAAAAAATTGATTTAACTGTTATATTCAATATGTTTTCAAATGTCTTATGCATTTTTATTTTCAGTAAGAAAGTAAAAATTGGATTGGTTTATGTTACATTATTCTATTTTCAATCAAAAATGTAATATGTTGATTATTATCAATATTATAATAATTACTAATGGTGTTTTGTATGAATGTTGGGGACTTTTTTTACTTAAAAAAGTTGTTTACTTCATAAGAATCTGTAAAAATGAAGACATTTTTTTGTTTTTATTTTTAATGTCTTGTTTTTTTTTTTTAGTTTACATTCTTTTTACCATCTTCCACTTTGCTAAAGAGAAATACTTGCTTCATTTTTTCTTTTTCTTTTCTTTTATTCATCTTTTTAAAAAAATATAGTGAGAGTGAGGGGTGAGTCTGGCCAAGTTTGTTGTTAATACTGATGGTTTGCATCTGAGAGTGTGAAGGGAGTGAAAGTTATTTGGTTGAGTGTCAGACTATCAGGGTGAGTGATAGAATTGGGAGGCAGGCTGTTAATGTGTGGACGAGGGTGAGGAGGGAGGGACGGTTCATTTCAGGCCTGGATTGGTGTAGCATGAGGATGTAGGAGGTGCACACCCTGTTAGATTTCTTATTAGTTGGCTTCTGCTAGACACTGAAAAAGAGAATACTTTTTGTCCCCCAGATCCTGCTGAATAACATTTGTTATTGTACATAGACAAACTTACAATTGGTTTTTCTATTTGTTTCTTTTGAAAAGTTTCTAAAAAGAAAAGCATCCTCTTCTTTAGCTGCTCTTAATTTGTTGAAAGGACTTAAAAACAATTGCTTACTATCTAGTTTTATCGGTGCTGCTGCTAAAATCAATGGTATGTACAACAACCACTTTAAATTTTGAAAGACTTTCTGTAATGTGTTTTTATCACTATTAGGTTTTGATATATTATATATATATATATATATATATATATATATATTAAATGTCATTCCATATGCTTTTTTTTCTTTTCATGACTTACTGATAATTACTTGATGATTTAAACAGCCCATTTATTTATAATTTAGGTAAAATATTGATATAAGATTTTAGTATTGTATATACTGTAGGTTAACAAAATAAGTATGACTTTTTTATTGATTTATAATTGATGAATTATATATAGATTTTAAATTGGAGAATGGTCAATATTAATCTAATATTTCCAGGATTATCTTTAAATATAAAAGTCTTTTCTTCATCAGATTTCAATTTTGAAAGAAACTAAAAAAAAATGTTCTAAAAGTTTTTATTTTGAGATTAATCAAAGAGAATTATTTGGGTATAATTGTTTTAAATGTTTATCAACATCATAATAATCCTCTCTAGGGGATTTGTTGCATATTTGCAACAGTAAATATACAAACTCAGACTGCACAGGGTTAATAATGATAAATGAAATTCTGTCTGCATATAAGTATTATCTTTTTTTAAAAAATTTTTTTAATATCTTTTGTTATCCCATGTTATGTTTGAGTATATTAGTTTGAACATCCCTTAACTCTTAATGGGAATATTGTTGTCTCTTTATTATTGCATTAAAAAAAATCCACTAGTTGATTTGACACAAATGACATTTTCATTATAGCATTCATTCATCATCCCACTTCCAACTATTTTTTTTCTTTACGTTTCAATTCAATTTCTATCTATCTATCTATCTATCTATCTATCTATTATCTATCATTTTACTTATCTTGTTCTGTGTGTTATTAAGATAGGTTTGGCTTGTAGGGGGGGGTATGTTTTTTTAATCCAAATGTCAGAATTATTTACATCATATTGATTTCATTTAATATGTTTGTTTATTGTATATTGGAGACTCTTTGTTCTCTTCATACAAGTAAAGATTTATTACAATATTTTATTCTAAATAATATTGTCATTGTTTTTGTTTTTTGAAAGCGTTTTCATGTATTTGCAAATGCATAATACATAACAACAAATTGTTGAATTCTATATTATTTTTATGTTTACTCAAACTCTTTCCTCATCTGAAGTGATCGGAAAGTGTATATATGGATGTGTATGTTGTCTGATGATATTTGGAAAGTCACTGAACTTTTCTGTAGTGTTTAATAGAAACATCTGTTTATTCTATGTAAATAAAATCTCAAAATGGAAGAAGTGATCTTTTTTAGGGCATGTCTCAACTAATAACAAAGTTTTGTGCACTGTTGTTGTTTTTTTAGGCCAACACTGAAGCTCATGTTTCATCCCTCCTTCAAAATGAAATAGTTTTCATTTCTCTTAATCTTTAAAAAAAGAAAATCAACAAAATCTGTTAATACGTTGCTTAATAGATATATAATTTATTAAAAAATCAATCAAGTATTTAAAAAAAAAAAAAAAAAAAAACTCTTTATCTCATATCCTTAAAACGATTTTCACAATAATAAAGATATTTTATATGGAATTTGAATGGAATTTGAATGTATTTCAAATTTGGTCTAGAAAAGGACAAATATATTCAGTATATGAAATATAAAATTAAAATGTTCAGTTTTTATTTTGTTTATGGCAGTCTGTCCAATTAAGAAGACATTGTTCTGAAAGAATTTGTGTTCTTTTAGTTGTGTTGATGTTAGAATGTAAGACTAACCTAAATTAAGACAAAATTGTATTGATAATGTATTATTACTGCTGTAATTAATCTTTTTTGAATTTGTTTCTATTTAAATAAAAGAAAATCTAGTAATGATATTCCTAGAAAAATACTGGTTCCTCAAAATCAAACTTTAATGACAGCATGAGATAACTTGCACAAAAAAAAAAAAAAAAAAAAGGTTTTAATTATTGATTTTGGTAATTTGTTATCACTATGATTTGAACCTGGAACGTTTTGCTTTTAAGTTTCAGATCTTTTTGATACAATTTTGTAATGATGACATTACAATTTATATAAAATACATTCATTCAGAGTAAACATTTACACATGAAAAAAAAAAAAAAAAAAAAAAAAAAAAAAAAAAAAACATGTACTACACAGTGATCACAAAAATAAATTTCATTTTACTGTGTTGGTCATTCTAGTTTGAAACACTCAGAGGTAGATTTTTTTTTTTTTTTTTTTGTATATGAAAACATTTAGCAATTAGAAATTTGGAAATAGAACTCATATAAATACTTCTAAATGACTTAAATTAATATTTTATTGGGTAATTTATTTAAATCTATCTCCCACTGTGTTAACTTGTATGATTAGATGAAAAAAAATTTCATTGTTCATATTTTAGTGAATGGTTATGTATTTAGATCTTTAAAAAAAATCTTGAATCATTTGAGAATTTTATACTCATGGGAACAATCTTTATTTTTTGTAAAAGAAATTTCCTGCTTGGAAGTAAATTATTTGAATTTGCTTACTGTATTCAACAGTCAGAAAGAAAGAATTTCAGCTTTTTTATTCATTGACCAATTATGATTATTATGTTATTAAGTAGTCCCATTTTATAATTAAAAAGCAAAGAACTTACACACACACACACACAATCTTGGACATTGCATGGGAAGAAATTAATTCAGGCATTATATGGAATTAAAAAAATCTGTCATGATTTATTTGTCAAAGAAAAATCAACAAAAGTGGAATAAAAAAACCAATGGATTAGCAAAGAGAAAGAAGTATGTTTTGATATCTTTTATCAAGATATATTTCATGGTATGTGCTCTTTCTCTCTCTCTCTCTCTCTCTCTCTCTCTCTCTTTCTCTTTCTCTTTCTCTCTCTCTCTCTCTCTCTTCTCTTTCTCTCTTCTCTCTCTCTCTCTCTTCTCTCTCTTTTCTCTCTCTCTCTCTTCTCTCTTTCTCTCTCTCTCTCTCTCTCTCTTCTCTCTCTCTCTCTCTCTCTTCTCTCTCTCTCTCTCTCTCTCTCTCTCTCTCTCTCTCTCTCTCTCTCTCTCTCTCTCTCTCTCTCTCTCTTCTCTTCTATCTTTCTTTCTCTTTTCTCTCTCTCTCATATGTAGACATACAAGGATTGGCTTAAAAGTTCATACATAGGCTGACAAAGTTACTCACAAGGTTTGTTTTTCAGTTTCTACTCCTTGTGGTCCACACACTTCTTCAATTGGTGTTGTAGTACTTGGATCCCATTGGTAAAAAGTCACTAACAGCAGATATGACATCATATGAACTTTTCAGTCTTCCTTCACACGTGTGTGTGTGTGTGTATATATATATATACATACCCAATGACAAGGCAATCTTATTTACACAGAATATTCAATAATTTCCATTGAGCATGTTTTGGCTAGTCTAGTAAATACATTAATTGCTAAATTTTCATAAATTTATCTATCTCTGTTTGTTCACACCTATCTATTTATGTATTTACTCAACCCTTCCACAAGAGCAGGATGGGACACAAGGTCAATTTTTAATTTTTGTAGACTGGTTGCCCAATCAAGGCTAAAGAGTTCAGTCTTCCCTAGTATATACCCATAGCTGGGGGAGATCAGATGGATTTGTATGTTTCCCAAGGGTATTAGTGTGAAATTAAAATGCAAACAGCTTATCCATGATTTGAACTCTAGTCACCAATTCCATATCCTATGATGTTAATCATTATGCTAAGTACGCTTTCTAATAATAAAATGTCTTAAGATATATAATATCATATTTACTTGGGATTATATAAGATTTATTATTTATCCGTGTATTAGATATTTTATATCCTCTTCCCCCTGCATGAATGTTATTTTGTAATCTCTCATAAATAAAATTTAAACTATCAATATTTTGTAGAAGAGCAAAAGTATGTTAAGCATTACATTTTCTTTTTGTTCTGATTGAATAAATTGTAGCCCCACCAACATTTAAAATCATCCAAGGCCAATTGGCTACTATAGTTAAAGGATTTCAAAATTACAAATGAAGAGTAAGGATGTAAAAAAAAATGTAAAGTAAAAAAATGCCACCAGTAAAATGTTCTTTTCAGGAAATGGCTTCTTTTTTCCTTAATGAAACAAAAGACTTTGTCTTAAAGTTGGTTAAGCCATTTATTGCCACTAAAACATCTTTCTTTTCAGCATTTAGATCAGGGTTTCTCAAATTTTTAATCTGTAGACCCCTACAAAAAATTGATTGACCTATCATGGACCTCCTCCTTATATACCCCAATCCACCTTGCAGTTGCTTTATTGCAACCAATTATGTAATTAATGAATTCTGCACAAATGTTTATTTAAAACTATTAATTATTAAACAACCAGTAAAGTAAGCATAACATGTAAAAAAGAGTTGCAAATATTTAATACTAATGTAATAACTTACCGAGGAAGCACAGTTCCTAATGTGAAGGGTGAAGCTGATGACTTTTGATAAGTTCATGAATATTGGGCTTAAACTTTTGAAAATATATCAACATGATTGTGTTCTACAGGATTCTTGTGGAATTAATTTTTTCTAATTACTAAGAAGGCTTAGTAGTTTCCAAAGACCCCTTGTAGACCCCCCAAATACTTACAGACCCTCTGAGTTGTTGTATAGACCCCAGCGCGTTTATGTAGACCATTTTGAGAAATCCTGATTTAGATAAACCTATTGTTATTGATTATCAGTTTATTGACTTGTTAGTTTAAATTTTTTTTGAAAATGTCATAATTTCTTGTACAATTTCAGATATAACATGTATGGAAGAGTCATCTCTTTAAATGCCCCTTTGCAGATGTTTTTATACAAATATAAAAACACATTTTTATTTATTTTTTTTTTTTTGTAAAAAAAACAAACAAACAAAAAACAATAAACCAATGAATTTTTCTTTTTATTCTACAGACACATGCTATGTACTGTCGTTTGCTATTATTATGCTGAATACTAGTTTGCACAATCCCAGCGTCAAAGACAAACCTACAGTGGAAAGATTCATCCAAATGAACCGAGGAATCAATGATGGACATGACTTGCCAGCGGAACTTCTCACTGTAAGTTGGGAATTTTTATTACAATTGACATGCTTTATAAAACTTAATGTATCAGTTTAATATTTAAAAAAAAAAAACTTTTTTTTTTTTGTCATTTGTTATTCAACAAAATTTTGATTTCATTCATTTGAAAGATTTGGAGATTACATATAATAAATCAAAGTGAGTTAAATTCCCATCTAAAAAAGACAAAAAACTTTGGAAATTTGATTCAATTCAATAGTATTTTAAATATTTAAAAAAAAAAATCATTATTTAAATCAAGGGATCCTTTAAAAAAATCTTCTGTGGTTTATAGAATTTTATGAAGGTACAGATTTTTTAAACTTTAAGAAAATTTTCCAGAATTAATCTTTATTCTTCTTTAATGCTATTACTGTTAGTCTATACATTTAGTATTACTATTTCTACAAGGATCAATATCAATACATTAATAACATGAATTTTTATAACCTCTTCAGTCTTCATATTTCTCAGTTAAGATGGCTGTCATAGAAATACCTGAGAGCTAATAAATTAAATACTTGTTGGTCAAATGTCATAAAATAGCTGAACAGAAACAGGTGCAAAAAAAAAAAAAGAATCACCTTTAGAAGTCTGCTAAAGTTTTATTATAATAATAATTAACTTAATATAAAGTTTCTAAGCTGTAATACCAACAGATCCTATTTGATATCTTTAAACCTTTATGCATTTTATTTTATTGATATTTAGTGTGAGGGGTGTAAGATTTTCCTGTGTTTGTATTCTAATGGATTACTTATATATGTCCTATATAACTTGAGCTTTAAAGATATAATATTCTTTAATTGAATGTCCCATTTACTGGAAGTTGGGAGAATATGGAGGGGAGGGGGGTCTTTTGTAAAGTCTAAAGAAAAATTCTTGAGCAGCAACAACAACAACAACAATATTTGATGTCAACAATTCTAATGTCAACAATTCTAATAAAACTTCAGTTTCTTAGCAAATGAGAAAAGATTGTCTGAAGTGAAAAATACTTTTTCATCTGTAGATTTTAGTTTTAATGCAACAAAGAATTTATATGAAACATTTTCTTTTGTTTAATTCTTTCTTTTTAAAATGTTATGAAGGGGGGGGTCACATGACGTAGTGACTAATGTGCTGGGTTGCAACATCATAGTAAGTGAGTTCAAACTCCAGTTGTGTTATTATGTTCACTTTTACACTAATACCCTTGGGAAAGGTATTGACCCAGCTATTGGTTAAATAGTACCACTACTGTTCTACAAGAATGGCTTTGGCATTAAATAGCCCATCAAGGTTGATATGCCATTAAATAAAGAAACCAAACAAAGCTAAAATGTTACAAAATTTTCTGTCTGATAACTTGGTAGGAGGGAATGTTTTTTTCTTTTTAGGAATTTGCATCTGTTAGCACTTTAAAAGAAGAATAATTGCAGGAATTTTTTTTGGTAAAAAGAAACAGATCCACAAAAAGAATAAAGAAAAAATCTCTAGACAATAAAGAAGAAAGTAATAAGTTCTTTCCTTATTCAGACAAATGATGACTTTGGAATTTTCCAAGCAAAGCAGGGTGTCCGTACCTAAACCAAATTTCGGTAAATATTTCCACTGGGATATTACTTGGAAAATTACTTAAAACAGAAAAGCAGGAAGTTGGATTCTATCCATTTTTGTTATTTTTTTTTGTCTGTTTTGAGAATTGGGTAGTTTTGGCAGACTGAAAGACCAATTCTTTCTTGAGATTTGATTACCTGAACGAAAACCATTGTATACAGAGCAGTCTGCCTCTCAATTCTATTTTATATCAGTGAGACTGGAATATTCTCCAGAGCTGAAGTTAGGATGTTGAAGGTTTTCTATATTTGCTACCTCCAAATTCCTCATATGAACATTCTCCATAATGCAAACATCTTCAGCATAAAGTGCAGATTGGTCACATCATCAGGAACCTTCCATGGCAAATATTGTATGAAGAGTTTGAAGGATTGTAACCAATCAGTTGTAGGGGGATGAGGGGGGTTGGAGTGAGGGAATGATTTAAATGATAAACTAAATGCAATTTTCAATTGTATTGTATAATGTCTGCTTAGAACTGTTGGTGGTTAACCAAAAAGCCTGGCACACAATTGAAACTTGTCACATTGCAGCTAGGAATTGGCAGCTTATTCATAGATGAGAGAATGACGTATAGTCCTCCAGGTCCTGGTGACTTCAACTTGCAGAATGTATTGTGCTTCTGAGTCTGGCCACAGAAACCATTTATATCATTATGACATCATCTAAGATAACACGGCCCTTATCAGTGATGAAAATTTGAAAAAACAGAAAGTAAGGCATAGACATCAACTAAAAACCTAATGGAATGAAATTTGTAGGTTTTGATCCAGACAAAATTTGAAATTCAATCCAGATAGTTTGATTGATAGGACTTTTTATTTTAAATAAGATTGACAATTTAAGATGCTGTAAAGAAGAATTTTTTATTTAGTAGTAAATTTAGGTTTACATATATGGTTAAGAATTTTATGTTATCAACTTTCAACTGAAAACAACTGTTTGTAATTTAGTTTTTTTCTCTCTCTTATATTCTTCAGATTGTAAATTATCCTTCTTTTTTTTCTATGTCCTTGCATTATTACAAGATGTTCTAGAAAAAGGAATGAAGTTTCTCAAACTCTCAACAACTTTTCTCATGTTAAGGCACTTAATTAGTATGCATGCTCTCTCTCACACACACACACACATACACAACTTCCATAAACATAAGGTTTTACTGCAATCTAAAAAGATTGCAGTAAAACCTTATGTTTATTGAGATAATCTCATTTCTGAGTATTGCACTCTCTATAAAATAAACATTATACATTTGTTATTTTAAACTCAAAAATTCAGAGAAGTTGGGAGCAGTTAGATAAGAAACCTAAAATATATATATATATATATATATATATATATATATATATATATATGGCTTTCCTCTCTCTCCCATTTTTTCTTTTTTTTATGTGCCAGACACTTTTATTACATAAGATTTGACAATATTTTAGCTGTAGAATTCATTGTGGCTTTGCTGTTGATGTCTTCAGCAACACATTTTAAAACTTCTTTTTTTCTCAGAATGATAAAAAAAAAAAAAAGTTTTGAAATTAAAATATTTTTATCAAAATGGGTCTACACTGTTGAAAACATAAGGAAATATAAAAATATCTAAAAAGATATATTGAGATGTAGGTGGAGGCAATTTGAAAATCCATTTTGTATACAACTATACAATTAAGACTAATTCTTAATATCATTTTTAATGATCACCCTGCCTATTCTTATTTGTAATTATTTTCAGTGAATTATTTAATTGTTAACCTTTAAAATCTGAGCTCTTGAACCTAAACATTTAACTACTGTTATCTCCGCAACAGTAAAGTGGTGTTACATTGTGGAGGGAAAAAAAGTAACGATAATGCCAGACTCAAAGGGTTAAGTATGAAAGAGAAAAAAATTTGTTGAAAGATTTTGACTATTTAAAAAAAATATCCTTTATTAAATCATTCTAATCAATTTTTGAAGTTGACTTCTTTGTTTCTGAAAGATTTCTTTAAAAATGTTGTAATTCACCTGTGACTATATATGTTGTTTTTTTCTAAACATTGTCTCTGATTATTTTTCTTTTTCATTACATTATTTATCAATTTCTATTTCTGACACATTGAACAAATTTATAATCATCTTTATGAATTATAAAATGTCATAGATTCATGTTAAACAGCTTATGTCAATTTTCTTTACTTTTTCCCTCATCATTCAGAGTCTGTATGAAAGTATTAAAAAGGAACCGTTCAAGATTCCAGAAGATGATGGCAACGATTTAATGCACACCTTTTTCAACCCAGTCAAAGAGGGTTGGTTATGGAAACAAGGTCAGATATACTGTTATTATCTTATGTTTAAATTCATTTGGTAATGATGTTCACCCATTTGACACCAAGGATAGAAACTTTAACTTTTTACATTTTCTCTTAACCATATCAATAAACACAATGTTGTGCTTGGACTGACTCACTATATTTTATCACTAACACAGTTGAAAAAAAAAAAAACAGCAAAAAATGTACTGAATATACTTTCATATTATGTGACTTTCTGAGACTAAATTTTACCCTAATATTGTGTGTGTATGTGTTTTATATATATATATATATATAGCACCATACACGTGATACAAGCTTTGTGTCTGTGTGTAAATAGTTGGCCAAGGCTAGGCCTATAATTTCCAATGCAAAAGTCAACAATAGTCCATGTAAACTGTTACTACAAATATTATTTTACATACTTTATCCCATTATATGATAGGTTATTTTCTTTTCTTATCAAATTATAAGATTATAATAGTTTCCAAATGCTATTAGTGTAAACCAATCAACTAGTCCTGATGTTTATCAAAACTGAATATAAAAAAATCTTAGTCCTTCTATTCCAATATCATCATTGACAAAAGAAATATCTGAATAATTTAAAAAATAAAATAACAATGTGGGTTTAAGAACAAATAGTTGTGCTCTACATTTATTGATAAATACAGTAAATCAAAAACTAATATTACAAAGTAAAATAATATTTATTAAATAAAAAAATAAAAAAACCATCAACCATTTTAGCTTACTAAAAATGGAACTCACATGATACACAGGATTATTGATGAAATCATTTTTTGGAGATCAAATTTAAGGGATAACATGATATGCAAGATCAGATGATACTTGAATATATACAGGATGCAAATAAATGTTTGATTGTAAAAAATACCGATCCCAAAATATTTCTTACATTAGGGTTTTTCTTTTTCTTTTTTAATCTTTATTTTTATTCATTTCAAATGACAAAATAAATATGTTTTACATTTAACATTTGCTAAATTATCACAACAGTAGTAGATTGAAACTCCTTTTTTGGTTTACTTTTTTTTTAAATATATAAAAATGCTTTTTTTTTTCTTTTCTTTCTTTTTTCTTTTTTTTCTTTTTTTTTCTTTTTTTAATACTGTGATTCTGTTTTTGAAAAAGATGAGCAATGAAGAAAATGTTATAATTGAACTTACATTGGCTATTGAAACTAAATATCTTCTGTCTGACTAATGACAAAGATATTAGATGCTTAGGAAAACTTTAAGTAAAGTAAATTACTTAACCTCAACACTTAAGTTTCCACCATTTCCTTTGAAGTTGTTTCCTTTAAAATTACAATTTAGTTGATAAATAATCAAATTTCTGTGTCCTGAGAATGTGTTCATTGTGTAATGGTTATCATCGTAGGAGATACATTCATTGAAAGATATGAATCCAACTATTCTCCCCCCAGCTATGGGTCAATAGTAGGGCAGACTAGATTCTTTTGTTTTGATTAGATGGAAAACTGAATTCAAACCAGCTTTACTCTGTTTTAAAATTGACCTTGTGTCACATCCTGACTGTGATGGAGAAATTAACACCTTTGATATTTAGTTTATTGCATTTGTTGATATTTTGTAATTTAAAAAAAGATTTAATCATTATATTATTTCTTTAAATTTTTCATTTATTCATTTGGCTGTGAAAAAGGGAAAGTAAATTTTAATTTTTTTAATTAAAAAAAAAATTCTGTAAAAGTTGAAAAGAAATGTTAGTTTTCTTTGAAGATTATTGTTTGCACAACCAGAATTAATTTTTGTAACTATTAAAAATCTGTCAAACTTTAAATTGTATATATCTGTAAATGTTTTGTTGATGAACATATTATTTATATTTTAAAATTTGTTCTTTATCTATTTCTTAGGACAAAGAACCTAAGGGAATTATCCCCCTTGAGAATATCCGGGTACGTGAAGTGAATGCTGATAAAACCAACAAACCCAACTGCTTTGAGATTCATTCAGGAAATCATGAAATTATTAAAGCTTGTAAATTAGATTCTGAAGGAAAAGTTGTTGAAGGTATGTCTATACTTATTAGTCATTTATTATACCAATATCATTTAGTGGTGGTGGTGGTGGGGGTATTTTAATCAGTTTAAAGTCTGTGTGTGTGTGACTTTGGATGCATCACTTATAAAAGGATTCAATTTTGACTTTTGACTTCATAACTAAAAGCAAATTTATAGATTTTAATAATTTGCCTAAGATAAAATTTGTTGAGAAACTTGACAAGATTTTCATTTTCTCTGAATTTTTGAGATGAGACTTGATAATTTGGATTATTTGGATTATTCAGACTTGTCTTCATCTTTATTGTTATCTGCCAAAATGCTGGGCACATAACAATAAAGATGAGTCCAAATAATCCAGATTCTTATTTGTTTCAATACAAACTGCATGGAATTTAATATTTAGTTACTTGAAAAGAGTTGAACTGTGATATAGTAATGGAAGGTTGATTGAATTTGGAATTTAAAAAAAAAAAACTTTTATGCAATTTAATAAAATTTTATATTTTAAATTACTTTCTCAAAATCCTGTGCAGCATTAGAAAATTTCTTACTGGAAATTAAGTGTTAATGTGTATTTTAAAAAAGGTTGTTGCATGCTGAATGATTTGAATTTTATTTTCTGTATTTGAGAGAATGTTAAGGAAGATGCCAAATGGTAATGCACTTGTTATATTTATCTAGAAATATTGGAAGATTTTTATTTATGTAATGACTTAAAAAGGTCCTCACGATTCTGAATGTTCATTATTGATGTTTTGCTTTGTAGGTAAACACACAGTTTACAGAATGTCAGCATCGAAAGCAGAAGATAAAGATGAATGGATATATGCAATCAAGTAAGTAGCTGTTTTAAAAAAAAAAAAGAGAAAAAAATTTTTTTTTTTTTTTTTTTTTTCTTTTTTCTTTTTTTTATTTTTCTCATATGCCAGATTTGTTAGAGAAAGATTTAGAAACTTTGTTTACTTTGAAAAGAGTTAAAAATAATAAAGAAAAATGTTTCAAATCAGTTGGTAGAGCATTCAGCTCAGAAGGTTCCGGGTTTGATACTGGCCCTTGCCAACTTAGCTCATGAGTAGCATGGCTTATATCTGTATAGTAAAGTGGGGAGCTGATAATAGGAGTAGTGCTCCATACACAAAAAGAACCACCCTGGTCTAGTGCTAGTGAAAAGGAGATAGACACCCTCGCTGTTTGGATGATAATGACAATAGGTCACTCCGCTCTACTTGACTTACAACTCTTGAACCAAAATTTGACATGTAAATTTTGATGATGAATAAGCAAAATAGGTTATAGCTTTTGTTTTGATCCTCTCTTAAGATTTTATGACTTTTAAAAAAAGAAAAAAAAAAACCCTCTTATTTGTTATGAAATATAAAAACATCCATGTATTTTGAAATAATGTGGTGCACCACAACTCATCAAAGTCTCATGTCAAGTACACAGAATAATGTATTAGTGTCAGGAATATGAACAGTTTACAGTAGTAATATGCATGTATGTGTGTGGAGAGGGGCATCAGGTATAGTGTCGGCAGACTACAGGAAGCATGGAGGCTTTGAAAGATTCAGTGTTTCGGCAGCCTACAATAGACGCGGGCAGCTTATTCCATGCCTCCACAATTCTGAGCATGAATAAATGTTTCCGAAAGTCCATGAGCAGTGCTGTTTTCTGACTTTGTAGGCATGTGTTAGAAAGATGGAGATCAAAAAGGTGCTCAAGGTTGCTGTTGTTAAGATGATTAATGACCTTATGAGCATTTACCAGGTCAGTTGCCAGACGCCGAAGTTTCAACGAATCCATTCCCAGGGCAGCGAGACGTTTAGAGTATGGTAGATGCCTGATGGGGGGTATTCGTTTGGTTGCACGTCTCTGTACAGTTTCTAGGAGGTTAATATTCTGAGCAAGATAGGGGTTCCAGACTGGTGATGCAAATTCCAAGTGTGGCCGCACCATAGCTTTGTACAGCTTTAAATAGATAGCTGGTGATCGGCTGACAAAGGTCTTGCTGAGTGACGCCAGGACACCCTCAGCCCTTTTGACAATTTTAGAGATGTGTTTTGTCCAACGTAAATCACTGCTGACAGTAATACCTAGATCACGTTCACAAGAAGTTCCTTGATATTAGTGTTGTGGAGGGAGTATATGTATGATGGGTTTTTCCTCCCAAAATGCATGGTGGTGCATTTGTCCACAGCCAGCTTCACTTGCCAGTCAGTGATCATTGTTGCACTGTGTCCAGGTCTGACTGCAATAAAGATCTGCTGTGTTCAGGATCTGTCTTTTTTATCTCAAGGTACAGCTTGATGTTATTGGGATACTTCAGTACTGTGGTATTCCTTAAGTTAGCATCTATATCATTGATATACACAACAAACAAAAGGGGGCCAAGAACAGATCCCTGTGGAACCACAGATGACATCTCATATGGTGAGGAGTGTTGCCCAAGCACTGTAACTACCCCTCTCCGGTTGAGAATGAAGGATTTTAACCAGTTAAAAAGATCATCCTTCACCCCCATTGCAGAGAGTTTTGCCAAAAGTCTTTTGTGCGGCACAGAGTTGAAGGCCTTAGCAAAGTCAAGGTAGACAACGTCTACCCATGAGCCACCATCAGTGATCTGGGTGATGTTTTCTAGGAACTCTACAAGTTGATCACAACAGCTAGAGTTTGGGATAAATCCAAATTGGGATGGTCAGATAAGACTGTGAAAGTTCCAGAAATTCCAAAGTCCCTCTCTGATGCAGGACTCCATCAACTTAGCAATGCAACTTGTAAGACTGACTGGCTGATAGTTAACAGGTGATGTGCGGTCGCCCTTTTTGAACAGTGGAATTACACTAGCAGTTTTCCACTGTTCTGGGGTAGCACCATTTTTTAAGCAAAATTGGAAAAAAATAGCTAGCTGGTGCAGAAGGAAGTACCTGCCACATTTGAGAAGCAGGTATTTCATTCAAAACTCTCCCATCTGCTCCTGCTGCTTTTTTTTTTTTTTTTTTAATACCAGTTTTTATAACTCACAACCAAGAATTGTGGGAAAGAAAAGAAACAAAAACTGTTGGTAGCAGATCTGTGACCAAAAACAATACAAATTTTGCAAATTTTTGTCTTTTTTTTTTTCATGTTTCCTTTTCATTTTTTATATTTCATTTCATTTATTTTTTTCAGGGCCAGCATAAGTGAACATCCCTTTTATGAAATGTTGGCTCTCCGAAGAAAGAATGCTGTAACCCATCCTTCCAAGAATACATAGTTGGCCATGCAAAACTCATTACCACTCTTGACCATTTTATTATTAAACAAAACCAATAATAATAATAAAATATTATTATTATTATTAAACCTACCACAATTGATAACAATTCCTACTTCTACTCCTATTTTGACCATGACCGTTTGATTCCAATAAGCAAGCCTATAAAAATGGTGTTCATTATTGTAACATTTGAAGAACTTTATAAAAAAACAACTACAAATATTGGGACAAGATTTTGAGGAGTGGCTGTACAAAACAACACAACAAATAAATAAATAAAACAAAAAAAAAAAAAAAAAAAAAAGCATGGCTGCCAACAATGAGGAGTGGGTGTAGTTATCTGGACAAATATTTTGTACTCTTACAAACCAACTGGGAAATGACAACCAGTTATGTCCAAATCAAGAACTTTAAGTCATCACTGGATGATCTCAAGTGATCATCTGGAACTTCTATACATTTTCACATTGATTAAAGAGATTAAAGAAATGTCAAAGACATTTCTTCATTTCTCTATTCACATTTTTTTGACAAATCTGATTGGACATTTTTTTAATTTTTTTAATTTTTTTTTTTTTTTTTTTACTTTTGAGGGAGAAAAAAATTGTTTTCATTTGCATCCATATTTTTGATAAGTACATCTTTGCCCAATTACTGAAATTTTTCATGGATGCATTTTTGGTCTGTCTGCTGTTGCTGAATGTTGAGATTATTTTCACACGCACACATACACACATTATTCTCTTATTTTCAAATTTATCTATTACATCCTCCAATATTTTGGTGGTTTTAATTAGGCATGTTTTGGAAAATTGATCTTTAAATAAAATGCACAAAAGAGAAATGTGTATTTTTTAAAAGATCTTCTGCTTATAAAACCAACAAAAAATTCTATTCAAAGAGAATTTTTAAGTCTTTACATTTTTTCACTCTTATTTACTTCCCAAAAGTTGTGTTTTTGAAAACTAATTCATTTTCATTATTTTATTTTGAATGAAATAATCATTTGTTCCAAAATGTTCATCTTTGTTCAAAATTTAACAAAGAAAATTTTTGTTGCTCTCTTTGTTGACAAAGCAACAAGAAATCTCTTTGAATCAATTTAATATTTCAACTTTCATTACAATTCAGTTTACAAAAACTGCAAAAAGGGATTAAGATATTTAAACCAATTCACCCAAAATATATTTTAAATTTTGGATTACCATTAAAATTATTGCACAAAATCAGTATTGGATTTTTATTTTATTTTCAGTTGCAGCTTCTAAGTTAATAAATACAAATTTAAAAAATAACCTTTTTAAAATGAATCGGTAAATCAAAATTATGAAGGGGACTTGATTATTATTGTTGCTCTTTTTTCTTTCTTTTTAATTCTATGAAATTCTTTATTTTTGTCAAAATTCCTTTCTCCTTTTTTTCTCTTTCTCTGTTGTATGGAAAACTTCTTAAAATCTAAAAATGTTATTTTCATTTTTGGAACGCTTTGAATTTGAGTCACATCAAATTCCTGGCCACAGAAATTATCGTGTTATAATAGTTTAGAGGAAGTTTTGATTTCGTTTAATTTATTCTAGTCATCACACACACACACATACACACACACACACTTACCTATCTATCTACACTTACATTTTCATTTTATATATTGCTGCTGCTGCCTCTGCTGCTTCTGTTATTGCTGCTGATGTTCCATTCTAATCTTTGAGTGCTGGTTTTAATCATTGGTAATCTCTTCATCAAAATATTATCAATATTTTGGGTTTTATTTTAGAGCTTCCCTGCTGCTTTTCTCTTGCTAATTTAGATTGAATCCTTTTCTCAAAATTATCAATAAAGAATCTTTATAGTTTATATTGTAATCATAGACATTTAAAAAGAAAATATTTTGGTTTTGGGACCATTTTTATAGTTTTTCTTTTCCTTTTTCTGAATCCTCTTATTTTTCTGTGTTAATGAAATACTCAGAAGATTAAGAGGTTGACTTTTCATTTTGAATAATCCAAAAACTAAATTTAATTCAGCTGAAATTTATTCCTAAAACTTTCTTTAAAAAAATTAAACAATTTTAAATTCTAAAATATTTTTTCATGTTGAACATTCCATTAAAACTCTTTTGCTATAAGGATGTTTTTTTTTTTTTGTCTGATAAATTCCTTTTTCACTTTTATATTTTTCCTTTTAAAATCTTTATAAAATCAATATTTACATAATCAATCAGAAATCAGCTTCCTTACAAGAATATGTGTGTGTGTATGTGTCTTGTCCCCCATTATCATCACAGCTTAGCAGCATCCCTGGAAAGTTTCATTTTGCACTTTTTGAAAATGACATCAATTGCATGAGACTTCATTAATTGATTTTAAGAAAAAAATCAATCAATGAACAAATGACCAAAAATGCTAAATGTTAAATAAGCAAAACATCTGAAATGCTATTATTATGTGTTTTTTTTCCCCTGTCCTTTTTTCACAGTTTTAGAGTGTTCCAGTCAAATCTTCAAGGAACACAAAAAGTCACCCCCACCCACTTAACTGAAATAGACAAGCCACCTCCCTCCCATGAACTTAAAAATTCTCATCGTCACCCACTGTCATCATCTATAAAAATGTTAATCTTAATTTTTTGCATGCCTAACTGAAATTCCGGTCTGCTTTCCACTTTGGGGGTTAGGAGAGGGGATGACCCTTAAATAATCAGCACGACTCATTCTATCTACAGGGTTTAAAAATTGTCCAAGAGAAGAAAAAAACATGGAGTGACAGTTTTTATTTTTCTCATTTCATTTTAACCAAACTTTTTGAAAATTTGTTTGGATGAGAGACGCACATTTAAAAAAAATAATTTGAAAGGGAAAAGATTGTCAACTGGATGCAAAAATCTTTTTGTTGCTGTTTAATTTCCACATGTTAAATCAATTGAACAAATGAAACTTTTTTTTTTTTTTTTTTTTTTTTTTAACTCTTTTTGAAAACCTTTTCATAAAAATGATCTTTAATCATTTTGTTGCATAAACTTTTTTTTCTTCTTATGGGTTAAACTTTGTTCATTTTTCTGCTTGTAGTATTTTAGGATGTTTGAAAAATCAAATAACAACCAAATTTTTTGTTTAATGAGATTGTGCCAAGTTTATTTGTTAATAGTGTCTGAGATAAATTAAATCTTTTCTATTTTTCTTTTCGTCTTTGTTTAAGCAAACAAGAATGAAAATTAGGTAAATCATTCTCTTTGGTCAATGAAATCAAATTGTGAAAATAAAGTGTAGGCATTCATCTTTTTGTTCTTTAAACAAATCAAATGGGAGAGAGAGAGAAAGTGAAAAGTTTTTCAGGTTGGTTAAAGAAACTATAAGAAGAGAATTTAAACATCCACAGTTTTGAGTATTTTACTTTCTTGCCTTTTTAGGGCTTTCTTTTGTATTTGTAAAATCTAATCTCTAGTGGTAGGAGTATTGAAGTTGTTCTAGAAGAATATTACTTTTCCACTTTTCATTCAAAGATATTTTCTCTATTGTTAGTTTTAGGAATCTTTTCATTTCTAGCCATGTTGTTTTGCTGAACAATGGAATCTTTTCTTAGAATTGCAATGTAGATTTATGCAAAGAAAAAAGTGAGTGAAGAGATTAAGGATTATTGGTTGAATCTTTTCAGGATTTCATTAAAATTAACTCTCTTAAGAATAATTAAAGGTTTTTCATTAAACTATTAACACCATTGCAACAACAATAATGATGTTGGTCAAGTAATATAAGCAAAGTGGGTCCAATGATCTTAGAAAACTAGTCAAAATTCTTTCCTACCCAAATAATACTTCTCTATCTTAAAAAAACAAAAGTTGTGAAAAGAGACTTAAATGTTTTAAAATGATTTGAAATTTAATTTACACTTCTTGGTTTCTTAACACAATATCTCAACTGGAGGAGGGGGGAGGAGGAAGAGGAGGAGGGGGCCGTGTGCTGTATCTAAACAAAGTCTTGACTTAAAGGATTTCTCTCTCTCTCTCTCAGATTTTGGAATTTGATTTAGTGTCTATTTAGTGGGGATCAATTGACCCCCAACTTATCTCTCTCTCTCTTTTCTTCCTCTTTGGTGCTATCAGACACCCATTGTTGTTGTTAATCCAGTTTTCTTTCCTTTTTTAAAAAAAAATTGAGGTGACAATCAGACACAACCACCAAGCAGCAATTTTTCTATCCTACTTGGAGATTTTTGATTTCTGGATTTGTTGAGAAATTTTCCTTTCATTTTAATAAAATAAATAAAATAAAATGCCCCCCTCCCAATTAAAATTTAATATTTGTTAACATGCGTTAAAATTAAATGTTTATTTTTCTCTCTCTTTTCATTGTCTTTAGAAGAAGGACAAAACTTTTTTTATGGAAGGAGGAGGGGGGGAACTTGCTGCAAAATTGGTAATTCCAATCCAAGTCTGGTTGTCGTGTTTGCTAACAAAGAAGCCAGTGCCTTGAGCTGTTGACAAACTTTGTACAAAACCAAACTTAAACAAAAACCCCAAAAAACAAACAAATAACAGCAAGATTCATCATATTAATCTTTTCTCCGTTTTTTTTTTTTTAATCATTTTATCTTCCCTCTCCCTGCTTTAGTTGCTGGCCACAAAATGAGTGCCCCTCTCCTTTTCATTTTTCTTTTTTTTGTGGTTTTTATTTTAAACTTTTAATTATTTTTACCACTTTTCCAATTTGACTAAATCTGGAAGGTTAAGGGGAGACAACTATTGACATTTGAGATGGATTCAAATGAAACACATACACTAGATTTGCACGAAATCTTTTTCTTCTCCACATATGAGTAAAATCCATAAATTATTTGTAAAATAAAATTTTCAGTATTTTACTAACAAGCAAAACAAAACAAAATTTTAAAAAAAATTTTTTTCACATAATTTTTTAAAACTACTTTATGTGCAATATTGTTTTGTATGAATATATGATGGAGTAGTGAAGAATAGAAAAAAAAACAACAAAACATTTTCTTTTTAAATACATCCCTGTTGGGTAGGAAGATATCTATCTTCTTTATTTGATAAGTTTTAATAATGACCAAGTAGGTAATCTTTAATTGACAGAAATTGAGTCATAAATAATTACTTTCTTCTTTGCCTCTTATGTAATAAGTGTTTATTTGATGTGTCTATAAAAATGAATCCATTAATTAAGTAGAATTGGTTAATTTCTCTTCACAGTAGGGATTAGAGTTTGAAAAATTCTTTTTAAAAATAATCTGAGGTTTATTAAAAACAAAGACATTAGCAGACAAAATATTCCATAAGATTTAGGAAATATTCTGCTTTCAAATATGAAAAAAAAAATGATTTTTTTTCTTTATATATTTTTTTGTATTTATGTCTTTCTGTTCTTTACTTGTCTGCTTTCTTTCTTTCAATGTCAAATTATTACAAAAGAAAGTCTTAAAATAAACAACCAAACTCTAGAATTTTTTGTTTATACAGCTATCAGCAATTTATATATAAACTTAACCATAACTTTATTTTTCTTCCTTAATTTTCGATCTTGACTTAGTTTTCTTTTTTCATATCCTCCACACACACACACACACACACACACACACACATTATGCACTCACTCTATTGTCAAAAATATTACCGCCAACCCCACCAAAAAGGTTTTGTCCATTGGCAAAAAAGTTATTTTTTATTTGTAATACATTTTAGAAGAATTCAGTCTGTTTTTATTAAGGGCAGATAACTCATTTTATTGAGACTAAATTTTGTTTTTGTTTTCTTTCCACCTCCCTTCCCACTAATCTGCCAGTCAATGATTGAGTAAAATTACATTAACAATTCATTGTACAAAATCTGTTAATTGAAGGATGAAAATGTGTCTGCATTTCTTCTTTCACTCACTGTAAATATCAATGCATTCTTTGATGTATTTCCTTTTATGAAATATTTTCTTTTTGTAAATTATCTCAACTGATGAGTTTTAAGCTAATCAACTTTTAAGATTTGTCATTTTTGTTACAATCGATTATTTGTAGTTGGATTAGTAAAAAGATTTTCTTATAAAATCAGTTTTCAATTTCACTTTAGGTATTTAGATATTTCTTGATTTAGAATCATTTTAGAATATTAAGATATTGATTATTAATCAATTCTTTGGATATTGGGGCCTTCCTCAAACAACACAAAAAAGGAATTGCTTTTTTTAAAAATTATTTAAAGAATTCATTTTTAAAATATATAATTTTTTCTTTTCTTTTTTAAATCCCTTTATTAGAACATAAATATTAGGAAAGCAAGAAAATAAGTTTTAAAAAGTGACATACATACAACTTTGTAATTATCATTGCCCCTTCCCCACCAACATTACATTTTTTCCTTTTCACTTTTTTTTTTTTTTTTTTTTCTTGCTGTTGTTGCTTTTTTTGTGTTGTAGAAAAATTGTCTTGATTTTTAATTTGGTTTTTAAAATGGTGGACATTATTACACACTTTTTTTTTTTAAATTATTCCTCCAGAATATTGCCTGCTTTCAACTCAAGGCTGTCTTGATTGATTGAAACCATTCTTTTGGGCTTTTCAATTCCGGTGCTAAATAGATAATACTTTATTAGCCAAAACGCAGCAGACCACCTTCAAGCCAACACAAGCCTTGCCCTTAATGACCCCTTTCTTTCTGCCTTGCAATTCTCTTTTTGAAATAGACAAAAATTAAGACAATCTGTTTTGAAAAAATATTTTAAATTTGTTAGTAGATGTTAAATGAATTGGTTATTAGTGGGACTGAAACCCCAACTATGATTTGATGATAATTGTTAATCAGTTGATCTCAACTTGTTTTCTTCAATTCTATTCACTAATTCATTTAACATTTGTTTATATATCTAATCAAGTTATTATAATTATATTTATGTGCTTATTATTGCTTTTTAATTTACAAGAAATGTAAAAAGAAATATAAAAGGGGTGGGGGATCTCCATTTCTACTGCTGTATAGTTAAGTCAAATACGAAACAAAACAAAACTGCCTCCGTCGGCGCTGGTCGCTGGTTTAAAAAACATAAAAGAAGTGAAATTGGGGGCTGCAAAGAATTTTTCTTTTTTTCTATCACATCTTTCGAATTGTGGTTTGTGGAATTGTAAGGTGCAACTTACCTGCGTTAATTAAGCACCTCCCCCTCCCCCTTTTTCGCTAGTGTGACTCATGTCCGGTTTTTATTTTTTTATTTTTTGTGTGTGTGTTCTTTTCTTTCCTTATTCCTGAATGTTGATAAAGTAATGAATGAGCATCAAGTTGTTTCCAACTCTTCTTCCCTAAAAAAAAAAAAGAAAAACAACAACAAAACAAAAGCAGGTGAGGCTGAAAGAGTCTCTGTCAATTCTCCTGTGTAAATATGTACAGATTTCAGCCTCTGCAGAATATTGTATTTTCAATAATAATAATAATAATATACTCTGTTGTAGATTGACCTAAATTCTCTGTACTTTCTGCAACAAAATAAAAATGTATCTAAGGAATAAAGTTATAAAGAAGCAATTGTCAAAGTTTTCATTTTTTTTTCTTTTCTTTTTCAATCTATAATTTAACTGATGTTTTCTTTTCTTTTCACATTTTTTTGTCCATAATTATCTACCAATTTTTAGGCTACAGTCCCAAGCCGATTATCGTTCAATTGTGTCGGATGTAAAAAGTGGCCGAATAAATTGTCCTTTAATATTAAAATGATATCACCCCAAAATTCCAATTTTTTTTTTCGCGCATGTTTATTGTCGCAAGAGTTAATAAAATAAGTTTTAAGTGATTAAAATACGTATAGAACGAAAATAGCTCCGAATTCAATTAGCCAATGAGATTACAGATTTATCTGGAATGTAAACATCAGCTGGTGTTCTGTGTTTATGAAATAAAAAAATATTAATTTAGAATGAGGGTCTCAAAACACCCAAAAAAATTCCTAATAATATGCTTTAGTAACTAAAGCAAACAATAATAATGCTTTAGTAACTAAAGTAAATTTTTTTTTCTTCAGGAAAAATTAAAATATAATTTTCAATTAAAGAACTGGCTTTTTAGAAAAAAATTTTTTTTTTAATGAACCTAAATGCGTATGACTTTAGCCCCCTAAGAAAATAATTTACCAAAAATCAGGGAATTATCGGATTTAATGAAACTTTCAGTGTTTATTTATCAATGAACGACTTTATAATGCATTATTTATTTTTTTCAAAACTTTCTCATTTTGTTCAGGTCACTTAATTTTGACCCACCTTATGTTGGGGGCGTAAATTGTTTTGGTCATTTTCGATACTAATTACAGTATAAATAAAGAGATAAAAGACAACTTATGAATAGAAACAACAAAAATTTACGCGATATGCGAATACTATTATTTTTGTCTTTTTTCTAAAAAGCAAATTCGCTTATTACTCATTTTATTTACGTGATTGTTGTCACATGATGCGAAATACTATATTTTTTTATTTTTTTAAAAAGCAAATTCGCTTATTACTTTTATTTACGTGACTTGTTGTACATGATGCGAAATACTATTATTTTTTTTATTTTTTTAAAAAGCAAATTCGCTTATTACTCATTTTATTTACGTGACTTGTTGTCACTGATGCGAATACTATTTTTTTTTTTTTCTAAAAAGTCAGTTTATTTTTTAATTGAAAATTATTCTAAAAGCGAGTCCACGTTTTCTTAGTAAATGATACAATTTTATGCTTTTTGGAAGGTAAAATGCACATAAAACATTTTTTTTTCGCTAACAACTGTTGCTTCTTCTTCGCTGGAGGTGGCCATTCTTACTTATTCGTATTTCGAGCATACGATTCCATTCGCTTATTCCGTTTTCGGAGCTACTCCATTTTGGTTCGTATTTTTTTGCGAAGTAGTCCGTTTAAATTTTACTTTTCGCATAATATCAAGATATGCCACCGATTGCGAAAACTTTTTATTAGCCTTTTTTGATTTTTAATTAATAATTACGCTAAAATTATTACTGCTACTTGTAGAGCATCGTAACTCGAAAACTAAGCCCTTTTTGACGCCTGGGACTGTAGCCTATTTGCCTTTAAGAATAAACATGAAAAAGTGAATGCAGGGGAGATAATCCATTCGAGAAGGAAAAATTTTCACACAATTTTGTATCAATGAAATCTTCCAAATTCCATATAAATAGATGACATTTTTACAGAAGTAAAACAATTGCATGATAAATGTATTTAAAATAATCAAAACTAATATAAACAATTTCTTTTTCCTTTCTTCAAAGCATTTTATAAATTTTTTTGTCTATATTTCTAAGTTTTCTACTTGGGAATTGTTTGAAAGGATTAATTTTATCACCCTACCTTTTTTTTTTTTTGTGGGTCAAAATAATTTGGTGTGGTGCAAAGGAATGACTTAAACCAATGATGAAAATGAAACTATACAATTAAGAGTAATTAGTTAAAATAAATCTTGATTTATTTACAAATGAGTAAAATTTGATTAATTAAAATTTGTTTATTTGTCATTAAACAATGTAACTTTGTGGCAATTTGATTATCAAATGAAAAACAGAAAAATGTTCAACTTTTAAAGTTAGTTGAAAAAATGAGCAAATTATAAAAGTGTATTGAGTCTGTAAATAAACATCTAAGTAGGAATTTCACACTTGCAGATAGCTGATAAGGACAATACATAACTGACATTTGGTTGTAAGAGACAATTGTATAACAAGTGTATAAATTGTCACTATTATTCATTTTATACTAATTCTTTGATTTTTATTGTTTTAATTGTGGCATTTTTGCTGTGATACTTTTAGTTGTTTTGATTGCATTTCAGATAACCTTTTCTCCATTGGATGATGGGAATGAATTGATAAATAATGATTTAAAAAAAAAATTTTTTTTCAGGTAAGAACTGAATATTTTATAATAGAAAATAGGATTTTGTTCAAGTGAGATCTCTTCACTTAATGGAAATGAGTAAAAAAAAAACCAAGTCTAAAAGCATTACCATAATGTTTTAAATACTTTCTCAATTCTACATATTTACCAACAATTCTGCATGGATGTGACACAAGGTCAGTGTCTTAAGCAGAGTTTAACAGGTTTTAATTCAGTTTCCTTCCAGACTAGTGACCTAACCATGGTTAAAGAATTCAGTCTCCCCTATTTACCCATAGCTAGAGGGAGAATAGTTGGATGCATACCTTTCCCAAGTCCACTTTTTATGACAATAACCATTACACCATGCACCTCATACTTTCTCAATTATAGGTAATTTCCTATAAGTCTAACATAAACAGAGGGGAACCACTCTTGACTGACATTATTTATTTATTGATCTACTAGGAAAAAGACGTTTAGGGTTAGTTTAATGGGAAAATAAATAATTTATCATTCAACAGTGGTTCCCCTTTGTTTATGTTAGACTTCTAGGAAATAACCACATTAAAATTTTAAGTATTTTTTTTTTTCTATTGTCCACTGCTATAAGGAATGAATATTGCTATGACACTATGGACTTGAATAGGTTAATCAACATATTTTCACACAGAAAATGTGAAATTACACATTTTTGAGAGATTAGTGTATTAACAAAATCAACTAGAATTCCCATGATTATGTCACAAGGTAAAGTTGACCTGTAGGTCAACTGTGTGTCTGTAAATTGTGTGAATGATATGTAATCACACAAGAGAGAAATACTTTAACAAAGGAATAGAAAAAGTAGGAAAGAGATTAAAGAGAGGAAGAAAATCGGTACATCCCCCCCTCCCACATCTAGTAAAGCGCCCACACGTTTTAGGGGTAATTTTCAATATAAGCAGTGGATTTTTGGCATCTCAGTCAAATTTCCTCCATCACTGACCATATTGCTTTTTGAGACGACCTGCACATCAGACATGTCAAACTTCATAGATTAAGATGTGTCACTTTACTAAAAAAAATTTCAGGGTGATTTGAACTCTTGTCATATTATACTAGAAGGGACTACCCGGTGTTGCCTAGGTAGAGGGAGGATTAAAAAGGTTAATCTCGCAGATCCATTGATTGTTTTGGTCTTCCATAATTGATTTGTTTGTTTTAATCATGAACGCACCAATACATTTCCTTTATCTTAATATTCAAATTCTATTTTTTAAATATCTTCATGAATATAAATAAAATCTTTATTTTTACACAAAACACAAGCTCTGGTGATAGTGAATATGTGTGTGTGTGTATGTATGTATGTATGTATATATTTTTTTTTGGGGGGGGAGATATGTGCTTAATTGAAGTCGTACCTAATTTTGAAAGTTAATTAATTAGGCAGGCATACCTATTTAAATGTAAGGCTAAACAAATCGAGAAAAATCAATCTCTGTATGTACATTTCGCCTATTAGGCCTCATCAGCAGAGTTATAGATTGGAAGACTGCCTTGTGCGTGATTCGAACCCTGACAGGCGGGGACCGTAACCCCTACACCAACCGGACTTTCTTAGATTTTTCGTTTTGTTTAGAAGTATTTTTTTCCCCTCTTATAGTGACTATTGTGTATTACTATTTGTGTATTTACTTCTCATATATATATATATATATATATATATATATTTACTATATTGTCATCAATTGTTTTATTTTCGTAGTTTACTCCAGACATACTTACATATACACCAACTGTCCTTTATATATATATATATATATATATATAGATAGATAGATATAGATAAACCAAAAAGTTACCTTTTTAACCCTTGTTGATTTCTTCTTTCTCTGTTGAAGAATTTATCAGTTGAGGCCTCATGACTTTTGATCAATACCATTATTCTTCTGCAATCAAAATCCCAGCGTGGAGCAGATGGTCATGTGATCTAAAAATGTTGCCAAACTGAGGCAAGAACAACTCACACTATCCAACATTTTAGATGTATCTACAAAGTGAGGACACAGCTTGATGGTAAGTACCACTGTTCTAAGGATTAAGAATTGTTGTGGCCCGATAGAGATAAGCATTATACTAGGATGAGTCTAAAGTTTTGCAATATTTTCATTGTGCTAGTTTACAGCATGTATATCACATGACCACAGCATTTCAAGCTGTGGAAGGTACCCACTTTGGTTAGTAGTATTGTGGTAATTGGTGCGCTGACATGTTATGCATTGCTTAACTATATGATTTGAAAAACGTGCAGATGAACGTGAAACGTAGTCCAATTCAGAAACTTATGCTTTATGAGTTAAAACTTGGCCATAATGCTGTTGAAGCAACCAACATCATTTTTTGTGAGAAAGGTGAAGGTGGTCACAGTACAGTAACTAAATTTCACTTTGATTGCAAGAACTTTGGTAATTGGGCAAAGTCAGGTTGGCCATGGTCAAATCCATAAAAGGTAAATCCTGTAAGATTGGAATCTCTCAGTCCAGTGTTGTTAGTTACCTTTATATCCTCAGCAAAAACGTCCAAAACTGCCAAATTGTGACTTATGATATATTGCACAAATTTTATTCCTCCTAGTCTTTTAAAAATCAATTTTCATACAATATCTTATTATAATGGAGATTGTGTGTTTTTCTGTCTGTAACCGAAACTATATTCCTACTCAAGTCACAATTCTCTTAGTTATAGACATCACATTCTCCATGATTTTATTTTTATTTAACCTCAATTATTAATAAAATTGTCATACATTATTAATACTGTTAACTATGTCTACATATTAACAACATGCAATTATATTTATATATACAACAAAATAGCGGTTTACAGTGTAAACGGGAAGGCTAATTTGCATATTAATATTAAAAATCGAATCTAATAAATATGTGCTTAGTATTATTGATTTCTAACTGTTTGGTTTTATTTTAATGAATATAAGCAAAAATTCTTTCAATGAATCTTAAATGAAATCCATTAACAAGATAAAATAACTGTCATTTTATTCTTTACTTCCTCTTATAACTAAATACTTAACTTAGAAAAAATAACAATGAAAGACGAGAGTGATGGAAGAGTAAGTTTCAGTTGTTCCATTTTTTATTATACTCCCTATGTTTCAAATCTTTTATTATACTCCCTCTGTTTCAAATCTTTTTATCTGTATTCTTATTTAGTTTCATTAGCCTTTCTAATTTAATACAATATTTTATTACATTAAAATTTAAATACTTGCACCCGGAGGGTGCATATATTTGCTAGTATAAGTAAACTGATAAATGATAGATCATTTTACTTTCTATTATCTTGTCCTGTTTTGGCCAAGATAATAGAAAGTAAACAAGGTGGGATTTAAAAAAAGAAAAAAAATAGTCAGTATTTATCCCACCATTTGCTCCAGATAAATGTATAACTTAAGGGGCATCCAGCAAGGATCAAACTCACTCCTCAGTAGAAATTAATCTGTGGGCCTAGCTTGTTAACCATTACACCACAATAGGATACCCGGGTGTGATGAAAAAGTATTCAGACTTAATCTGTGTAAGTCTTCATTTAAATTTTTAATTTATCCGCATCTTTATGGTCAACTTATGTAATAAAGTGATGGTGTCTAGTGAGTGTGGCTTGAACAACAGTTTTTGATGAAACACAGGTTTATACAAGTGCAGCATTGCACTCACTAGACCTTCTATCAAATTTTTCTTCTTTCCTAAACTTAAAGGTAAAATTTTAGAATGTGGAAGACATGAAAAGAAAAGTTGAGTTTTAGAGGTGCTTTGACCAATGGAAAACTCATAGGAATAAGGTATGTATTTTGATGTAAATAAATTTTTTTATTCATTGTTCATTTCTGTAAATACAGCTGAAATAAGTCTTGATACTTTTTGAGTATTTAAAAAAAGAAATGTCTTTTTTAATTCTACATTTCTTTGCGTTTTATATCAGGACATTTTATGTCTGTCTTCATCAAATGGATATTTATTCTTTAAAATCTTTTGCTCTTGTTTAATGGAGCTAAAATACTTGCAAGTATAGCCAGGGATTAGAACTAGAGGTCATCAGGCCTGGGATTTCATGGGTTTTTTTTTAAATACAGTGGTACCTTATGAGTTTAATTTGTTCTGATTAACTCAATTGTCTCCATTGAAATAAACTGAAATGTCATCAATCAATTCCAGTTCTACAATAAACACCTTAATTCTTTAGTTATTTTTATTTATTTATTTTTTTTGAATAAGAAAAATAGCTCTGTTTTGTGTAAAAACAAGATAAGATAGAATGAAATAAATTAGGTGCTGTAATATGTTTTAATGTTTATTTTGTTATAAATAATATTTTCCTTTATATATTTATTACCAAATTTATAAAACTTTAAAAAAATTAATGAGAGATTAAATCTTAATAATTCTGAAATGTTTTAAAAAGCTGAACAAAAGGTTTCATCTTTGATTTACAAATGAAATAACACAAACCTAAAAACGTCCATACAATTATAAAATTTGAAACAGTGCTGTTTAATAGTAGCTTACTAAATGAAATGAATTATATTTGATAGCATTTAAAACAGTTATGGACAAACTGTGAACTGTGGTGCTTTCTGAATAGACTGTCTAAGACTTCGATTCTTTTATAGAAAAGATCTTTTTACCAAAGAAAAATTTTTTTCTTCTTATTTCTAAGTCAGATGCTTACGAGTATAGTATTCAGAAGTAAAAATAATTAAGATAACTTCAACATAAAATTACCTTGAATTTTTTTTAATAGTGTGGCCCACCTCATGATGAGCCATGTCTCATGTGGCCCACCTCATGATGAGCCATGTCTCATGTGGCCCACCTCATGATGAGCCATGTCTCATGTGGCCAACCTCATGATGAGCCATGTTCATGTGGCTGATGTGGCCATGATGAGCCATGTCTCATGGCCACCTGATGAGCCATGTCTCATGTGGCCAACCTCATGATGAGCCATGTCTCATGTGGCCAACCTCATGATGCTCAATAAAGGTTGCTCATGTCTGATCTAAAACATGATGTTTGTTTAAAAAAAAAAAAAAAAAAATCATCACTTGCATATAAAAAAAAAAAGAAACTTTTCTATAAAGCAATAATAAGCGTTGATGATTGAAGAATGAAATTTGTGTCTGTAGATTTTTTTGGCATGTGTATATATATATATATATATATGGCCAACTTTTTAATATACTCAGGACATGAACTTTGGTGGACTAATCCACGAATTCCACCCAAATATTAAAAAGTTGGCCAGAGAACTTGAAAAAATCACAAATATAATTGTTAAACAGATGTCTTTTGTTTAATTCAACACACATATATATATATATATATATATAAATTAAAATTCGAAGGCAATACAATGCGTAAAAAATAAAGACAAAAAGATGTTTATATGTCTAATCGATTTCAAAGCGAAGCTTTATCGTCAGAGACGGATTTCAGAAATGACGTGCTTATGTTTTGTTTTTTTTTATATATTTGTGTGGTTATAATTTCTCTTCTTATTTCCTTTTCCTCTCCTTTTTTCCTCTCTTTCTTCTTCTCCTCCTTTATGAATGGGCGAATAACTGTAATTTCTTATTTCTCTCTTTCTTTTTTTTCTTTCTTAAAAGTTTGTTGAGAACAAGGCTGACATTCGGTAAGATGTTGCAATGTCGCAATGTGTAGCAATGTGTAGCAACGGTGTGAGCGTGTCATAATTTCAAAAACAAAAGTGAACAAATGAATAAAAACCGTTAATAGAAAATTTTTTTTTTTTTAACATACTTAGCTTTTGTTTCGCTTTCACCTTTCATTTCTTATTCTTTCTCCTCTCTTTCTTTTTTTGTGTTATTTCTCTTCTTTTTCTTTTTTTTTTTTTTTCTTTTTTTTCCCCTTTATCCCCTTTGTTCTCTAATTTAAATTATTTTTTATAGTAAATAAGTAAATAAAAGATTATCTTAAATTATGTATTAGTATTGATAGAAAAAATAAATGATTCTTTTTTATTATTATTTTTTTTTTTTTTTTTAAGAAAATATCTTTTATGAGTACTTTTTTCTCTTTTTCTTTTAAACTTAAATAGATTAAATATTATATTAATTATATATTAAAATAATTACATATTAGGATTGATGTAAAATTCAAAACAATAAAAATAAGACAAACCATTCCCCCCTTAAATTTCAGATAGATTAAATATCATAAATCAAATATTTGAATTACAAAAGGCATAATGTACTGCTTCAATTATATATTTTATTTAACTATTTTTTTTTTTTTCATTCTTTTGTTGTTATTATTTATTCTTATTTTTTTTTTTTTTTTTTTCCCACTTTTCCTTAAATATTTATTAATAGTTCTAGACTGACCGTACTCCTAAGAGGGTATTATGGTTTAAAGAAATAGTGTCATGGTTTAAAGAAATAATGTCATGTAAAGGAGTTAATACGTATGTCAATATTGTTAAATTAATCGTAATTAATTTTTTTTATATATCTCTATTATCTTCTTTTCACTCTCAATCATCCCATCACTATATATATATATATATATAATATATATTTAATTTTAATTAAGAAAAAAAAAAAAAAAAAAAAAAAAAAAAGGCTATGTATGAAACGTGTAAATTTAGTTAATCGTGTATTCTGAGTTTAATTCTAATCTATTGATAGTTGGTAGGTTAAAATTTATGGTAGGGAAAATTATATATATATGAGAGAACATGTGTACTAAATAAACTAAAACCTATATATGGAACGTGTAAATTTAGTTAATTATGTATTCTGTGTTTAATTCTAATCTATTGTTTATATTAGGACCTAATTTAGCTATTAATAAACTTTCTCTAATTCTGAGATTACCAATGTTGCGTATTATAGCCTCTATCTTAATTGAAAAATTGTTGTCCTTATTTTTTTTTTTTTTTTTTTTTTTTTTTTTTATCAAATGCAAAAATAAGGACAACAATTTTTCAATTAAGATAGAGGCTATAATACGCAACATTGGTAATCTCAGAATTAGAGAAAGTTTATTAATAGCTAAATTAGGTCCTAATATAAACAATAGATTAGAATTAAACACAGAATACATAATTAACTAAATTTACACGTTCCATATATAGGTTTTAGTTTATTTAGTACACATGTTCTCTCATATATATATAATTTTCCCTACCATAAATTTTAAACCTACCAACTATCAATAGATTAGAATTAAACTCAGAATACACGATTAACTAAATTTACACGTTTCATACATAGCCTTTTTTTTTTTTTTTTTTTTTTTTTTCTTAATTAAAATTAAATATATATATATATATATATATATAGTGATGGGATGATTGAGAGTGAAAAGAAGATAATAGAGATATATAAAAAAATTAATTACGATTAATTTAACAATATTGACATACGTATTAACTCCTTTACATGACATTATTTCTTTAAACCATGACACTATTTCTTTAAACATAATACCCTCTTAGGAGTACGGTCAGTCTAGAACTATTAATAAATATTTAAGGAAAAGTGGGAAAAAAAAAAAAAAAAAAAATAAGAATAAATAACAACAAAAGAATGAAAAAAAAAAATAGTTAAATAAAATATATAATTGAAGCAGTACATTATGCCTTTTGTAATTCAAATATTTGATTTATGATATTTAATCTATCTGAAATTTAAGGGGGAATGGTTTGTCTTATTTTATTGTTTTGAATTTTACATCAATCCTAATATGTAATTATTTTAATATATAATTAATATAATATTTAATCTATTTAAGTTTAAAAGAAAAAGAGAAAAAAGTACTCATAAAAGATATTTTCTTAAAAAAAAAAAAATAATAATAATAAAAAGAATCATTTATTTTTTCTATCAATACTAATACATAATTTAAGATAATCTTTTATTTACTTATTTACTATAAAAAAATAATTTAAATTAGAGAACAAAGGGGATAAAGGGGAAAAAAAGAAAAAAAAAAAAAAAAAGAAAAGAAGAGAAATAACACAAAAAAAGAAAGAGAGGGAGAAAGAATAAGAAATGAAAGGTGAAAGCGAAACAAAAGCTAAGTATGTTAAAAAAAAAAAAATTTTCTATTAACGGTTTTTATTCATTTGTTCACTTTTGTTTTTGAAATTATGACACGCTCACACCGTTGCTACACATTGCTACACATTGCGACATTGCAACATCTTACCGAATGTCAGCCTTGTTCTCAACAAACTTTTAAGAAAGAAAAAAAAAAGAAAGAGAGAAATAAGAAATTACAGTTATTCGCCCATTCATAAAGGAGGAGAAGAAGAAAGAGAGGAAAAAAGGAGAGGAAAAGGAAATAAGAAGAGAAATTATAACCACACAAATATATAAAAAAAAACAAAACATAAGCACGTCATTTCTGAAATCCGTCTCTGACGATAAAGCTTCGCTTTGAAATCGATTAGACATATAAACATCTTTTTGTCTTTATTTTTTACGCATTGTATTGCCTTCGAATTTTATTATTTTATAACATACTTAACAATGCTTCAAGCAAATTACCAATTACTTTTATATATATATATATATATAATGTATACATGTTGGCTGTTGACTCGCACACAACCAAGAACATTTCTTGTTTTTACAAAAAAAATTTTTATTAGCAAGTACCCAAGAAGCTCCGTGCATGAAGATTCTTCAGTCCACTGAGACTTCTGAAGAATCTGCAACACAGTAAACATCCTTGAGTACTAGTAGCACTTGGCATTGGATTCTTGTATTTTTTCAGATGACTCACCAGTTCAGTCCTAGAGAGAGAGACACTCTTCCACATCAATGGACTCAAATTCACCCCCTTCTAACAACCCATTTCATTTGTTTATGTTTAATCCACTTGGACTCAAACTCTTTCACGGATCACTGGATGATTGTTTTCCAACCTGATCTGTTAGAAGGTAGCTTCTCCCAATCCTCTTCAGGTACGATAGTATCTGGTGAAAAAGACAACCACTCAATCCTTAAAATACTGCAAAGACAATGCGAATGGAATCTCTCAAGTGTCCTGAAATGGCGTCTGTATACAACCCAGATCTCATAGGCATATAAAAGGGAAAGTGAGTACACAGTGGTGGTATACACCCAACTTGGTAGAGATTTTAATATTACATTCGTTCTAAACCCTCGGCTCAATCAAATCAAAGAATCTAGTTGTTTTCTGTAACCTAAGGGAAAATTCTGAATTGAAAGAATTGTCTTGAGATAATGTGTTTGTGAGACAATGTATTAATCTGCTTTGAGCAAATGCTTCATGGATTTTACTTTGTGTCATGATGAGTCAGAATTGATGATTATTTTCTGTACAGTCTTGTTTACATTGATGATCAAACCAAATGATGTACAAACTCTGAAGGAATGGTCCATAAGGTTCTGCATCTCATCTGCATATAGCAGCTCTCACATTTTGGGGGGTGGATACCTTTGAAGCTGCCTTTAGACATCTTATATCAAATGATCTGTAATGAATATAAATGCCATTGGTGTTAGTTTTTAAAGAAATCTTAACAATAACCACAAAAAAGATTCCAAATAATTGTGGTGCAAGCCCTGTTTAATAGCATTCATAACTGAGACAGTCTCTGCAAGGGTACCATTATAGGTAACCAAAGCGCTCATCATAAAGAGACTGAATAAGGGCAACAAAATGGGGAGGACAACCCAACTTCCCAAGAACCCTCCAGAGTACCTCACAGTTGACTGTGTTAAAGGCCTTTGCAAGAGTGATGAAACACTGGTAGAGGTCATTATTCTGCTCAATGCACTTTTCCTGTAGTTGGTGAGTCAAGAAGTCCTTTATCAGTTGTACAACATTCAGAGTAGAAACCAAATTAGGATTCTGGAAGAATGGTTGGTGATATGCGTTCCTCCAAACAATTTCAAAGAATTCTCACAAAAACCTTTTCCAACATTGGAGAGTAAAACAATTGTCACATTGGCTTCGAGAATCCATTTTTGAACAAAGGATCAAAGAAGCAAATCCCTTCAATCCTGAGGTGCACAACAACACTGAAGCATTTCATTCAGTCTGGAGCCATCACATTTAAGGAGTTCAACACTAATTTTGTCCCAAATTTGAGTGGCCCTCATCATTTGTGCAAAATCCTTAGAAACTTGATAAATAGTTGGTTGTTTATCTATCTCCTCCTTAAGGGTCGAGTTGGACTATAAATTTGATAGTTTATTCAAGAGTTCATTTAAGTGCTCATCAGCAATCATGAATCTCTTTGAGTTCGGAAAGCAACCCAGAACCATCTATTGAGTGAAGTGAGATGATAGACGGATGACCTTAGACTATGGATTTCAAACAGAAAACTTTAAAAGGTCTTCATGTCCCAAGAATCAGCAGCTGATTTCTCCTCTCACCATTGATTGTACATTTCCCCTGAAATGTCTCTGAACCTTGGCTTTTACTAGTTATATATACATATATATACATATATATATATATATATATATATATATATATATATAATATATACACACACACACACAGATATATACATGTGACCTGATTCAGGTTTGGAAGATAGAAAAAGAAAGAAAGAAAAATCGGAAGTTAAAATCTTCCGATCGTTTGGGTCAGAATTACAGGGCCGCGATCGAAATATGACCTGATCTAGGTTTTGAAATTAGAAGAAAGAAAGAATTAATAAACGGAAATATAACTCGCTGGCCGACCTCAGCCGTAGATCCAAAACAGATGGGCGATCCGAAAATGACCGGTCGAGGCGATAGTGGCCGGTAGTAAAATCTCAAGTAGGTCGGAACTCCCAGAAGTGAGGGAAGCCGTTCTTAGACGAGTCTTTGATGTATCCAGACTTTTAGTCGCGGGAAAAAGATAAATCTTGTTTTATAGATTACCGGAACATGAAGAAACCAGGATTAAAGAGAATCTATTCTTTTATGTTTCCCTATGGCTGGAGAATGGAGATAAACTCTTGTTGGAAATCGACATTGAAAAAAGGGTCGAATGTATTTAAAAAACACATTCAAGTGGCCGGAAGAGATGGTACCCAGATTGGTGAGCGGAAGTAAATTTGATTGGCTCGTTGAACAAGAGGAAGGGGTTACCCTTCTTGGGTGGGTGGAGCAGAAAAATTCCAATGTTTTCATGCCGACCGAAATAAAATTGTTCCGGTCGGAGTATTATTTAACTCAGACGTTTTTGGCTTGAGGAGCAGAAGAGGCCGAATAGGCAGATGAGGCCAAACGGGCAGATGAAGTTGTGATCGCTTGAGAATCGGGCTAGCTGACAAGATTACGCAATACTGAGAGCCGAGAGTAACTGACTTCAGCTAAGACCATTTTGAAAACTTAGTCAACTTACGAACTGTTTTGCACAATACTTTGCAGAAGACCAGAAGTATTTAATTACGGGCACATCACTCCCACAAACCTTGAGAAGTAATTATTTGTATTCCTATATTTTCGAATATAAATGTTGTTGATTTTTTTAAAAAGAAAAGATTCGTTATTTTTTTTTCATATGACCAATCGGCCGCCATTAATCTCGGAAATCGGTTTCTATAGCAGATTTCTAGTCGTTTGAGATCTTAGCACAACGTGGGGCATTCGGCTAGACTTCCAGCAAATATAGAGACCCTGCAATCCGTGGTTGATGCAGAAAATCCGATCTTGACGGCCAATTTCGGAGATTCTGTGAGCCCTTCAGCTCGGGAGGACCGACGGGTTATATACATACATACATATATATATTATATACACTATATTCCTGGTGAAAACCTTTTGTTTCTAAAAGTGAACTTTTTTTACAGTTAAGTACAACTCCTTGTTCATCACATCATTAACTCCATTAATTTATTTTTTAAATTTCATTTTTGTATTAAACTGTTTAAACCTTTCTTTATATTTTGTGTGTGTGTGTGTGTGTTATCATCAGTTGATGCAAACCTGGGAGAAATTCCTTTTATTTTCTTTAAAGAATCTTTGGTTTATTTTATTGTTGCTTACATGACATAACAATATAGATACACACACAGATATATATATATACAACATATACATACATACACACACATATATAATATATATATATATAAATACACACGCACACATATGTATACATATATACACACATATAATCAATTTATACAATGACTGCTGTTTGCACAGCCGTATCACATCCAACAAAGCTTCATCAGATGATGACTCTGGGTTAAGGCATGGTTTCAGGGCTGAAGCATCATTACCACTAACCCAGAGCACCCCAGCAGTATCTCACAATACCACCAGACTTTGTTGGATTGTTATCACTCTGTGTGATCGTCATATCCATACCGATGCAGTTAGAGTCTTATCTTGGATCTTTTTTGATGTATTTCCTCTTGTCTGATGGAGAAAATCCAAGTTTAGTCAACAATTTGGGGGTTGACTTGGTAATGAAACCTCGGCATCCAACTTCAATAGGAAATACATTCATTATCCAACCATGTCTGACACATTGTTCTTGTAGATCTTCATATTATGTAATTTACGCTGATGTGCCCAGTTGATATTTTCCTTAAAAGAGACGATTAACTCAATGACAAAAACTTTTGTTAAATTTCATAGGCCAGATGACAATATCAGGATGCTGGGTCGTTAATGTTATATCAGTTCAAAATCAATTACAATGTGCCAATCTATGCAGTCATCAAACAATAATGATCTGTTCCTATTTTTATGTGAAAGTTTCAAAATATTTCCTTCTTTAACAAAATGTATTGCTTTGTTGATGATGTTATTAAAAACTTTATTTGCAGTCTTACATCTCTTCAACACATCAGCAAAAATCTCCAGGACTTCATTGTACCTCCACGTGTAGTTTTTTAAGGTATACTCTCATCCAGTGAGAATATGTTTGAGGCTGGCAGTTTTTTTCTCACATGGTCTGTATTGGTCAGATATAGCTAATCCCCCCAGATATGTAGGTTAACTGGTGTTGGTAAGATGTCGTAGATTGCCTTAATGACAAAACTTAACTTTTTAGACTTCATGTGTTTGATGTTGCTCCATGTGTCTTTGCATTCTCCTACTTGATCAATGCATCCTGTTTACTTTGTCCTTCAACTGTAGTAGTATGCCTGACTTCCTCAAGATGATGAATTTCTTCAGAAACCATTTTTCTTTTTATTTAATATGGATTCTTTAGACCACCAACGCTGTGGGTGAAGGCCTAGTCCTGATCTTCCATTTGCCACAGTACTAATTATTTCTTTCATTTTGAGGGAGGATTCTGCATTTTCTACAGCTTATTGTGCCTTCCATTTCAGACCAGTTATTATGAAAGGCTGGGCATTCTTCATTACTGGATCACAACAGTGGTAAAGCATCTGGAAAAGATGCGATTTACCTAATTTAAATTTCTCAATAAGTGACACCATTTGAAGTTTCAGCTTCGTTGATGAACTATATAGTGCCATGTTTGTTGAAGAATTAGGTACACCCTAGTTTTTTATTATTTTTAATTTTTTTAAATTTAAAATTTTTTTTTACATACTTACTGATTAAATGCTCAGTTGTTTTAATTTTTGTAAGTGATACCTCATATATATATATTTGCATTGGCCATTATAATTAACTAAAAATAAATACACCATACTTTGTCTTTATTAAAGTCACATTTATCAATGGAGTTTAAGCCATTAAGTTTGCTTATGTCCTGTCAGCAATGTCTATTAGTAAGTCATATGGAATAGCAGCAACTGAGGCTCTTAACACTTTTTTTGTGGATTGTGGGGATTTTGTTCCCATTGACAGAGAACTTCTTGTCAGATTCCTTTTATTATGGAAAGACGGCAGCATTTAAAAATGTTTATCTTCATTGCAGCCGATTTGAAGAGCTCCTCCCTAGAGGATTCACCAGTTGTTTCATTTGGGATCCGGATTCTGCAACGAGAGTTACATCATCCATGAAAGCCTTCATAAATGGGACAGTTTTCTTATTGGTGTTGTTTTCAGCATTATGCAGTATCATCTCCATTACCAGCACGAAAAGTAATGGAGAGATAACACATTCCATCGTAATACCAATATTCAACAGTTGCTAGTTAGTTGAATATTTATTATTAGAAAATCTCATATATGTACATTTAAAATACGCTAATATGAGATTTTAAATGTCTTCTGGAATCCAAAAGAACTCCATTGCTTTCTCAAGTAGTTAGTGTCTTACTGAGCCATAACTGTTTTCTAGGTCTAACAAAATGATATTAAGTTCAGCTTTTTATATATATATATATATTATATATATATATATATATATATATGAAAGTTAATTCATTAATAATTAATTAGGTGGGATTTTTTAATGAATTAACTTTCAAAAATTAGGTTTGACTTCAATTAAGCACATATTCTCCCATATATATATATATATACACACACACAGACGTGTGTGAATATACATATTATTGATTATATGGAAGTCTGATCTCTAAGATAAAGTTAAATTTTTTCCTAGCTGTAGACATGTCCGTGCTACTGTATGACTGCACCACTTGGATTCTAAAGAAAAAGCTAGATGGGGACTCTACAAAAATGCTACATACAGTCTTGAACAAATCTTTGTAGTAGCTGCTACTACAAAGATTTGTTCAAGCAGCCCAGAAATATCTCACAAACCATCCAACTAACATAAACAAGACATTTTGGAGAAGCAAAGATCAACTCATAAGTAATGTTCTATTGTGGATATTAAAGCATTGTACATACATTTGTATTTATAGAAGAGAAAGTGAGTGGGTGGGGGAGAGTAACTGACTGAAGAAGCACCGCTTAATGCAAAACTGAAATATATCTCCACATCTATTTGTTTTGAGTTATTCCTTTATCCTTACCACACACACACATATATATATATATATATATATATATATATATATATATATATATGGTTGTTTATATTACTGATAACGTTTCTGAGGAATTTGTGAGTGTTTTGATTTCAAGATTATTTAGGTTTTTTAAAATATTGGTTGTGGGTGAATGATTGGGTAAAATAGTGTATCTGTGTAATTGATTATTATTGTAAAAATTGTCATTAGAAATTAGGGAAAGATATTTTCATTTGTGGATTTTGAAAGTTTTTTTAGTCATAGGTTTTTTTATAATCAAGAATTTGACTACATAGCAAAATCTTTCATATAACGTAAATATCCTAAGCATTTTATACAATGTGCAAAAAAAACCCCAAAAAACTTTCAAAATCAACAAATGAAAATATCTTCCCATAATTTCTAATGACAATTTTTACAATAATAATCAATTACAGATAGATTATTTTACCCATCAACCACAACCATCATGGTAAAAAAACAATCTAAATAACCTTGGAATTAAAACAATCACAAACTCCTCAATAAATATATATATATATATATATATATATATATATACACACACATAATAATGAAATTTATTGTGTACAGTGCACCACAACTCATCAAAGTCTCATGTCAGGTACACAGAATAATGTATTAGTGTCAGGAATATGAACAGTTTACAGTAGTAATATGCATGTATGTGTGTGGAGAGGGGCATCAGGTATAGTGTCGGCGGGCTACAGGAAGCATGGAGGCTTTGAAAGATGCAGTGTTTTGGCAGCCTACAATGGACGCGGGCAGCTTATTCCATGCCTCGACAATTCTGAGCATAAAAAAATGTTTCTGAAAGTCATGTGAGCAATGCTGCACATACAACTTCTCTTTTGTGTTTATCTAAATGAAGTGAGAGGAAAAGGACAAAAAAATGTTCTTCTTGTAAGAGAATTCTTAATTTATCTAAAATACTTTTAAAAGTGTTTAAATTTATCTTTCATGGAAATTATGAGAAAATAATGAGTAATATTTTCTAGAGAAATTTTACTTTTCATTTGTTCATTAAGAATCTACTTTCATAATTTCCAGTTTCTCAACTGATAAATTAACAAACATTTTATCTTATTATTGAAAAAAAAAGAAAAAAAGAAAAGATTAAAATAAACCAAGTTACAAAACTTATTTACTTTACTGAAACGGTTAATAAAAATAGGTTTACTTCAATTTCATTCTTAGAAGAGGCGTAGAGACGGGTTTGAAATATAGAAAATCTTGAAATTATTGAAAATCTAAAATCCATTTCTTCTAGTAAGACAATCTGAGTTACTTCCCTTCTATTTCATTTCTTAAATTCTCTCCCTCTATTATTATTATTGCTTCTTTTTAATGTAAATATTTTTGTAATTTCACAATTTACATTGGGCTTTTATGCATGTAGACATGTAATACAAGGGAGATAATTCTAAATATCAGAATTTAAATGAAATTTTGCTATATCATTAAAAATGTGCTTATTAGATGAAACTGTCTGGTGCAAGAAATAATTTTATTAGTTTCTAAAAAAGATATTCACGTTCTAATATTTTCCTCATTTATTTTATGATAACCTGATGGAGACAGAAATATTGGGTAGGACATTACGTTGTCTTGTTAGAATTCTTAACATGATTGCAAATATAGGAATAACCAAAAACTCTGCTATTCTCATATCTTTTTTTTCTTGAACATGTCTTGGACTTAAACTCATTGAATAAGTGTTAAATAATTTAATTTCTAACAAAAGTCTCTTGAAGATTTCTGTTATATCTCCTATTGTTATTAAAGAACTGACAAGAATTATCAGCTCTGATTAGTAATACTTTCTCTTGTCAACATCCCTTAAAGAAGTTCATTCCATATAAAACAAAATAATTCAAATTCATCTTTTGATAATGTTCTTTCAGGATTTCTAATACTTTTCTACAAAATCAATTTTTAAGCGTTTTCCTTTTCCTATAGCCCCCCCCCAACACTTCTTATCATATAGGTGCTAGAAGGCGGTGACTGAGGGTCTACATGTCCTGGGAATGACGTTAAACTCTATCTGATGGTGAGGTTCCAGTTTTGGAGGTTTGGGGAATGTGGAGCACCCCTTCATCACCATTGCTCCATGGTGCACTCTGACCTGGAGTGGTAGTACCTGTTAGGGTCCCATTTATGGGTTAAATAGAAAAACATGAGTTTATAAACAAAATTGTATTATGCATTAAGAATGAATTTATTTCACAACTTTGTTGGCTTTAAATGACCCACCGAGGTTGATATGCCGTAAAACAAACCAAACTTTTCCTAGTCCAATAGCTTAACCAAAGTTAAAGAGCCCAGTCTGCCTTACTATTTAACCACAGTTGGATGCAAAATAGTTGGAGTCATAACTTTCCCAAGGGTATTAACACTGTGAAATACAAACAGCCTAGTCCAGGATCTAAATACAGGTCACCAAGTTCATTTCCTACAATGATAACTGTTATACTATTAGTGCATCCTAACATTATGTAGTTTTTAAAATCTCATGTATCCTAGGAATTTTCCATCCCATAATTTATTATTTTGTCATCAATATGCTCAATCTGGGCCCATAACCTTTTAATTCTTGACAACTGCAGCAGCCATTAACAGTAGCAGTTATTTACAACAAAAACGTGTCTGTGTATTCAGTCCATTTTTTATAGTTATACACATTTCTCAGAAGGTATCATTTTATAGACAGTATATGTCTATAAAATTTTTTTATTTGTATATATAATAACAATTTGCATATGTATAGTACTGTCTATAAATATTTAAAAAGTTTTTTAAAAAATAATTAAAAAAATACATATTTGATGTTCTTAAAATACAATAGTTACATTTTTATTTATAAATTCCTATTCAAAGTAGATACCACCAAATCCCCTAGTTAGTGATTAATGTTTGTCTGCCCCTACTTCTGTTTTCCCCAAAAAGTTCAAACACAAAGATTAAAGGCATTGGTAGCATTTTTATATTGTTTCTGTTTTAAACAAGGTTCTCAAAGCAACAAACTTACAGATAATTTGAAAAGTGATAAAATGCAAATGGTTTTAATTGCTTTTGTGTGTGTGTGTGTCTGACAACCAATTTCTTGCCTAGGGTTGGATGATTGCATGGGTGAGAAATTGGCAGTCACCATGTGCCATTGACTCTTGTGTCTATGCTAATTAAGCTTAGGTCTACATAAGCTCTATCACCAATATTAAGCACATATAAATTATATAAGTTTATCTAATGCCATAGCAACCGCTTCTGGGTTATTTAATGCCAAAATGTGATTCTTTTGAAAATGTTTGATCATAACTTTTATACCTTCAATATTCCATTGCAATAATTTCTTTGCATTTTTATTGTTTATAATAATCATTTGTTTGCACAGTTATATGGTGTCAAGTATTCCCATTTGATACTAATAATTTATACACAATACTATGGTGTAAAGTAACTATTCTTATTTAAGAATTTGTTTTCAGACAATTAAATGGTTTCAATTATTTCTATCCAATATTAATAACTTTCAACCAGATCCATTTGACTTGGGACCTTAACAGTTAATACAACTCTAGGTTAATGGACCTGAAAAAATAATGGCAACACAGAGGGACAGGGATCCATATTCCCAAGAGCTCCAGAACTAGAACCTCACTTATTGGATGCACTTGGTATATTCTAAGCATCAACAACAGGGTGAGTGGGTTTGTGTGTGTATATATGTGTATATATATATATATATATATATAATTATTCTTTAATTATATTAACTTGATGCTTCAAAGGAGTCTAATAATAGATGAGAAACACTTTCTATCAGAAAAGTCTCAAAAAGCGTTTTAATACTTTTGAGAGGGGGGGGTGTCCCTTGGAAAGGATTTTTCATTTATCCCCCTCATTTCATTCATTTTTATTTCATCCATTCATTCATTTTACCATTAATTTTTTACTAATTTATATATATATATATATATATATATTTTATTTATTTATTTTCACATAATTTGATTTTGTTAAAAATAAAATAGATTTCAGGATTTGTCTAAAAGATAAATAAAATGTTGTTTTGGCCATAAAGTAGTAAATTAGATTCCATTTTATTTTAGAATTTGCATCTAAACCTGTTTACAGAGATGTGATGTGTGCCAAGTCTTATTCTTAAAGCAATTATTAAATCTTGCAAGATATTGTTTGTGGAACGTACAATCATCTTTATCTAAAAACTAGCATAATACCTGTCAAAAAGTAAAAGAAAAAAAAAAAGAATGATAAATTATACAAATATATATTTTGTATGTCAAGACATTTCCAGGAAAGTTGCTGAATATTCCTGGATTTTCATTTTATTTCTTTTTTTGTTGTCGTCAAAAGCAGAATGATACGGAATGAATAAACATATCAAATCTCACATTTAAACATTGTGTTGATTCAAAAGAAAATTCACTGTTAATTGTGTATTTTTATTATTATTTACAATTGGTTGCTTCTAATGTTTATCTTTCACATTTTCTCCAGTCAAATATACATTCTGATCTTTTTTTTTGTTTTAAATGAACTGGCATCTCTACAATTGCATGTGATTGTCATGCAGGTTATTTTCTAAAACTCACCACATTCCTTCAGGATCATTAACATATCAGACATTTAAATATTGTAAAGATTTGTACTGAACATTTTATTTCTTCTTTAATAATGTCCTCCATTTTTAACATTCATGCAATTTTCACCTTTTTTTTTTTTAAAGATCAATTTGAAGATATATTTAACTGATTTGATGGAAGCAAACACTTCTACATTGGCAAATTTAATTAAAAAAAAGAAGAGATATTAGTTAAATGCAACAATCTATCTGCAGTGAATGGTTGTCCATTTTGAACAGTCTGTCATCATTGGGTTTGATTTTTTGAATTGAATTTCTTGGAGAAGAAGAAGAAGAAGAAGAAGAAAAAGAAGAAGCTTTAAATCCATCAATTATTCTCCAGGTGTAAAGAATTAAATGGTAGATTGTCAAACCGATAATGAATCCTGCAATTCTTAAGGATTTTGTAAAGTTTCAGCTTTATTTGAATTGAAGAACACAAATGTTAATTTGTCCAGTTCAGGTGAGAAATGAAAATGATGATGATTTATATATATATATCTTTTTTTTTACACAGAGGTTTTTCTATTTTTGATCTCCTCCTCCTCCTCCCAGTATATTTTCTTTTGTCTGTGCGTATATGTCCAAATGTTTTTTTTATCTTTCAATGATTTTTCAATTTGTTATACTTTCTCTATTCTCTTTTTACAAAGATTGTTACTTTCCTCTTTCAATTAGATTAACCCGTTGTGGTTGTTGTTGTTTTAGTGTTTCATTCAAAGTAGAATATTTGGAATAGGAAATGTGATAAATGAAATATAAAAATATAAAATAAACATGTCATCTAAAAGCAGACAATATTAAGTTTCATTGTTTTTTTTAAGATTGTGACTTTGAAAACAAGTAGTCAACATCTTTTGTTGGGGGTGTGTATGTGGGGGTGGGGGAGTAGTCCTTTCTTATAGAAATCGATTATTTTCTGATACACTGTATTCAAAAACAAATAACAAAAAGTTACATTTGCATTTTTTTTTAGTATACTGTTCATATTTATTAGAGAGAAAAAATTAAATGCTATTAGCCATAAATAGAAACATATGATTCAAATAAGAAATGCATAAAAGTTTAACTTCACTTTGAAATGTTCTATGTGAAATCAGTTGTGTCCGGCTGCCAAGCAAAATATCTACTGACTTTGTAGAGGACATTTTGTCATCTACACACTTTTTGGAATTCTCTTTCTTTATACAATTATTAGTGAGATAAAAAAAAAAAAAAAAAATGAACACCTATTCAATCCACAAGTGGAGGTTGGAAGGATAAGGAAAAATGTGATGGGCATTAGGGGGTGGGGGAAGTCTTTTTGGGGAAGGGGGCGGGGTTTATATACTCTCCAGTAATGAATGACTTTTTAAGACCTAAAAAAAACAAGGGGGTGTTCATTACACCAGATATGTTTTTTGAAACTTGTAGCTTACCTTGTTTCTAGGCCTATATGATAAAAAAAAAAAAAAAACATCTTTTTATGGCAAAAAAATAGGGGTATTTCATTACTGAAGTGTATATATTTAAAACTTTAGACAGTGTGAGTGGGGAATGTTGTGTACAGTTCAAATTTAGGGTAAAGTGAATGTAATTAAACCCTCTTCCTTCAAATGTTTGTTTTTACTTAAAAACAAAATACCTAAAATCAAATAAACATTGAATATAATAGAGGTCAAGAAACTGTGTGTGGGTAGGTTTTTTGAATATTAGTCTGCTTGTTTGAGATAGAGATAGATAGAGATATATATAGAGAGAGATTTATGCCACATCTTGTTGATGGTGATGCCCACCCCCTGGGACATTTTCAGAGTTGGGTGCTGAATATATCTGACAACTGCCAAGATTCATAAAACTTTTATTATAAATTAATTTGGAATGAATCTATATATCTTGATGATGAAATTTTCATTTTTTTTTAAAAAACATCTTCTAAGTGAATCTAAGTAATCACCATCCATAATCAAGACATTTTTGCAACTATTCTCTCCTTATTTTATTCACTGTTGTTTTGTTCTTTTAAAAATGAAGATAGATTAATATTACGTGTTTTGCACTGTTTTATATGCAAAGCATAATTGCTATATCTTCAACCTACTTAATAACTTCCTATTATTTAACAGTTAATTATGATAAGTCTTCAATATAGTTTACATTGAACAAGACATTGAACAATTTTATAAAAAGGTGTGTATGTATGTAAATTACACACACACACACACACACATACACAGAGGGTGTAATGTGTAAATTGTTGTCATTTTAAATTGTTAATTTTACACATGCACTTTGTTTCAAGTTTTGTTTACTGTGCAACACAATGAGGAAAGCATCATCATGATGCAATTGGAAACTGTATAAATATCCAATACAAATATTTTATAGTTTTTGGGTGTCAATCTGAGAATGGTGCTGAGAATGTGAAGATTTGGATTAATCCAATGGTGATCATGAAGGTATGGCAGCTCTGGAGCCTCATTCTGACAAGAACTCCAAAATTTGTTGCTGACATCCAAGCCATGATTGACAATGATCCCAGCAAGTCAATCAGGTCTATAGTCAGGGGCATAGGAGTTTGAGTTTCTTATCAGGCAGGTAGTGCATGATGAGAAAGGGACAATGAATGCCATGAAGGACAAGAGGAAAGACTGCACAGTTACAAACAAACAGGCTTTGCTTTTTCTCAGATGAGAAAAATTTCTGCCAGGATCACAGTGAATTAACAGAACAGCTGTTAAATTTGTGTCCACAAGATGTACTAATAGTGATGAAAAGCAAACATCCAGTACACATCGTAGTGTTTAGGATGGTCACTATTAATGGTGATGTTCTGTTTCCATTCATCTCCCCACATGGCCTCAGACACAACACTGAGGCAAAATAGTAATGACCTCCAGAACAGGAGGATGGCTGATGGTAACATGGGAATCGGTGCCATGCCACACAAGCAAGAGAAGCCAGTCTTGGTGACCACATCATTCCTAATATCTTGATTATTATGTGGGGGCATAGTTGAGCGTGTGACCAACACAACTCTGTGCACCACCAAAGATTAACAGCAGAATTTACCAATTTAAACAAATGATTTGCAGGAGATTCTGGTTGAAATCAAATACAACTTCTTTGAATAAATCTAATCTATAATATTTCAAGATATTTTCATTTTATTTTGGTAAATATATTTGATAAAGTGAGATATTGGTATTATTTTCATCTTTGTGTAATTTACGTATGGCATCCTGTATAAATAACAAACAATTATAGAAAAAAGCTAGATGGAAGCTACACAGGGATGATGTATGCTGTGTTGAACAAATCCTGGAAAACAGCATCCTACAAAACACCAGTGTTGGCTGATCAGCAAAAACTTAAAAATTCATTAGCTCTGAGCAGACACTGGATGCCTTCTAGAGAACTTACCAAGAGTAATGGCTGATAGGTATGGATGGTGAGAGAGAGTCAAGGGAATCCTTGCTGTTATCACACCTTGATAAATCATATATATATATATATATATATATATATATATATATATATATATATATAAATAATGAAATGTCATCTTAATGTGTTGTAATGGTTAGTAAGCTGGTTGAGCAGATCATTACTATCTGGATATTTGTGGTTTTATAACAAAACTAATCTAAGCTTTTGTCTGAAGTTTTGACATGAGGAGTGATAATTTTTATTATTCAAACTGTTGTCCTCATTTTTATTGTTATATACACAATGATCTGTTTTATAAGTAAAGCATTAAATTAACTAATAATGAGAATAATTGTTTAGAATGAAAACATCTATAATTTCTACACCCTATTTAATACGTTGTTTATATAAAAATAGCAATGAGGACAACAACAAAAAACATTCAAATAATACTAAGCTAAGTTTATTAAATAATTCTAGAAATGTTATTGAAATGGAATGTGTTGTGCAACAACTTATTTAACAACTTATAATTCAAATTTAATGTTTGGATGAAATGCCAAAATGGTGGTGGTGGTGGTGGTGGGGAGTAGTCAATATTAGAAATTTAAAAATGATTTTAAAATTGTTAACTAATCCTGCCATTTTAAAAAAAATATTGTACAAAAATTACAGGAAAAAAAAAAAAAAAAAAAAAGCCTGAATCTTTTTTTTTTTTTTTAGAAAAATGATTGTTCATCTTTTGACATTTATTAAAGCTGAGAACCTTTTTTTTGTTGTTTTTTTATTTATTTATAAATATGGACTTTTGTACAAAACAGACGACAACTTCTTTTAGGTTTTCAAAGTTTTGGTTAGAATTGTTAGCATAAAAAAAATTAAACATATAAAAAAGATTCATGATTAGAAGTGAAAATGTTAAAGGCAAATGTGTTTTTGAATGTTAAAGCCAACAGTGTAGAATGCTTCAGTTTTGGAGAAGAAAAAAAAAACATTCATTTTAGTTTGAAATAAAAAGTTTATAAGAAGTTTATATAGATGAGTATTTACAAATTAAAACACACCATTTTGTTGTTTAGGAAAAAAAAATTGACAAAAATCATTTTTATTATTTTGGACAATTGTATTTGTATACTGACATTTTCTAGATTGTAATGTGGAATATTTTCTGAGTTCCTCAAGAATACCCAAAGAACTACAGGTATTTTTTTTTCTTTTATTGGAGGAATTGGGTGGGGGTGGAGAGAAGAAAAGTTGGTTCATTTCAGTGGCATAAAAAAACATTTTCTTTGAATGGCAATTCATATAAAAACTATTTGTAAAAAAAAAAAAATCTTTAAAACGTTTTTGTAAAACGTCCAATTAATTTGTTGAAAGAGGAAAGCAACTTATGAAATGTTACTTTCTAGTTTAGCAGAAACTAAAATGGATTATGAGGAGTAGACATTAGATTTTTCTGGAACAAAAACAAATGGACCAGGTGGAACCCGTTAACTCTTACAACTCATGACTAATTATATATATTTACATATATATGTGTGTCTGTATGTGTATTAGACTTTTGTATTTTTTTCCTGAATGTAATTTTATATTATGATGGAGGGTGGACCAAATTATTAAGACTTTGACAAAATGTGTTGGAGACAGTAAGATGAAATTATTATTATTGCAAATGTTATTACATTAATGACAATATATATATTTTATATTACAAACATCTCCAACATAAATATGGCAGTAATAATAATAATACCTTACAATTATCAATACTATTACCATGATAACAGAGGACTGAAATGAACCAATATTCAATGAATACATAATAGTTAAATATACAGTAATTAATGGTACACAAGTCTTTCTGAGACTCATATATTTACTATAAAAATGTATTAGTAAACATGCAGACTTAAGACCACCTTATAATGAAAAAAATATTTATACTATCATTTTCAAACGTCTGATCCCAATGATTTTGGATGATGTTATTTTATTGTGTACCTGTAACAAATAATTTCAAGAAAAAAAAAAAAAAAAAAAAAAAAAAATGAAGGGAAGTAACTCAAATGGAAATGTGTATTAAATATCAATATATTTAAGAACAAAATATAAATGAAAGAGTTTTGCCATGGTTAAATGAAACAGGTGATTCACTAAGAGAGAATTTCAAAGGATGAAGGGAAGGATCAAAAAAAATAAAAATTACCTAAAAATTAAAAAGTCATAGTTTATAAATAACAATTGCATTGATAAGTGAAACAATATTTAAATAAAGCAATTCTTTCTATTCCCAAGATAGTATTTTCACTTAAAATAAATCAATATGATATATATATATATATGTGTGTGTGTGTGTGTGTATATGCATACTATGATCAAGAAGAAACATGAAATGAATGTGTATGAGAAATTTAATGAATCATAAATAATTATTGTGTTGTGATAACTTATTTTTATTTTTACATGAATAATAAACCATGTCATAAAATATTTGTATGAACAAAAGATAGATTGTCTAGAGTCAAAATGTATTTTATATGCCACAAAAATATTTGTCAAGTTTATATGGGCTACTCAGTATAGATTGCAAGTAATAAAATCTTTTAAAATTAAATTTCGCGAAAAAGACTAATTATAATTGGCTAATACAAATCATTAAGTTATACAGAAACCAGTTTTTGTTGTTCTTTTTCTTTAAGGAATTTAAAAAATAAAATTCTGTTCCAGTTTTATAGAAAAAAGAAAATCTGAATGAGAATTAGGTAAACTTTTAATATCCCTAAAACTTCATTTGTGAAAACTTCTCATGAATTTCTGGGTTTAATGAAACTAGAAAAATAATTGTCAGTAAAAAAACAATTGTAATAAAACTGAACTGAATTATCATTTTACATTAAAATCAATACTGGTTGTTTTTTCTTTATTTAAATAAGACTTAGATCAAAAATTGCCTAATTTGATTATAAACTAAGTACCAACAATTTTGACATCATAGATTTCACAAAATCAAATCAATACCCTGATTGAAAAAAATTGCTGAAAATCAGGGAATTATCCAATTTTAATGAAATCTTTAATGTTAATTTATCAACAAATGAATCTTATGATGCATCAGTTATTTAAAAACGTTCTGATTTTTTTCCAGGTCACTTAACTTTGACTCTCCCCCTTATTTTTTGGGCATATATATAAAGTATAAATAAAATGACAAATGATGGAAGATGTGAATAGAATGTAAAAAAAAAAAAAAAATTTAAAGGAGTGATTTTGGTAGAAAATAAGTACCAAAAATCTGAAATGTTAAAATAAATTATTTTTTTGAGATCTTTTTTATTACTCCGATTATGAAATATAAAGGGTGGGGGCCTAACTTTTAAATTGAAATTTCTCCATTAATTATTACATCATCCTACTAAAGTAATCTTGTTATTAAATAAATATTTGTTTTTTGAAATCTAAAAGTGTGAATTTTAAAACTTAAAATTATGTTTTAAAATTATTTTAAATGAAGTTCATTTCTTTATTACTATTTTTAATTAAAACATTGTAATTCAAAATAAATTAATTTTAAAATCTATCAATTTTAATATAAAGTCATGAAAATAACCTGAATGTTATTAGTCCCCAAAAGGTGGAGGCACAAGTAACCTTAAAGAAATCTACAATTTAAAAATAACCCCCCAAAAAACTGATGCATTATAAAATTCATTGATTGAGTCAACACTGAAAATTTTATTAAAATCAGATAATTCCCTGATTTATCAATCTGGATCACTTATTCAGCCATGGTAGATTTTAACATATCTCTTGCTGATTTTTGTAGAAAAAAAAAAATGCAAGAATTTTTTTTTTTTTCCCTTAGCGCACTTTAATTTTTCTGTGTGTTTGGAACAAAAAAATAAAATAAAAGATTAAATAAGATAAGTTAATAATTTTTCTGTACATAGTGTATTTGATGTTTTTTGCTATTGATTTCTGAGAAGAAACTTGCATAAGTTTTTTAAAAAACTTTTAAAACCATGTTTGGTAAGTATGTAAATTACTTCACACATTGGACTTTTGGGGCTAATTTAAATAATATTCTTTTTCTTTTTCTTCTTTTTTAACACTGATTATGTTACTACTTTTTGACTAAAACAAAAATTTGACCTTAAATAGACGTCTTAATTAATTTTAATTTGTATTTTTGTATTTTTAAGTGAAAATCAGCACCTAAATTGTTGTTGCCTGTTGTAATGATTTCTATGGTCAAATCTTTAACCCTTTTTTTCAGGTGATAACCAAAAAAAGGTTAAGAGAAATGGAAATCAATTTTTACTTAGTGTCTTTAAAACCAAACAATAAATCCTTAAACAGGCCTGGAAAAAGATTCCATGTTCATTGACAAAATTTATGTACATAAATGATTAACTTTCCTTATGCAAGAAAAAGAGTAAAAGAAGAAATGGGGGTAGGGAACAGAACAAAATAATCAAAAGAATATATGTTATGTATACATGCTTTACAGATAGAAAAAGAAAAAACTTAGAATTTTTATGTCCAACTGTTGCTATGTTTGCTTGTTGTCAATGTTGCTATTAAAAGAAAAGTAAGGGTCAATAAAAACAGAACAAACTATATTTATTTGTAACAATATAAGTAATTCCTCATTCTTGTTTATACCACTAATATTTTTGTTACAGAAATATAATTTCATGTTGTTATGGTTTATATAAGTACATACCTCCATCAATAATAAAATACTCTCTAATGAAATCCTTCCCTGAAAAAAAATCAACAAAATAAAAAATAACAAAACACCAGCTTAATAAATATTAAAATTATTGCTTCTCACCCTGGAGAGGGAAGAAACTTTAGAGTTACAGGAAGTGTGTGTGTGTGTGTAATTTGGAGATAACTGGGTGAAAGTGTCTAAATGACTTTCTGAAAATTAACTGAAACAATTAAAAAGTAAGCTTCAATGTTTTCCATATTTAGAGGCTAGACAAAAGACAAGACCCGTATACAAAGGGGATGGCCCTTAATCAATTAAAAAAACAAAAACATGAAACCACATACACTGAAAACTGATAGAAGAATACATTTTTAATTTTAATAAGTGGTATGCAACAAAACTCAGATTTGCCAACTGATATGCAATGTTTGACTTAAGATATTCTTGGTGTTGAAAATGCTTCAAATGTCTGACACTAGCAGATATAAACAAAATAAAACAAAATGGTTCTAATAGCTCAAGTTTAATCTTCTTTATCCACATAAAACAATACAGTGAACTAATAATCTTCCCCAATTAGCCAGCCCTTCTAAAATATTCCTCTCCGATTAGTCAGCCCTTCTAAACTGTTTCTATGTTTTTTTAAAGAAAAAAATATTACACTATGTTCTAGTATAATGGAAATTTGGTGAAAAAGCTGGTTACATTTGAAAAAGGATGTCTCTTAAAAATATTGTACTTTTCATTCATTTCTATATTAAATAAGTTTAATTGAGAACCACTGCTTTATACTGAACGAAGATTCCAAGCTAAATAATAGATAATATAGTATTTATAGTCCATATAAATTTGTAGGCTATGAGACTTGTAGTTTGTTTTCACAATTATTACTAAGGGAATAACAAATATCATGGTATCTTAACGTATTGTAATGGTTAGTAAAGCTGGTCTAGCAGATAATTACTTACTTCTTATATTTTTTTGATTGATTTCAATTTTGATACAAATAGGAAAAGTTTATTTAAAACATTTTGAAAAATGACAAACCTTAATAATTATGAAGTAATAAACAAACTGATTTACTAAATGGTGGAGATTATGAAAAAAGAAGAAAAAGAAAAGTGAATATTGAAGGTGGAGGAGCAAATAAGTCCTTCTCAAATGGTTTCTTAGGATTCAAATTGAGAGAGAGATGAGTAAGAAAGAGAGAGATGAGTAAGAAAGAGATAATCTGCTAAAATGCAGAAGAGGGAAGTTGTATAGAATTCAAAATTGTGTGGAGGGGGAAGGGCTGGGTTATTGACAGAAAGTAACAATGCCTATGAGAGTTAACTCTTTTCTTTAAGATAATCTATTTTGAAGCAACAAGAAAACAATAGAAAAATAATAATAAACTTAAATATAAAATCTAACAAACATGAAAAGAAGAAATAATTAATACCAAATATATTTGCCTATCATCTGATTCTCAATCTAATTTTTAGGGGGTCGCACCATATGTGAGATACAAAATGAGTAAATAGTTGGCCAAGGTCAGGTCTAGTTTGTATCTCACGGTGCAACTCACTAATATTAGGCTAACATTTTGATCACAGAAAGTTGCATGATACATGAGTATATATATGGTACGTTAATATTTTTACTATAAAACTTATTAGCAGTATAAGGTTAATGAAAATGTGATTACTAGTAAAACGATAATGGATAATATTATTAAATATTAACAATGAAGATCAGATATTTCCTTTTATAGGAAAAAAGGATTTTTTTAAACACTTACATAAAAAATTTGATGAGCTAAAAAGTTTTGTATTTTAACTTTACAGAAAAAAAAAAATAATTTGAGCTTTAGTAGCCATAGTTGTCTCCTCCTTGATCAACCGCCTATAAATTTCTAAAAGAATCTCCACTTGATCTGAAACTACAGTTAAATTATATTGGAATAAAGTTTAAAGTAAAGCTTGTTAATCTTATTACAAATGCTGATAAAAAAAAAAGAAGCCTGGTTTACTTTGCATGTCATTTTAAGTGTTAAAAAAAAAAAAGAAACCAATATGAATATAAATCAATCCATTTTGTATCAACAGGCAAAACTGAGTTTTGTGTGTGTTTATGTGTGAATTGACATTTATATACATTCGATGCTTTGGGCAATAAAATTAAATTGGTCTGCTGGCAAGAATTTTTTTTTTAATCAAAAAGCAAATGAAAATTTTTTTCATAAATTTATGGAGGGGGTTAGAGAAAAAAAAATCCAGATTCAATGAAAAGAGCCCATTTACATTTCTTTCCCAATTGTACAAAATGTAATAAGTGTCCAGTTTTAAAAGCTGAAGATAAAGCCGAATAAAATTATTTCAATGTTTTTCTTTTGAATAAAATTAAAACTTAATTCTTACTTTCAGTATTTTATGATTTTTTTTGTATGACTGTTTTAAGAGTGTATTTGTATATCAATATAGAAAATGAACACCAATAGCAAATGGTGTTGTTTTAGAGGGTTTCTTGGTTTATGTTTCCATTTTTATGCAGAGGCACATCACTAAAACAATTAAGTTATATTAAAATAATTCTATTGAGAGAGAGAGAGAGAGAGAGAGAGAGAGAGAGAGAGAGAAGGGGGAAGAAAGAGAGAGAGAGAAGGGGGAAGAAAGAGAGAAGGAGGGGAGAGAGATAGTGAAAAAGAAACTGTTTTTTTTTTGTTATTTATTAAAAGTGAAGTTAAAAAAATATTTGTAAAAAACTTTAATATTAAATCATGTCCAATGTTTCCATTTACAGATAAAAATTTTATGGAACTGGAATGGTGAATTGATACTAATACATTGGTAAGTTCTATGATTCTTTGTAACATACAGATCCCCATAAAGGGTCAATTCTTTTCTCTTTACATAAAGAATTTTAAAAAAAATTAATTTTTACCCGATTTTGTTACTGATGCTGACAGTCTAAAGAATTTTTTTCTTTTTACAATGATTCTTTTCGTTAATATACATGTGATATAATAAACAGTTATGAAATTGAGTTTAAAAGGGATTGAAGAAAAAAAAAGAGGAAATCTCCCTCTTTTTTGGTTGTTGCTTTAAATCCAAACTTTACATCAAAAAGTTTTCCACTGTGGATGGGTCCAGAATTCAAGAAAGAAGGGCAAGCAGTTTAGCCAAAGTGGATGTACTATATACAGTTTACACTTTATTTTATTTTTATTTTTTTAATTTTTATTCAATATATTTTTATGGAAAAAAAAAAAAAAATCAAAACAAAAAAAACTTCAAAGTCCACATGATGACCAAAGGTTATGTAGAAACTTTGAATGGCAAGGAGTGAACAGTGACACATTTTGGTCAAATAATCTATAAGCTTTTTATTTTATTTTTCAACAACTGTGTAAAAAGTTATATCTAAATTCCATACAAAATTTCATCTTTGTAAACCCAACAATAACGTTGAGAAAATGGACATACTGACTTAAGGATTTTCTCAGATAAGGAAATCTCAAAATAGATTTTGTTACTATTTGTACACAGCTACTCCATGTTTTTTTTTTCTTTCTTTCTACTGTGTGTGATGACAAAAGGAAAGGGAAAGAACTGCCCTCCCTGCCCTTCAAAAAACACACCTACAGTTGACATGTACACCAAAATATTAGCTATCTACAGCAGCAATGGCCAATGATCTACAAGTCAAGGGATGGAAAAGAGAGAGAAGCTTCTTTTTTTGTTTTAAGAATTTTTTTAAAAATTTGATTTTCTTTATTTTGACAAAGAAATATTGAAATCCCAGATTTGACTACTAGTTGGTTTAAAAGAAGAAAAAAAAATGTTTCAAAAAAGAAAAAAATGTTTCAGTATGAACTGAATAATAATAACAATAATAAAAAAGGTGTTAAGAAAAATGTTGTATTAAACATAAATAGAAAGCTTCTTCAGATAAAGTTGATCAGTAACTTTGATGTATTCAATGACGACAATGTTTGAATAGAGAACGACCAATGCACGCATAGATTGACTTAGAAGTTCCTGTATAAAAAAATTAAAAATCAATGATGCATAAAATACCTAAAACAAACTGTATTTAAAAAATGTCAACCTTCAATCGAGTCCTGGTTAAAAGTGCAGTAAAGGTAGCCTGAAGTCAAACAATGTTTAGACCTTATTTTTCCAATGCAGGTATCATTAAATGAACCAGGTTTTGGCCCATTTACCAAAACTTTTTTGTTCCCCAATGATACTTGCATCAGAAAAATAAGGTCTAAAAATATTGGCTTTGGGTTACCCTTACTATTCTTTTAACCAGGACTAATAAAATTCATAGAACCAAGAGAATATGTTTCTCTTGGTTCTATGAATTTTTAGCATTATATTTTCTATTATGAAGAAAGAAAAATTAAGAGAGAAGTAGAAAGAGAAAGAAAATAATTTAAATATAATCCTTTTGCAACTAAGCCACATGGAATTTTCTGTTTCCTAATAACAAATATTTTAATCAACTAATTACTTTTAAATCTTTATCAAAGTTGACCAAATTCCTATGGTTCACCCAAGCATCCCTAGATTTAGTATTTCATTTCCCATTTTGAAATAGGACACAAAGATGAGTTAACATGTGAAACCTTGTCAAAGTATTGAACAGAAACCCTAAGTGAAAACTTTATTTTAACCCCCTCCTTTTTTTGTTATTTTTATAAAAGAGGGTAAAATTTGTTTGCATGAAACAATTCTTTTTAAAGAGAAAACTATGCACAAAAACATAACAGAAAGGAAAATATTACAAATAACTGGTTTAACAGGAATTTCTTATGAAAAGATTATGTTGACTCTTTTTTTGTAGTCAGATCGATCATGTATATCAATCCAAAAGTCTGTGGTAATATGAAATATTTCAAATTAAATCTCACTGCAAAATTTTTTATAGGAAAATGTAGCAAATCCATGGTACCCAGTCAAAATTCCATCTGAATGAACTTGACAATTTTTTTTTTTTTTAAATTTGGTTACATAATAACTTAGCAATTTTGAGAACATTATATTTGTAGCCTTAAGCCATACTAAACTAAACTTATTAAATATCAATACCAAAATAATTTTCAGGATTTTCTCAATAAATCAAACTGAAGCTGTCGGTGTAAAGTTATACAATTATTCTAATCTTACCACAGTACTTAAAGTCAAATACATTTTTTATTTAACATTAGATACTTTTAAAGTATTTCCTTAGGTAAATATAAACTAAATTTTAAGATTAAACCTGTCTTTTGTTTTTGCTTTTCTTTGGTTTTCAGAAGAAAATCATTTTGTTAAAATTTGGCAAGAATAATAATAATAATAATAATAATAATAATAATAATGATATAAAATCAAACAAGAGACTAACAAAATGCCAACACACATCATAGATCTAATAGAATCATCAAGTGGTATGATTAGAAAAACATGGCAAGCAAATATTCCAGGGCAAATGCTTGGGTAAAAATTAAAATAACTACAATCTAAAAATCATTAACAGGAATTGAAATAGAAGATTTCATAATGAAAATATTGGAAAAGGCAAAAATAAGAAAGAAAAGAAAAAAAAAAATATCAGAACAGATAAGAAAACAATTTGAAAAGTCTGTATTGTTTTTTATGTCTAGGTACAAAAAGGTTTATTGTAAAATCTTGAGATACGATTTTACAAATAATTGATGGGATGCTAATAAAAAATGAAATAATTGAAATTAAAATGTTTAAAGAAAAAAAAAAAAGAAAAAAAAAGGTGGGAAGGGGAATGAAAAAAAAAAGGCTGGGAAGGGGAATGAAAAAAAAAAAAAAAAAAAAAAAAAAAAAAAAAAAGAGTCCTGAAAAGAACATGAAATACAACAAGTTTTACAAGATTTGAATTTTGAATTTCAATTTCCTCCAATCAAAAATGGTGTTTTGGGATGGAACATCATAAAATGGTTTCAGCAGACAATTTGAGATATTAGTACGGAGTTCACAAGAACAAGGTGGTTAAAATATTATAAAGGAGTCAAACTGACCAGCTATTGTATTCTCAAAAAATGTCTCCAACTTGGTTTTATCTCATTTTTCTTTCTTCTTTCTTTCTCATAAAATTTCTTTAAAAATGAGGAGGAGGTGGTGGAGGAGGAGGAGGATCTTAAACACTGCAGCACAGCCACCCCTGCCCGAATTTAAATTACAAAAGAACTCCCTGAGACAAAAATCGAACAGGGACAGCGTGAGGTAGTCTTTCCAGTAATATAAAACACATCAGTTAACAGAAAAAAAAAGAAAAAAAAAAAAAAAAAAGAAAAAGAGGGGGGAAAATACACAAAGCACCGACATATTACATGACTATGAAATGGTTTAAATACTGCCGCAATAACTCAGAATATATGGCTACTTACATATACTATCCATACTTAAGGGCCACAGAAAATGGGTTGAGTCTAGACAATATTATAATAAAAATTATTTTTTCTCTTTTTTTTTTTTTTAAATTTAGTTAACCTAAAAATGTGCTAATGATTCAAACCCAATTATTTTATCTCCACAAAAGGAACATTCATTTTTCTAACCTATTTAAAAAAAAACAAAAAAACAAAAAAATTTGAAATGATACTGAAAGCAGGTGAGACCATGAGGTGGTGCCTGTTAGCATGGAGTAAAGTATTTAAAATTTTTTTTTTAAAAAGCTGCCAAATGAACTTTCCTCTTGATTTTCTGTAGATTTATGGAGTCATTATGGTAAATAAATAGGCCTAGTAAATGATGACTGACGACGAGGAAAAATCATTAGGATTTGTGTATGTGTGTATGTAGATATTATATATATATATATATATATATATATATATATATATATACGGATGCTCAGAGACAACAACAAGCAAGGATTATACAGTCATTGTGGAACATAGGCCCAGGAATGGCAACAGTAACTAAGTTTGTAAAAAGAATACCTGAGAATTAGTGACATTTGTACAAAACATGGAATTATATTTATGTGAGTTCATGTAAGAGAGAAAGTTCAGTTTGTATGAAGTAAATTAACTTCTTTTTATTCCAGATTTTGAAGTTTTTATATTTTTGATCAAGACAAAACAATCGTACCTGATAATAAATGATTTTAATACTGAAAATTATCAATTAAAACTTTGCAGAAGGTACGATTTACCAGGTCTATTTCTCACAGAAGGTTGTGTGTGTGTGTGTGTGTGTGTGTGTGTGTGTGCTTGACATAGAAAAATGATTGAGTAGCAGCAGCAGCAGCATTATTGTTCCACTCAAACTGGGAATTAACTTGGTTACTTGTCCTCTTCCAAAATCTTAAAATATTTCATTTTTTCCCCTTATTTTTTGAATTACTGTATTTTGCCGCACAGTAAATTTAGCAGGAATTATTAAGTGTGTACAACAATTTCTAGCAATCTTTTTGGAAATGAGAGACTGAGTACATGATTAAAAACCGTTTTGCACACACATAATATATCATATATACATATTCCTTCTAAAGTTGCCTAGAACATTAAACTAGGGCAGTTCATAGAACCTTAACCCTAGAAGGGCAGGGTTAATTGGGTTATGTTGCAAAATACAGCAACTTTTATTTATATCCATGTAATTTCAGGATCAGTTATTCTTTTGAGGTTTTACAACATCAGAAGATATTTAAAAAAAAAAAGCCAATTGGTTTTCAGTACTAAAGAAAATTTGCTCTAACAAAGAAAAGTATTAAACCAAACTAGAAATCCATTAATTTTTTTCTTATATATATATATATATATATATATATATATATAAAAAGTATTCAATCTGGTTTGAAAACAAATTCCAAGTAAAATTTCATATTAATAACAATTTCAGAATGAATAACAAAGTTTTGGTAAAACATCCTTTGTGTATGTGTGGTGCATTAAATCAATTAATTCATTATGTGGAAGGTATTTTAAGAAGAATAGGGAAACAGAAGGCATTATAATCACACACACACACACACACACACACACACACACACATTGCTACTGCTGCTATGCTATGATGAGTAGGGAAATGTTTTATTTCATGTTTGCAAATATTTAACAAATGTGTCGTCACCAAACCAAACATAAATAAGAACTACAGAAAATAATAGATTTTCAAAGTATCTGCACTAAAGGAATGCAAGCCATGGTCCAAATTGAGATAAATATTAATAGCTGTTATTATTAGAGCCAATTAAGGCTTTAAAACCTGCCGTTGAAGATAGGAATGAAAAAATTCTAACAAATATTAATTTTTAATTAAAATAAAATATTTTCAGGCATAAACTGAAAATCAGTTTGGAGACATTAATGGTGAAAAATGTCAAACATAACACAAATATGAAATGGATCTCATTTGGTTTTGTTATAGAAAAAGAAAATATTAAAGAATAATGAATTTTTTTCTTTTTTGCTTGCTTCTTTCAGATAATAATAAAAAAAAAATTTAAAAAAAGATTTTATCAAAATATGTGATGAGTAGATTAAAAGAATGCAATACTCATCTCTGAAAGTCATCAAATGGCAAAACTTTTTGAAATTAATTCTTTTCTATTTGAAAAATGTTTTATTTATGTAAAAAACAAAACAAAAAACTGAGAACTTCTAAGAAAGACCGAATAGAAATTCACTTGGCAATTTAAAACTTTAATAGAAATTTTAAATCTTAAAATTCAACATTTTTTTCTTTCTTAGTAACAAAATTATTTTTTCTGCATAATTATCTGCAGCTGCATAAAAATGGTGTTTCATTTCTGCTTCTGTGGATTATGGTTTTTTAAATTCTTCTGTGGATTATGTTTTTTTAAATTCTAATATAGTTCAGGTTAAAAACATAGTAAGTGTAACCCAAAGCCAAACCTTATTTTTTTAAAGACATTTTTCTGATGCAGGTATTATTGGGGAATGGGGAACATTTTGGTAAATGGGCCAGACTTTAGCCCAATCTCCAATGATATCTGCCTCTAAAAAAAAGTTTGGCATTCAGGTTACTCTTATCACACTTAACTTGTCTAATAAAGTTGTTATTTTTTTTACCATGCTTTGTACAAATGTAGAATAGGCTGACTCCAAAATAAAAAAAAATTAAAAATTATTTTTAAAAAAATTGAAAAATGACCAAGTATTGATTATTAAAATAACAAAAAAAAAACTTATAAGTAATATATATATATATATATATATATATATATATATATATATATATATATAGCTTATATATATATTACTTATATAATGCTTATATATATATTACTTATATAATGCTTATATATATATTACTTATATAAAGCTTATATATATAATGAAATTAAGTAAAAAAAATTATCTGAAGAGGGTGTGATGAAAACTAATTTTTGAATCATGTGAAAAACTTAGATAAATTGATAAAATTGATTTCATTTTTCTTTCTTTGTCGTTCTTAAAAAAAGGGGAGATAATCAGGGAACTGACGTTTATGCTGTGGCCCTGTAAAATGATTTTTTTCCCTGTTACTGATTATGGAGAAAAAAAAAAAAAAAAAAAAACCCAGATAAACAAGGACAAATTGTTGTTATATACACTCAAGCTATAATAATTTACAGCTAGGGTTAAAAAAAATAAAAATAAAATAAGAGCCATGTTTGCCCAGACAAAATAGTAATAAAAAAAAGTTTAATACTAAAATGTATTTTTTTTCTTTTTAGAACTGAATAACTAGGAATTAAATCTGGTAGGCTTGGCTGTAAATACTTTCTCTCCTACAGTAGCAAACTTTTTTTCTTTTCCTTGCTCTGTTTTTATGTACCAGCAAAATGAGGTTCAGCCCATCTATTCAATGTATTCTCTTATTTAGCTAAATTCCTTTTCTTATAAAAACATTTTTCTTGTCTTGTCAAGCTATTTTCTTTCTTTCTTTCTTTCCTTTTTTTTTTGTCTCAGCATTCCATACCAGCGAGGGGTGAGTTGTGATTGAATAATTATATACATATAGAAAAAACAGATTCTTGAAAAATACCCGCATCTGTTGGAGAGGTTTAGTCTGTTTACCCTTAGAGTAAAGGCAATGACCATCTCCTTTCTCACTTGTTTTTTTTTTCTTTTGGAGGAGGAGTAAGGTGGGAGGCTGGGAGTTTGGAGGGGTGGGGAATAGGGGGAAGGGTAGAGATTAAACCAACCAACCCCAAATTGATTTTTTTGTATTTTGTTTTTTTGTATTTTGTTTTTTTTTTCTTCTTTTTTACACCCCACCCTGATCCACACTAACTGTAGAGTCCTGATTTTTTTGTGGTAAGCATGTTACATCTGGTATTGATGATTCACCGCTTCCACTACTGCTAAGATCATTATCCTCAGCAGTGGGGGTGGTGGTGGTGGTGGTGGTGGGCCAAGGAGCTCCATCCATTCCAATATTAGCTGTCCGGTTTTCTTTGGTTTGGACAATATCAGAATTAATATTGTTGCCATGGTTGTCACTTGTCAAGCCACAGCTCTGAGAAAACTCAGTTGGCCCTGGTTTTGGTGAGGTATTTTTAGGATCTGAATCAATATCAGAGCTGCCTGATGGGCAGTTGGTTGAAATGACATCTGAAGAAGAAGAAGACTTATTAGTGGTCATACTTGTTGAAGATGGGGTCAGTGTTGCTGACAGAGGAGGTACTGTGGCAGTGCTTGAGGTGATAATGCTGTCACCATTTGTATGAGGACCTGAGGTAGTAGTAGTAGTAGTAGTAGTAGAAGCAGGATATAGATTGGTACTGTTCTGATGAAGTGTTCGTATGGAAGAGTGCTGCTTTTGGTCACCATGTGGACTACTGCTGATGGCTGAATGATTACTTGGGGTGACATCTTGAGGAGGGAGATATGATGAAGAAGAAGACATAGAAAAAGATTGTGCACTTGTTTCAGGAAAAGGTGAAGAGGTTGACAACAATGATAACTGATTTTCCCCGTTACTGGGGTGAGAACAAGAACTATTTGCCCTGCCATGATGAAATCCTTCCACGACAGGATTGGGAAGGAGGCTTGAGGTAACAGGTTGTACATTACAGGAGCCAGGTCCATTTCCCATGGGAAGGCCCCCTGCATTGTTACTGTTCAGTGTTGTTGAATTAGAGATATTGTGACCAGATGCCTGGGGAATAACTGATGAGCTGTTGTCAATCGTATCAGTTGCATCTTTGTTAGTGTCACCCAAATCTGGACTGTGCTCATTGAGTTCTAACTTGGTCTCAACTTTATTGTCTTTACAACTATTTTGGGAGGTAGACTCTTTCAATTCAGGTTGGTTTTCATGCTTTTTACTTCCAGACAATAGAGGCTCCATTTGTTCTGAACCCTGGTAAATAAATAAATAAAAAATAAAAATTAGAATATGAGTTGACAACATGACAAAACAACAATAACACATGTATAAACTGATAAAACAACATTGGTTTATAAAAGTTTTGGCAGGAAAACTGAAACACTTTTTTCTTCCAGTGTCACCATCACATAACTTTTGATGCTTTAAAGTTCATGGAAGTGTTCATGATGTAATTGTTGTTGTTGTTGTAGGATGTAGACTTGGTTACCAGTTCAAATCCTCAACAAGGTGCAAACACCACTGGGAAAGGTATGAATCCAAGTATTCTCTCACCAGCTATAAGTAAATAGTAGGACAGACTGGGCTCTAACCTTGATATGGCAACCAGTCTAGAAGGAAAACTGAATTTAAACCAGTTGTAGACCTGGAGAAGAATGGGCCCCAGACACACTGCATAAGTAGCGCTCCTTTGACCAAACCAGATTACAGGATAAATCTCATAGAAAATACAAAAATTAAACTATAAATTTAAAACAAAAAATAAAATAAATTAGAACAATCTATATCTTGAGGCAAAAAAAAAAGAATTTGAATATTAACTATAATTCTAAAAATTTGCAAATAATTGTTACTGATCCTTTTTAAGTAAGAATGCTTGGAGGTAAGATTTTGTTTTTTAACATTGTGGCCTGTAAAGTAAAATAAACAAACATAAACATATAATAATTATTAATGGCAGTTGAAATATTTTTTTTGTCTAGGGAAATTATATCTAAGACAGAATATTCAAACATTTAATAAAAACAATTTTAAAGTAAACGAAATAGTGGAATAGCATTATTTCAAAGAAATTACATGTAATTAAAAAAAAAGACAGAAAAGTTGACAAGTTCAATATTACAAAAGAACATTATCATTAATATTATTACTATTCTTTTTCCATGATGAAAACAAATATAAAAAGTAATATAAAATCCATGAAATTTAAAAAAAAAAACTAGATTATTAACAGTTGCTATTTGACATCATCATCAGCAGCAGCTGACATGAGCCAATGAGAGAGAAGCATTGCTTGCAATGTTAAATTGAGGAGAATATTGGCCAATAATTGCCAACATTTTGGAATTTGGGTTTAATGGTTTGGTTTGGTTTGGTTTCTTTGTTTAATAGCATATCAAAATTTGTGGATTATTTAATGCCAGAGCTATCCTTGTAGAAGAACAGTAGTGATATTATTTAACCCATACCTGGGTTGGAATGAAGGATTCATAACTTTCCCAAAGGTATTGGTCTGAAAGTGAATGTAATAGCGTGACTGGAGTTCAACCTCTCTTACTATTATGTTGCAGTCCAACACATTACCAAAAGTTTAATGATATAAAATACATTCAATTTATTAATGTATACACACAAGTTTATATGCAGTTTAGACAAAACTACACACAGTGACAATGGATTATAATCTGCTTGCACTAATCAAGAAAAAAAAAAATTAATTTTGGCTTTTAGTTTTTTTTTCTCTTCTGTCCCCAATCTAGATGAAAATTATTTGTGATAATATATATTCTAAACTTGAAGAGATTAAACTTAAAATGGTTTCAATTTATCTTTCTTTTAGTAATTATCAAATAATTCTATCAAGTCCATAAAAATATTCATTAAAAAAAATTAAAAAAAGAAATTTATTTAGGAAATGATTTCTTTAGTTTATAATTATTTATCTATACTATTATTAATGCCATAATTATTTGTGTATAACATGCACCTTTCTTTCCACATTTTTAAGTCTAAAAGTTATGAGTGTGCATTAAACACAAGAACTAAATATTAACTTTTTTTTTTTTTCAGAATATCTTAACACAAATTTGGGTGTGTAAATAAACGGTAACAATAATAATATTACTATCGCTACTACTACTGCTTATAATAATAATAGGAAGAAAAAAGAAAAAGAAAAAGAAAAAAAAATGGAGGTAGTTATTTTTGTTCTTCTAAATATTCCAAAGGTCTGTCAAGGAAGATGGCAAGAAGATCTGTGAGGAGGAAATTGAAATTGATGAAATCTGAGAGAATGAAAAATTTGGTTCCCTAACTTTGTGACAGCAATGACTATTAGCAGGTAATTCTAATAAATAATACAGGGAATACATGAAATACACTTGTGTATATACATTTATAGTACTAAAATACCTTTTTAATGATGGAGAGAGAAAAAAAAAATTTTTTTTAGGAATAGCAATAATAAAAATTTCTATAAACCAGTTTTTCATTTGTCTGAAATTTTTTTAGATGAGGTTTGATGTGTATTATTTTGATTTTTGAACTGTTGTTCTCATCTTTATTGTGGTATGTAAAATCACAAGATTTCAGCCACTTTATCTTCTGGTTCTCTTCAGGTGTTCCTTGTTTTGTGACAGTTTTCAATTGAGTTTTTCTATCTCCATAGTTGTAATGTATTGGGTCAAAAACTGGCAGAAGACGGGGGACATCTGAAGAAGGCCAAAGGATACAGTGGACCAAATGTTTATTTTTACACAAATAATATCAAATAGATACGGGATACATTACAACAATGGAGACAGAGAAAAACTCAATTGAAAACTGGTATGAAACAGGGAATATCTGAAGAAGTCCGGAGGATACAGTGGACAAAATGTATTTTTACATACCACAATAAAGATAAGGACAACAGCTCAAAAAATCAAAATAATACAGTTTCTTTTTTGTTTAAAGTTAATATTTTGATTTTTTGCATTCACGCAAGTATTTCATTTCCTTAAATCCTAAAATAAAAATGATTCATAAAAATAATACATATTTTATACATAATCTTTTAAATTTTGCAGTTTAATAGTTTTCTAAAACTTTATTCAAATTTAGAAAATTTTTACTCATAATAATAAAGATTTGTAATGATCAAGTATAAATTATTGGAATCTTAATGAAACAATCAATTGAATGATCCAGTGGTGAGGCTACATTACCCCAATGTCTCAACCGAAAAGCACATTATTCTGGTATGAGTTCACTGAGCGTTCATACAGTTTACAATAGAAAATCAATATCTGTAAAATTCATTTGGGACGTACACAAAACAAATAACTTCAACGGATACAATAACGTTTCATATTTTTTAGTTTGTGCTACAAAATGAGAGTCAGCTTCTCAAAATGATGTGACAAATAAAAATGCATGCTTAAAAGAAGGTTAGATTTTAAGATTAGAATGATGGCTGGGTCAAAGGTTCAAAATAACAAAATAAAAAATAAAAATAAATAAAAATCCATCAAGTGCCATGCAAAGTAAGAAGCAAGAAAAAACAAAAAAACCAATTCAAAACCAAAAAGGACAAAATATTTTGAGAGCCACATTGAGCCTTTGATCTAGAGAGAGAGAGAGAGAGAGAGAGAGAGAGAGAGAGAGAGAGAGAGAGAGAGAGAGAGAGAGATCAGATTCTTGTCCTGAGATGAAGAAATTCTATCAATCACATAGAATGAAGTGTTACATATAAAAAAAAGGTATATAATAACTAAGGTACAGTCTAATAACTGTGCATATATAAGTTTTGATGCTTTGAGTTGAGACAAACATCTGAAAAAAGTTTTAATTTACCAAATAACCGTTAGTATTTGTTTTAGTGGACTGTAGTTAACTTTAATCTATATTTGTTGATAGTTGAATAAATTAAGTAGAACTGTAAAGATACAACTTGTTTAACATGAGTTATAGAAAAAATAAACTGATTTTCATTAGTCATTAAATAAAGTAAGTTATTAGCTGGGCATTTGTATTTCAATAGAAAATAACAAGTCTAATAGTCTTGTAATCTGAGCCGGAACAATTGGAACTAAAAGTAGTTACCTGCATGTCTCCACCTCTTTCTTCATTTCCTTTACCTCTGTCGCCTCCACCGTTTCCCACCATACCTTCGTCAAGGCAGGTAGACATATAGCTGGTTGCATGTCCATTGGGTACATGGCCATTTAGGCCACTGGTAATCTGGAAACCATTGATAAGTGTACCACTGGAAGTAAAGATCAAACTCCCTCCACCCTAGGAAAATAACACAAACAGTGAATTAGTTGAATGTTTGTCTTGTCAGCTATTGGCTCTTATATACAAGTAATGAGACATTTAATAGAATTCATGAATAGTGTGGTAGATAAGAAATTTCCAGGCAATGTAGGATATATGTTAGTTGACTTATATATATATATATGTACACTTGTACAGCTTTCATCACTGGATGAAATTGAAGGTTTCAAACTCATTTTTATAGTAAATGTACTATTCTGTATAATAATCAACATTATAGAATATCAAAAATATCAATTTTCTGGCTCAAAAGGATCTCACCCCACCCACCAAACCATCTAAAAATCAGGAAGTTTTATTTTCTTTTTAAATAGAAATGAAGATATCTCTTTATGTAGGCTTTATTTATTATAAGATAACTAATTATGTTAGGAAAATTTGATCGTAAAAATTTTACTTTAGAAAAACTTATAAAAATATGAAGAGATTTTAAGATTAAAAGTAAAAAATTAAAATAAAATAAAATAAAAAAATTCTCAAACTACAGAATTTAATCAAGTAAAACCAAAACATGAAAACAATCTGAAACAACATTAATAAAAACAATGTTTGAGATTTCATGTTTGTTTCAATTTTTTTTTTTTTTGGTGAAAACTATATATATAAACATTATTATTATTATTATTATTATTGACCCAAGAAAGTAATTCCAATCAGTGTAAATGTTGTCTTTTCAAGGAATTTAATATGCTGAAATAATACTGAAAATTAAAATGGAAGACAAAGATAATTTATTTATTTCTCTGTTATATTAAATATTGTCATACTTGTACTACCCAGCTTTGTTTAAGAAAAAAAAAAGTGTATATTGCCCTAAGTTGAACTCATTATCAACTCTGTGGATTAAGTTGAATGGTTTCAAATCAAGGTGATTGATAAAAAAAAAGAAAAAAAGGTCTGTCAAGTGTTTGTCACTCTCTTTTCACTGGGGGTGAGAATTTAAAGCTCTCAACAGTAACACGTAAAAATTTGTCGCTGATTTTTGATAACAAATTGAATCTTTTTTTTTTTTTTATATATACCTTTCACACACAGATTAACTTAAGTTTATTATTTAAGAATACTGAAGTAAGCATAATGTTAATTTATCATATTTAAACTAGCAATATTTTATCTTCATTGTAAAAACAAACATTTTTGTTGCAAAATTCATAAATATAGTCATTAAGAAATTTGTCACTAAGTTAATTTAAATTTAATATTTTTCTATAAGTTATTGTTCTACATAACAAAAATCATTAACTATGAAATTATATTTTTAGGAATAATCTATGTATTTCTTTTAAAGAACTAATATGTATTTTTTTGAAGAAGTATATTGAATTTTTCTGCCCTTCATAAAAAGATGAATGGAAGAGAAGACATGTGAAATGTAAAATGACAATTATTGAAAAGAATTATCACACTAAGTTATAATTCAGTAAATTTAATTTAATATTTGGGTAATTCCATGTCAAATCATCCAGAAAAAAGGAAAATTCTCACCCACACACTTCAATTTTTCAGAAATTTTTTCCAGGTGTGGATTATGTTAACATTAGACGATCCCCAAAATTTGAGCTTCCAATTCCAAAAATTGATGGAGTTATGTCGATTTTTAGCTATCCAAATTTAGTGGGGTTACAAAAAGTCACAATTTTTCACGACCCCTCACCAAATTTGGAGAATTTAAAATCAACATATTTCTGCCAATTTTTGGAATTGGAAGCTCAAATTTTTAGAATTGGCTAACTTTATTATAATCACCACTTGGACAAAATTTCAGAAATATTGAAGGAGGCGGGTGACATGGCCTGGATAATTTGACATGGAATTACCCATTTGCAATTGGTATTTAAAATTTTAAAGAGAAAAAGACATTATTGTCTTTCTCTATTAGATTTTTGGAATTATTTTAAACATTATTAAGAAATTTGTTACAAAGTTAACTCAATTTTTTTCTTTAAGCTATTGTTCTTGGTAATAACGAATATCTTTATCATAAAAATAATCTTTTAATGAATAATTTGTTTTCTTTATAACACGTATTTAAAAACTTTGTAAGAAACCAAAAAATGAATGTAAATTTTTGCCATACAATTGTTCTTAAAAATATACTGCAAAAATTTAAAAGAAGACAATGTACAGAAACAGTATTTAAAAAAAATGTATGTTGAATTTTACTAGCATTTAAAAAAAAATACTGTAAACGTATTTATTAAAAAGGAATGATTGAGCTCCTCTCTCGTAAAATATGATTATTAATAACAAATGAAAAGTAAACCTATTTTTCATTAGGTAAAGTGGGTGATCAATTTTATATAGCAAAATGAACCCCACTGTAAAATCTTAAGTAAAATAAAAAATTATATAAAAAAAGAAAAAAATGGATAATAAACTGAAAAAAAAAAAAATAAATAAATAAAATAAATTTTTTAAGTTAAAATAAATTTTTTAAGTTAAAATAAAATATTTAGGGGTGGGGTGACAGATCTGAAGCTCTGATAGAGAAGACAAAATGTGTCAATTTTTTCTACTGCTAAGTTAATAAAAAATGACATTTATTAAGAATTTTATCAGATAAAATAATTATCTTAAGTAAATGTAAATTATTTTACCACTGTTCTTAAATCAAATCTTAAAGATCAAGTCCATTGATCATTCTGTCTGTAGTGATATTGTGGAAATCAACAGAAGGAGGAGGAGGAGGAGGAGGAAGGGTAAACTTGCAAGTAAAGGCAAGAGATAAGAGAAAGGGTACTGTCTGTGGCAATACTTGTAACATGGGCCTCTTGCTCTGTACCAATTGCAACAGAGACTATTACTTACACCAGTGCAGTCATAGCAAATGTTGCTGTAAGGACATTTCTATCAGTTTCCTGAGATGCTAATAATAAAAATAAAACTGTAACAGACTACAGACCAATTCTATTAACATGCAAGATGATTAACCTGTGTTTAAAAACTATACAGATTTTAAATTCCCACTTAAATTCTTATGTCTAAACCTTTCAGACCTTAGAATTTATGGTCCATATAATTTTTACAAAATAATAAGTTTAGTGAATATTTCTTTAAAAATTCAGTACCCTCAAAAAATGGTGTAGCAATTATAATGATCAAAATGAGGTTTGTGTGTTTTCATCTTCCCTAAGAGCAAGAATGAGGGTTAAAAAGAAAACATCCCTGATAAACCAAACACTGTTATTTGTGAAAGGCAATTTTCATTTGAATATGAAATGGTAGTCATTCAAGGAAAACTGTATGACTGAAAAAATCTTACATTGATATTTGGTCATTTGCTAAATTAGAGGCAATTTTCTATATGAAAAAGTTTCATATATTGTTGATGTAATCAAACAATTAAATGGTCAAGTAATTTGAATTGGACGTGACAACAGGACCAACCAATCTTTATTTCAAAAAATTTCACATTGTTTATGAAAAGCCCTGGCTAACTAAAAATGGCTTGTACTTACTTTTTGATTATGTCCACCTTTTTAAAAATATTCAAAATAATTGATTGCTAAAGCTTTTCTAACCTGAAAAGACTCAATTTGTTAATCTATCAAAATTAACTAATCTGCTAGTTTAATAAAAACTTGTTGAGTGACAAAAAGTTTCCCATTGTTTCAAAAAAATATTTTTTTTTTTGTGATCAAATTGTAACGGCAATTAAAACACATTAAATGAGGAGGATACTAGTGAAATAGTTAATTTTGTTGAAAAAGTTTTGAAATTTTAGAAAATTGTCAGTGTCAAAGAAATATATTGTGGCATTATGAAAAATGTTGTGTACCCCCCCCCCCAGTATAAAAAGATAATATCATATTTAAATGAACATCTAATATTTCTTTTTGATTTTAGAAAAATGACAAAATAGAAGGAAACAAGTAAAAAGAATGAAATCATTAATAAAAGATACTAATTTACCAATTGAACTTTAATGGTTAATGGTTTAATTGATTGTAGATATTTGCTAAACAATGTTTAATTTTATAACATTTAGTGAATTTACCACAGATTATTTAGAAAGTGAATTTGGAATTTAGAAGTTGTTGTGGTGGATATTTCATAATAGTCATTGAAAAATTTCATATTGAAAAAACTAAACTACTTTTTAAATTAAATGTTGATGCCAAAGAATACAACTTTGATTGAAGCCATAGCTCAAACATTTGGTAACTTACTAGACCTTAAAACTAAGATCTCTAAAGATATCAAAATGTGTCTTTTGTATATAGCAGACTATGTTGTAAGAAAAGATTGTCCAACAGAAGAGGAAATATTTAATAATACTAGTTTTTAATTTTTAAAAATAGGACATTTTTTGTTTTTTTAAGAAATAGATTGTGATAATTTAAAATTTTCACTGGATATCAAAGTTCAGTGGGTCTTTTTCTGTTTTGGTGTTAAATTGAAGACTTGCAGAAATTCTTTGACAAAAATCTTTATGTCACTTTCTGATATGCATTATTTCAATATGGAAAGAGAACATGAAAGAGAATATTGTCAATTATTTTTCAAAAACAATTATTTGTTTGATTCACCTAAGGCAACCAGTACTAAGTTTTGAAATTTTCATAATTTATATTTTTTCAAGTAGGAAACCGAGTACAGAAGGTTATTTTTGTTCTTTGTACATTTGATTTTATGGAAATAAGTTAATAATTGTAAGCTGCTTCTTTAATAATATGTATAGTTGCTATTTAACTAATTACTGGACATTACTTACAAATCCCTTACTAAAAATTCTCTATAATAGTTATTTAGTTTTTCATATTTAAATTGTTTCAGCATTAAAATAAGTGTAACAATAAAGTTTCAATTTTGAGAGTTATGTTGGCTTAAAAGATGGGGGGTGGGGGCAGTGGAAGAATCAAAAGATCAGCACCATACACACATAAAAAAAAAAAAAAAAAAAGCATCTGGGATTGCTCACTGCAAAAAACATACAAGAAAAACCAAAATGGTGGCAAGTGGAAGTTAAAAACTGGCTCATGCAGTTTGTGTGGTGAAAAAGTTTATCTTGTGAGAAAGACAATAAAATCATTCTTGCACAAAAGCATATTTCCTTAAATTATACACATTTTCTATCTCAATTATAATATCATACATGAAACACTGAATCAGAATATTTTCAAGCAATAGATGTAGCCTCACCCTTTAATAACACCAAAAGAATTGGAGCTACTAAACATTCAAGATGTTTTTTCCTTCTGTTAACAATAAAGATTGTCTATTAAGGATAAAAATTAAATAACAATGTCTCAAAATAACAAAGAAAATATTCAAAATAGTTTAAATAAAATCTTGTTGCCATCTACATTATTTTATTAGTGGCCACAGACTCTCAATACTGACAAGAGACCATTTTATTGCCACAGTTTTGGTGGAGTTAATTGACCTACTAACCAAGTCTTTTCTCATTTATTATACTGTAATTATCTGTGTATAAGACACACTATTTTTCCAGAGTTTTCAGCCCAAAAGTTTGGGGTGCATATTATACAATTAACTTTTTTCTGGTCACATACCTCACCATATTTGGGGCAGGATGTCCAAAAGTTATATCTATAGTCCAAATTAATGTGTTTTATGCCGTTACAGAGAAATATCAACTGGAATGTGTGTTTGTCTATAATTTTGTTTATCATAATGTGAGCTTATTTTTACCACAAGCTGGCTGCATTTTTGTGTGAACATGTCCATGTGTTTGCTCTAAATACTTTAAACATTTTGTGTTTTAATATATAATGTAAACTATATAAATTCTTATTCAGTATGAACCAATAAAAAGTTGAACAAATGCTAAATTTAGCTGCTACAAATTCTAAAATATCAGTGTGTATTATACAGAAGAATTATTTCATAGTCTAAAGTTCTAAGTGTGTGTTATACAGAAATAATTATGGTATTCATACTTTTTTTTTGGGGGGGGGGGGATATTCACAAAGCATCAGGGATCAAAGTTGTTTTAGCAAAAAGACAATAAAAAATAAAATTAAAAAATATTATGCAAGTAGGTCTGTTTGATTTACCTAGCCATTTACAAATTTAATAAACATCAGATTCAAATTAACTGGAGACACTTCATTTCGACTCTTATTAGGTGGTTTTACCAATGAAAATATTTGCAAATAAATAGGAGATTTAATTTTGAGGCAGAATCATACAACAAATATTAGTTTAAGAAAGTTTCTTAAATTCACTAATGTATCAATAAAATATAATAAAACTAATAATCTGTACAGTAAAATATATAATTACCAATGAGTAGATTTAAATTACCCTAGACCAGTGTTTCTCAAACTTTTACCCTCATGGACCCCTTGGAATAGTTTTCATGTCTCAGGGAACCCCTTGCATGAAAATTATTATAAGCCATTATTAACATATTTATTAGTTTCTCGCAGAACCCTACGGTTATTGAGGAACATCGATTGAAAAACACTCACCTATATTTAGAAAAATATTTTTTAAAGCAATCAACACGATTGTTTTAACTTTTTAAAATGTAGTTATTATCTTCTCAATGTCATGTATTTACAAAAACAAATATGTGCGAAATCTTAATTGTATTTTGAAATTCAATAAAAATGATATTCAGAGTTAAATAAAAAGTACAAATCTCGGACATATTGTGTACTGCGAAAGATATTCAGGAATAAACCAAAGGGTGGAACAATTGAATTCCACAGATTATTTTCTGGGGTGGAAATCTTTAAAAACACCCTAGACTTGCTAGAGACCACACGTTAAGTTTACTCTCCCAATGACACCTCACTTAAACTACAAGTAACCACCTACTACGTAATTGGGCAAAACAAACCACAGGCAAATTGTTTATAGCCCCCCCCCCACTAGATTCATTCTTCCTCATCCAGTATTCTGATTAAAATGTTGGTTCACATTTGGCGCCATGATTCCAAGATACATCCCAAAGAGATATCAACGGTGCCATAGGGCCACACTTCTCCTAGTCAGGTTTCCATAGAATAGTTAAAGATCCCAGTCTGCCCTCTACTATTTACCAATAGCTGGAGAGAGAATAGTTGGATTTGTACCTTTCCTAAGTGTATTAGCACTATGTGAAATGGAAATAACCTAGTCCTGGATTTGAACTTGGTTCATGGTGCCCATTTCTTCATGAGTACCTCTTCTTATTATAGTCTAAAACTTATCTTTTCTTCTTATGCCACTATTGGAAGCTTCTTGTTTAAAGTAAAAAGAGAATTGTTTTTTTGTTTTTTACTTTAATCTGAATTGTATCAGAGGAATTATCTTTCTCTTCATTCTTGCAGTGGACAAAGGAATCCAGTATTACTGAAGAATAATGATCTTGTTTTTTAAGAATGGCAGTGCCATCTAAGCCAGTTCTTAAAATGCCATCATGAAACAATTAAGTAGAAAGAAGAACATTTTCTGCCTTTCCATTATGTTAATTTTTTTTTTTAGCTTGGCTTTTAATAAGATTGAAACAAAAATATAATTTTAAATTTTTTACTAGATTATTAAAAAAGAGAAAACAGAAAAATATATAGAAGGAAAGAAATAGAAATATCTAAATATGAAAAAGATTACTAAAAAAGAAGCAAGAGTGATTTGTGCTACACTTTTGTTGACAGTTCCTGGGCATTTTTATCATTAATTCCTTTGGCCCCTAATTATTTTTCACATGTAATGTAAGATAACTCTAATTGCAATGTTTTTACCACTCATTATCAAAAATGTAAAATAAAGAATAAACAATTAATGTTTATATCTTATATATATGAAAATAAAGAATAGGTAATTCAGCACAAGTTGTATCAAATAAATGATATAACATGGGGATACAAGTTACTACAAATTATCAGGGAAATTCAGAAAAAAACTTCTGATTCAAGCTGGTAGTTTGAAATATTGAAAAACTTTTTATTCATCCTAGTATTATTAATATCATTAAGTCAATGATTTTAGAAGAAAATCATATTGAACTGCAAAATACCTGACTAGAGGACATTAATCAAAAAGTGAAAAGAAGGCAAATGGTTTTATACTAATCTGTTTTTATAAATAGGAAAATCAACTAAAAAGGGAAAACAACAAATGTCTTAGCTTATTTCAAATTCAAAGAAAGGAATTTATGGATTGTAAACACAAATTTTTTTCATCCATTTGAAAAGAATGTAATTAATAGAATAATTACTATTTTTATAATTGTACATATGCAATCAATTTATTGGCAAATTTAACTATAACTAGTAAAAAATTGATAATTTTAAGAGAGTAGTTGATCAATGAGTGGTTATAGTAAAAGAAAAAAAGAAAAAAGAAGATGCCAAGAGTAAGGCCACAAAAAGAATGTATCTAATAAAGAACAATGCCAAGTTTTAAATTTCTAAGAATTAGCAATATTTTTGTTGTAAAAAAAATAAAAATTAAGTTCATATTTATCTAAGAATTTTTTTTTTCAGAAACTAGCAATATAGTTAAATAACATTACTAAACAATCATCCCTCCCTCACTGATTTTTATATTTGACTCTTGTAGAAAGAGCATGATGAACTTTTCCACCTTTGTTTTGAAAACACTTGAAATTCAAAAAAGGTTCAGTTTACATTTATAACAGCAAACAATGCTTATCAGGTTAATGTAAACTAACAAGACAATAATTGTTTCAATGGATTTTGTCTGAAGGAAAAAGCTTGAAAAATTACAAGCAGACTGGAAAAATCATGCCATTCCAGTACAAAAAGCAAATGTTAGTAAAAGGACAGTTTGAAAAAAATATAATAATAAAAATAAGACAAGTGTTTTTTTGTTTTAATCCACTGCATAGATATAGTAAATAAAATGTCTTACCTTTGCATCTGAATTTTCATTTTCTGAAAGACGAGTAAGCATTGGTGTGCGTGACTCCAGTTCGTGGACTCCAGTCAATTCTGTACTATCAAGATTGTGCACATGACCATTGCTGCTGATGTGGCTTGTAAGGGAAAGGCTTTGTGCCGTACAACACCTAAGTAGATAGAACACAAAAAGAAATAACTATTTTGCTATCACATCATATCAAAAGGAACAAAGTTTCATTATCATATCACATCATGAATTATTTATTTATTTTAATAACATTTTATGTTTTTATGCTATTTTAATGATAAAATACAAATCTCAAATTGAACAATTTGATTTCTAAACCTCATTTTATGATGATTTTGACAAAAGCAGTAGAACACACACACTTGATCTCAAGAACTGTGTGTGTATATGATAGTGATAACTGGGATGATGCTTCTCTCTTATGATATTGATTTAGAAGAAACCTCATTAACCAATTGCAAATCATAGACTAAGGGGCTATGATGAGATGGCTATCCATCTCATCATAGTCTCAATTTTTTAAAAAATACTTTTTAAGTACCCCCACATAAAACCATGTGTAGCTTTAAAACAAAAATTAGGAGTTAACTTTTCATAAGAATAATGACTAAAAAATATATAAAATTCCTTACCTTCGACATACAATAAAGAAAATAACAGTCACAATAAGGGCCAGAATCCCAACAATGATCCCAATAATTATTCCTGTCCGAGAAGAAGTACCTTTGCCTTGGTTAGGGGCTGAAAAATAACAATTTTAAGTTTTTTAAATTCATTTTAATTACTTACCAGGTTTAGAAAACTAGTCATTTTTTATAAAGAAAAAAAAAAAATAATGTTTGAAGTTCTGAGTAAATTAAAAAAATAATAATAAAAAAAAATAAATTATAATGTTTTTAATTGAATATCTGATTTAATTGACTATTCAGGTTTTAAAATTTAAAAATAGAAGAAAGACCCATGTGCGTCATGGTTTCCAGAAAGAACTTTTTCTATTTTGCCACCAATTTTGCTAGTGAGTATAAATAGACCAAAACCCCCAGCACTAATCAGTAGCAATCCAACAGTTTCACAATACAGATGAACCAAAAGTATCAGACTCAACATTTTATGACCATAAATAAGTTTTATCTTCTAAGGAATTTCACAACTGACATGTAAATAAGCATTTAAGAAGAATACTAAAACATTTACTTACACATACAAAAATTAATACTCACACAACATTTCTTTTGTAAGTTGTTGCTCATTATAAAAAAATAATACATAAAAAAGACAATGTCTCTTTCAACTCAACCTCCAGTTATTTTGTTTTACTGTTTACTTGTTTTATCTAGAATTCGTTTCAGTATTAACCTTTTTTTTTTTTATCACAGTACCCTTTGCTACAAACTCATTACACATAATTTGCTACAACATTCACACTACCCTCGTAACAACTTTATTTGGTTCAGTGCTGACATCAACAAGAATGATAATGAAAATTTTTTAAATAAAAATAAAATTTGGGAAAAATAAAATGCAAAATCCAATTTGGATATAAACTCAGGGATAAGACCAATCGAGAATGGATCAATTGAAAAGGGAAAATATTCATCATTTGTCATAGATTTATGGAAGGAAATTTCTCATGTTTACTTCAAGAAGAAACATGCTACAATACATAATAACTTTCGGGTTTGTTTTTCTTTTTACTTGTATGTGTTACTCTTGATTCATATATATCTGTTTGAAGGTATTTACCATGTACCCCATGTATATGGGTGTGACACAAGGACATTTTTATGTGGGCCGAGAGATTCATGGGTGGTGGGTGCAAAAAATACATTGATCCTGTCGGCATTCCGCAGGCACTGGGTAATAAACCCAGCCCTGCCCTTTAAATCAAAGGGACGTATTGCCTGGGGGGATAGCCCCTGGGACCAACGCTGTTAATTACTTTATTGGTCTAGTGCTGAAGCTCACTGGACCCCCGGATGTGCCAGGCAAGTTAATTGAAATAAGCTATACAATAATTCCTTTAAAAATCTGCTTGATAAAAAAATTAAAAAAAAATTAATTGTAAAAAATAATAAAACATTACCTTATATATTTGTTTGTATATCCCCTTTAGTTGGCATTATGCATCTAAAAGTTGTGATCAGTGTTGATGATTAATATTTGAACACAAATTAAAGTTTGGATATCAAATGGTGTAACAGTTCTCCAAAGCCAAATTTCTCTGCATTTGGAAAATTGTTACACTATTTGACATCCAAACTTTTATTTGTGTTCAAATATTAATCAACACTGATCACAATTTTTATAGGCATAATGACAATGATATATATATATATATATATATATATATATATATATATATATATATACTTTGTCATTGTTTTATTTTCTTAGTTTTATCTGGACATACATACATACATACATACACACAAACTGCCCTTTCTATATGTATAGATTTGTTATTTTCCCAAATTATTAATAGATTTGTAATGAAAGACTAAAAGGACATAGGGTTGTTTATGAGAAAAATAATTCTCAGATAAAAGGTTTTTAATAAAACTTTCCTATGTCGAATTCATTACTTCATTTCTCTTTTCTTTTTTTCACAACTTTCTTCAAATTAATGATAGAAAATTCAAAAAATTATTTAAAAATCAGAGAATTAAATCTTAATACTTTTTAAAATAAATTGTATTTATATTTGTATTTCTGAGAGGCTGAAATATTTTTTTTAATACTTTGACTAGTATTCTTATTTTGATTATTATAATCAAAATAAGAATACTAGTCAAAGTAAATCAATGTGTAATAAATTTTATCTTATATTAAATGAAATATAGTACTATATCTTAGTATTTTACTTTAGTGTGCAGATGGTAATTGACAAGAAATAAAATATAGTTGTGACCAACAAAAAAACAAACTAACAAACAAAAAAAAAAAACAGTTGCTTAAGACTTTCTGCTAATTTACTAAAACTAGTGTATATGAATCTGAAAGTAGGTTATTTTTGTCTTGTTATTTTAAGAGATAACCAGAAAGCAGTTTACCATTTTGGACAAGCTGGATCCATGCAGAATCAGGAGATTCCTTATCAGAATTATACAAGATGGTGTATGATTGGATGATCCCATTTAACTGAACTGGGGATGACCAGGTCAATTCTACTTTTCCACTACCAATGAGCAACCAGTTTATACCAGTAGGGGTAGAAGGAACTGAAAGAAAAAAGAAAAAAATATTTCATTTAACAGATGAAATCTATTCAGAATAATAAAATTATTTCTTAATAAATTAAAAAAATCAGTAATTTTTTTTAATCTGTAAAAAATAAAAGACAAAAATGTGAGCTTGATAAGTTGAAATTTTACTTGAAACTTCGACTAGACAAATACGACCTGTATCTAAAAATTAAAAATCATAAAAATAAAAACAAATCTGAAAAGAAAATTGGTGTAATGCTTTAGAAATATCAATCATCATCATCATTAATATCATTTATTATTATTATTATTATTTATCATACCACTTCCAGAAATTGCTAAACCCATAGAAAATGACATACAAAAAATATCAAATAACGAACTAGACATTAAGCTAGGGGACTTTATGATGGAAGAACTTAATGAAGTACTAAGAAAGCTAAAAAATAAGAAGGTCGTGGGACTCGACGAAGTACCACCTGAAGTCTGGAAAATAAGGAAATTTGATGATATACTGCTTAGACTATGCAATGCAGTATACAGACAAAATTCGATAGAAAAATGGACAAAGGGCTGCATTCTCCAAAAAAGGCAACCTAGGAATTGCCAAGAATTATAGAGGCATTACTCTTACTGCCATAGCTGCCAAGATATACAATGCCCTTCTCCTTAATCGCATCAGACCCGAAATAGAGAAAATCCTTAGAAAAAAACAAAACGGATTCCGCAGAAATCGATCTACAACCACACAAATCCTGACCATTTGCCGAATCATAGAAGGGGTCCGAGCAAAGAATCTCGAGGCAACACTCCTATTTGTAGACTTCTCCAAAGCATTTGACTCCATACACAGAGGATAAATGGAGCAACTACTGCTAGCATATGGCCTACCCAAGGAAACAGTTAACGCCATAATAATGTTCTACTAAAATACAAAAGCAATGGTATGATCACCAGATGGCTCACAGACTTCTTTGACATTGTCGCCGGAGTCCTACAAGGGGATACACTAGCACCATATATATTCATAATATGCCTAGACTACATACTCCGAACATCACTAGATCCCATAAAAGAAAAAGGCCTCACACTAAAAAAAGCAAGAAGCAGGTGATATCCAGCACATACTATTACGGATGCGGACTATGCTGATGACCTAGCACTACTCGCAAATACACCTGCACAGGCTGCATCCTTGCTACACAGCCTAGAAAAGGCAGCCCGAAATGTCGGCCTATATGTAAACTCTGATAAAACTGAGTTCATGTCTTTCAAAAACAAAAGCGACATCTCCACCATCGATGGCAATCTCCTAAACTCGGTAGAACAATTTATATACTTAGGCAGTAACATCTCCTCCACAGAAAACAACGTTAATGCACGTATAGGAAAGGCATGGGCCGCTATAAATAAATTATCGGTCATATGGAAATCCAATCTCAAAGACAAGTTAAAGAGACAGTTCTTCCAGGCCGTTGTTGTATCAGTGCTGCTGTATGACTGTACCACCTGGACACTAACGAAGCGACTAGAGAATAAACTGGATGGGAGCTGCACAAGAATGCTGCAGGTGATCCTGAACAAGACATGGAAACAGCACCCCATGAGAAAGCAGCTGTACAGCCACCTGCCACATATCACCCAAACCATCCGAGTGAGACGGACAAGACACGCGGGACACTGCTGGAGAAGCAAGGACAAACTCATAAGCGACATCCTCCTGTGGAAGCCAGCATATGGGCATGCCAGTGTGGGCCGACCAGCATACATTGATCAGCTCTGTGCGGGATACAGGATGCTGCACAGAGGACCTCCCGAGAATGATGAGCGATAGGGATGGATGGAGAGAGATTGTCATGGATATCCGTGCCAACAGCGCGACATGATAATGATCATCAATTATCATCATTATCATAATTTATTATTATTATCATTTATCATCATTATCAATATTACTATTATTCTATTTTTTTCATCATCATCCTTGGACACTTCTCAAATATTAATTAATAACTGCTTAAGTAACAAAAAATGTAAAATTAAATAAAATCCAACAAAGTAAATATTTTGAATTGAAATTTACATATTTTTAAGCATGTGTGAAAATACATTAGGAAATAATAAAATTATCTTTGTCTATCCATAGCAGTTTTTAGCATACAAAGACAATAGCCCTTTGTTATTTTTGATAACCCATATTTATCTTGTCCTATGAATTGCTCATGGATAATTCATGTAATTTAAAAGAAGAAAGAAAAAGAAAAACAATTTAAAACTTTCTCTAAGTAAATGCAGAATTATTTTTGTGTTAATTTCTTACATTTAAAATCAAAGTATAAAACTTCAAAGATATTTGAATTATTGCAATGAGTTATAAAATTTCCTTACCCCCCCCCCCAACAAACCGTGGAGGTACCTGTTAATCACAACAAGAACAACAAAAATAACAGATTAACAATGAGAAATCAAAATCAGAAGGCAACAATTTTATGTGGGTAAAGTAAGTGGGTAAAGAGGAAGGAAGGAAGGAAGGAAGGAAGGAATGAAAGAAGAAAGAAAGGAATTTCATTGTTTTCAACAACAAATGAAAATAATTAAAAAATGACAAGGTAAATGAGGGATTCTTTATTGATATAGAAAAAAAAATTACAAGAGTCAAAAGAAAAGTTTGAAAAAAAAGAAAAAAAAAAAAAAAAGAAATCCGCACAAAATTCTTTGCTTTTTCTATTAATCAGTTTTGAGTTGGGGGGGGGGGGGGTGGAAGGAGTCAAATATCTATAAATATACATTTAAAATCTCTTTGTATATGTATAAAAATATAGATAAGTTTATGTATGTAAGTAGTATAGAAATAATATTATACTGAAAAATGGTTTCATACTTTACATTTATATTTAAAGAGATAAAAATACTAGGGTGAGTCAAAAGTTTTGCAATATTATGGTATGTGCTAGTTTGTGGTATGTATATCATGTGATCGAAGGAGTTCAAACTATGAAGGTACCTCTTCTGATTGGTGGTATTGTAGTAGATGGTGCGCTGACATGGGAATTGCTTCACTCTGAGTGTAATTTGAAAGCTGTGCAACGTAGTCTAATTTGAGAACAAGGTTTACAAGTTCAAACTGGACCCTAATCTTGTAAAAGTAACCACATTTGTAAAAGGTGATAGCACAATTGATCACAGTACAGTAAACAGATGAATAAAAAAATTTGCTCAGGTTGCAAGAAACTCAACAATCAAGCATGGTCAAGTAGGCCTAAAAGTATGAATTCTGATGCCGTGTTCCAAGACAGAAGCAAGTATCAGACAAGTAGCACTCTGAGAGTATCAAATAAGCTTGGCATCTCACAGTCCAATAGGGTTTGTCACCTTCAGGATGTGGCAAAAGCATCTGGAGCTGCCAATTGTATCTTATGTTACCAAAATATTGCAAAACTTTTGACTCACCATAATATAAACAACTCAAGTCAAATAAATCCCAATTAGAGAAAACTAAAAATCTAAAAGAAGACGTTAATTTTATAACATTAAACTTTCATCATTTACAGTTTGATTTGTAACATTGGATGTTCAGAAATTTAAATGTAGGAGAAACAATTATCTTCTATAACCTGATTGAAGATTTTTTTTCCCCCCTTTAGTTGTCACTTAACTTTTCTAATACACCATTAAGCCCATGAATTATTATTGATAGGAAATAAAGATAATCATAATAAAAAGATCCTTACACAATATGTAAGTATTTAAACATTTAATAAGCTTTTAAGTTCACAATATCTTAGTTGCAAAGTTTTCATTTACTATCAGAAAATATGAATAGCAAAACGTGTCCCTTAATGAACACTTTGAAAACTGCTTTATAACTTAATTTGAAGACAAGATGTGAATTTAAATATTTAATATTAAATCTGAAATATATCTCAATTTCTAAACAATAATATTTTAATTCTTATAGGTTTCTAAATTCCATGTTCAGATAATGTGAGAAAATTATATTATTTAGTATCAATGTTAGGAAAAATTAACTGAATATAAATATATAACAAATAAAATAAATGTAAAAAAAAAAAAAAGCCTTTAAGTTTCAACAGCTAACATATGACGCAGTTATGCCGGGGGGTTCAGTTTTTTAAAAACATTTTCCAAATGACACTTAATGCGAAACATAGGTATCTTCTTGCTAATATCAGCACAGTAATTTTGAATCCAGGAACAATAATATCCACAGGTATGTTCATTTCTCTTTTCTGAAAAAGATAAGAAAGAAGCTAAAATTATTATTTAAAATATTTTTTAAAATTACATATATAGACAGAATTTCATGTGTTTTTTTAAAATGTAAAAAATGGAAATAAAGAAGGAAACATAATTTTTTGCTGTATTATGAAAAGGAAGGATAGAAAAAATCCCAAGTAAAAATTATTTGTTTTACAATATTCAAGGAGAATCTTATAAATTAAAATCTACATCTGTCAAAATGTTGCATTTTTGTTGTTTTTTTCCTCTTGAATATGTATACATTTTAACGCGATTTATTTCATTGTTATAATTTTAGAATTCATAGAATTTTTTTCTTATATGCAAGTTTAGACTCTGTTCTTAAGAAAAAAATTAAAATATGTGACAATTTACAATTTTTTAATAAAAGTTTAAAGAATGGAAGGAGAAGGGAGATTAATAAACTATTCATTACTTTAGTTTACATATATTTAGTTAAAATTCACAGAGACTTTTTTCAATTTTCTATTCAACTTTAGTTGTTTTTATTTAGTTAATGTAGATCAATAGTTTGTTTATGTAAAAACTGGATTAGGTGCTTTCGGTTATTCATTTAGTCATTATTAAAGATCCAAGACCTTAATAAGTGGAGACAAAAACCAACATTAGATCTTTAAATGAAGGTATTAGTGTGTGTGTGTGATGATATCATGTATAAGATAATATGCAAGTGAAATTCTTCTCAGTACATTATGAAATATTTCATAATTCCAACACCTTAATTGAAGAAAATCTTATACTCCATTGGATTCTTTATCTTAATTGATAAAAAGGCTACAAGACCCCAGATTTTTTAATTAACAAAGCATATATGTATCAACAAATATTTAGTGTATACTGGTGTGAGAAACATTAGTGCTTAGGCGTCTAGTTATCAGTGGGAAATGTCTCACACTTTGCCTAGACAAGTCATTTAGTCAAAAGATGGTGGCTGTATGTTAACATACAAATTGTATGTGTGCTCATGTGTGCAACATAAGAAATACAATTTCTCAAGAGACAAGAAACTTTGTAAACAAATTTGTGAAGAATAGTGACTCTTTTAAAAATGCATTTGTGGCATAATGGTTATTGTTGTAGGGAATGGACTCAGCTACCTGAATGAGGCTGTTTGCATTTCACATAGTGCTAATACCCTTGGGAAAAGTATGAATCTAACTTTTCTCCCTCCAGCTACAGATAAATAGTAGGGCAGACTGGGCTTTTAAACCTTGGTATGGCAACCGGTCTATAAGAAGGAAAAACTCTGAATTCAAACCAGACCTGGAGAGGGATGGGACCCTACATGAGTAACCCCTCCATGACCAAACTAGGTTATGGGATAAGTTTTAGTGTATATAGCAAGATATATGATATAGAAGAGTACTTAGATATTTTCAGCACTTGTTTAGTTTTGGGATATTAAAGAGACTTTTCAGGCGGTTTTAAAATTTGTAACCATGACAGCCCTAATTCAATAATGGTTATATCTCTAAACAACAAAAACTTAAAGAAGAAACAAGTTAAATGATGAATTCCTACCATAGTAAACTTGAATAAAACTGCTACAAAGATGGCAGAGAATATCATTGGTGTTATCTGAATCAGTGAAACTATCCAAGCATTCATCTGGAATAAGAAGGGAAAAAAAGGCTACTACAACAGATGTTAACTTGATAGCAAATTATTTTTAAGTCACTAGATTTATTTTTAGTCAATATCATATTGAAATCAAGTAAAGCAGAGACAATAATATAAAGTTAGATATGTTGAAATAAAATCAACAATTGACATTAAAGCACGGATTATAAAGGAAACAAAAGAAATGAATATTCATGCATTTTGTCTATCAGATAAAAAAATCTTTCAGCTGTTAAAATTTAATTCTTGTTCACCCATAAAAAAAATTCAATATCATATTTCCAAATGTTTGTTGTTTAGTAAATCTTAAGCTATTCCTACTTCAATGGCATACAGTAGATAATTCCAGTTGATATAATCAGGATATGGGTTAAATTTTATTTGTGATTAAAAAAATAATGGTGCTTATATTTGGAATAAAAATTATAAGATATTTATAAAGTTGTTATTGGGTATTTTCTAATACTTCAGGGATATAGTACTGTTGCTTTATATATAAGCCCTTTTAGAATATAGCAATATTCAAATATTAAATTTTTAAGTTCAGTGTTTAACTTGAGGAATTTTCATTCACAACCAGATATGATAGCCAATAAAGATGGGAACACTCAATATTTGCTCTATAAAATAGTCAAATTATTATTATTGATTTAAAAATTAAGGAATTATTGAAGTTTTAATAATAATAATATAGTCATGGATTAGTGAAACATTTCTTTTTGCCTGGTACAAAAAAAAAAAAAAGAAAAGAATTTCAAGTTGAACAAATTAACTGTAAATAAATTTTGTGAGTTGTTCGTTTTAACCTCTGAAAATAAATAGGAAAATTAAAATGTTAAATTTTGGAATTTTGCAAACAGATTTAACATAGATGTTTGATATCGCTAAAAGCAGAGATAAAATTAACTTATATACTGAAATGAAGAAAACTCAAACTATAGAGAATTTAATCCTTACTGGATGTTACACTAAATTGAAATTTCAATATTAATAAAAGGTGGAACATTTACTTTATGTAATGTACTTTTTTTTTTAATAGCATGATCCGTTCAAAATGAACTTAATATAGTTATTTAAGGGTTTAGCTCAGTCAGTAGAGCATTTACCTTGGAACCACAAGGTTCCAGGTTCAATACTGGCCCTCACCAACTCAGCACATGAGTAGCACAGGTAGGATCTGTGCAGTAAAGTAGAGGGCTGATGTTAGGTGTGGTGCTCCACATTAAATGCAAAAACAATCTTCCTGGTCTAGCGCAAGTGAAAAGTAGATAGACTGCCTCATTGGCCTGATACCTACAGTAGGCTACTTTACTTACTAAACCTAGCTTAGATGTGGCACAAGGCCAGAAGTATGGAGCGCCTAGTGAAAATCCAACTCACTACTAATCTAGGTTGATAACCATTACACGACATGAGGCGTCCAAATTGATTTAATATAACAACCTTGAATTTCTGTTATCATATAAGCATAATGAAGTGAATTTCCTTAATTCTGTTTGTTGTCATACAGTATTTAAATGTTTAAAATAAGGATTAAAGGGGATTTTGTTACCCTAGTAAATTAATTAATCAATAGTACAATTGCTTTATTTGTTTGGACTTACTACTCAATGATGGTTACGTTGTATTTAACTCAATTTGAGACTTGTCTTTTTTTTTAATTGTCGAATTTGGTGTAATCATTTCATTTCTATTTTGTTAAAGATAGAAATCACAGCGAGAAAATAGCTTTTATTTAACAGACTGCAAGCCATGAATATATAATATTTTCTAATATAACATAATTCCCATGAATGAAAACCTGTTGCCTTCTTACAGATGTAATTTCAAAATAAAAAGAGTAAAAACCAACTTAACATATTAAAAGATATACAAGAATTAGGTTGTTTTAAAACAAAAGACTCATAATTCTCTTGTCACCAGAATGAATTTATACATTTCTTTCAACTTAAATTTTGCTTTGTCTTTTTTAGATAAAATATTCAATTAAACGAATTGGTGTAAAAAGATAAGAAAGAAGACACTTTATACATTTCTAAAGAATTTACAAGATTTGATCAACAAGTAGATAGAATTTTTAATATAAGCATTTGATTAGCTGATTAAAAAGAAGAAAATCATCAAAAAAGAAGAAGCATAGAGAATCTAGTTGTTTTTTTTTTTAATGAATGGAGGCTTTTTTGAAAGACACAAGCAGGATATGTGTGTGTGTGTGTGAGAGAGAGAGAAGAGAGAGAGAGAGAGGGGAAGAAAATATACGTTCTCTTTGAAATAGAACAAGGAAAGAAATTATAAATGTAGAGACTAAAAAAAAAAAAAAAAAAAAAAAAAATGCCATGCATGGTCACACGTAAGTTAAAGAAAAGGCGGGAAAGTAAATATGTAGAGGGATATATACAGAAAACAATGAGATAAGTGGATAAGAAAGAACTTATTAGAAAAAATACATACAAAAAAAAAAAAAAAAAAAGACAACAAAAAAAAAAAAATGAGGTTATTGTAAATTGAGATGAGTAATTTAAAGAAGATACATAAGAAAATAAAAAGCTTATGTTTTAGTTATAGAGTGTTTTAAGCAGTTTGGCACTAGGTGATTATATGTATTTAAAAAAATGGTCATACAACAAAAAGTGATTAGAAGACAAGAATGGTGTCAATGTGCAGAAGAAGAAACAAAGAATACAAAATAATTATCATCATAGAGACATTAATGCAAGTGCATTAGAAAGCAGAAAAAAAAAGTAGATTAAAGACAAAATCTTCTATGATTGTATCTATCATAGGGGATTCATATATATACATATATACATATATATATATATATATATATATATTCAGCATTGAAAAGTTTGGGTTTTATTGGACCTGTCTAAATTCCTTATCTTACTATTTTTAAAAAAATTTTTTTTGTTGCTAAAAATCAAACTTTTTGTCAGGAACCTGTTTTGTAAAAAGTATGGGTTCTTAAAACAAAATGATTAAACATAAGCTCCTCTGCTCCAATAATCATTCTAAGCCCAAAAAAAATTGCGAAAATTAGAATTGTTGAAATATTTCAAAAACAAAAAAAAAAAAGGGAGAAATAAATTTGGTGTGGAAGCAGAAGAAGAATTGCTCAGTGCTCAGTGAATAAGAAACAAGAAAAAAAAAAAAAAAAAAAAGTATATAAAGGTTTGATTTAGTTTCTTTGTTTAAGGGCATATCAACCTTCGTGGGTTATTTAATGCCAAAGCCATCCTTGTAGAAGAATAGTAGTGATACTATTTAACCCATAGGTAAGGGATGATGGGGTTCATACCTTTCTCAAGGGTATTAGTTCAAAAGTGAGCGTAATAGTACAACTAGAGTTCACTTACTGTCACATTCCCGCACGTTAGCCACTACGCCATGGCAAGTTAAAAATGAAAATTTGAACTAATTTTTATATTCTGGCTGTGTCTAAGAGGCAACCTAACAAGTCTTGCATGAAATTTCTGTACATTTGTTGCAAACACTGTTTATATAATTATGTTAACGGTTGGCACAAGGCTATAAAATTAGGGTACTCTGTAATAAGTGAATTTACTACACTGGCAAATGGTCTACAAGACCAGCTTGCTAACTACAATTTCCTGACAGGTGCTCATAATACATACTTATATGTATTTACCTATGGAGGTACATAGTGTAATGGTTACCATCATAGGAAATGGACATGGTGAGAAGAATTCAAATCCTGGATGAGGCTTTTTGTATTTCATATAGTGATAATACTCTTGGGAAAGGTATGAATCCATTTATTCTCCCTCCAACTATGGGTGAATAGTAGGGCAGACTGGGCTATTTAACCTTGGTTAGTCAACCAGTCTAAGAAGAGGAAAACTGAATTCAAACCTGTTAAACTCCACTTAAGAAATTGACTGAGTCACATCCTATTCGTGTGAAGGGGTTGGTAAATATGTATATGTATTTAGCCAAACTCTCTGTCATGGGCAAGATGTGACACAAAGTCAGAGTTTTCCTTCTCCTAGATTGGTTGCCTAGCCAAGGCAAAAGAGGCCGGTTTGTCCTATTTACCTGTAGCTAATGGTGGTGTGGGTGGAGAAACAAATGGATTCATGTTTTCCCCCAAGGTCATTAGTGCAAAGTGAAATGAAAATAGCCTTGTCCGGTATTTGAACCCGAGTTTCATTTCCTTTGACACCCCCTCCTCTGACACTCAATTACACGTGCAGCACCTTTCTATCAATTATATGCAATTACTTATCGGCCTTGGAATTATGCAAATTTTGTGCAAATTTAATTTTTGGTTGATTAAAAGTTCTAAATTTCAGAATGTAAAAGGTCAAGGGAAAATTTAATTTTATGAAAATAAATTTAATCCAGCAAAAAAAAATAAAAAAAATAAAATAAACAAACATGAAAAGCGTGGAAAGGAAGAAGAAGAAGAGAAAGAATTAGTTGCAAAAAGAGAAATAAGAAACAACAAACGTACCATTGGTCGATCTGGCAAGGTCCTTAAAGTCAGCATTCAACAATATGAAGATGATTCGGCTTGTGGAAAATTGCACTTTTTGATTCACTCGAGGTGGTGATATAAATACTTAAAATCTTTACAAGATCAATTTAAGTCAAGATGATTGTCAGGAGAAGTAGAGAAAAAAAAGGAGGGAAACAGTAAAGAGAAAGAAAAGATGAAGAAAAGAAAAGAAAAAAAAAGAAAGAAGATTGAAAGAGGAAGAAAAGAAATATGTGAGAAAAATAGAAGGAAAATATAGAAAAGAAAATGAGAAGAAAGGAGATGGAAGAAGAATGGGTATGACAATGAAATAAAAATGAAAATATAAAGAATCAGGTTGAAGATCAATCAGTTCTGTGTTCTAGAATTGGAAAATGAAGACTCGAAAAATTATTCTGTTGTTGTTGTTGTTACCTTCCTTTCTTCCGTTGCTCTTGAAGAGTTGTGATTAGAACATTGGAGTTAATTACAGGAAATTTCAAAACTTTCACAAAGCAAAGCAGAAGAAGAAAAGAAAGAACATTATTAAGGCAAGGGTGGGTAGGGGATAATGATTGGGGTGGGTGGGGAAAAAAAAAGAGTATAAAAAAAAAAAACTATCAAAGCAGCCACTATAACTAAGGAAGAGAAAAATGGAACAAGTTTTGTTGAACTATAAACATCAAAGTGGCAAAATATAAACACAAACAGAAAAAAAAAATCAGTTTAACACAAACAGTCTCCCAAACAAGTGGATATTTTTCAAAAGTGAATTTTATATAAAAATACTCTGGATATATCAATAAAAACATAGCAGTGATGCTGATAGCTTTTAAATTTAGTGCGTCCTAGGACACATGTATTTGATTTGAATGAGACCCTGGGAAATTTGATGGGTCCCAACTAAAGTTTCTTAATAAATCATAGGGTTTTATTTATGAACAACTAAAGCCATCTAACCCCTACCTTGTACTCAATACAGTGTAATTCATTTCCAAGAAACTATTGAAATGTATTTACAGTTAGCTGGAAATGGTGGGGGAAGAAAAAAGAAAACACTAGGATGTATGGATACAATTTTACTGTGTCCTTTTAGATTATAATCCGTAAGTGATGCAGGATGCGTACCTCTGACATAGACTTATATCTATTGCAGGATGCGAACCTCTGACATAAGCCTTATATCTATTGCAGGATGCGTACCTCTGACATAAGCCTTATATCTATTGCAGGATGCGTACCTCTGACATAAGCCTTATATCTATTAGTAAAATTTTGATTTGAAAATTTCACTGCATAATATTCTATTTATACAATTAATATTCATAACTGAATTAAGTGCATTGACAAGGAAAGAAATAATGTTGAAAATAAAATATTGGTAGAGTTAAATAAAAGCTATTTTATTATGCTATAGATTTATTTATTTGATGTGAAAATCAAATACATCAGTATCACTCAAATGTTTAGTCTTGCTGTAGCAAACAAATTCTCTTAACATGTGAGAGAGAGAGAGAGAGAGAGAGTTAGCTGCTGCAATTGATCTGTTAACAAACAAGTCAAGAGCAATGCACTACAAAACTTACTGTCATCTTTCTTTAAAATAAATAAATAAAAATAACTGAAAGTTCTATGAAGCTCAACTCTTGACCCAACCAAGTTAGAGAAATTGTCTAGTCAATAATGTATTAAAAAAAACAAAACAACTTTGCATTGCAACCCTTTTGCTGATAAGCTCCATCTTTAACTCTTTCACTGCCAAAAAGTTTTGGATTATGCTTTGAGTACATTTTAATGAAAATAAAATTTGACTGAGACAATGGTGTCCAAGTGAGAGTAAAAAGGTAAAAAAAAAAAAAAAGTAAAGATTAGTTAATGATATATGACACACAGTGTCTAAAGGTGGCTAAGAATAATTGTAATATAAATACATTTGTTATACAAATTTTGGTAATTTTCACCTTTAGTTGGCTAAATTCCTAGCAAATAAGGCAATTAGAGTAACCTCCCTTGACTTTCACTTTGAAACAAGCCGGTAGCCATTTTGAAAGTCTCTGTGCGAAATACACAAATCTTAGAAACTTTTCGAAAACAATACAACTGCATGCTTTAACACAAAAATATCATAAAATGGGTTCTTAATAACAATTAAGTTCATTTCAGATAATGTGCACGCACAATTTTATGCTAGGAATTTAGCCAACTAAAGGTGAAAATTACCCAAATTTTTATTGAGTGGAAAATATTGATGATAAAATTCTAAATGAATCTAGCTTTTTGATACTCTTTCACTGTTAACACAATGACCTGTTTGGATTAGGAGTTTAATGTTTGTTACAAATATTCCAATTGGCCAGAAAATGAAAATTCAAATTTTGGGGAATTTTTTAACAAAAAAGTTTCAGCAATATTGATTTCTTACAGGCTTATGAATTTACAATTGCAGCAGCTATAAAATTGGAACAATAAATGTTTTAACATATATATTTTTCTCTTTGTGTGTGTGTGTCTGTATACACACACATCCAAGTGAATACAAAACTCCCACTTTTTCATGTATCATCCTTTATTATTGATATATAAAAGTATATTATCGCTAGTGTTACCTGTGGTTTTAATGTATTTTTAAATGAATATACTGACTGTTAATAGATATAGATAATAGATATGGGCAAAAATTGTTTTAATCAGTTTCAACCATCCATACTTCAGTGGTCTCATAAGATATTAATAAAGTTAAGCTGACTTATGGGCAAAGTAAACTGATTCAACGCTCTCTTGACCTTTGAACTAAGTTGACAGCTAACAGATACCTGTTGTATGTTTTGTGTATTTTAAATAAAATCTCTAGTTTTCCTTCAACAGAAATAATTTCAGTTATATTTTCTGTATGAGACATCAAAGATTTGTATCTATATAATTAACTTTATTGTCACATGTTATTTTACAATCTTAAAGTTCCATTTAAAATCAAAGTTCCAGGCAATTCAATTCTGAGTCTTTAGGACAACTTTCTGGTAAAAAAATTAAAAAAGAATTCTGCTTTTATAAACATGAAAAATAAAAGTAAAATAATGCTGTGAAACTAATAACAATAAAAAAAAAACATTGGTGTTGAGTCATCAAACAAAAATATCAATAATACACTTACTTACTATCAAAATAAAAAAACACCCTCCGGGCGATGTAAAAATAAATTTTTGAAAGATATTGCTTGAGGAGGTGGAAGTTAAAAATTAAATGTCGGAGAGTTTGAACTATAAATCATGAAATCATCAAATTTATTAAAGGAGTAAAATAAAATAAAACAATTTGAAATCGAAACTAAGTTCTATTAACTTTGAATATCTATTAAAATAAAACAAACTATATATAAATATATGATGCTGGGGGTGTATCTATTAAAACTTGTTTTAAAAAACAATGAGGACTGTCTAATGTTGCATGCTTAAATTTTGAGTGTTTATTCTATGTTATGACGATTTATGACGGGTATAGTGACATAAGCAGTGACATAGTTTTTGTTACAGACAAAAACCAGAAGCGAATCTCCATTATTAATAGATGATTATTATTATTATTATTATTATTATTATTATTATATTACAATATTCATAATAGCAAACAAAGTAGTTATAATATTGAAAGGTGTCATAGTACCATTAATAGTTATATTTATATAATAATAATAATGATATTAGTAGTAACCAGTGAAGATATGTGGTTAAACTAGTAGAAATATGATATGGTAGCATTAATAATACCAGTTTTAAAATATAATAGTTATAGTAATAGAAAACCCGAATGGTGATAGAGTAATAACAAAAGTAGACTAGGATACTGGGAGGTGTTATCTTATTTCATGCACAATTAAGTTTCATGCTTAACAGACCAAATGGCCATTTGCAACATTTTGTACAGTGAACCAGAAATCAATGTTTTGACAAGGATTTTACTGAAGGATAAAATAAAAACTTACAGGCCACACAACACATTTGTTGAGTGACTAAATGTTTATCATTTTCACATGTTGAGTCAAATGGTAAATGTAAAATTATTATGAGAAGCAGAAACTAGACGCCTTTTGGACTAAAAAAAAAAAAAAAAATTCACCGATTAACTGTATTTGTGTGTGCAGAATGCAAGAAATTTTGTATTGGAATCAAAAAATAATATACAAAGGTTTATATTGTACATAATCATGTTAGAAATTTTGTTAATTTGTATCAATAAAGTTACCACTAAGTACAGTGGTCCTGTTAAATTTGTATATGACTGTATTTGCATAGCTAGAAAGATTTGCCGTGTTAATTTATTTGTGGGCAGCAGGTACATTTTGTAACAGAAATCTTCATTTTTATCCAAACTAAGATTTACACATCTTTTTTTAAAAAATGTGTCATCAAAACTGTCTGAAACCTTTCATATACAGCATTAAACATGAAAATAAAAATATCTATTCTTTTTGCATTTACAAATCAGAGGATAACATGGTGAGAACTCCTGAAGAAGTTGTACCTTGAACACTGAAACCATGGTAGAAAGAAAAACTTTTTTCTACAACTATAAATGCTCGATATTTAACAAAATATATTGAGCCATTTTGGATTAACTACTTATGCTACTACAATGAAAACAGGATAGTAACTTTTTGATGAATATATACATATATATATACCTGGTGAGTTTAATTCTCAGTGTGAATATATATATATATATATATATATATATATATATATATATATATATATGTGTGTGTGTGTGTGTGTGTGTCTATAATATATATCTTTTGGGATTTTGTATGAAGCATGGGTGTGAAATAAGTGAGAAACTCTGTTGGATGTTAAGTGTTAAGTTTTATTTTATTTCATTCAATATTTCGGAAGTATGAGCTTCCTTTATCAAGATAATCTAGATTGACCGTTTTATGTTATTCTTTATTTCAATTTTTGATAATGGTTGAGTAAAAGAAAAGATTTTAAACCTGGGCAATACTTATATATAAAAAAAGGGGCATGACCATTGATGTATAAAAACTTATAAGCCCTAACAATTTATTAAAAGTATTCAATATTCAGATTTGATTTTGAAACTAACTGAATCAATTCTAATATTAGATCAAATTTCAGTTTAATTTTCATATTCTTACCTGAAAAAAAAAACAACAAACCCCTGAAATGTTACTTGTCCCTGTTGGATTATTGTCTTGGAATAAGCCATAAACAACTTCCTGTCTGAAATAACCATTGATGTTGCATTCTGGGAAAAATTATTCAACTGATTTTTATAAAAACCCTATCTCATCTAAGCCCTTTAATGCGACTTTTCCTACCAATGTTGGATTTACTATTTTTGGAACTTTACCCTTTTTGGATTTAATACTAAATCGGATGATATAATCTTTATTGAATTGGGATGATGTCAATCATTTGTAACATACCTGTAACTAAAACACTTTTTCACAAGTTTATTATCTGTATTACCGCTTACAGTCAAATTTTCGGAATGAATCTTTAAATTAAAATATTGCATTTGCTAATGATGTCTAAACTATAAAAGACAATTTCAGGTCAATAAAATATTTTTAAAATTTTCATTTCTCTGATTATTTTAATAATTAAGTATAAAAATTGGACACATATTAAAGAAAGAAAGAAAGAAAGAAAAAAAGAGAGAGAGAGAGAGAGAGAGAGAGAGAGAGAGAGAGAGAGAGAGAGAGAGAGAGAGAAGAGCAAGCATTTATTTATTTATTTTTCATGTAAAAGAAAATTTTCAAACAACAATTTCAGGGAACATTCAAACATGGATAAAAATAATTTTTAATTTATTAAAAAATATTGTTAGAACATTATCCCATTAACCGTAATGAGAATTTGTAATGGAGCTCATATTTGCAGGTTATGGACAGTCAGAATTGGAAAAAAAAAAAAAAAAATAAAAAAATAAATAAATAAATTAAAAAAAATTATTTTTTATTGAAATTCACAGAAAAAGCATTTTGTTTTTGCATGAATATGAATGAAATATTCAATAATTTGAAAATTGTTTCTCAAGGAGAAATTTCTGGTAAAAAACAAAAACAAAAAACAAAACAAAAAAACCTGAATAAAAAGAATAATTACTAGTAATACAATAACATGGTTAATGTTAAGTTATAAGATGAAAAAGAAAAAGAAAAAAGTACCTATTTTTGAGGTTAAAAGCACAGTAAGGGTGACCTGAAGACAAACCTTTTTAAACCTTCATTTTCCAATGCAGGTATTATTTAGGGGAAACGAGAAAAGTTTTACCGCACTTTTAACCTGGACTACTAGGCATATAAGAGTAGAGATTTATTAACAGGAAGAGGGGGAATTTTCTAAAAAGAAATTAAAACATGGATGAAAAAAAGAAAGGGAATCATACCAAAAGCATAAAAGGTTGGTCCCCCCCCTTTCTGTTGCATTTGCTTTAAATTTCTTTTGCCAAAATAAAGATAAGGTTTTCTAATAAAGACATTTTCAACTTACCACCTTCATTTGTCCTGACAATGACAAGCTTTCCATAAGGCCCTTTTTCATCTTCAGAGTGTGAACGCACAGAAAACTGGTATTCTGTGTAAGGTTTTAAATTTTTGATTGATACACTGGTCAAATCTCTACAAGTCAAAAGGAAAAACATATATGTATAAAAAAAACAAAAAACATTTATATGAAATATCTCTTAGACCAAAAAATTGTTTATTTCAAAAAGAAATGTATTTATACAAAAAGTGCCAATAACAAAACTTACTAAATTGATTTACTAGGGCGAGTCAAATATTATGCAATATTTTGGTCAGGTGAGGTACAATTCAGCAATTCCAGATGCGTTTGCAGAGATTGTGAAAGTGCCAAATCACACTGGTCTGTATGATGACAAACCACCTGATACTCACCAGATTTGCCTCTATGGCTTGAAACACGCACCCTTGGAATCCATACTTTTAGGCCTGACCTGATGTTGCTTGATCTCAAGTCAAGTGAAATTTCTTGAACTATCTATTTACTGTATTGGGATCAACTGCACCTTTCACCATTTGCACAACAATTTTGTTATGGCATAGTTTGAACACATGAAACATAAGTTTCTGAAATAGATTTTGTTGCATGTTCATCTGTGCAGCCTTCAAATCACACACAGTAAAGTAATGCACAACATGTCAGTGCAACAACTATCATGATATGAATGAAGAATGAAAAGTTGAAGAAAGGATGAAAATTTCTACATTAGCCAAACAAGGGAAACATTTTGTCTTACCAAATGAAACACTGAAAATGTTTCTGCTGTTTCTACTGAGACTCCATTGTGACTAGTTGTGTGTGTGTGTGTGCATGTATTTTGGCATCAAATTATTATTTAAGCAGAATATTTCTTCCTTAGGATCTTCAAGTGTAGACCATCTTGATTGTGATATACGGAAAACAATAAAAAGACTTGAACGTCTACACTTGAAGATCATAAAGAAGAAATATTCCTTGATTTTTAACAAAACCTGCTTAAATAACATCTATCTATCTAAGACAAAAATTAAAGCCATGCCACATGTTGCAACACTACATTCTGAAGATTTACAAGTTAAAAGTTAAACACCACCATTTCTTTCTGCTCGATTCAAATGTGACTCAACTCACAAAATGTTATTGAAGGTTTAAAAAAAAATTTTTTTTTTTTTTACCAGGAATAAATGCAAAATCTGCATGTGAGAAATGTTCTATATATTATATATATATATATATATATATATATATTATATATATAGAGAGAGAGAGAGAGAGAGAGATATTCTTGATTAAAAAGTATAAGACTATCAGACAGGAAAACATGGTGAGTTGAAACCTTTCACTTGTGGAAATGACCCCCCCCCCAAAAAAAAAAAAAAGATTGTCAAAACTGCTTCTTACGTTCTGATATATTTTCCTTTTCTCCAGGTTGGGGAGTTGTTGGATTATACTGTATTGTATAACTGACAATATTACTGGAAAAATCTGGCCTTTCCCATGTCAGATTGACAGTTGATGAAGAAACTGGTATTGCTGAGATGATAGATGGAGCAGGAGGTACAGTAGCTTCTGAACTAGTTTGGAATACTTTGGTCACTTGAATGGAGGCATCATCTCCACTGAAAGCATTCACTGACACTTGGTAAAATGTATTATTGTCTGAAAAAATAAATAAATCATTAAAAATAGATGAGGTGATTAAATAACTGTTGTATTAAAATGGTTGTTTCATAAATGTAAAAACAGATGGACGAATGTCCATCATATGAGAGAGAGAGAGAGAGAGAGAGAGAGAGAGAGAGAGAGAGAGAGAGAACAGAGTAGATGAGAGTTGAATGAAATTATTTCTTCGGAAGAGTTAACAGGTGCAAGGTTTTCTGCCTTAAAGGACACAAATATTCATAAGGACCAAATACTTTAACAGTAATAAACTCTAACAGTTTTTCATTCCAAATCTTAGATAAACCCCTTTCCATGAAATTATATCAGCAACATGCCCCCAAAACTTGAAGAGAAAAGAGATGTAAGATTCTGCAGCATCATTTAGATTTTCTTCAATAATATTTTGCACTAAGTGAAGATTTATTATTTTTATGGTCAAGTCAGTTTTCTTTCTCCTTTTCTCTACTCTCATTATTATTGGCCTTGAACCATTCTCTTTTGTGCAACATATTGACTGAAGCTGCAAACAGAGGAAGAATTTAAAACCTTTCTTCCAGATATTGTTTTAAATGCAGACAAACCTTTTTTTTTCTTCTCTTTTTTTGGCTGTTTCAAACAGATTTTCGTCTTCCCCCTCTTTCATCGATTGCACTCAAGTGTATATATTCCCAGGAAAAAGGAATTTTGCTTATATATATATATATATATATATATATATATATATATATATACATATATATATATATATATATATATATATAATATACATATATTATTTACTAACCCCTCCTCATGAGCAGGATGTGACACTAGGTCAATTTCTTAAGTGGAGTTCAACAGGTTTGAATTCAGAGTTTTATTTCTCCTAGACAGGTTACCTAACAAAGATTAAAGAGTTCAGTCTGCACTACTATTTGCTTATAGCTGGAGGGAGAGCAGTTGGATGCATATCTTTCCAAAGGGTATTGGTGCTATGAAATGCAAACAGTCTCATCCAGGATTTAAAATCGGGTTGATGAGTCCATTTGCTATGACTCCAACCATTATAGCATGCACCTCCAACCTATGTATTGTAGTAGTAGTAATAATCATCATCATCATCATCATGAGCTGTTTGCACGAATATCCATGACAATTTCTCGCCAACCTTCCCTATCATTCATCAACTCTGGGAGCTCCTCCACACAGCAGCCAGCATCCTTACATAGTTGGTCAATGTAGGTTCTGGCTGGTCGGCCCACATTAGTGTGCCCATGTGCTGGCTTCCACAGTAGTACGTCGCTTACAAGCTCATCCAGTTCAAAATCGTAAAGCATAAGTTCCTGAATTAGACGACAATGCACGCTTTCAAATTGTACATGGAGTGAAGCAATGCACAACGTGTCAGTGCACCAATTACCACGATACTACCAACTATAGTGGGTACCTTCGACATCTTGAACAGTTTCAGGCATGTGATATATGTGCCGCAAAACTAGCATGTATCAAAATATTGCAAAACTTTTGACTAATAATAATAATAATAATAATAATAATAATAATAATAATAATAATAATGTGCAAAAGTTTGGTGACTTTCAGATGTTCTAATAGTATTTTTTTTATTCCCCTATAAAAAACTATATTCTAGTTGACTATAGATAATTTATTATCTCTGGCAATTGTCACCAATTTTTATAGATTTGTTCTATTTGATATCTAATTGTAATGATTATTTAACCTTGTGCACATTTATCTGTACATCATGAAAGAATAAATTTATATTCTAAAAATGGAGAAAGAAATATTAAGAACAAGTGGATAAGGAGAAGACAACTGTGACAGTAATTCTTCTATGAAAGGAAGAAAAAGAAAGAAGCTAAACAAAGAATTAAATAAAAAAGAAAATTAAGAGGAAAATACTGTATGATGAATAAAATATCATCACAGTATATATATAGAGGGAGAGTTGTAAGATTTGCAAAAAAAATCAATAAACATTTTGGGATGTGTATAAACACAACAAAGTTGTCAAGTCATTTTTTTTTCTTTACAGAGAAAAGTTATCACCACTTTTTGTCCAAAACAAAGGGAGGAGAAAAAAACAACAAATAACTAGCTATATATAACAATATTAAATAAACAGCATATAGCTATTTTGACAGCTTCTTTTGAATGTAACTGCATGGTGAAAACACTTCTTTTTTTTTATTATTCTTAAATAAAACCATTGAAATTTCATCAGCAAACAAAAAAATTAAGAAAAATAAGTTGAAATATTTAATAAGAAGTTTTATAAACAGTTGGTTCCTATTGTATCACTCAAATGACCACCAAAAATTGAAAATCATTTACCTTTTTTGTGGGTATCAAAAAAATAAAAATAAATTCATTCAAATTTTGAAATATAAGTATTTTCCCAACCTCCCACCAGGCTGGATTGACACAAGGACTTTTCAATGTAGAGAGCCACACACAAACTGAAGCTCATGCAGTGGCCAGTGCAAAAGGTGTGACCCATTATACATTTCCCGTTTGGGAAGACTCAGACACAAGGCAATAAACCCCGACCCTGCCTTTTTTAAACAAGGGGCAAGTGCTGCCAGGAGGGACGGCCCTCTGGGATCATGCACTTTATTTTATATCTTACTGGTCCAGAAGCCAAAGCTACTGGACACAGGGCTCAAAGTCAGGTAAGTATGTTCATTTTATATAGCATGTCTACAGTATGAAAGGGCTAAGAGACAAAGTTACCCCCCCCAAAAAAAATAAAATAAAACATGGATTTTAAACAATAGGTTGCAATATCATTGTTCTCCTTTCTTAGCATTAAATATTTCCATAACAATCTTATATTTATGTTTATACGAAAAGGAACAGAGAAAGTTTTTTTAAATTTTTTATTCTATTTAAGTTGTTAAAAAAAGTATCAAATTCATAATCTATTTGTCTTAGTCTATAAACTTAATAATCAAGAAAAGTTAAAAGTAATGTAGAGCAATTAGTCCAGACTAAAAGTGTGGTAATGGGTAATCAAGAAACTAGACTTTTTTTTTAAGACCTTATCTTTCAAATGCAAGTATCATTGGGGAACAAGAAAAGGTTTGGCAAACAGACCAGATTTTATCCAAAAATTGTTCTTGTTTCCCAATGAGACTGGCATCAGAAAAATAAGGTCTAAAAAAAGTTTGGCTTCTAGGTTACCGTTTACTGCACTTTTAACCTGGATTATATTTGTTTTAGGATAGGTTTTAAATTGTGAGTGAATAAGAGAAGAAATGGAGCAAAGAAAATGTTTTACTGGGTCATTCAACTGTGATCAACAAAATGACTTTCAAAGAAATAGATTAAATCTATATCAAACAAGGGAGATAACTGATTTGAAAATACTAATACTTTCTTTAAACATAGTTGTAAGATATTTGTGTACATGTGAGTAAATAAAATAATTTTACTTTGACTAAGTATTATTTCTTTGCTTTTATTTTTCATTTTTATATTTTCTGTAGCAATACATTTTATACAGGATGATAATTAGAACTTTGCTGTCATGTATTACAATGATCAGTGAACAGAGTTTAGTCCTCACTGTGTGTTTAACATTACCAACATCTGTTTGCATTGCAATAGTATAGGACATGTTTGTGCTGTAATGCTTATCATTGTAGGAAATGGAGATGGCGGCCAAAGTTCAAATCCTGCATGAGGTTGTTTGCATTGCAACATAGCACTAATGCTCTTGGGAAAGGTACGCATCCAACTATTCTCCCCCCAGTTATGTGTAAATAGTAGGGCAGACTGGGCTTTTTAACATTGGTATGGCAATTTGTCCAGAAGGAAAACTCTGAATTCAAACCTGTTGAACTATGCTTAAAAATTGACTGTGGGTTGGGTAAATACATAGATTTAAATATTTTTTCTGTTCACAACTTCACATCATGAAAATATGAGGAAAACCATCTGTAGACATGTTGATCTTAGAAATATTTATGCTAATACCATTAGAAAAGTATGTAGGTATTTTAATTACAAGTCAAACTCATTGGTCTTGCTTGAATTTTTGGAATGAAGTATTTTCCTTCAGTCATTAGCTTTAAGAATGTTTAAGGATGTTATATACCATGGCCCTCCCCAGGAGACCATATAACATTTTTTGGGTCCAGGCAAATAAAAAATAATTATAAAAATACAATAAAACTTTTTAATATTGAATCAAAGAGGTCTATGAGAGAACTACTGCTATATATATTTGGAGAAGGCTAAAGAATATTGACTAAAACTGATTAAAAATAAAAAAGCAATAAAGAATAGCATACTGGTCTTTATAATTTAGGGAATCATAAATGAAACTCTAATACATTGATTTGTTTGTTTTGTTTTACAGCATATCAACCTCAGTGGGTCATTTAATGCCGATAAAGTTTTGAAATAAATCAATTCTTAATGGATAATACAATTTTTTTATAAATACATTTTTCTATTTAACCCATAGATGGGACCCTAACAGGTACTACCACTCCGGGTCAGAGTGGACCAGGGAGCAATGGTGATGAAGGGGTGCTCCACATTCCCCAAACCTCCAAAACTGGAACCTCACCATCAGATAGAGTTTAACGTCATTCCCAGGACATGTAGACCCGCAGCCACCGCCTTCTAGCACCCATATGATAAAAAGGGGTTGGGGCTTGCCATAAGGGCAATAGAGTTGGGAAAATCATATAGGTACTAGGGCTTGACGTGACCAGCTGATGGATCAGAGGGGGCCTCTCCGACCGCCCGTCTAGCCCAAGATAGGGCCAAAGTGGAGTATTGCATGTCATGAATTGCTCATCCACCTAGGCTCTATCCTTAAGTCTAATACATTGAAAAGATATTTTTGTCAACATAATGTTATAATTGTGATTTTTTTTTCTTCTTTTTTCTTTTCTTTGGAAATATTACATCTTGGTGGGTAAGGAAAAGAATGTCATTCTATTCCAGTAACCAAAAGTCAAAATAAGAAAATATTTTTTAATTTCAAAAACCTGAAATTAAAATCCTGAAAAGAAAAAAGATTATTAATCTCAGATAATCAACAGTTCTTAAAAAAAAAATGTTGTTTTTGTTAAATTAAGAATTGGAAGATGCAAATTTAAAGTCAAGATTTCTATGCAGAACATTAAAAAAAAAAAAAAAACTATTTTAATAAATAACAGTGGCTAAAGATGGTCCTTGGCTAATCCTCATATTTATGATTATTATAAGCTGAACAATATATTTCTGTATTATGAACATTAAGATTAGGAACATTTAGTTAATAGTTTATGTACCACCAGTAATTCTAGGGAAGTTTTACTAAGTTTACTATTTATGTTGTTTTTTTTTTTTTAAATCACACAATTTAAACCTTTATTGAAGTTACTTTTTTAACAAATTTTTTTTTAACAAACTTTTTTTTCTCAATCTTATTTTTCTCAATCTTATTTTTTTTTTTAATTTAAAAAAATAAATAAAGTGGTTGTAATGATTTATTTAGTTTCAATAAATTTTCTTAAATAACAAGGAGTACATTTTGTTAATTTTCCTAAAAAACTAAAAGTACATTTTAGTCATTTTCTTAAATAACTAGGGGTATATAATAATAAACTTTTGGTAATTTTCCAGTTTATTTTCATATTACATATAAGCATCTTTTTTTTTGCTGATAACCTTTTCCTCGAGTTTTGTAAAATTACCATCACAATGATAGAACCAATTTATATCTCTATCTTTTTTCCTTTTTTTGTTAGAAAACTGTTATTGTTATTTACTTGCTGCAGAATTTCTAGGGAATGATATTTGAAAATTAAGGAACTTCACAAAATTAAGTGGTGTAAGGTATGCCTTTTCATGTAATTTAAAGTTGTTTTTTTTGGGGGGGGGGGGGAAAGAGAGAGATATATGCTTAGTGCCGTTCACTTCTACAATCCCTTACTTGTATTTCAGTAATTAATAGTTGACACTGGCTAAACTGATTTCAATGAGAGAGAGAGAGAGAGAGAGAGAGAGAGAGAGAGAGAGAGAGAGAGAGAGAGAGAGAGAGAGAGAGAGAGAGAGAGAGAGCCTCCTCCTTTTTTTTTGTTTTACTCCTCGGCAATTTTTGAATAAATTGTAATGGAAAAATACAGAGTAAAAATGAAATTATCTAATAATAAAAGCAAAGTTTTAAAATCTTCATTTGCGAATGTGATGTTGCATAGAGATTTTAAAACTTTAAGGTTCCATAAGTTATGGGTTTAATCTATCAGAAATATCAATGCACAATTTACTGACTACATATATCAATAGATTTGCATTTATATCAATAAATGACAGTTCTATCTGTTCGTTTGTGGATGATAAATAAAAAATGACAGGGCCTACTGATATAATTTTTTTGCATCAAAACTTGCTAGTCATACACTTCACAGACAAGCTATGTAAAGTGATCATTTGACGTCCTTAAAGGAAGAAGAAAAAATAATAAAAAAGCAATTGTTTGCTCTAAATAATGCAAACCAATGCAAAGAAGACAAAATCTCCAGCTAACATTCAAGTTATAAACTTTTTTTAAAATCAAGTTGGAAATATTTTCAATTTCCAAGCTTGTATGAATTTTAATTTTATCAACAAATTGTATTGATAAGAGAAGATAAAAGATGGCAGATATAAATTCTAATATAAAGGTTCTTTGAACAAAACAACACAAAACCAAAAATATTTTCTTTCAAACGTTTGGTGGAGTTTTGGAATAAAATCTACCTCCCTAATTCTTTTCTAACAGCCTCCCACCCCTGGAAAATTATAAACCAGATAAAAAAAATAAAATTTAAAAAGGTGTGTGTGTGTGTGTGTGTGTGTGTGTGTGTGTGGGGGTATTTTATTAATTTTTAACTTTAAAAAATTAACCATAACCTTTTTGAGTTTCTAATTTTCTTTTCAAATCAGAAACTACTTCTAATGAAGTTTGAAATGACTTTTTAAAAACTCAAGTCATTAAATAATTTAAAATATAAATTCACACTTTTATCTTAACTTAATGTGGAATTGGATTCCAAAGGTAACAAATGCAGTAAGTATAAACACTCTTGAAAGAAAAAATTGTCAAACTTGTATTAATTTTAATTTTGAGATCAAATCCTTTGTGCCATTAGTAAAAAGAAATAAAAAAGATAAAGTGGGGGAAAAAAAACAGATAAACTTTCTTTGAGGAAACAATATAGAAAATTTTAAAATGTAGAATAAATAAATAAATAGAAAAAAAAATATTGAATTGTAAAATATTTTGTTTCTGTAATTATTAAAATAAAGACAAATTTTTTATGAAGATGTTTCCGTTTCAGATAAAATTATGTTTTTAATTGCAATCACAGCCCCCATTAATTTGATAATTTTATTTATAAATCTATGCATGAAAACAGACCTTAAAAATTTCTGACGCATGAGAAAACATCCTTAAACTATCAAAAATTCTGTGCCATTCGTATTGTCATATATGAAACATTTTCTTCAAGCAATACTGATATCAGTTAATACACACCACAGTACAATTTAAAAAATGTTTTTTGTATAAGTTTAATTTACCTTTTGAGGCTATCTCATATTTGTTTCTCAATACCCAAAGTCTTTTGAATGATATAAAAAAAACATTAAAAGATGATTTTTTGCAAAATGGTTCAAACTGGAAAATCACCAAGAAAAAAAAAATGTTTTCTTTCCCCAGTTAATAGAAATAGATTAAAATGTTTTTGTTAATTTATTTATTTCCCTTTTTAGTATGTTTAGAATAAAAACTAATATAATAAATAATACATAAGATGACTACTAAGAAGCAACAAATGACCCCCTTGGAAAGCTTACCAAGATTGTTTAAAGAATAGTCAGTCAAATTGCTTGGAAGCCTGAATTCAAGTTTCGTTTCAGGAGCATCAACTTTATAGAGTTGCAGTACAAAGTAATCAATGGAAACGGTTTTGTCAAAGTCCCAGGACACAACCACAGAGCTAGTGTTCTGTATAGCCACATTCAGGTTTTTTGGGGTTTCAACTAAAGTGGAAAGAAAAAAGACAAAAATCTTTGATTAGTCAGAAGTGAAATGAGATCAGAATTGTCGTTTTCTTTTTGATTTCTTCTTAAACATGAATTTACAAGATGATATTTGGAAAACAGAGCAGAAGTAGAAAAAAAATGTTAAACTAGTTTTTCTTCTTTCTAACATGAGTGATGAGATCAATGAATGAATGAATGAATGAATGAATGGATGGATGAAGGAGGCAGGGAGTGTGATATTTAGGAAAATTGATGATGTGCCCTTTGGTTAGGTTGGTGAGTGTTTGGGCTTGGTGCCAAAAAGTGATCTAAATGGTCTAAAATGGCAACTGGTCAAAGAGCAAATAGCTACATGCTGCATGAATATTCTCCAGTCTAAACAAGCCACACAAGAAAAATGGAAAAGTATCCAATGAGATTTTTGTAATAAACAAAGCAATCACAAGAAGTTTTAAGGAAAATGGCTGAAGTAATAGTAGTAGTAGTAGTAGTAGTAGTAAGTGATAATTAATAATAAGCTTGTTCATAAATCTTCTGTCCATTATCATCCTGCAACACCCTCTGGTTAAAAATGACACTGTCCAAATTGTCCAAGATGCAATTAAAAAATGTGAATACAGATTATCTGTTGTCGCTTAATTGCAGATTTCTATGCTAGGAAGAAGACATAGCTGTTGAACGTGTTATGTCAAGAAATAAATTTAAGCAATTCGTCACAATGGTTATAGAACAAAAAATTGATGCACATTTTACCATATGTTATTTTATTTTTATTGTCACATTACATTCCATCAATTTTTATGAATTTATATCATGTTGCTCTTGAGGTTGCTCATATATCAGGATATTTCTCAATATAAGCAAAAATCTTCTTTGTCTTTATTTTTAATAATTTTATTTCCTTTTGGAAAACTATACTATTTGTAACACCAAAGGAGACATGACTAAATTGATATAATTTGCCACAAGCTTCAAAGATGACTGTAAACACTTGAACTTTTTCAAAGGTAATAGAAGCTTGGCACAATAATATCTGCTCTTAGCAACTGTTTTACCTGTGAATCTATGAAATAATCACTCTGAATATTATCTTGACATTAAAGCTTAGTCAGAAGAAAGATTATTGTGCAGAATAAGGGACTCGTTTGATACCAGCCCTTGCCAACTCAGTGTTTGAGTAGCACAGGTCTCTCTGTGGTAAAGTGAGGAGCTGATGGTAGGATGGTCCACTTCAGACGCAAAAACAATCTCCTTGGTCTAGTGCTAGTGAAAAGAGAATAGGCTTCATTGCTGTGTGGCTGATACCAACATTAGCCCACCCCGTTGACTTTTTTTATGATGGTCAAACCATACACACACACACACACATTAAGAGGAAATCATGTCCCAACAAATTGAATATTACATCAAAATACTGGTACAAAATGACTATTATGACATTGGTATTCAAATTTCCATTTTTCTTTTTTTTTCATTGAGTGTCTCACTAAACTGGATTTCCCCGTGTCTAATACAGCATTAACTATTTTCCTTAATTGCGCTTGTGGTGTAATGGTTATCATCATAGAAAATGGACATGGCAAATTGAATTCAAATCCTGGACAAGGCTGTTTGCATTTCATATAGTACTAATACCCTTGGAAAAGGTAGACATCCAACTATTCCCCCTCCAGCTATGGATGAATAGTAGGGCAGACTGGGCTCTGCTTAAAATTTGACCATGCATTATATCTTGTTCGTGCAGAGGGGTTAGGTAAATATATACTTTCCTTATTTACTTTGCCTAAGAAAACAATTTTTGATGATTTTTTTTAAGAAGCAGTTGTATCAAAGATTGCAACAATTATAAACTTGATTTTCCCTTTGTTATAAAAAGGAATATCTAAGTTATTTGGCTGAGCACCTACTTCTAGGGAGTCTTGGGAGACTACAAAAGAAAAAAAAAAACTTTTGGATCTTAAAAGGCAGTTGTAGATTCTTGACTAGAATTTAGCTTTTTTGGTATTTTGTCAGCTTGGGTAGAAGACATTGATGATTCTAAGAATTATCTGATGATTTCCAGTTATTCCAAACTATTTCTAAAAACTGAGCCGGTTGATTGGTTTGGTTTGGTTTGTTTTGTTTTACGGCATATCAACCTCAGTGGGTCATTTAATGCCGATAAAGTTTTGAAATAAATCAATTCTTAATAGATAATACAATTTATTTATAAATACATTTTTCTATTTAACCCATAGATGGGACCCTAACAGGTACTACCACTCCGGGTCAAAGTGGACCAGGGAGCAATGGTGATGAAGGGGTGCTCCACATTCCCCAAACCTCCAAAACTGGAACCTCACCATTAGATAGAGTTTAACGTCATTCCCAGGACATGTAGACCCGCAGCCACTGCTTTCTAGCACGCATATGATAAAAAGGGGTTGGGGCTTGCCATAAGGGCAATAGGGTTGGGAAAATCATATAGGTGCTAGGGCTTGACGTGACCAGCCGATTGATCGGAGGGAGCCTCTCCGACCACCCGTCTAGCCCAAGTAGGGCCAAAGTGGAGTATTGCATGTCATGAACTGCTCATCCACCTGGACTCTATCCTTAAGCATCACGAGTCGCCACCCACGGCCAACAGGTGGCCCCATTGGGGGAGTCTTACCCCTTGAGCCAGTTGAAAAGCAGTTTCTAATCCTAATGATTTATTCTTTAACAGTTTCTAATCTACAGAATTAGAATACCATTCATAAAAATAGTCTTTAATGGGACCATGTCTAGATTCTTTGACAGAAAGTTACAATCCAGACAAAAGAATCTTAAACTTTATAAATATATGGTCTCTTGTTTTTCTGGGATCTTGCTTCCTGTTTGCAAGAAAGTGCTATGCAAATATTTCATTTTAGGTTTCATATCGATCCTATTTATGGCTTTCATTATTGTCTCATAATTGTATCGAGTAAATATTTCTATACTCCTAGTAAAAGAAAATTTATTCAGCTTGTCTTTATCTCATGTTTGGATGTCTGATAATCCTGTGAATATTTTTATTCTAAAGATTCCATCATATGCATTAGGGTCCAGATGGAAACAAGAAGTTTTCAAAAAATATGTCCACCAGAAATTAATCATTCTACTAATTTGCTGACTACAATAGTGATACTAATCTCACAGAAAGAAATCTGACAATTTATATCTGTAGCAAGATTAGTAATGGTGACACTAATTTGCATAACACAACTAAAAACAATATTTTCATAAACTTTAATATTGTTATAACTAAGTCAATAATATCATAATATAATCAGCTTTAATTCTACCGTCATTAGTTAAACAGATTAATTTATTCCCACAAGAAAAAAAAAAAAAAAAAAAAAAAAAAAAAAACAAAAAATCCAGGAACTGTTTGTTTCATTTTTGTTCTTGAATGCAATATACTTGAGTTTTTAACATTGAAATAAAGAATGGATTAAATCTTTTATTCAGCAATCAATTTTATTTTCATCCAACAACGGTAGATTATAAGAACTGATTAACTTGGATTAAACTTAGTTAATGATTTCAAAGTATAGAATTTTCTATCAATGTTTTAACTGTATTTACAATTGAATGACCAATGATGGTTTAAAACTTTAAAGTAAGTTTTCCATATAGAACTGATCAACGATAAAAGCATTTTTAAATAATAAGTGTTAAAGAAGAAATAAAAACTTTTAAAAAATCTGTTAGCTGGAGATAGTGGGGGAAGAACCCCCCCCCCATACTGGGACACATGGATACAATTTTTCTGCATCCTTTTAGATTTTTATGCGTCAGTGACGCAGGACTCGTACCTATCAGCATCTGTGAAATCATCTACAATGAGTTTGGATTCCATAAAAACAAGAGTGTGGCTAATCTTTTTTAAATCTCCCTTGTTTTTCAAAGGCATAAAGATAAATTCTGCAGATATCAAATAATGATCAGTTGATTGAATGAAGACATTGGCTCTATCAATTAATTAATACTTGCAGATAAAAAAGAAATTGATAAGAATATGGATTCTCTTCATCTCTCTCTCTCTCTAAATATCATAGAAAAAAGAAGGTTACCAATAATAAGATTGGTGGGACAAAGCACCAGGAAATTTGGGTTTTTTGTACTGGTTTGTTAGTTTTGTTTTACGGCATATCAACCTCGGTGGGTCATTTAATACTGACAAAATTTTGAAATAAATTCTTTCTTAATGGATACTAATTTTTTTTTTAATAACACATTTTTCTATTTAACCCATAGATGGGACCCTAACAGGTACTACAACTCCGGGTCAGAATGAACCAGGGAGCAATGGTGATGAAGAGGTACTCCACATTCCCCAGAACTGGAACCTCACCATCAGATAGAGTTTAACATCATTCCCAGGACATGAATACCCTCAGCTACTGCCTTTTAGCACATATATGATAAAAAGGGTTGGGACTTGCCGGAAGGGCAATAGGGTTGGGACAATTATATAGGTACTAGAGCTTGATGTGACCAGTCGACTGATCGGAGGAGGCCTCTCCGACCACTCGTCTAGCTTAAGTAAGGACCTAAGTGGAATGTTGCATCATGTATTGGTATAAAATAAGACCAGATTTCAGGAAGTAATGATATTTGAAATCATTTTGTTGCTTCATTTATGCTGACTCTAATCTACCAGGCCATTATCTACCTAAACAACCCTAAGTAAATTAGAAGAATTCTTTCTTCAATTAAATGTTTCTAACACAACCAGATTATCAAGTTATTTGAAAAAAGAAGTTTGGAGCAGTTTTGATAAGTACCATTTATTTGATTATTGTAAAAGGAAATTTTAATTTATGAATGAAAGAATGAATGAATGAATGAATGAAATAATTTTTTTAAAACATGCATTTTACTAAAAATCAAATTACAAATAAAACAAATGATGTTTATGGGTTATTAGATTCTTTAAAAATCATCTATTAACAAAAGCATTAATCATGAAGTGTTAATTTTCAGGAATAATTTCTTAAAAATCATTTTTGAGATGATGATAGTGATGATGATGATGATAATGATGATTATGCAACATATTTAATTTTCCAATTCTACAAAAGTTTAATGCAAGTCAATTGGAAAAAAAAAAGATAATTAAAAGAGACAAAAACATTTTTTCCTTTTACTTCCCAAACAAAATAATTATCAGCATAAGTCACACACACACATTATATATATATATATATATATATATATATAATATATATATATATATATATATGTATACAAGGTGTGTTAAAAAAGTATTGAGATTTTAAAACTTTTTAACACACCTTGTATTCTGGAAAAAAAAAAAAGTTCCAATCATTAATTCTTTTCAGAATACAAGGTGTGTCAAAAAAGTACCAAGTTTAAAGCTCTATTTACCAAGATAGAAATGAAGAATGAATAGAATGTTATTTTTTTTTTTTTTTTTCAGAATGCAAAAGTGTCAAAAGTACAAAAAATATTGATACTTTTTTGATACACCTCATATATATACGTGTGTGTGTGTGTGTGTTAGCAGTAATGATTGAAATAGCAGGAGTATAAATACTCTTCTGGTAGCAGCATTTGCATACATACAGAAAATATAACACCAGAGTAGATAAAGCTAAGTATGAAATTGGGTCAATATTTATTTTTCCAGATTTGGCATTTCCAACAAATCCCTATTATTTCCAAGGAGTTTTTGTGGATGTACAATAACTCAATTTGGAAATGTCACCTAGCCAAATAAATTCCAAAATATCAAATAGAAATCAATTAATTGTACCTTGTATTTTGTCACTATTCATTAAGCAGAGTGATCAATAATGGAATTGCCAAAAGTGATTGAGTTGATTATTACTAGTGAAAATAAATGTTAAAAACTTAGGAATTCCTTTCCTAAGCTTTTAAAGATTTTTATCAAAAAAAAATTTATTTATATTTTTTAATTTTAAAAATTATTAAGGAATCAAATAAAAAAATTGAAGCAAAATCTACTTGTTTTAAATTTTAAAATTTAAATTTTAGAAAACGTTTTTAGAAAATGATTAATCATTATACTTGGGCGAGTCAAAAGTTTTGCAATATTTTGGTAACGTGAGGCAAAATGTTTTTGCTGATGTCACGAAAGTGACAAATCACACCTTCCTTCCTATACTGGTATAAAATAAGACCAGATACCAGGAAGTAATAATAAAGATGCTGAGTTCGCCTGATACTCTCTGAGAGCAACTTACCTCTATTGCTTGAAGCATGGGCTTAGAATCAAGTTTTAGGCTTACCTGATCTTGTCTGAATATCAAGGTTTTGGCAACCCAAGCAAAAATTTTTGAACCATCTAGTTATTGCAGTGTGATCAACTGCACTTTCACCTTTTGCATAACAAATGCTTTTAGTTGTTTCCATGGCATCATGGCCCACCCAGTTCAAACTTGTAGAGCATTAAGTTCCTAAATTAGACAATGTTTCACATTCATCAGTGAGGCTTTCAAATCCCCCACTGAGTGAAGCAATACACAACATATCAGTGCACCAATTACCACAATATTACCAACCACAATGGGTACCTTCCATAGCATGAATTGTTTCGTTCACATTTTGATATTGAATAGAATTGTTTTCTTCATTGTTATTGGTCACCTATAATAATAATAATTGCTACCCACTTGTTCTATTTCTCTCCTTTTCTTCAACCCTGTTTGCTTCGACTTTTCTAAACCATTTTTTTTTTTTAAATAATGGCAACCAATATCTTATCTAACAGCATATGTATGGCTTGCTTCTCTTGTTTATAGCTTTGTTAACTACCAAGTTTTTATTTAGACTTTAAACTACTTCAGAAATGGATTAAATTTGGTCTGAAGCAATGCACAATGTATTAGCACACCAACTACTACAATACTACTAAACTACAGCGGGCACCTTCCACAGCTTAAATAGCTTCATTCATGTGCTGTTAATTAGCACATATCAAAATATTGCAAAACTTTTGACACACCCTAGTAATAAAAATTATCAAATCTCTAGGGAGATGTTTACATGTTTAATAAACAGTTTCATGTTTAAAAAAATATTAAAAGTGAAAATGATATTCATTACTTGTTCTTTACTATTAAATTTATTAAATTTTGGTCATTTAAATCCAATAAAATACTTAATTTTTCTTAGAATCAATGAAGAAGCAATTGAGTTAGCCAAACCTGTTTATACCAATACTGACCTAAGAATGCTAAAAAATAAACCAATTTGTCATTGAAAATATTCTATAAAAATAAGGGGGGGAAAAAGTACCTTTAAAATTGTCTTATATAAATATTTGATATGGCAATTAAAACATAAGTTTGTTTTTTGAATACTCATTCCATTTATGGTAAAAATGGTTAAATAACAAACCTCTTTTAAGCTTATATCTTTAAAAAATAGAAATTATTACCAAAAAGCTAAAAGATTTATCATTTGATGATTGTGTTTTTAATTGGTTGGTTGGTTGTTTTATGGCATATCAACACTTTTTGGGTCATTTAATACCAAATCAATTCATTTTGATAAATAGAGAGACTCAGGTAGTTTACAATACCTGCTGTTGTTTAAGTGGTCACCCAATTAAATATTAAACAGACTTATCACTGCTTAATTTTGGTGATCTAATGGGAACCAATTTTTTTCAGCAAGACTTGATCGCAATAATAAAGTTTTTTAAGTTGATCTGATTCTGATTCTATTAACAATATTCCCAATAAGAAACAACTCTTCAATTACAAATTGCATTTCTTGGAAAATATTCCTTACCTGGTTTTAAGTTTTCGGTTTTTGTTTCAATCCATGGCCATTGAGAGTCATCCAAGATTGGGAATCCAGCCTCAGTAGCAGCTAGCATTCGGATATGATAGACTGTATCAGGCGTCAACTCTGAAAGAGACCCCACCAAAACAAAACAATATATTTATACAAAATCAATAAGTCATTGATACATCTCAGTAGACAAAGAAAATAAATAAGTACAATCAAATTGGACAAAGAAGTCCTGTTGATTTACCCACTAAGAAATGTTTGTTCTATATACCTTGAAATACCTGCTGTATTTTTTTCTTCTATAACTTTGTTAATTTATTTTAAATATTAATACTTAAATCAGTGATTATATTCAGCACATATGCATATTATATGTAAGATTTTTCTCCCTCGAAATTCCATAGCCAGAATTTAAGGGGTGCATGAGTGTATTTTATACACAAATAATGAAAATCAATAGTTTTTTCTTTTAATCTATGAACATAATGAATTTGTGTTTTAAAATTTTAGCCCTTGACAAAGTGTTTGTATGTTTTTTGTATACATATTAATGCCAAATATATATGTGTGTGTGTGTGTGTGTGTGTGTGTGTGTGTGTGTGGCTAAATGTCAGAAAGTTAGATATAGTTAATGAGAGAAAAAAAGAGGACAAAAGTGAAAGGAGGTGAATGAAAGAAGATAAAGAAATTGGAATATAATACTGACAGAATTTTTTTTTTGACAAAAAAAAAAAAAAAAAATATGACATCAAGTTTGTCTTGAAAATTGTGATAGTAAATTTGATCATAATGTAGGCATAAAAAATTCTATCAAGAGAAGTGCAACAGTAAACAGTGCTTCCTATTACCAATTCATTAGGTAAAATTCACTTTATTAAATGACCCAGGATAATCAAGAAATAAAGTATGAATTTACCTGTGATAAGGTATTCCCTCAGAGCAGGTTCCTTAAATCTCTCCATGTTGATTCCTTTGTCTGTACTGTAATACATTCTGTACTCAGTTATGATACCTCGACTCTTTTCTATTGGAATTTTTTCCCATTTGATTTTTATTGAATTTTGAGTGGTACTGATGACTTCCACTTTGGGAGCAACCAATGGTGCTGAAAAAAACCCAAAAAAAACTCTTTAGAATAAAAAAAATAACTTGAGAATATTTGTCGCTATTTCTTTAAAAAAAAAGGATAATGAATTTTTTATTTATAAAAGAGCAAAAAAAAAAAAAAACCAAAACCTAAAAACAACTTATGAATAAAAGATTCTCTTTCAGTTTATTTTGCTCCATTAGATTTCGTCATATTTTTTTAAAGGCTTCACTGAAAAGTTTGCAAGTCAACTAAATGAAATGTCGGACGTAAATTTTGACTTTGTAAAGGGAGATAACTTCAGATTAATTGTAGATAACATTTTCTGAAATTAATGCCCATTTATATTACTGTAACAAAGTAATAAATTTAAATAATGTTTTTAATGCTAAGGAGAACATAATTCTCATAATTATTTATGTATAAGACACTATTCATCCCAACAAAAAGTTAGGGGGGTGTATTATACACAAGAACTATGTAATTAACCTTTTTTTTCTGGCCAAATACCTCACCATTTTCGATAGGACTGAAAAAAAAGTTATATCAATAGTCCAAAGTATTTTACTTGAGTTCTGTATGTAAATAAGTTAAAATTGTTAATAAACTGAGATTCTTCATGTTACATTCAACATATGGTATGAAAGAATTTACTCTTATCAGGAAATTTTGATTTGGAAGCTTAACATTAGGGCTGTTGATGCAATTCTGTCCTAGCCCATAGCCTACATAAAAATATCTATTAAAATCTAGCATACTTAGTTAATACTTTATTCAAAAAAGAAGATCTAAATTTCTAGAGGTTTCTTTTTACTCCTTTTTATTTTTTTTTTTAGATATGTACAGTGCATTTAAACACATTAAATCCAAAATTCTTGATGGTAGAAAACTTACTGTCAGGAGGAGTGACATAAGACACCTTGTTGGAGTGTTTGCTGGCACCATAACCACTATAAGCTGCTACATAACATGTATAGTTTGTGAATGGCGTCAAATGCTGCAGTACCAGATAAGTCACTTTCACAAGTTTGGCTCTTTCAGTTCCTGTAGAATGAAGAAAAAAAAAAAATCATTTAACAAGAAAGAATTTCAAAGTAACAGTATTGGCTTTTTATCAATGTGTTATGAATAATTGAGAAGAAAATGACAAGAAAATGTTTTACTGGGTCATTCAACTGTGATCAACAAAATGACTTCAAAGAAATAGATTAAATCTATATCAACAAGGGAGATAACCTGATTTTTAAATACTAATACTTTCTTTAACATGTTGTAAAGATATTTGTGTACATGTGAGTAAATAAATAATTTTACTTTGACTAAGTATTATTTCTTTGCTTTTATTTTTCATTTTTATATTTTCTGTAGCAATACATTTTATACAGGATGATAATTAGAACTTTGCTGTCATGTATTACAATGATCAGTGAACAGAGTTTAGTCCTCACTGTGTGTTTAAACATTACCAAACATCTGTTGCATTGCAATAGTTATAGGACATGTTTGTGCTGTAATGCTTATCATTGTAAGGAATGGAGATGGCGGCCAAAGTTCAAACCTGCATGAGGTTGTTTGCATTGCCAACATAGCATTAATGCTCTTGGGAAGTACGCAATCAACTATTCTCCCCCCAGTTATGTTGTAAATAGTAGGGCAGGACTGGCTTTTTAACATTGTATGGCAATTGGTCCAAAGGAAAACTTGAATTCAAACCTGTTAAAGACAATGCTTAAAATTGACTGTGGGTTGGGTAAATACATAGATTTAATATTTTTCTGTTCACAACTTCAAATCATGAAAATATGAGGAAAACCATCTGTAGACATGTCAATCAATGTTGACTATGTCTATTTATGCTTATTACCATTAGAAAAGTATGTAGGTATTTTAATTACAAGTCAAACTCATTGTGTCTTGCCTAATTTTTGGAATGAAGTATTTTCCTTCATCATTAACTTTAAGAATGTTTGAAGGAGTTTATATACCATGGTCCTCCCCAGGAGACCATATAACATTTTTTGGGTCCAGGCAAATAAAAAATAATTTAAAAATACAATAAACTTTTTTATATTGAATCAAAGAGGTCTATGAGAGAACTCTGCTATATACATTTGAGAAGGCTAAGAATATTGACTAAAACTGATTAAAAATAAAAAAGCAATAAGAATTAGCATACTGTCTTTATTGATTTAGGGAATCATAAATGAAACCCTTAATACATTGATTTGTTGTTTTGTTTTTTACGCCATATCAACTTCAGTGGGTCATTAATGCGATAAAGTTTTGAAATAAATCAATTCTTAATGGATAAATACAATTTTTTATAAATACATTCTCTATTTACCCCTAGATGGGACCCTAAACAGGTACTACCACTCCGGGTCAGATGTGACCAGGAGCAATGGTGTATGAAGGGTTTGCTCCACATCCCCAAACCTCCAAAACTGGAACCTCCACCATCAATAGAGTTTTAACGTCATTCCCAAGACAGTATAGACCCGCAGCCACGCCTTCTAGCACTTCATATGATTAAAAGGGGTGTTGGGCTTGCCATAAGGGCAATAGGGTTGGAAAATCAATATAGGTACTATGGCTTGACGTGGACCAGCCAGATGATCGGAGGGGCCTCTCTCGACCGCCCGTCTAGCCCAAGATAGGGCAAAGTGGAGTATTGCATGTCATTGAATTGCTCATCCACCTAGCTCTTATCCTTAAGTCGAATACATTGAACAGATTTCTTGTCAACATAATGTTGTATAACTTGTGATTTTTTTTTTTTTTCTTTTCTTGGAAATTTACATCTTGGTGGGTAGGAAAAGAGAGTCATTCTATTCCAGTAACCAAAGTCAAAATAAGAAAATATTTTTTAATTCAAAAACCTGAAATTAAAATCCTGAAAAGAAACAGATTATTAATCTCAGATAATCAAACAGTTCTTAAAAAACAATGTTGTTGTTGTTAAATTAAGAATTGGAGATGCAAATTTAAGTCAAGATTTCTATGCAGAACATTAAAAAAAAAAAAAAAAAAAAAAAAAAACTATTTTAATAAAAACAGTGCTAAGATGGTCCTTGGCTAATCCTCATATTTATGATTATTATAAGCTGAAAATATATTCTGTATTATGAACATTAAGATTAGGAACATTTAGTTAATAGTTTATGTACCACAGTAAATCTAGGGAAATTTTAATAAGTTTACTATTATGTTGTTTTTTTTTTTTAATCACACAATTTAAACCTTTATTGAAGTTAAATTTTTAACAAACTTTTTTTTTAACAAACTTTTTTTTCTCAATCTTTTTTTTTAATTAAAAAAATAAATAAAGTGGTTGTAATGATTATATTAGTTTCAATAAATTTTCTTAAATACAAGGAGTACATTTTGTTAATTTTCCTAAAAACTAAAATTACATTTTAGTCATTTCTTAAATAACTAGGGGTATATAATATAAACTTTTGTAATTTTTCCAGTTTTTTCATATTACATAAAGCATCTTTTTTTTTGCTGATAACTTTTCCTCGAGTTTTGTAAAATTACCATCACAATGATAGAAACCAATTTATATATCTATCTTTTTCCTTTTTTGTTTAGAAAACTGTTTATTGTATTTTACTTGCTGCAGAATTTCTAGGGAATGATATTTGAAAATTAAGGAACTTCACAAATTAATGGTGTAAGGTATCCTTTTCATGTAATTTAAAGTTGTTTTTTTTTGGGGGGGGGGGGGAGAAAGAGAAGAGCATATATGCCTAGTGCCTTCACTTCTACAATTCCTTACTTGTTATTTCAGTAATTCTAGTTGACACTGGCTAAACTGATTAGAGAGAGAGAGAGAGAACAGAGGAGAGAGACGAGAGAGAGAGATAGAGCGAGAGAGAGAGAGAGAGGAGAGACGAAGAGAGGAGGAGCCTCCTTCCTTTTTTTTTTTTTTTTTACTCTTCGGCAATTTTTGAATAAATTTAATGGAAAAGACAGAGTAAAAATGAAATTACTAAAATAAAAGCAAGTTTTAAAATCTTCATTTGCGATGTGATGTTGCAATAGAGATTTTAAAACTTTAAGGTCCATAAGTTATGGGTTTAATCTATCAGAAATATCAATGCACAATTTACTGACTACTATTCAATAGATTTGCATTTTATATCAATAAATGACATTTCTATCTGTTCGTTTGTGGATGATAAATAAAAATGACAGGCCCTACTGATATAATTTTTTGCATCAAAACTTGCTAGTCATACACTTCACGACAGCTATGTAAATGATCATTTGACGTCCTTAAAGGAAGAAGAAAAAATATAAAAAAGCAATTGTTGCTCTAAATAATGAAACCAATGCAAAGAAGCAAAATCTCCAGCTAACTTTCAAGTTATAAACTTTTTTAAATCAAGTTTGAAATATTTTCAATTCCAAGCTTGTATGAATTTTATTTTATCAACAAATTGTGTTGATAAGAGCAAGAATAAAAATGCAGAAATTTCTCTAATATAAAGGTTCTTTGAACAAAACACACCAAAACCAAAAATATTTTCTTTCAAACGTTTGGTGGAGTTTTGAATAAAATCACCTCTCTAATTCTTTCTAACAGCCCCCACCCCTGGAAAATTATAAACCAGATAAAAAAAAAATTTTTAAAGGGGGGGGGGTATTTTATTAATTTTTAACTTTTAAAAATTAACCATACCTTTTCAGTTTCTGTAATTTTCTTTTCAAATCAGAACTACTTCTAATGAAGTTTGAAAATTTTTAAAACTCAAGTCATTAAATAATTTAAAATATAAATTCACATTTTTATCTTAACTGTAATGTGAATGGATGCAAAGGTAACAAATGCAGCAAGTGATATAGACACTCCTTGAAAAAAAAATTGTCAAACTTGTCATTAATTTAATTTGAGATCAAATCCTTTGTGCGATTAGTAAAAAGAAATAAAAAAGAAAAGTGCGTGGAAAAAAAACAGATAAAACTTTCTTGAGGGAAACAATTATAGAAAATTTCTTAAAGATTAGAATTAAATAATAAATAGAAAAAAAAATTATTGATGTAAAATATTTTGTCGTATTATTAAAAATAAAGACAAATTTTTTATGAATGATGGTTTCCGTTTCAGATTACAAATTATGTTTTTATTGCAATCACAGCCCCCATTAATTTGTATATTTTATTATAAATTTATGATATGAAAACACAGCCTTTAAAAATTTCTGACGCATGAGAAAACATCCTTACAACTATCAAAAAATTCATGGCACTTAGTATTGTCATATAGAAACATTTCTTCAAGCAATGCTGATATCAGTTAATACACACCACAGTACAATTTAAAAAAATGTTCTTGTAACAGTGTTAATTTACCTTTGAGGCTATATCTCATATTTTTTCTCAATACCCAAAGTCTTGAATGGATAAAAAAAAAACGATTAAAAGATGACTTTTGCAAAATGGTTCCAAACTGGAAAATCACCAAAAAAAAAAAAAAAAGTTTTCTTTCCCAGTTAATAGAAATTAGATTAAAATGTTTTTGTAATTTATTTGCTTTCCCTTTTTAGATGTTAGATAAAAACTAATATAATTAAATAATACATAAGATTGAACTGATAAGAGCAAACAAATGACCCCTTGGAAAGCCTTACCAAGATTGTTAAAGAATAGTCAGTCAAAATTTGCTCTGAAGCCTGATTCAAGTTTCGTTTCAGGAGCATCAACTTTATAGAGTTGCAGTACAATAGTAATCATGGAAACGTTTTGTCAAAGTCCCAGGACACAACCACAGAAAGCTAGTGTTCTGTATACACACATTTCAGGTTTTTTTGGGGTTTCAACTAAAGTGGAAGAGAGAAAAAAAAGACAAATTCTTTTGATTAGTCAGAAGTTGAAAGAGATCAGAATTGTCGTTTCTTTTTGATTCTTCTTAACATGAATTTACCAAGATGATATTTGGAAACAGAGCAAAGTAGAAAAAAAAATGATTTAAACTAGTTTTTCTTCTTTCTTAACATGAGTGATGAGATCATGAATGACGAATGAGATGAATGAATAATGGATGGCTATGAAGGAGGCAGGGAGTGTGTATATTTAGAAATGATGATCGTGCCCTTTGGTTAGTTGTGGAGTGTTTGGCTTGTGCGCAAAAAGTGATCTAAGTGGTCTAAATGCAACTGGTCAAGAGCAAATAGCTACATGCTGCCATGATATTCTCCAGCTAAACAAGCCACACAAGAAAAATGGAAAGTATCCAATGAGATTTTGTAATAACAAAGCAATCACAAGAATTTTAAGGAAATGTGAATAATAGTAATAGTAGTAGTGTAGTAGTAGTAGTAGTAGTGTAGTAATAAGTTGATACATTAATAATAAGCTTGCTTCATAAAATCTTCTTCCATTATCATCCTGCAACACCCCCTGGTTAAAAAGACACTGTCAAATTGTCCAAGATGCATTAAAAAATTGAATACAGATTATCGTTGTGCTTAATTGCAGATTTCTATGCTAGAAGAAGACATAGCTGTTGAAACTGTTATGTCACAGAAAATAAATTTAAGCAATCCACAATGGTTATAGAACAAAAATGATGCAATTGTACCATATGTGTTTTATTTTTATTCACATTACATTCCATTCAATTTTTTATATTTATATTCATGTTCTCTTGAGGTTGCTCATATATCAGGATATTTCTCAATATAGCAAAAATCCTTCTTTGTCTTTATTTTTAATAATTTATTTCCTTTTGGAAAAAACTATACTATTGTAACCACCAAAGAGACATGATAAATTATATAATTTGCCACAAGCTTCAAAGATGACTGTAAAACTGAACTTTTTCAAAGGATATGAAGCTTGGCATAATAATATCTGGCCTTAGCATCTGTTTTACCTGTGAATCTATGAATAATCTTGAATATTATCTTGACATTAAAGCTTAGTCAGAAGAAAGATTATGTTGCAGAATAGGGACTCGATTTGATACCAGCCCTCGCCAAACTCAGTGTTTGAGTAGCACAAGGTACTGATGTGAAAGTGAGGAGCTGTATGGTAGGATGTCCACTTCAGACGCAAAAAACAATCTCCTTGTCTAGTGCTTAGTAAAAGAGAATAGGCTTCATTGCCGGTGTGGCTGATACCGACATTAGCCCACCCCGTTGACTTTTTTATGATGGTCAAACCATTACACACACCAACACATTAAGAGAATCATGTCCCAACAAATTGGATATTACATCAAAATCACTGTACAAAATGACTATTATGACATGGTATTCAAGTTTTCCATTTTTTCTTGTTTTTTTTCATTGAGTGTCTCACTTAAATGGGTTCCCTGTGTTAAACAGCATTAAACTACTTTCCTTAATTGCGCTTGTGTGTAATGTTATCATCATAAAAATGGACATGGGCAAATCGAATTCAATCCTGGACAAGGCTGTTTGCATTTCATTTATAGTACTAATACTCTGGAAAAGGTAGCATATCCAACTATTCTCCCTCCACTATGGATGATAGTAGGGCAGACTGGGCTCTGCTTAAATTTGACCATGCTTTATATCTGCTCGTGCAGACGGTTAGGTATAATATATTACTTATCCTTATTTACTTTGCCTAAAAGAAGAACAATTTTTGAGATTTTTTTTACAGGAAGCAGTTGTAATCAAAGATGTGCAACAATTAAACTTGATTTTCCCTTTGTTATAAAAGGAACATCTAAGTTATTGCTGAGCACCTACTTCTAGTGATCTTGGGAGATTACAAAAGAAAAAACAAACTTTTGGGATCTAAAAGCAGATTAGAATTCTTGACTTAGAATTTAGCTTTTTTGGTATTTTGTCAGGCTTGGGTAAAACATGATGATTTCTAAAGAATTATCTCGATGATTTCCAGTTATTCCAAAACTATTTCTAAAAACTAGCCCGTTGATTGTTTGGTTTGTTGTTTGTTTGTTTACGCATATCAACCTCAGTGGTGTCATTTGCATGCCGGATAAAGTTTTGAAATAAATCCAATCTTAATAGATAATACAATTTATTTATAAATACATTTTCTATTTAACCATAGATGGACCCTAACAGGTACTACCACTCCGCGGTCGAGTGACCAGGAGCCAATGATGAAGGAGTGCTCCACATTCTCCAAACCTCCAAAACTGGACCCTCACCATCAGGAGAGTTTCTCATTCCCAGTAATGTAACCTGCAGCCACGCCCTTCTAGCACCCATATGATAAAAAAGGTTCGGCTTGCCATAAGGCAATAGAGTGGAAAATCATAATAGTGCTAGGGCTTGACGTGACAGCTGATTGATCAGAGGGGCTCTCGACCGCCCGCTCTGGCCAAGTAGGCCAAAGTGGAGTACTTGCATGTTACATGATTGCTCATCCACTGGACCTCGTATCCTTAAGGCATCACGAGTCGCCACCGCACGGCCAAAGGTGCCCCATTGGGAGTCTTACCCTTGAGCCAGTGAGAAAAGCAGTGTCTAATCCTAATGATACTTATTCTTTAACATTTCTAATCACAGAATGAATACCATTCATAAAAATAATCTTAATGGACCATGTCACATTCTTTGGAACAGAAAGTTTACAATCCTGACAATAAGAATCTTAAACTTTATAAATATATGGTCTCTTTTTTCTGGATCTTGCTTCCTGTTTGCAAGAAATGCTATGCAAAGTATTCATTTTAGGTTTCATATTGATCCTATATTATGCTTTCATCATTGTGTTATAATTGTATTGAGTAAATATTTCTTATAACTCCTAGAAAAAGAAAAATTTATTCAGTGTCTTTATATCCAGTTTGGATGCCTATAATCCTGTGAAATATTTTTATATTTAAAGATTCCATCTATTGCATAGCGTTCCAGATGGATACAAGAAGTTTCAAAAAAATTGTCCACCAGAAATTAATCATTTCTACTACATTTGCTTAGTAGTCATGACTACAATAATGATACTAATCACAGAAAGAAACTGACAATTTATTTAATCTGTAGCAAATTAGTAATGGTACACTAACTTGCATAACACAACTTAAAAACAATATTTCATAAAACTTAATATTTTATAAACTAAGTCATAATCATCATAATATAATCAGCCTAATTCTACCGTCATTAGTTGAAACAGATTAATTATTCCCACAAGAAAAAAAAAAAAAAAAAAAAAAAAAAAAAAACATAAAAGAAATCCAGGAACTTTTTGTTTTATATTTTGTCTTGAATGCAATATACTTGAGTTTTAACATTGAAATAAAAAATAGCGATTAAATCTTCTTATTCAGCATCAATTTATTTTCATCCAAACAACGATGATTATAAGAACTGATTTACTTGATAAACTCAGTTAATGATTTCAAAAGTATTGAATTTTCTATCAATGTTTTAACTGTATTTAACAATTGAAATGACAATGATGGTTTTAAAACTTTTAAAGTAAGTTTTCCATAATAAAACTGATCAACGATAAAAGATTTTAATAAGTGTATATAAGAAATAAAAACTTAAAAAAATCTGTTAGCGGACGTAGTGGGGATGAACCCCCCCCCATACTGGACACATGATACAATTTTTCTGCATCCTTTTAGATTTTTATGCGTCATGACGCAAGGACTGACCTATCAGCCATCTGTGAAAACATCTACAATGAGTTTGGATTCCATAAAAACAAGAGTGTGGCTAATCTTTTTTAACCCCTTTGTTTTCAAAGGCATAAGATAAAATTCTGCAGATATCAAATAATGATTCAGTTTATTGAAATGAAACATTGGCTCTATTATTAATTAATATTGCAGATAAAAAGAAATTGATAAGAATATGATTCTCTTCATCCTCCTCTCTCTAAATATCTAGAAAAAAGAAGTGTACCAATAATCAAATTGTGCGGACAACAGCACAGAAATTGGGTTTTTTGTCTGGTTTGTTAGTTTTGTTTTACGGGCATATCAACCTCGGTGGTCTTTAATACTGACAAAATTTTGGAAAATAATCTTTCTTAATGTATTAAATCTCTTTTTTTAATTAACACATTTTCTATTTAACCCATAGATGGGAACCCTAACAGTACTACCACTTTCCGGGTCAGAATTAACCATGGGAGCAATGGTGATGAAGGAGTACTCCACATTCCCCAGAACTGGAACTCACCATCAGATAGAGTTAACATCATTCCCCAGGACTATGATACCCTCACTACTGCCTTTTAGCACATATATGATAAAAAGGTGACTTGCCGAGGCATGGTTGGACAATTATATAGGTACTAGACTTGATTGACCAGTCGACTGATCGGAGGAGGCCTCTCCGAACCACTCGTCTGCTTAATAAGAACCTAAGTGGAATGTTGCATCATGTATTGAGTATAAATAAGACCATTAGGAAGTAATCGATATTTGAAATCATTTTCTTGCTTCTTTATTGCTGACTCTAATCTCACCAGCCATTATCTATTATCTACCTAAACAACCCTAAGTAAATTAGAAGAATTCTTTCTTCAATTAAATGTTCTAAACACAACCAGATTATCAAAGTTATTTGAAAAAAGCACATATTGAAGCAGTTTTGAAATACCATTATTTTGATATTGTAAAAAGAAAATTTTAATTTATGAATGAAAGAAATGAATGAATGAATGAATGAAATAATTTTTAAAACATGCATTTTACTAAAATCAAATTACAAATAAAACAAATGGATTGTTATGGGTTATTAAGATTCTTTAATCATCATTAACAAAAGCATTAATCATGAAGTGATTAATTTCAGGAATAATTCTTAAAAATTATTTTTGAGATGATGATAGTGATGAATGATGCATATAATGATGATTATGCAACATATTTAATTTTCCAATCTACAAAAAGTTTATTTAATGCCAAGTCAATTGAAAAAAAAAGATAATTAAAAAGAGACAAAAACATTTTTTCCTTTTATTCCCAAACAATATTATCAGCATAAGTCACACACACACACACATTATATCATATATATATATATATTATAGATTATATATTATATATATATATTAATTATACACGAGGTGTTGTTAAAAAAGTATTGAGATTTTAAAAACTTTTTAACACACCTTGATTCGGAAAAAAAAACAAAATGTTCCAATCATTAATTCTTTTCAGAATACAGAGTATGTGGTTGAACAAAAAGTACCAAGTTTAAGCTGTATTTACCAAGATAGAAATGACAGAATGAATAGAATGTTATTTTTTTTTTTTTTTCAGAATACAAAGTGTTCAAAAGTACAAAAAATATATATACTTTTTTATAACACCTCATATTATACGTGTGTGTTGTGCTGTGTTACATAATGATTGAAATAGCACATTGAGTAATAAATACTCTTCTGGTAGCAGCTTTGCATACATACAGAAAATTAACACCAGATAGATAAAGCTAAGTATGAAATTGGTTCAATATTTATTTATCCAGATTTGCATTTTCCAACAAATCCCTATTATTCCAAGAGTTTTTGTGATGTACAATAACTCAATTGAAATGTCACCTAGCCAATAAATTCCAAAATATTCAAATAGAAATCAATTAATTGTACTGTAGTTTGTCCACTATTCATTAAGCAGAAGTGACTCAATAAATGAATTGCCAAAAGTGATTGAGTTGATTATTACTAGTGAAAATAAATGTTAAAAACTTAGGAAATCCTTTCTCAACTTTTAAAGATTTTATATCAAAAAAAATTTATTTATATTTTTTAATTTAAAAATTATTAAGGAACAAATTAAAAAAATTGAACAAAAATCTATTATTTTAAATGTTTAAAAATTTAAATTTTAGAAGAAGTTTTTAAAAATGATTATGCATTAACTTGCGGCGAGTCAAAAGTTTTGCAATTATTTTGTTAACGTGAGGCAAAAAATTTTTTGTGATTCACGAAAGTGACAAATCACACCTTCCTTCCTATACTTGGTTTAAATAAACCAGATACAGAAGTAATAATAAGATGCTGAGTTCGCCTGATACTCTCTAGAGCAACTTACCTTATTGCTTGAAATGGCGCTTAGAATCAAGTTTAGGCTACCGAATATCAAGGTTTTGGCAACCCAAGCAAAATTTCTTGAACCAATCTATTATTGCAGTGTGATCAATTGCACCTTCACCTTTTGCATAACAAATCTTTTAGTTGATCCATGGCATCCATGGCCCACCCATCAAACTTGCTAGAAATTAATGTCTCCTAAATTAGACAATGTTCACATTCATCTGTGAGACTTTCAAATCCTCACTGAGTGAAGCAATATACAACAATCAGTGCACCAATTACCCACAATATTACCAACCACAATGTGTACCTTCCATAGCATGAATTTCGATTCACATTTTATATTGACTAAATTTTTTCTCATTTGTTATTTCACCCTAGGTAATATAATAATTGCTCACCCCACTTGTTCTATTTTCTCTCCTTTCTTCAACCCTTTTGCTCATTTTATTTTTTTTTTAAATAATGGCACAATGATCTTATCATAACATTATATGTATGCTTGCTTCTCTTGTTTATAGCTTTTTATCACTTACCAAGTTTTATTAGACTTTAAACTACTCAGGGAATGGATTAATATGTGTCTGAAGCAATGCACAATGCATTATGCACACCAAACTTACTACAATACTCCAAACACATGGCACTTTCCACAGTCTTTATAGCTGCATTCATTGTTAATAGCAATATTCAAAATATGGCAAAAATCTTTTGACACACCCTAGTATAAAAATATAAATCTCTAGGGATGTTTACATGTTAATAAACAGTTCATTTTAAAAAAATATTAAAAAGTGAAAATGATATTCATTACGTTCTTCTTCACTATTAAATTTATTAAAAATTATTGCGTCATTTAAATCCAATAAAATACTTCATTTTTACTTAGAAATCAATGAAGAAGCAATTGGTTAGCCAAACCGTTTATGACCAATACTGACCTAGAAATGCTAAAAAATATAACCAATTTGTCATGAAAATATGTCTATAAAAATAAGGGGGAAAATACCTTTAAAATTTCTTATATAAGATATTTGATATGGCAAATAAACATAAGTTTGTTTTTGAATACTGCATTCCATTATGGTAAAAAATGGTTAAATAACAACCTCTTTAAAGCTTATATCTTTAAAAAATAGAAATTATTACCAAAAAGCTAAAAGATTTATTCAATTTGATATTGTGTTTTTAAGTTGGCGTTGTTGTTGTTTATTATGGCCAATATCAACACTTTTGACTGTGAGCTTGCCTGAAATTACTTGATATTTACCACGTACCCCACATGTACGGGTTAGGCACAAGGCCCTATTAATGTGGGACCAACCACGAGCTGAGACTCATGGGTGGCCGGTGCAAAAAATGCATTGATACCATTGGCATTCCGCCCCCTCAAGGGGGGCGCCTCAGGCACTGAACAATAAACCCAGCCCTGCCCCTTTAAATTGAGGGGGCAGGTGTTGCCTGGGTGGATGGCCCCTTGGGATCAACGATATTAGCTTGTAAGGTCCAGGGCCAAAGCAACTGGACCTCGGCTGACTTGCTGAAATTGTCTTTATGGCTTGGACCACAACCTCAGAATCCATTGTTTTAGGTCTACCTGACCTTACCTAATTGTTGAGGTTCTTGTAACCAAAGCAAAATTTCTGGAACTGACTGGTTACTGTATTGTAATCAACTGTGCCTTCACCTTTTGCACAACAAATTTTTTTGGTTGCTTCCGCAGCATTATCATCCAGTTCAAAATCGTGAAGCATAAGTTCCTGAATTAGACGACAATGCACGCTTTCAAATTGTACATGGAGTGAAGCAATGCACAACATGTCAGCGCACCAATTACCACGATACTACCAACAACTTCCACATCTTGAACAGTTTCAGGCATGTGATATATGTGCCACAAAACTAGCATGTATCAAAATATTGCAAAACTTTTGACTAATAATAATAATAATGTGCAAAAGTTTGGTGACTTTCAGATGTTCTAATAGTATTTTTTTTATTCCCCTATAAAAAACTATATTCTAGTTGACTATAGATAATTTATTATCTCTGGCAATTGTCACCAATTTTTATAGATTTGTTCTATTTGATATCTAATTGTAATGATTATTTAACCTTGTGCACATTTATCTGTACATCATGAAAGAATAAATTTATATTCTAAAAATGGAGAAAGAAATATTAAGAACAAGTGGATAAGGAGAAGACAACTGTGACAGTAATTCTTCTATGAAAGAAAAGAAAAAGAAAGAAGCTAAACAAAGAATTAAATAAAAAAGAAAATTAAGAGGAAATACTGTATGATGAATAAAATATCATCACAGTATATTATAGAGAGAGAGTTGTAAGATTTGCAAAAAAAATCAATAAACATTTGGATGTGTATAAACACAACAAAGTTGTCAAGTCATTTTTTTCTTTACAGAGAAAAGTTATCACCACTTTTTGTCCAAAACAAAGGAGGAGAAAAAAAAGAAAAAAAAACAAAAAAAAAAACAAGCTATATATAACAATATTAAATAAACAGCATATAGCTATTTTGACAGCTTCTTTTGAAGGTAACTGCATGGTGAAAACACTTCTTTTTTTATTATTATTCTTAAATAAAACCATTGAAATTTCATCAGCAAACAAAAAAATTAAGAAAAATAAGTTGAAATATTTAATAAGAAGTTTTATAAACAGTTGGTTCCTATTGTATCACTCAAATGACCACCAAAAATTGAAAATCATTTACCTTTTTTGTGGGTATCAAAGAAATAAAAATAAATTCATTGAAATTTTGAAATGTAAGTATTTTCCCAACCTCCCACCAGGCTGGATTGACACAAGGACTTTTCAATGTAGAGAGCCACACACAAACTGAAGCTCATGCAGTGGCCAGTGCAAAAGGTGTCACCCATTATACATTTCCCGTTTGGGAAGACTCAGACACAAGGCAATAAACCCGACCCTGCCCTTTTTAAACAAGGGGCAAGTGCTGCCAGGAGGGATGGCCCTCTGGGATCATGCACTTTATTTTATATCTTACTGGTCCAGAAGCCAAAGCTACTGGACACAGGGCTTAAAGTCAGGTAAGTATGTTCATTTTATATAGCATGTCTACAGTATGAAAGGGCTAAGAGACAAAGTTTTATTTTCGGGGTTTTTTTTTTTGGGGGGGGTCACCCCCCAAAAAAACCCGAAAATAAAACATGGATTTTAAACAATAGGTTGCAATTTCATTGTTCTCCTTTCTTAGCATTAAATATTTCCATAACAATCTTATATTTATGTTTATACGAAAAGGAACAGAGAAACTTTGTTTTTTTTAAATTTAATTTGTTAAAAAAAGTATCAAATTCATAATCTATTTGTCTTAGTCTATAAACTTAATAATCAAGAAAAGTTAAAAGTAATGTAGAGCAATTAGTCCAGACTAAAAGTGTGGTAATGGGTAACCAAGAAACTAGACCATTTTTTTAAGACCTTATCTTTCAAATGCAAGTATCATTGGGGAACAAGAAAAGGTTTGGCAAACAGACCAGATTTTATCCAAAAATTTTCTTGTTTCCCAATGATACTTGCATCAGAAAAATAAGGTCTAAAAAAAGTTTGGCTTCTAGGTTACCCTTTACTGCACTTTTAACCTGGATTATATTTGTTTTAGGATAGGTTTTAAATGTTAGTGAATAAGAGAAGAAAATGGAGCAAGAAAAATGTTTTACTGGGTCATTCAACTGTGATCAACAAAATGACTTCAAAGAAATAGATTAAATCTATATCAACAAGGGAGATAACTGATTTTTAAACTAATACTTTCTTTAAACATAGTTGTAAGATATTTGTGTACATGTGAGTAAATAAATAATTTTACTTTGACTAAGTATTATTTCTTTGCTTTTATTTTTCATTTTTATATTTTCTGTAGCAATACATTTTATACAGGATGATAATTAGAACTTTGCTGTCATGTATTACAATGATCAGTGAACAGAGTTTAGTCCTCACTGTGTGTTTAAACATTACCAACATCTGTTTGCATTGCAATAGTATAGGACATGTTTGTGCTGTAATGCTTATCATTGTAAGGAATGGAGATGGCGGCCAAAGTTCAAATCCTGCATGAGGTTGTTTGCATTGCAACATAGCATTAATGCTCTTGGGAAAGGTACGCATCCAACTATTCTCCCCCCAGTTATGTGTAAATAGTAGGGCAGACTGGGCTTTTTAACATTGGTATGGCAATTGGTCCAGAAGGAAAACTCTGAATTCAAACCTGTTAAACAATGCTTAAAAATTGACTGTGGGTTGGGTAAATACATAGATTTAAATATTTTTTCTGTTCACAACTTCAAATCATGAAAATATGAGGAAAACCATCTGTAGACATGTCAATCAATGTTGATCTATGTCTATTTATGCTAATACCATTAGAAAAGTATGTAGGTATTTTAATTACAAGTCAAACTCATTGGTCTTGCTTGAATTTTTGGAATGAAGTATTTTCCTTCAGTCATTAACTTTAAGAATGTTTAAGGATGTTATATACCATGGTCCTCCCCAGGAGACCATATAACATTTTTTGGGTCCAGGCAAATAAAAAATAATTATAAAAATACAATAAAACTTTTTAATATTGAATCAAAGAGGTCTATGAGAGAACTACTGCTATATACATTTGGAGAAGGCTAAAGAATATTGACTAAAACTGATTAAAAATAAAAAAGCAATAAAGAATAGCATACTGGTCTTTATGATTTAGGGAATCATAAATGAAACCCTAATACATTGATTTGTTTGTTTTGTTTTACGGCATATCAACGTCAGTGGGTCATTTAATGCCGATAAAGTTTTGAAATAAATCAATTCTTAATGGATAATACAATTTTTTTATAAATACATTTCTCTATTTAACCCATAGATGGGACCCTAACAGGTACTACCACTCCGGGTCAGAGTGGACCAGGGAGCAATGGTGATGAAGGGGTGCTCCACATTCCCCAAACCTCCAAAACTGGAACCTCACCATCAGATAGAGTTTAACGTCATTCCCAGACATGTAGACCCGCAGCCACCGCCTTCTAGCACTCATATGATAAAAAGGGGTTGGGGCTTGCCATAAGGGCAATAGGTTGGGAAAATCATATAGGTACTATGGCTTGACGTGACCAGCCGATGGATCGGAGGGGCCTCTCCGACCGCCCGTCTAGCCCAAGATAGGGCCAAAGTGGAGTATTGCATGTCATGAATTGCTCATCCACCTAGGCTCTATCCTTAAGTCAATACATTGAACAGATATTCTTGTCAACATAATGTTATAATTGTGATTTTTTTTTCTTTTTCTTTTCTTGGGAAATATTACATCTTGGTGGTGAGGAAAAGAAGTCATTCTATTCCAGTAACCAAAAGTCAAAATAAGAAAATATTTTTTAATTTCAAAAACCTGAAATTAAAATCCTGAAAAGAAACAGATTATTAATCTCAGATAATCAAACAGTTCTTAAAAAACAATGTTGTTGTTGTTAAATTAAGAATTGGAAGATGCAAATTTAAGTCAAGATTTCTATGCAGAACATAAAAAAAAAAAAAAAAAAAAAAAAAAACTATTTTAATAAAAACAGTGGCTAAGATGGTCCTTGGCTAATCCTCATATTTATGATTATTATAAGCTGAACAATATATTTCTGTATTATGAACATTAAGATTAGGAACATTTAGTTAATAGTTTATGTACCACCAGTAATTCTAGGGAAATTTTAATAAGTTTACTATTTATGTTGTTTTTTTTTTTTAATCACACAATTTAAACCTTTATTGAAGTTAATTTTTTAACAAACTTTTTTTTTAACAAACTTTTTTTCTCAATCTTATTTTTTTTTAATTTAAAAAAATAAATAAAGTGGTTGTAATGATTTATTTAGTTTCAATAAATTTTCTTAAATAACAAGGAGTACATTTGTTAATTTTCCTAAAAACTAAAATTACATTTTAGTCATTTTCTTAAATAACTAGGGGTATATAATATAAACTTTTGGTAATTTTCCAGTTTATTTCATATTACATATAAGCAGCTCTTTTTTTTGCTGATAACCTTTCCTCGAGTTTTGTAAAATTACCATCACAATGATAGAACCAATTTATATATCTATCTTTTTCCTTTTTTGTTTAGAAAACTGTTATTGTTTTTACTTGCTGCAGAATTTCTAGGGAATGATATTTGAAAATTAAGGAACTTCACAAAATTAAGTGGTGTAAGGTATGCCTTTTCATGTAATTTAAAGTTGTTTTTTTTTGGGGGGGGGGGGGAGAAAGAGAGAGATATATGCCTAGTGCCTTTCACTTCTACAATCCCTTACTTGTATTTCAGTAATTAATAGTTGACACTGGCTAAACTGATTAGAGAGAGAGAGAGAGAAAGAGAGAGAGAGAGAGAGAGAGAGAGAGAGAGAGAGAGAGAGAGAGAGAGAGAAGAGAGAGAGAGAGCCTCCTCCTTTTTTTTTTTTTTTTTACTCTTCGGCAATTTTTGAATAAATTGTAATGGAAAATACAGAGTAAAAATGAAATTATCTAATAATAAAAGCAAAGTTTTAAAATCTTCATTTGCGAATGTGATGTTGCATAGAGATTTTAAAACTTTAAGGTTCCATAAGTTATGGGTTTAATCTATCAGAAATATCAATGCACAATTTACTGACTACATTATATCAATAGATTTGCATTTAATCAATAAATGACAGTTTCTATCTGTTCGTTTGTGGATGATAAATAAAAAATGACAGGGCCTACTGATATAATTTTTTTGCATCAAAACTTGCTAGTCATACACTTCACAGACAAGCTATGTAAAGTGATCATTTGACGTCCTTAAAGGAAGAAGAAAAAATAATAAAAAAGCAATTGTTTGCTCTAAATAATGCAAACCAATGCAAAGAAGACAAAATCTCCAGCTAACTTTCAAGTTATAAACTTTTTTTAAAATCAAGTTGGAAATATTTTCAATTTCCAAGCTTGTATGAATTTTAATTTTATCAACAAATTGTGTTGATAAGAGAAGATAAAAGATTGCAGAAAATTCTCTAATATAAAGGTTCTTTGAACAAAACAACACAAAACCAAAAATATTTTCTTTCAAACGTTTGGTGGAGTTTTGGAATAAAATCTACCTCTCTAATTCTTTTCTAACAGCCCCCACCCCTGGAAAATTATAAACCAGATAAAAAAAAAATTTAAAGGGGGGGGGGGTATTTTATTAATTTTTAACTTTTAAAAATTAACCATAACCTTTTTCAGTTTCTGTAATTTTCTTTTCAAATCAGAAACTACTTCTAATGAAGTTTGAAATGACTTTTTAAAAACTCAAGTCATTAAATAATTTAAAATATAAATTCACATTTTTATCTTAACTTAATGTGGAATTGGATTCCAAAGGTAACAAATGCAGTAGGTATAAACACTCTTGAAAGAAAAAATTGTCAAACTTGTATTAATTTTAATTTTGAGATCAAATCCTTTGTGCCATTAGTAAAAAGAAATAAAAAAGATAAAGTGGGGGAAAAAAAACAGATAAACTTTCTTTGAGGAAACAATATAGAAAATTTTAAAATGTAGAATAAATAAATAAATAGAAAAAAAAATTATTGAATTGTAAAATATTTTGTTTCTGTAATTATTAAAATAAAGACAAATTTTTTATGAAGATGTTTCCGTTTCAGATAAAATTATGTTTTTAATTGCAATCACAGCCCCCATTAATTTGATAATTTTATTTATAAATTTATGCATGAAAACAGACCTTAAAAATTTCTGACGCATGAGAAAACATCCTTAAACTATCAAAAATTCTGTGCCATTAGTATTGTCATATATGAAACATTTTCTTCAAGCAATGCTGATATCAGTTAATACACACCACAGTACAATTTAAAAAATGTTTTTTGTATAAGTTTAATTTACCTTTTGAGGCTATCTCATATTTGTTTCTCAATACCCAAAGTCTTTTGAATGATATAAAAAAAAACATTAAAAGATGATTTTTGCAAAATGGTTCAAACTGGAAAATCACCAAAAAAAAAAAAAAAGTTTTCTTTCCCCAGTTAATAGAAATAGATTAAAATGTTTTTGTTAATTTATTTCTTTCCTTTTTAGTATGTTTAGAATAAAAACTAATATAATAAATAATACATAAGATGACTACTAAGAAGCAAACAAATGACCCCTTGGAAAGCTTACCAAGAATTGTTAAAGAATAGTCAGTCAAAATTGCTTGGAAGCCTGAATTCAAGTTTCGTTTCAGGAGCATCAACTTTATAGAGTTTGCAGTACAAAGTAATCAATGGAAACGGTTTTGTCAAAGTCCCAGGACACAACCACAGAGCTAGTGTTCTGTATAGCACATTCAGGTTTTTTGGGGTTTCAACTAAAGTGGAAAGAAAAAAAAAAAGACAAAAATCTTTGATTAGTCAGAAAGTGAAATGAGATCAGAATTGTCGTTTTCTTTTTGATTCTTCTAAACATGAATTTACAAGATGATATTTGGAAAACAGAGCAGAAGTAGAAAAAAAAATGTTTAACTAGTTTTTCTTCTTTCTAACATGAGTGATGAGATCAAATGAATGAATGAATGAATGAATGAATGGATGGATGAAGGAGGCAGGGAGTGTGATATTTAGGAAAATTGATGATGTGCCCTTTGGTTAGGTTGTGGAGTGTTTGGCTTGGTGCAAAAAGTGATCTAAAGGTCTAAAAATGGCAACTGGTCAAAGAGCAAATAGCTACATGCTGCATGAATATTCTCCAGTCTAAACAAGCCACACAAGAAAATGGAAAAGTATCCAATGAGATTTTTGTAATAAACAAAGCAATCACAAGAAGTTTTAAGGAAAATGCTGAAGTAATAGTAATAGTAGTAGTAGTAGTAGTAGTAGTAGTAGTAGTAGTAGTAATAAGTGATAATTAATAATAAGCTTGTTCATAAATCTTCTGTCCATTATCATCCTGCAACACCCCCTGGTTAAAAATGACACTGTCCAAATTGTCCAAGATGCAATTAAAAAAATGTGAATACAGATTATCTGTTGTCGCTTAATTGCAGATTTCTATGCTAGGAAGAAGACATAGCTGTTGAACGTGTTATGTCAAGAAATAAATTTAAGCAATTCGTCACAATGGTTATAGAACAAAAAATTGATGCAATTTTACCATATGTTTTTATTTTTATTGTCACATTACATTCCATTCAATTTTTTATGAATTTATATCATGTTGCTCTTGAGGTTGCTCATATATCAGGATATTTCTCAATTAAGCAAAAATCTTCTTTGTCTTTATTTTTAATAATTTTATTTCCTTTTGGAAAACTATACTATTTGTAACACCAAAGGAGACATGACTAAATTGATATAATTTGCCACAAGCTTCAAAGATGACTGTAAATACTTGAACTTTTTCAAAGGTAATAGAAGCTTGGCATAATAATATCTGCTCTTAGCATCTGTTTTACCTGTGAATCTATGAAATAATCTCTGAATATTATCTTGACATTAAAGCTTAGTCAGAAGAAAGATTATTGTGCAGAATAAGGGACTCGTTTGATACCAGCCCTCGCCAACTCAGTGTTTGAGTAGCACAGGTATCTGTGTGGTAAAGTGAGGAGCTGATGGTAGGATGGTCCACTTCAGACGCAAAAACAATCTCCTTGGTCTAGTGCTAGTGAAAAGAGAATAGGCTTCATTGCCGTGTGGCTGATACCGACATTAGCCCACCCCGTTGACTTTTTTATGATGGTCAAACCATACACACACACACATTAAGAGGAAATCATGTCCCAACAAATTGAATATTACATCAAAATACTGGTACAAAATGACTATTATGACATTGGTATTCAAGTTTCCATTTTTCTTTTTTTTTTTCATTGAGTGTCTCACTAAACTGGGTTTCCCTGTGTTTAATACAGCATTAACTACTTTCCTTAATTGCGCTTGTGGTGTAATGGTTATCATCATAGAAAATGGACATGGCAAATCGAATTCAAATCCTGGACAAGGCTGTTTGCATTTCATATAGTACTAATACTCTTGGAAAAGGTAGATATCCAACTATTCTCCCTCCAGCTATGGATGAATAGTAGGGCAGACTGGGCTCTGCTTAAAATTTGACCATGCTTTATATCTTGCTCGTGCAGAGGGGTTAGGTAAATATATACTTTCCTTATTTACTTTGCCTAAGAAAACAATTTTTGATGATTTTTTTTAAGAAGCAGTTGTATCAAAGATTGCAACATTTAAAACTTGATTTCCCTTTGTTATAAAAAGGAACATCTAAGTTATTTGGCTGAGCACCTACTTCTAGTGAGTCTTGGGAGATTACAAAAGAAAAAACAAACTTTTGGGATCTAAAAGGCAGATGTAGATTCTTGACTAGAATTTAGCTTTTTTGGTATTTTGTCAGCTTGGGTAGAAGACATTGATGATTCTAAGAATTATCTGATGATTTCCAGTTATTCCAAACTATTTCTAAAAACTGAGCCGGTTGATTGGTTTGGTTTGGTTTGTTTTGTTTTACGGCATATCAACCTCAGTGGGTCATTTAATGCCGATAAAGTTTTGAAATAAATCAATTCTTAATAGATAATACAATTTATTTATAAATACATTTTTCTATTTAACCCATAGATGGACCCTAACAGGTACTACCACTCCGGGTCAGAGTGACCAGGGAGCAATGATGAAGGAGTGCTCCACATTCTCCAAACCTCCAAAACTGGAACCCTCACCATCAGATAGAGTTTCGTCATTCCCAGTACATGTAGACCTGCAGCCACCGCCCTTCTAGCACCCATATGATAAAAAGGGTTCGGGCTTGCCATAAGGGCAATAGAGTTGGAAAATCATATAGGTGCTAGGGCTTGACGTGACCAGCTGATTGATCAGAGGGGCCTCTCCGACCGCCCCGTCTAGCCCAAGTAGGGCCAAAGTGGAGTATTGCATGTCATGAATTGCTCATCCACCTGGACTCTATCCTTAAGCATCACGAGTCGCCACCCACGGCCAAAGGTGCCCCATTGGGGGAGTCTTACCCTTGAGCCAGTTGAAAAGCAGTTTCTAATCCTAATGATTTATTCTTTAAACAGTTTCTAATCTACAGAATTAGAATACCATTCATAAAAATAATCTTTAATGGGACCATGTCTACATTCTTTGACAGAAAGTTACAATCCTGACAAAAGAATCTTAAACTTTATAAATATATGGTCTCTTGTTTTTCTGGGATCTTGCTTCCTGTTTGCAAGAAAGTGCTATGCAAATATTTCATTTTAGGTTTCATATTGATCCTATTTATGGCTTTCATCATTGTGTCATAATTGTATTGAGTAAATATTTCTATACTCCTAGGAAAAAGAAAATTTATTCAGCTTGTCTTTATCCCATGTTTGGATGCCTGATAATCCTGTGAATATTTTTATTTTAAAGATTCCATCATATGCATTAGGGTCCAGATGGAAACAAGAAGTTTTCAAAAAATATGTCCACCAGAAATTAATCATTCTACTAATTTGCTTAGGTAGTCTGACTACAATAATGATACTAATCTCACAGAAAGAAATCTGACAATTTATATCTGTAGCAAGATTAGTAATGGTGACACTAACTTGCATAACACAACTAAAAACAATATTTCATAAACTTTAATATTGTTATAACTAAGTCAATAATATCATAATATAATCAGCCTTAATTCTACCGTCATTAGTTAAACAGATTAATTTATTCCCACAAGAAAAAAAAAAAAAAAAAAAAAAAAAAAAAAACAAAAAAAAATCCAGGAACTGTTTTTTGTTTTATATTTTGTTCTTGAATGCAATATACTTGAGTTTTTAACATTGAAATAAAAAATGGATTAAATCTTTTATTCAGCAATCAATTTTATTTTCATCCAACAACGGTAGATTATAAGAACTGATTAACTTGGATTAAACTTAGTTAATGATTTCAAAGTATAGAATTTTCTATCAATGTTTTAACTGTATTTACAATTGAATGACCAATGATGGTTTAAAACTTTAAAGTAAGTTTTCCATATAAAACTGATCAACGATAAAAGCATTTTTAAATAAGTGTTAAAGAAGAAATAAAAACTTTAAAAAAATCTGTTAGCTGGAGATAGTGGGGGAAGAACCCCCCCCCCCATACTGGGACACATGGATACAATTTTTCTGCATCCTTTTAGATTTTTATGCGTCAGTGACGCAGGACTCGTACCTATCAGCATCTGTGAAATCATCTACAATGAGTTTGGATTCCATAAAAACAAGAGTGTGGCTAATCTTTTTTAAATCTCCCTTGTTTTTCAAAGGCATAAAGATAAATTCTGCAGATATCAAATAATGATCAGTTGATTGAATGAAGACATTGGCTCTATCAATTAATTAATACTTGCAGATAAAAAAGAAATTGATAAGAATATGGATTCTCTTCATCTCTCTCTCTCTCTAAATATCATAGAAAAAAGAAGGTTACCAATAATAAGATTGGTGGGACAAAGCACCAGGAAATTTGGGTTTTTTGTACTGGTTTGTTAGTTTTGTTTTACGGCATATCAACCTCGGTGGGTCATTTAATACTGACAAAATTTTGAAATAAATTCTTTCTTAATGGATACTAATTTTTTTTTTTAATAACACATTTTTCTATTTAACCCATAGATGGGACCCTAACAGGTACTACCACTCCGGGTCAGAATGAACCAGGGAGCAATGGTGATGAAGAGGTACTCCACATTCCCCAGAACTGGAACCTCACCATCAGATAGAGTTTAACATCATTCCCAGGACATGAATACCCTCAGCTACTGCCTTTTAGCACATATATGATAAAAAGGGTTGGGACTTGCCGGAAGGGCAATAGGGTTGGGACAATTATATAGGTACTAGAGCTTGATGTGACCAGTCGACTGATCGGAGGAGGCCTCTCCGACCACTCGTCTAGCTTAAGTAAGGACCTAAGTGGAATGTTGCATCATGTATTGGTATAAAATAAGACCAGATTTCAGGAAGTAATGATATTTGAAATCATTTTGTTGCTTCATTTATGCTGACTCTAATCTACCAGGCCATTATCTATTATCTACCTAAACAACCCTAAGTAAATTAGAAGAATTCTTTCTTCAATTAAATGTTTCTAACACAACCAGATTATCAAGTTATTTGAAAAAAGAAGTTTGGAGCAGTTTTGATAAGTACCATTTATTTGATTATTGTAAAAGGAAATTTTAATTTATGAATGAAAGAATGAATGAATGAATGAATGAAATAATTTTTTTAAAACATGCATTTTACTAAAAATCAAATTACAAATAAAACAAATGATGTTTATGGGTTATTAGATTCTTTAAAAATCATCTATTAACAAAAGCATTAATCATGAAGTGTTAATTTTCAGGAATAATTTCTTAAAAATTATTTTTGAGATGATGATAGTGATGATGATGATGATAATGATGATTATGCAACATATTTAATTTTCCAATTCTACAAAAGTTTATTTAATGCAAGTCAATTGGAAAAAAAAAGATAATTAAAAGAGACAAAAAACATTTTTTCCTTTTACTTCCCAAACAATAATTATCAGCATAAGTCACACACACACACACATATATATATATATATATATATATATATTATATATATATAGTATATAAATATAATTATACAAGGTGTGTTAAAAAAGTATTGAGATTTTAAAAACTTTTTAACACACCTTGTATTCTGGAAAAAAAAAAAGTTCCAATCATTAATTCTTTTCAGAATACAAGGTGTGTCAAAAAGTACCAAGTTTAAAGCTGTATTTACCAAGATAGAAATGAAGAATGAATAGAATGTATTTTTTTTTTTTTTTCAGAATACAAAAGTGTCAAAAGTACAAAAAAATTGATACTTTTTTGATACACCTCATATATATACGTGTGTGTGTGTGTGTGTTAGCAGTAATGATTGAAATAGCATGAGTATAAATACTCTTCTGGTAGCAGCATTTGCATACATACAGAAATATAACACCAGAGTAGATAAAGCTAAGTATGAAATTGGTCAATATTTATTTATCCAGATTTGCATTTCCAACAAATCCCTATTATTTCCAAGGAGTTTTTGTGGATGTACAATAACTCAATTTGAAATGTCACCTAGCCAAATAAATTCCAAAATATCAAATAGAAATCAATTAATTGTACCTTGTATTTGTCACTATTCATTAAGCAGAGTGATCAATAATGGAATTGCCAAAAGTGATTGAGTTGATTATTACTAGTGAAAATAAATGTTAAAAACTTAGGAAATTCCTTTCCTAAGCTTTTAAAGATTTTTATCAAAAAAAATTTATTTATATTTTTTAATTTTAAAAATTATTAAGGAATCAAATAAAAAAATTGAACAAAATCTACTTATTTTAAATTTTAAAAATTTAAATTTTAGAAATGTTTTTAGAAAATGATTAATCATTATACTTGGGCGAGTCAAAAGTTTTGCAATATTTTGGTAACGTGAGGCAAAATGTTTTTGCTGATGTCACGAAAGTGACAAATCACACCTTCCTTCCTATACTGGTTATAAAAATAAGACCAGATACCAGGAAGTAATAATAAAGATGCTGAGTTCGCCTGATACTCTCTGAGAGCAAACTTACCTCTATTGCTTGAAGCATGGCTTAGAATCAAGTTTTAGGCTTACCTGAATATCAAGGTTTGGCAACCCAAGCAAAAATTTCTTGAACCATCTAGTTATTCAGTGTATCAATTGCACCTTCACCTTTTGCATAACAAATGCTTTTAGTTGATTCCATGGCATCATGGCCCACCCAGTTCAACTTGTAGAACATTAAGTTCCTAAATTAGACAATGTTCACATTCATCTGTGAGGTTTCAAATCCCCACTGAGTGAAGCAATATACAACATATCAGTGCACCAATTACCACAATATTACCAACCACAATGGGTACCTTCCATAGCATGAATTGTTTCGTTCACATTTTGATATTGAATAGAATTGTTTTCTTCATTGTTATTGGTCACCTATAATAATAATAATTGCTACCCACTTGTTCTATTTCTCTCCTTTTCTTCAACCCTGTTTGCTTCGACTTTTCTAAACCATTTTTTTTTTTAAATAATGGCAACCAATATCTTATCTAACAGTATATGTATGGCTTGCTTCTCTTGTTTATAGCTTTGTTAACTACCAAGTTTTATTTAGACTTTAAACTACTTCAGAAATGGATTAAATTTGGTCTGAAGCAATGCACAATGCATTAGCACACAACTACTACAATACTACCAAACTACAGTGGCACCTTCCACAGCTTAAATAGCTTCATTCATGTGCTGTTAATTAGCACATATCAAAATATTGCAAAACTTTTGACACACCTAGTAATAAAAATTATCAAATCTCTAGGAGATGTTTACATGTTTAATAAACAGTTTCATGTTTAAAAAAATATTAAAAGTGAAAATGATATTCATTACTTGTTCTTTACTATTAAATTTATTAAATTTTGGTCATTTAAATCCAATAAAATACTTCATTTTTCTTAGAATCAATGAAGAAGCAATTGAGTTAGCCAAACCTGTTTATACCAATACTGACCTAAGAATGCTAAAAAATAAACCAATTTGTCATTGAAAATATTCTATAAAAATAAGGGGGAAAAAAAGTACCTTTAAAATTGTCTTATATAAATATTTGATATGGCAAATAAAACATAAGTTGTTTTGAATACTCATTCCATTTATGGTAAAATGGTTAAATAACAAACCTCTTTTAAGCTTATATCTTTAAAAAATAGAAATTATTACCAAAAAGCTAAAAGATTTATCATTTGATGATTGTGTTTTTAATTGGTTGGTTGGTTGTTTTATGGCATATCAACACTTTTTGGGTCATTTAATACCAAATCAATTCATTTTGATAAATAGAGAGACTCAGGTAGTTTACAATACCTGCTGTTGTTTATGTGGTCACCCAATTAAATATTAAACAGACTCATCACTGCTTAATTTTGGTGATCTAATGGGAACCAATTTTTTTCAGCAAGACTTGATCGCAATAATAAAGTTTTTAAGTTGATCTGATTCTGATTCTATTAACAATATTCCCAATAAGAAACAACTCTTCAATTACAATTTGCATTTCTTGGAAAATATTCCTTACCTGGTTTTAAGTTTTCGGTTTTTGTTTCAATCCATGGCCATTGAGAGTCATCCAAGATTGGAATCCAGCCTCAGTAGCAGCTAGCATTCGGATATGATAGACTGTATCAGGCGTCAACTCTGAAAGAGACCCCACCAAAACAAAACAATATATTTATAACAAAATCAATAAGTCATTGATACATCTCAGTAGACAAAGAAAAATAAATAAGTACAATCAAATTGGACAGAGAAGTCCTGTTCATTTACCCACTAAGAAATGTTTGTTCTATATACCTTGAAATAGCTGCTGTATTTTTTTCTTCTATAACTTTTGTTAATTTATTTTAAATATTAATACTTAAATCAGTGATTATATTCAGCACATATGCATATTATATGTAAGATTTTTCTCCCTCGAAATTCCATAGCCAGAATTTAAGGGGTGCATGAGTGTATTTTATACACAAATAATGAAAATCAATAGTTTTTTCTTTTAATCTATGAACATAATGAATTTGTGTTTTAAAATTTTAGCCCTTGACAAAGTGTTTGTATGTTTTTTGTATACATATTAATGCCAAATATATGTGTGTGTGTGGCTAAATGTCAGAAAAGTTAGATATAGTTAATGAGAGAAAAAGAGGACAAAAGTAAAAGGAGGTGAATGAAAGAAGATAAAGAAATTGAAGTATAATACTGACAGAATTTTTTTTTTGACAAAAAAAAAAAAAAAAAAAAAAAAAAAAAAAAAAATGACATCAAGTCTTGAAAATTTTGATAGTAAATTTGATCATAATGTAGGTATAAAAAAATCTATCAAGAGAAGTGCAACAGTAAACAGTGCTTCCTATTACAAACTCATTAGGTAAAATTCATTTTATTAAATGACTCAGAATAATCAAGAAATAAAGTATGAATTTACCTGTGATAAGGTATTCCCTCAGAGCAGGTTCCTTAAATCTCTCCATGTTGATTCCTTTGTCTGTACTGTAATACATTCTGTACTCAGTTATGATACCTCGACTCTTTTCTATTGGAATTTTTTCCCATTTGATTTTTATTGAATTTTGAGTGGTACTGATGACTTCCACTTTGGGAGCAACCAATGGTGCTGAAAAAAAACAAAAAAAACTCTTTAGAATAAAAAAAATAACTTGAGAATATTTGTCGCTATTTCTTTAAAAAAAAGGATAATGAATTTTTATTTATAAAAGAACAAAAAAAAAAAAAAAAACCAAAACCTAAAAACAACTTATGAATAAAAGATTCTCTTTCAGTTTATTTTGCTCCATTAGATTTCGTCATATTTTTTAAAGGCTTCACTGAAAGAGTTTGCAAGTCAACTAAATGAAATGTCGGACGTAAATTTTGACTTTGTAAAGGGAGATAACTTCAGATTAATTGTAGATAACATTTTCTGAAATTAATGCCCATTTATATTACTGTAACAAAGTAATAAATTTAAATAATGTTTTTAATTCTAAGGAGAACATAATTCTCATAATTATTTATGTATAAGACACTATTCATCCCAACAAAAAGTTAGGGGGGTGTATTATACACAAGAACTATGTAATTAACCTTTTTTTTCTGGCCAAATACCTCACCATTTTCGATAGGACTGAAAAAAAAGTTATATCAATAGTCCAAAGTATTTTACTTGAGTTCTGTATGTAAATAAGTTAAAATTGTTAATAAACTGAGATTCTTCATGTTACATTCAACATATGGTATGAAAGAATTTACTCTTATCAGGAAATTTTGATTTGGAAGCTTAACATTAGGGCTGTTGATGCAATTCTCTCCTAGCCCATAGCCTACATAAAAATATCTATAAAATCTAGCATACTTAGTTAATACTTTATTCAAAAAAGAAGATCTAAATTTCTAGATATTTTTTTTTTACTCCTTTTATTATTTTTTTTTTTTTTTTTTAGATATGTACAGTACATTTAAAACACATTAAATACAAAGTTATTCCAAAATTCTTGAAGGTAGAAAACTTACTGTCAGGAGGAGTGACATAAGACACCTTGTTGGAGTGTTTGCTGGCACCATAACCACTATAAGCTGCTACATAACATGTATAGTTTGTGAATGGCGTCAAATGCTGCAGTACCAGATAAGTCACTTTCACAAGTTTGGCTCTTTCAGTTCCTGTAGAATGAAGAAAAAAAAAAAAAAAAAAAAAAAATCATTTAACAAGAAAGAATTTCAAAGTAACAGTATTGGCTTTTTATCAATGTATCAAAAATACATTCAACTGAAAAAAGGAGTTTATTAATTCTTTACATCTTATTATAATGGAGATTATGTAACTGTCTGTCAGTAACCAAAACTACATCACCACTGACGTCACAATTTTCTTGCTTATTTAAGTTATATTCTCAACAATTATGAAATAGTCATTATTTAATCTTAATTAGCATCTTATTTATTAATGATGTCTTTATTAAAGTCTGAGTTAGATCTGCCGCAAAACTGCCCATATTACTAATGCATTTAAAATCCTGAAATATGTGTTATATATAAATCTAAGAAATAGAGATTTACATAGTATATGGTGGGAATAATTTTCATAACTTACCTGATTTTTCAGAGCAGTGTACAGAATAAGCTGTTATAGAACAACAACTTTTGGGTACAGGTGGGGACCAGGTAATCTTCAAATCTTTTGTACCTGACCCATGCACACTGATATTCTGTGGTGGATTAGGAGCTTTGTCTGCAAAGTAATAAAAAAAAAAAATCATTAGTCAATGGCAAAAATGCAGGTGTTATAAATTCTAATATTATTTGTTATTAATTTCAAATGTTATTGACCTGATGCTGATTTACAAACAACAATATTGATTGTTGATATCAACACTGTGTGAAGAAGAAGAAGAAGAAGAGAAAGAATTTTACTTACCATTCACATTAACTTTGAATCTGACAACTGCAGTAGCATAACCAATATCATTCTCAGCAACACATTGATAATAGCCGGAGTCACTTTCCTGACTTTGGACAATTCGTAGAACGGAAACACCTGTTTCTTTTGACTGCAACAATAAATACAATGGATATATCAAATTTTTAAAAAAGCAAAGAAAAGAAAAAAAAAAAAGAAATATATGAATAAAATATTTAAGAAAATTTTTCATTATAATGTAAGCTTTGCTTTAAAATGATTTAAAAAAAAAGGTTACTCACAAAAATCGAAATTCTGCTACTTTTCTCAACTTTCTTTCCATTAAAGAGCCAGTATAGTTCGGGGAATGGTACACCTATGTATTTGCATTCAAAGTCGACCACATAAGCTCTAGGATAAGATCTGTGCTCAAATGTATTGAAAATTTCAGGCTCCGCTGAAAGAGAAAAAAAAAAGGTCAGTCAATCAATAAACACTAAATTCAAACTTTATATACATACAAACACATATAGGTGAAAATTGTTTTAAATAAATATAAAAAAAGAAAGAAGGACAGCTATAAAAGAGCCACTCTCTGACATTAACCACACCGGGTCTCTCTCAAGATATAAATTTGTAATGACTAGATCAAACTCATAAAATAAAACTACCTCCCTCAAAAATTGGATACTTAATTATCATATATAATATGTATTTGAATACTAATTAAACATTTGTTTTAAGAAAGCTACTAGCTTGAAAGTAGTAACTGAAAACTAAAAATATATGTAAGAACAATGTGTGTGTTTTTTGTTGAAAAATTATTAACTTAGCTACACTTTCTACACTTCAAACCAGCCAGATTTCATGCCCACTGAAAAATTACTTGAACACAGAATTAATCCAGCATTAAACAACAAAAGAGCACCTACTTCCTCAAAATGACTAAAGATGGTTGAAAATACTTGCACACGGACAGCACTAATAGAGATTTTGGACAGTTTTTAAACTGCCTACAACCACAGTTGCGATGTCTCATTCACCAAAAACGTTGAATAAAAAGCTAGACACTAAAACCTTGTCAGTCACTTTGAATAAAACACACATAAAGATAAATTCTTTACAGAGTACAATTTTGTTGATATATTTTATCAAAGCGACATTTAGTATTATTTTTTTCATAACATTGATAAGAATTTACATCTTGTCATAAATTTATAGAATACATCATGCATTTAAGATGAACTTTTAAATGATTTTGTGATTCAGATATTGCAATTAATTTTTGTGAGCTCTACTGATTTTTAATTTTCCAAGAAGTTTTTTCATCCACTTTACATTGTCATAATTTCAAAAAGAATCTCTCCCCTTTGCAAGTAGACTGCAATTGGAAAATTATCCTAATTTTATATACAGCATAGTAAGACAGAGTAAGAAAGATAGAAAAAGAACTTACTATAAACAATAAGTGTTGCAAAAGCTGAGACAGATTGGCCATTTGGGCTTACAGCTGTACAGATGTAAGTTCCATTGTCAGATGGACGGACATTGGCCAAACGCAAATTGCCACCTGCAATTATTTTGACATTATCTGTGCGAATTTTTACACCATCTGGAAAAAAAAGAAAAGAAAAGAAAAAAGTTAAAAACATTCAATTTAAAATTACATTTAGAATAGAACAATAAAAAAGAATTTACATGGTTGGTTTTTCAAGTTGACTTTATAAATTTTGCAGTTAAAGAAAAAGAAAGAAAGAAAGAAAGAAAGAAAATACTAGGTTCCTAACATAAAATAATTTGCATATTAGTATAAAAAACAACATATAAAATATCATAGAAATTCAAAGAAAACCTTTACAGTCAACCAGAAATATAGCAAGCTACATTAATCTTTAAACCTAATTATTTCATATTCACAAATAAAATAGCCAAAAAGGTAAAAAAAAAAAAACAAAAAAAAAAAAAAACACATACACTAGGAAATATCAGATAAAATAATTCCGCTGTATTATAATGGTCTTGGAAGGTTATAATTAGGATTTCAAAGTTATCTCCCCTAGATTTATAAGGAAAGATAAGCTGTACACTAAACGATAGGAAAAATTAATCATTTTCATATTTGAAAATGCTATTATTGTGAATTTGTAATCTAAAATAAGATACTTTAATGTAGTCTACAAAAATGAAAATGAAACTACAAATGAAAATAATTAATTTCCAACACACACGCACACAAAAAAAAGAAAGAAAGAAGACTATACTTTTCTTTTTTGTGTGGTTCTTTTAAGTGATAGAATTCATCTTGAAGCAGTATATTTTATTATCAATTAATTTTGAACAGATCTTGGTAATCAATTTTATCCCAAGTAATAGTGAACTAAGATTTAAACTTAACTTAGTAGTTTATATCTTTGCTTATTTCAAACTACAACAATAATTTAAGGTGGTCATAAAATACTTGTAAAATCAGCAATGTCAATAGTTTTTAGGGGGAGGGAACAAAAAAGATACAAAGACTCAGTTGTAGCTACTAAGTACCTCCTAGTAGGATATTTATTTGGGGGGGAGAGGATATATATATATATATATATATATATATATATATATATATATATATATATATATATATATATGATGATGATGATGATGATGACAGCAAACTCATGTTCGAGTATTGCCATTGTTTGATATAAAAAAATAAAAAAAGTTAAAAAGTTCAATAATGAGCTGTGCGAATCTGGCTTTTTAGTCCAGCTAAAATCTTGCACATCTTCCCACATTCACAAGTTATTCCAGGGAGCACAGGGTAGGTTATTGGTCCATTTCACCGATTATATATATATATATATATATATATATATATATATATATATATATACATACACACACACACACACACACACACACACACATACGTCTTCAAAAGAAGATAACTCATCTTGTTGAGAAGACATCAAGTTCCTTTTAAAATCTTGAGAACCATGTATGTTAGTAGCATGGCATAAAGTTGGAAAATTTAAATCTGGTGAATGGAGTTAGTTTTTAGTTGCTAAGTGAGAGAATATACAAGTCCAAAATCAGGATTTTTCAGCAATTCCATCAAAGATGTTAACAATTCATCCTTTTAATCAAATAAGAATCACATATCCCTGATACTGACATTTAGACAAGGGTACATTTACTCACAGGCAAGATGAAACACAAGGTCAATTTTTAAGTGGAGTACAGTTTGAATTTTTTCTCCTAGACTGGTTACCTAACACCAAGGGTAAATAACCCAGTCTGCCATAACTGGAAGAAGAAGATGAGATGGATTCATGTCTTTCCTTATCCAGGATTTGAACTCAAGTTGCAGATTCCATTTCCTATCATAATAATCATTACACACTTCCTTTACTCAGTATATAAAGTTGCTTTCATTGATCTGGTCATCTTGTCTGTATGGAGGACACTTGTTTTTGTAAATAAATATAGTAAAAGAAATCCATCAAAGTCTAAACTAAAGTTCAAGGACTGCTTCAAGTTATGTTTTGGAAAATGCAAATGTGGAAGATTGGGATGTTGTCATACTGCATCATTCATTTGGGAATACAGAATTTCTAAGATGAACATGTTCAGTATATCTCCATTAAATGTTCTGTTTACAAGGGTGAGCATGACCCCCCCCCCCCCGTTTTCAGGTCTGTAATTTATGACATAAAATATTGTTGGCTGAACTTAAAAGTCATATGTGCAGGCATTTTCAATCAGTTAATCAGTCTAACATTCTTGTTGGGGAGGGGGGGTTGATCAGCAATATCTGATCTGTGCTGCTCTCTTGCAGGTAGTGATAGGTAATTGTTAATACAAAACACAGGTGATCATATTTGAAATGTACACACACACACACACACACACACAGTCCACATACATATATGTATGTGTTCTAAGATGAAGTAAAAGCAACCTGGGATTTCTGCACTGACATAGAAAGGTCAGTATTCAAGTAAAGTAAAAGTTAAGGTTTTTTAAATGTTGATCTTCAAGGTAGAAGTCTGTATTAAACTAAGCTTAGTTAGAGGCACTTGTAGCATAGCAGTTATAATCATAGGATGTGTACTCAGCTAACAGAGTTCAAATCCTGAATGAGGCTGTTAGCATTTCACATAGAACTAATAATCTTGGGAAAGGTATGAAAACCAACAATTCTCCTTCCAGCTATAGGTAAATAGTAGGGCAGACTGTGCTTATTAACCTTGGTAATGACATCCAGTCTAGGTGAATGAAAACTGAATTCAAACCAGTAGTAGACCTGGAGAGGGATAAGCTCTGCCAAGCTATTCTTTCCAAAAACATGCTACATGAGTAGTGCCCCACAATCAAAACAGGTTACATGATAAGTCTCTCTTAGTTATTATCCTTAAAATAAAAATAGCAATTAATCCTAGTTTTGCTTTGCTAATCACTGATATAAGCAGAATTTTAAAATTAATCAAAAATAAAATTGAATAAATAAAAACAACAAAAACAATATCAAAGCGAGAGAAAAAACAAACCAAAAACTTTTTTTAATGAAGAACATCACCTAATCCAATTCTTAAGGGGAATTTAAAAAAAAAGATATTTGGGCTTAATGTACTTTTCAGGTGTGGCTGAATGGGCTGTTTTTATAAATGTATAAAAATGTTTGCATAAAGGAGTGAAAATGAATGAGCAGAAAAAGAAGAAGCATGTTTAACTATGAATGAGTTTGTAAGGTTGAGGGTGTGGATAGGTGGTGAAGAATGTCTTTTTATAGGCTTGACAAACAAGAAAGAAAACTGTGTGTGTGTGTGAGAGAGAGAGAGAGAGAGAGAGAGAGAGAAAGTTGAGAGAGGGGGAGAGAGAAAAGTTGAGAGAGGGTGAGAGAGAGAGAAAAGTTGAGAGAGGGGGAGAGAGAGAGAAAAGTTGAGAGAGAGAGAGAAAGAGAAGAAGTTGAGAGAGAGAAAAGTTGAGAAAGAGAGAGAGAGAGAGAGAGAGAGAGAGAGAGAGAGAGAGAAAAGAGAGAGATGTTGAACAGAGACAGGGTAATAAGAAAAAAAATGGAAATTTTTTTTTAGTAAAAAAAAGAGGCATGTAAATTTTCTGAAAGGGAGAGAAGAAAGTAAGGGGGAGAAGGAAGGTGAGGAGGAGGAGGGACAACAAAGAAAGTGGTTAGAAGAAGGTAATGATAAGGGGAGGAGAAATGAGAAAGAAGAGAAAAATGTTTAGGAGAGGGAAAATTTAAAGTGAAGAGAAAATAGGAGCAAAAAAGAGGACTTGGTTACAAGGAAAATGAAAGTGATAAGAAGGATATGAGTAAGAAAAAGAAATAAAGGAAGAGAGAAAAAAAAAAAAGAAAAAAAGAAAGAAAAGGTGCTAACACTATAATGAAGTAGTAGTGTCAGGAGCAGACAAATAGAGGACAATGAACTAAAATGACCCACAGCCTACATATTTGGACTGCAAGCAATATTTGGAAGGAGGGAGGGGGGGGGAGTGAGCAGAAATACCTGGGAAAAGTAACAGAGATTTTTAACTTATAATTAAGCCCATTAGATTGCAATTTGCAGAATATTTAGCTGACAATCCTTAATTTGAATAGAAAACAGATTTTTAGCCAGCTATTTTTGTAATGTGCATGTGTAGGCGTATGAGGTGGACAATGGATAGAAGTGGGTAATAAATAAGTAAATAAATAAATGTATATATAGGGAAGAAAAGAGTGTTGTTAGGGGTATTGAAATTCTTAATGGAGAATAAATGGATCTTAGAACCATGTTTATTATTGCAGAACACTTGTGGCTCATCATGACATAAGCTTTGTTCCACAACAACAAATTTTCATTGAGTAAGGCTGACAAAAAATTAAAAAAATCAATCAATAAATAAATAAAAAAATAAATAGAAATAACTACAAAAAAAAAAATTAAATAAATAAATAACTACTAATAAAAATCAGGCTTTGTTTTCTTCATAATACAAACATGCTCTATTTTGCATCTCTGAACAACTCCACTCTCAAACACAAACTATTTAAATACAGAATTTCCTATTTAACAAAAAACAAAACAAAAAAATCTTCAGCTTATAATTCAAAGATATATTTCATTATAGTCTCAATTTATGTTTAAATAACATTAATAGTGGGGGAAAAAAAGGAAAAAAAAAACCTTAATTTATATCCTTAAAAAGGGATTTTATTTTCATTTTGCATACATTTCCAAAGCATCTTTCAAGCTGTTGCTAGTGAATGGGTTCCTCACTAGGTGCTTCATGAATGCACCTTTTTGCTAAGATTGGCCGGTACCATTTTAGTATGTGGCCTAACTTTTGAATGTGGCCTACTAAATCATGTCTCTCTTATAGTATTTGGCCTACGAAATTATGTCTCTCTTATAGTATTTGGCCTACCATAAAAAGCATATTATAAGGTTATAATAATAACCCTAACCCTATTTCAGAATTTTAGAATTAAATAGATCTCTGATTCATGTAAATTATGGATAAATTCTTTTTTTAATTATTCTTAATTACTATATACAGATTATGATTGAATTGCATTTTTTGAAATTGAATACATGTGAAAAATAATTAGTTTCAATAAATTGCCTACTACTTATATCTATAAATATACTCTTACTGAGGTAGGACATATTCAAACCGAGTAAGCCACATACTATAATAGAATTAAAAAGGTAGGTCACATACTATAATGGCACTGATTGTCCTTGTTCAGCCAATTTCTTGGTCTTTAATATTCACATATAAAACCATTTTTTAATATTTACTACAATTATAACTGTGTATAAGACACATTTTTCCACAAGTTAGGGGTGCATAATAATACACAAGAACTAATTTTTTTTTCTCCAGTTTACATGGGTTCCATATTTGGGAAGGCATGACTGAAGGTAAGTTATATCTAGAGTCCAAACTAACTAATGTTTAACAAACATGTTTTATACTGCTACAGGGAAAATATACACTGGAATGTGTTTGTTTATAATTTGACAGTCAACAATCACCACTGGTTGTGTCTGTATTATCTTATATATATATATATATATATATATATATATATATATACACACACACATTATATATATATATATATATATATATATATATATATATATATATATATATTATGTATGAGTGGTGGCTTACCGGTGGGTACGGGTACGATCATTGGAAGCGCACAGAATCCAGAGGTTAAGACCGTGAAAAAACAAATACAAAGTGCTCAATACAATGTAGAGCAAAATTTATTTTAAAAAGCATCTATCTGCAACGATAATATCCATTCCAACAGACATACGTGGTATCAACTGATATTAATCAAAAACTCGATTAATTCAGCGGATGTAACCCTGACGACTCAGATGATGAAACTCGAGTAGGTTACTTGATATCCATTTCTTAAATATATATATATATATATATATATATATATATATATATATATATATATATATATATAAAATCTTATTTGCTATTTTTAGTTTAAAAAGATTATACACATAATTAAGTATTAAAAAAATAATGAAAATTATTGAATTTCAATTTATTAAATTCAGATAATAACTTTGGTCCATCTTTAGGAGTGGATGGTAGTGGAGGCAAATTCCATTTATTACATGAATAAAACATCACAAAATTAATCCTAGATTTTTTACTCTTCTTACTCTGATCACATTACTCAAACAATAATGTGCTTTTGTGCCCTAGTTTCTCAATCAAGTGTGAATACCTTATTTCTTACCATGGAATGCATTTTCCCATTAAAGAAAAAAAAAAAAAAGAGAAAATGGGGATAGGCCTAAGTGGCTGGTACCTATACACAACTGAAAGAAACATTGTGCTTTACATGTTTGAAAATATAGTAAAATCTTTTAAAGCATTGCCTAATTTGGCACAATTTCACAACTGTCAAGTCTACAGTAAGGGTCAAAGTTGTTGACAATAGTTTACAAGACAAGCTTGTTCAATATCAGGAACACTTAACAATAATGATTTTGTTTGTTTTACGGCATATCAACCTCAGTGGGTCATTTAATGCCTATAAAGTTTTTAAATAAATCAATTCTTAATGGATAATACAATTTTTTTTATAAATACATTTTTCTATTTAACCCATAGATGGGACCCTAACAGGTACTACCACTCCGGGTCAGAGTGGACCAGGGAGCAATGGTGATGAAGCGGTGCTCCACATTCCCCAAACCTCCAAAACTGGAACCTCACCATCAGATAGAGTTTAACGTCATTCCCAGGATATGTAGACCCGCAGCCATCGCCTTCTAGCACCCATATGATAAAAAAGGGGTTGGGGCTTGCCATAAGGGCAATAGAGTTGGGAAAATCATATAGGTGCTAGGGCTTGACGTGACCAGCCGATTGATCGGAGGGGGCCTCTCCGACCGCCCGTCTAGCCCAAGATAGGGCCAAAGTGGAGTATTGCAAGTCATGAACTGCTCATCCACCTGGGCTCTATCCTTAAGCATCACGGGTCGCCACCCACGGCCAACAGGTGGCCCCATTGGGGGAGTCTTACCCCTCTGCAGAGGTGCAGTCGGTGCATTCTAACGTCCCAGCCGACCGGGCGAACAATAATGATATATTGACCGATTTCCCAATGTTGATATGCTTTTTCTTGATTTTTTATAGTTTCATACTATTTAATATCCATAGATATTTATTTTTTAAATATCACTAGATCTTGAATGTTACAATGGTTGGTTGCAAGTGCCTGCAGTTCATTTGTCATAAGTAAAAACAGAAAGCACTTGGATGACTTATAGTTTGACAACAAATTGTTAAATAATTAATCTGTAGTCTTACTGCTTGGGCTGACAGTTTAATAGTAAGGACATTAAATTTGGTATCATTCATTGAATGGTTCAACATTTAATGAGGATTAGGTTTTTAAAAACCTTAAAGAAAAATACTACCATAAAACCAAGACTAAAAATATTAATTTAATTACAGAACAAATAAATAAATAAATACACTCTTTTTTTTTGTGGAATACGCTCTATTTATATAGTAATCATACTGCTTGTTTATCATAGATCTTTAAGAATATGAAACGAAAGATTTTCATTCCTATATAAGTGTTGAATATAAACTTGTATACATGCATATACTTTATATTTTTTTGAGATAAGCGAATTAATATCAAGAAAACTTAAATATCCATAAACTGTTCAAGCTTCTGTAACAAAGCGTTTCAAAAAGATTATAGATAAGTGTTTTATACCAGCAATATCTACACTTTAAATCTTTAAAAAAAAAAATGACTTTTTTATTTATTCATTTGAGTTTTGAAATGACAATAATTTTTTTTTAATAAGTAGCTGGTCTCCAGACAAAACCTGTTAGACCCAAACTTGTACAAAGGTTATTCAATAAATAAGGTGATTTTACCAAATTCTAATAAATGCTTTCTATTGCCAAAATTCTTCTTAAAGGACCCTCTCGTGTGTGTGTGTGTGTACACACATACTACATACACACACACACACACACACAAAATAAATCTATATTTTGCTCCCAAATTGTATTTATTCTTCCCAGGACTTGTTACAAATGCACATTTTAAGAGATTTACAATAAAAAGAATTCATATGGAAACCCTGTTTATATTTGAACATTTTTCCTGGAAATCAATAATGATAGGACTTTTCATGTTCCAGTATAACCTTTATTGACTGCTGCTCCCAGAACTTTTTCTTTACTGGAGAGTCAGTGTGTTTCCACTTTATGAACTGTCTTTTCTACTCAGGCTTATAGTGGCAAAACCATGTTTATTCCATTTGTAAACATTATTTTTACTAAAACATGCTTCTCTGTAGACATCACACATTCTCCTGTAAATTTCATATAGCCTGTATATAAATCTCAGATGACTTCTATTCAAACTCAGGGCAATCTGATTTTGCTGTCATTTTGTATAACCAAAGATCAAATATTCTATATATTAGCAAACAGAGTTCAAATCCTGGATGAGGTGGTTTATATTTCGTTTTGCACTAATGTTCTTGGGAAAGGCGTGAATCCATCTGTTCTCCAGTCGACTTATGGATAAATAGTAGAGCAGAATGGGTTCTTTAAGGAAAACTAAGAATTCAAATCCACTTTACTTTGCTTAAAAATAGACCTTGTGTCACATCCTAAGCAGATGGCTTGATTAAATACATAGATTATTTTAAAATGTTAAAAATTATTTGAAGTCTGCTGAGTAAAAAAAAAAAAAAAAAAAAAAAAAAAGGAGAAAGACAGTGACAAAAAGTTGAAACTGAAATCATTTACTAAATTCTTTACAGACTAAGTTTTTACTTATAAAGAAGAAAAAAAAAAAAAAAAAAGAAAGTACAATGATAATAATGAGAAGAGAACCAGTCTTAATTCTATAGATGATAATACATTTCAATCACTAAGCAAATTTATTTCTAACTTATATAGAAAGAGAATTGAATAGAAAGAAAGTTTTCATATAAAACATTTAAGTGTAACAACAGAGGATGAGAAGTAAGTCTATTGAATTTTGACTGACATTATAGTATAAAATGCCATCTGTAAAATTGTCCATATGACAATTTTGACACAAAAGCATTATGGTCATGTGAACGTCAAAGAATACAGAGATTTGATCAACAGGCAACTTACTTGAAAATATCCAAATGAAATGAGTAATCAGCTGAGTTATTTATATTGAATAATACTAAATTAAATTAAACTTCATCCATACAAATATATTTATATTTTTTCATTTATCTTTCTCAACAAATAATTACAGTATTATTCATACTGCAATTATTTGTACTATTTTTTCCAGATTTTGTAGCCAAAAAGTTAGGTATGTGGATTATACATTAGAACTAAATATTTCCTTTTTTACCTGGTCATGTGTGTCATCATATTCAGGTTGGTGAGTTGGTTGTTTTGTTTTGTTTTACAATATATCCACTGTCTTTCAGGTCATTTAATGCCAAATCAAGTCATTTTTGATAAACAAAGGACCCAGATTTCTTACAGTACCTGCTGTTACTTAAGTAGTTACTCAATTAAGTATTGAAGATGCTCAATTCTGCTTAACTAAATGAGACTGTCCAAATTGTTCAAGATGCAATGTGAAAATGTAAATCCAGATTAGCTGGTGTCGCTTAATCGCAGATTTCTCTGTCCCATTTTATTTCACCCAATTTTTTAAATGAAACATTCCAAATGGTCTTGCATTACTTAAAAGCCCAACGTAAAATGATTTTAAAAAAAAAAAAAAAAAAAAAAATACACGAATGTTTTATTTGTAATATTGAAATTGTGAATCACGGAATATATTTTGGTAATTTTGATGTTATGTCATCCCAGTATCCTGCCTTAATTTACGCTATATTTTACTGTGCCAACATCAGGCAAATTTCTAGTCCAACTTAGATATTTTCTAAGTCATATTTTTGTTGGCAAATTAATGTAGATATTTTACAACCTTCTTTTTAAGAAAGAGTGAGAGAGAGTTGAATCAAGATTGTTGTATTTTTTATATATTAAACTATTGAGCAATAGCCCTTAAGTAAACATATCAAATTTAATGATTAAATTATCATATGGTGGTATATACACAGGTCCTGCTAGTAATAAACTAATAAGCTTAGAATTCCTTGTATTTCTAAGGTTAGTAATACTGTCGGATTTTACTCCAACCCTCCTATCTTTATATATATATATATATATATATATATATATATATATATAAAATAAAATTTAGTTTGCTATACTTATAAATAAAAAGTGCTCAATATAGAGCAAATATAGATCTGACTTAGGCTAGCATAGACAGGAAGTCAGTGATGATTGGTGACTGTCAGTTTCTCACCTATGCAAGACCATGCTCTTGATCTGTTGATTGCACAGGTGAGAAAGTCACTAATCACCATTGGATTTCTGTGTGTACACACACACACAGATTTATCACTGGCACCAGTGATTGATATTTGAGCCTAGGTAAAAAAAAAAAAAAAAAAAAAAAAAAGAAACTGTTCACCACTGGTAGAATTTGACACAAGGTCACAAGTATGGTCCTTGTGTCAAATCCTAGCTGTGGTGAACCAAGGTAAATGGTCAGAAGATTGAATCTTGATTTTTACACTTGAAAAATTGGCACAGCCCAATTTACTACCACCCACCTCCACCAACTTTCCTCCCCTTTGTTCTTGTGGTAGGAAAGTTGAACATCTAAACTATAGAAATCTATACATGCACATTTATTTGTTTGTTAAAAAGTAATTAAATTATCTATCCAGTTTGTATGTGTGCATGCACATGGGTATCTGTACACATCACTACATTATTCAGGTAGTACAAAAAAAAAACAAAAACAAACAAGTATACAAGGTGTGTCAAAAAGTATCAAAATTTTTTGTAGTTTTTGACACACCTTCTATTCTGGAAAAAAAAAAAAAAAAAAAAAAAATGAACATTCCATTAATTGTTCATTTTTATCTTGCTTCAAACTCAGCACTTTTTATGACACACCTTGTATGTTATATAGGTATCAAACTTAGTATGTAAGTAAAAGATCAGACTTTTAAAGAAAAAAGAGTGAGTTAGTCGCAGATTCTTTTTCTTTTTCCTTTCCATTTGTATCTGCTTAACTTCAATACCATTTAGTCAAGCTCAATGTTGGCTGACTGACTGGCTTCCTTAGAATCTTTTTGGGGCTTACATTACATTTTGGAATATTGAGGAAGCTGTGTCACATGACTTTTCCCTCCATAGCTTCCACTTACTCTGAAGAGGTTCAACTAATCCAGTCCCATTTGAAACTTGAACTTTTCATTCATATAACCCACACAATTGTTGTTAAAGAGTTGAGCAATCAAGGGATAGGGGTTATGTAAACTTATTTTTTTCTTAGTGATTCCATTAGTTAACTCATTACAGTTCCTTACCATGTTCCTTAGTATCTAATTGCTTCACGAAGTTGAAAACAATTCTTGTAAAGGGTGAGTCAGAAGTTTTGCAATATTTGATAATGTAAAGCACAATTCGGCAGCTCCTGATACTTTTGCTGAGGTCATAAAGGTGACAAACCACACTGAACTGTAAGATGTCAAGCTCACCTGATACTCTCAAAGTGCTACTCACTGGATTTGTCTCTTTGGCTTGGAGTACAACATCAGAATCCGTTCGGACGAGCTTTGTTTAATAAAATTATGTAAAGAGGTATTCTATTTTTTGTATGTAATACAATATAGCAGGTATATAGCAGTTGAATAATCTTTGGGTAAATTTTAAAAAGAAGCAAAAACAAAACAAAAATAAAAACACTGATATCCATACCACTTATTCTCTAAATAATGGGTTACAGCTTAGAGATACATACAAATTGAGTACAAAATCAAAAAGAACATACTATTTTTCATCAAAACTACTCCAAAAATAAAGAAATGGTGAAGAAGTTACTGAATTTCACATTTTTTGAGCAAAATCATATCCACTTTTTGTACCCTCAATTTTGGGGCTTTAAATTCTCGTAACTTTCAAACCACTGAGAATATTTGCATAACTCAAACAGTTTTGAACTCCATTCACAGAGCTCTATATAACTAATGTGATTAGCAATAACCTCAAATAAAAAAAATCAACTGGGAATGCTAATTTAATGAGAGTATATCCACTAATATAATTGCTTAAGCAATGAAAACCAAGTGATTCTTATATGGTCCTGGTAACCATTATTGGCAACCTCTCATTTTTTTTGCTTTATCTTCAGAACTAAACAGAAAATAACCAAATTTATAGACATTTTTTATCATTTGCTGTTCTTTATCAACCATGAATTGTCAATAGACCAAAGATTTTTCACTAGATTTTTTATTTTCTAATTATTTTAGGAGATATTCTGCATTATATAGTGAAGGGTGCCAGAAGGGACCAAATCAAAAGATAGATTAAGTTTACTTTTGACTAGCAAAAAGTTTAAAGTTGTTTAAAGATTTGAAAGGAAATTGTGAAAAAGGTACAAGATAGTATCAATGATCACCACAGTAAAATCCTGATAATCATAATTCATCTTTAAAGAAAGAAAAAATAAATCTCTCATAATTGAAGTTTATAAGAAATTCTTTTTTTTTTTTTTTTTTTAGCAAGAAACTAAATGGTTCTAAAATTATGGACATCACAAAAAATAATACAAACATTTCATCTCTTCTTTTTCTTAGTAGATAAAAATTGATGATAAAAGATGTTCATAGAAAAAAAGAAAGTATTTTTGGTTTTCTTTTTTCAATTATTTCTTCTAATATGTCAGAGAAGAGTTTTAATTAATTGTCCCCAAAGTCTTTGCAGTTTTAATGTTGTTATTTCATTGAAGAATCCTATTTTAAGAAACTTGAGAAAAGTTTCTTTTTTGATGTCTTCAAATAAATCCCTTTGAATTGTCATTAAGTTATGTAAGCACAAAACCAAATTAGCCTTTACATATGAAGATGTTAGTTACTTTATCCTTTATACCAGGTTTCCTTATTATATTTGGCCTCCTCCTCCTCCTCTTACTGCTTGCTGCTGTTCTCTTAATCCAACAATGTTTATATATCTTAAGTAGGTCATCTGAACCAGCCTTCTTTTAGGTAAGAAGTTCTCTTCTCATAATTCAAGCTATTTGTCTAATTGATTTATACATTCCATAGTCAGTGAAATCAATTTTTGGAATGTTTTAGATAAAATGTATTTTTGAAAAAGAAAAAGTATATTGAAAAGTTCATAACTAGTGTTAAGTAAGTAATGGTAAAAATAGACCCAGATTTAATGATTTATTAATGCTGGTACCATAATTATTTGTGTATAAGGCATACTATTTTTTACAGATTTTTCAGCCCAAAAGTTAGGTGTGCATATTATACATGAGTACTATATAATTACCTTTTTTTTCTGGTTACATGTCTCACCATAGTTGGGACAGGATGACGTAATTTATATCTATAGTCCACACTAATGTTTTTTTTACGCCTTTACAGAGAAATATCCACTGGAATGTGTGTTTGTTTATAATTTTGTTTCTCCTAATGTAAGATCATTTTCAATACAAGCTTGCTGCATTTTTGTGTGAACATGCCCATATGTTTGCTCTAAAAACTGTATGAGTTTTGTGTTTTAGAATATAATGTAAAGTATATATATTTTTTATTTTTAGTCAGTATGAACAGATAAAAAAGTTGAACAGATGATAAATTTACGTTAAATTTAACTTCTACAAATTCTAAAAAGAAATTCAGGACAAAAAAATTATTGTGTATACACAGTAATTTTTTTAGTCCAAAGCTCTGAGTGTGTGTTATACACAAATAATTATGGTATTTTGTTATTTGTTTGGTACTTATAAAATCAATCATTTACAAAATGGATTGATTTAGTATTTAGCAGTATTTGATGAAAGAGTGCAGTAATTTATTTTAAGATCACCTTTATAACTAATGTAGTATAAGTACATCAAAAAGCCAATAAGATATTCAGGACTTTCTACCTTTAAATTAAATATCTAAGCATACTTAGAGTAAGTCCCTTTCATATACAACACTACAAATGGATACACTAACTGGATAATTTATGTCTGAATCAATAATCCTATCATAGATGTAAACACCAGTATTCTGTTTGAAGTTCATAGAAGATCACTGAACAAAACAGATACCTAAGGAATGCTACAAAGTAAACCAGCTGAAATATTATGAAAATGATAAGAACAAAGGAACTACTTTAGAGAGCAAATTAGCACAACGGTGTAAGAAATGAAATTGTTAACCAGAGGACAAATTTGTTTGTGTTTTACTTCACACAAATGTATTTTGGAATGGCATGAATCCCAACTATGGGTAAATAGTAGACTGGGTTCTCTAGCCTAGGTAAAGGCAACCAATCTAGGAGAAGAAAAATCAACTCAACTATACCCAGTTTTAAAATTGAACTTGTGGTGTAGGTGTTGGATAAATATATACTTTGTTCAAAAGAATGGTTGGCACTGGGACTTGTGCACACACACACACACACACACACACATCAATTTTTTTGCTGATCATTCAAGTTAACCCATTGTTCCTGATGGAAATGATTCCATTTAATAGCCGCCTGAAGAAGTGTCTACAGTACAATGAGATAAGTAATATTCTATTAGGTCTGATAGAATAGTATAATGTTGTGCCTCCTTTCCAGTCTCACACCCAGCTATGTTGGAAATAAATAACTGACAAGAAGAGGTCACCAGCATGAACTCTCCTTTAGGAGTTAGAGGCAGCCATGTGAGACTTGAAAAGTGACAGAACAAAGATTTCTGGGTTTAAGCAACAAATAAATAAAATAAATAAATACATAAAAAAAGGGTCAGCCCTCTCATGTATGATCATCTGTTTTTCTACAATTTTTCAATCCAGTAAAACTTTTGCTTTTATTGTTTCTAACAAGACAAAATTAATTTTATAAATAATAAATATAATCTACAACAGACTTTGAAAACATTTTTTAAAACTTAATTGTCTTATACACAACAAAAGAAAATGTCCCATTTTTTTTGTAAACAAAACAAACAATAGGAAATAACATGAAAAACTGCTTCTTTTACATACATTACAAGTTCTTTTTTCCTCACTCACTTCAACTCTCTGTTAAACTTAAAATGACTACCTTGACCGTGTAGAACATTAGTCAGAGAAACAATATTTCAAGTGCATCTACAATTTGACCATCTGGTCAACAGCAATTTGATAAATAGACCTAAAATATTGAGTACAATTACCAAGAGTACAAAATAGTTTTGGCTCATCAATGAAGATAAAATCAATTTCAATTTGATCAATCAATTTATTCTATAATTGCAAATGCATTGAGGCACACATTTGAAGGTATCATTTTAATACTAAATGCTCTCTAAGGTAGTGCTACTTAAAGTGGTGGTAAGAAAGCCATTGACTGCCCATACATGGCAAGTTTCCAGTTTCACATTATCATTATATATACACACACATATATATATATATATATATATATATATATATATACACATACACACACACACACACACACAAATAGGTACGTGTCCTGCATCCCTGATGCACAAAAATCTAAAAGGATGTAGTAAAATTGTATCCATGTGTGCCAGAGTTTTTCTTTTTTCTTTGTTCGCCATTTCAAGCTAACTGTAAATGTATTTCAATAGTTTCTTAGAAACGAATTACACATGATAGGCTACAAGGTAAGAGTTAGGCGGCTTTAGTTGGGACCCATAAATTTTCCCAGGAACTCACTCAAAACAATATATATATATATATATATATATATATATATATATATATATATCACAACTGCACCACACAAGTAGGATGCGACACAAGGTCAATTTCTTAAGCAGAGTTTAACAATTTGAATTTGGAGTTTTCCTAGATTGGTTGCCTAATCAAGGTTAAAGAGCCCAGTCTACTCTACTATTTATCCTTAGCTGGAGGGAGAATAGTTGGATGTACACCCTTCCAAGAGTATTAATGTTATGTGAAATTCAAACAGCCTTGTCATGTCCATTTCCATAAATTTTTCCAATATAAATTAACATCACTAAGGATATTCCTACAATATTTTCTATCATAAACAAATGATATGGCACAATTATAGTCCTGGTCTGTAGCACATTGGAAAATATCTTGCCATTATGCCACATTGCTCTAAAGTAACTTTTGGGAAAATAATTACATTTTTTTCTCTCTTTGGTGGTGCATTTTGGCAATACACAATTATTTGTATGGAAAAGAATTTTAATCTTTTTAATTAAACTAAATATAATAAAGACATTGGGAAATATCAATAGTTTCATATACACAAAAATACAGGAAATGACAAATGGATGGTCCCAATTAATTTCATTTTGATTTTAGTTACCTCCTCTCCTTAAAAAAAAACACAATTAGATTTGAGTAACCTTGATTTATCTTATTAGATGAATCAACTATTATTCAGACCCAATAACATTTCTTCAATTTGCCTTCTCTCTCAACACAATTGTCAAATACACAAAAGAGAATGAGAACTCATCTCTCTGCTAAATTTTTAGACAAATATTTTCCAATTAACACTATATGCACTATACTCATTGAATGAAAAGAGAGCAGACTATCAATGGTATGAGAGATCTGTATACTTACCAGTAGATAAGTATCAAAATAGTCTATGTCAAGTAATTGAAAGCAATGTTCTTGGCTCTATTAGCTTTTCAGAAAATAAATCCATTTTTTAATCAGATATATATGCATACAGACATATAATCAATTCCTTTTCTTACAAATTTAAATTTATGGCAAGAATCAAATTTAGTATTAATTTTGTGTCAGCCATTTGCGGTTCCACCTTCTCCTAAACTAGTTGTCATACCAAGGCTAAAGAACAGTCTGCCCTACTATTTTACCCATAGCTAGGAGAAAATGTCTTTTCCAAGGGCATTAGCACAAAGTGAAATGCAAACAGCCTTGTCCAGGATTTGAACTCAGATTGTTGATTCCATTTCCTATGATGATAACCGTTACACAAATTATGCCCCAGTTCACATGAAGTATGCCACCTGTCATCTGGGACTATAGAATACAGACTGCACCTCTACCTGAGTGGTAGACCTCCCAAATGGAGGTCACCTGTTGGCTGTGCATGGTGACCTGTAATGCCTGAGGACAGGATTGTTATGGCTGAGTGGTCCATAAATCAGATACTAAGTGGTCCCATGTCATATAACGCTTCACCTCGACCCTTACTTGAGTTAGACAGTCAAGAGAGGTTTGATCCAATATTCTGCTGGTCATATCAAGCCTTAGCACCTATATAATTGTCCCAACCATATTTTTCAAACTGTTCATGGCAAACACCCAACTTTTTATCATATACCTACTAGAAGATGGTGGCTGAGGATCAATCACCAATTTAGTTAAAGAAAATTATTTCTACCAATTTATAAAAACCAACCAAAAATATTTACCTACAAACAATTTGCTTACAAATCATATATACAAAAAATAAAACAAACAAATAAAAACAAAATTTGGTATTAAATAGCCCACAAGGGTTGATATGTCATTAAACAAAATAACCAACATGAAGTATATGTATGAATATGTTTTTTCTCTAACCAAAATTAAAATTTCACACATTATATACAAAAATAATTTTGAGACTATCTTCAATTAATGATATAGTGCTCATTTTTTGCTTATCTTATACTTTTTGAAGAAATCTCCGTCAAATTTTCTCTATCGTATTTTTGCTTCCAAAGGTTAGAAAAGAAAAAAAAAAATCTCCTGCTTGTATTTTAAGGTGTGCTAATTAAGTGTAAAATTTCAAAAATATTGATAAAGATTAGCCACTTTGATTTTACAAAAAAAGTTAACGCGTAAAATTTAGCCTCGGAAAAAAATTCATATCACACATTTTCAGCTCTTTGAAGCAAAACACAGTTTTAACTCGCCATAAAAAATAATTCAATGGAAAAAACACATTCAAGTTACATATTTATAAAAATTATTATATTTACTTTACAACCATATAAATATTTTAAAGATTTGACCAGAAATATGTGAGAAATTGTTAGTTGAACTGAATTTGTCAATGTCCACCAAAATCAACGAAAATGCTGGGATTGCTACATTAATAACATATTCTTAGTTACCTGATATTTTTCCGTCTTCATAGCACACATACATAATAATCTAACCAACTGACAACAGTTTGGAAAATCATTAATAAATAATAAATAAATCTTTACCTTTCCTACTCCAGGTTATTTTGGGTAGAGGCTTTCCATCCACAATACATGTCAGAGTCACAGTGGTTCCTGTAATGGCTGTTACATTTTCTGGTTTCTTGATAAATTTGGGTGGACGTGCAGAAGTTGCTGCAATTAGAAAAATATTAACATTAAAATGATATACTAAATTTTAAAAAAGAAAGAAAAAGAAATCATTTAAAAAAGAAAAAGATAAACAATCCAAGTGCAAAATACCATACAGCTTTATACGATATTGTATCATCAAAGTGGAACCGCAAATGGCTGACACTCTGATAACCTCAATGGCATTGGATCGCCGCACATGGTCTGCATTCATTCAGGATATGGTAAATTCATTGGGTGGAGTTGGCTCAACTGACCCAAGGTGAATGCTGCAGCAATAACAGTAAAATTAAGGTGTGCTGACAGCACAGATTCCCTTGATTCTCTCTCACCATCCATTCCAATCAGCTATCACTCTTTGTAAGTCTTCTAGATGGTATCTAATGTACACATAGAGTTGATAAATGAAAGTTTTTGCTTGTCGGTCAGCACTGGTGTGTCCACAGGAGAAGATTGTTTATGAGTTCATCCTTACATCTCCAGCAGTACCCAGTATGTCTTGTTTGCCTAACTTGGATGGTTTGTGAGATGAGAAACAAGTAGCCATACAAATTTTGTTTTGTAGGGTACCTATACCTAGATTTGTTAAAAATAGCATGCAGCATCCTTGTGTTGTTCTGGTGCAGCTTTTTCTCCAGGTATTCCCTTAAAGTCAAAATGGTGCAACCATACAGAAATACTGAGATGGCTACAATCTGAAAGAATTACCATTTTATTTTATTAGATATCAGATTTATATAACTGTCACTTTCTGTCCAATTGGACACATCACCTAGTGACAGTTATCTCTAGATTGCAGGTTCAATCTTGGTCAGGGGCAGCAGTAACATAGAATAATAATTAAAACAGCTGTACCCCAGCTATGGTTAGTGGAATGAAACAAGATACCCCCAACGAATGAATAAAGGGTTAGGTTCAAAGTTCCGTGATGGCTCCCGATTACGACAAGAAGAAATACCTGAAGAAGGCAGGAGGGCATATCAGCCGAAACATTGTATAGATAACAATGAAGATGAGGACAATAGTCCAAATAATTAAAATAATATTAATTATCTCAAAAATTCTGAGAAATATTGCTTTGTGTTATAGTCATCTGGTAAATAAATTTCTTTATTAATGAAAATGGATTTGATTATAAAAGTTATTATCTAGTCTGTTAATTATTTATATTCATGAAATCTACAAAAGTGGTTTAAACATCTTTAAAAGCATTAATGTAAACATTGAAGTATCAACTTTGACTCTCTTACGCACTTGTAAGAGAGTCAAAGAGTCAAATATCATGTATCTTCTATAAATAAAAGAAGGATTAGATATTAAATGACTTAGTCAATAAATCCTAGGATTTGGAGAGATGACATGACTATAACATACTGATTTGTAGAGGAAATAAAATATATTACTTCAGACCTATTTATGGCAAAAGTAGAGAGCTTAGTTGAAAAAGGTCCATAAGTTAAATCACACACACACACACACACACACACACACACACACACACACAGAGTCAGAGACAAGAGCATATTAATTTTCTTAGATATCTTAAAGCTAAGAGATTAATTTCAGCATTAATAAGCTATCACGTGGATTATCATAAGATGAAACATGGCTGCAGTATCGTTACACTATCTTTCTATTGAATCAAGGTTAATAACTGCTATCTTAATTTGACAGCATGATGAGCAAATAAGAAAATAACTATCTTGATTATAATGTATAAATAACATTACCAACATACTTGAAAAACAAGATAAATACTTTAATTCTTTAGGATATCTGCATCATAAAAATAATGTCTAAAAAAGTTTGGCTACCATGATTTTAACCAGGACTAACTTAGCAATGATATTAAAGAAACATTTAATTTGGTTAATTGTGTATAACATCCTTTCGACTTACTTTGGACTATGAAATTCTGTGTAAAAAATAATAAATACGCACCGACTTTTTAGAATTTGTAGTAGCTTTAGAATTTAACCTAAATTTAGCATTTGTTCATCTTTTTATCAATTTGTACTGGCTAAAGATAAAAAATTATATAGTTTACATTATATCTTAAAACAAAAAAATTACACAGTATTTAGAGCAAATACATGGATATGTTTATGCTTGTGGCGAAAATAAGGTCACCATTAGGATAAACAAAATTATAAACAGACACACACTAGTGGATATTTCTTCTGTAACAGTGTAAAACACATTAGTTTGGACTATAGACATAACTTACTTTTGATCGCCCCACCCTGAATTTGGTGAGGCATGTGCACAAGAAAAAAAAAAAAAAAAAAATCATTATATAATTCTTGTGTATAATATGCACCCCTAACTTTTGAGCTGAAAAATATGGAATAATAGTGCATCTTATATACACAAATAATTACGGTAAAAATAAATAAATAAAACACTTGTTTCATAATTGATAAAAAGTCCATTTAAAGAAAGTAAAATGTCGTTTTAAGAGGCTATTTGCTTGAATGACATTTGACTTTCTCTAAAGCACCACTTCCTTAACTCAATTGAAAGTTAAATAAACAAGGAGCACATTCATGGCGTTCATTACAAGAAGGTACTTTTAGGCAAAGAAATAGAAATGTAGATTTTTGATGATTTATAAAAAGGAAAATATAGATAAAAATCAGGTCAATAGAGAGAGAAAAAAACATTCTAATAACAATAGGAAAAAAAAATATTGAAGAATTATACTAGTGATGATAATGATGTACAGTACAAAACTTTCAAATTACCGTATTTAACGCAGTATCAGTGAACGGATCTATTTTCATATATAAGGCGCACTGGAGTATAAGACGCATAAAGCAGAACAAAGCAGTTGGATAGGTGAGATTTATTCAAGTCACTAAAAATAACTATCAATATTGTTCACTTGTAACACACAAAGAACAGAAAAATACGCTCACTTTTTCAATCATTCCTCTTCTACAAATCCGTCAAATTCTTCATCTTTGGTGTCGGAGTTTAACAGTTGGGCGATAGTGGCATCAACCAAACCTGAATCCCTTTTGTCATCCTTGAGTCAGTCTCATTGCTATTCGAGGTCACAAGGCCTAAGCACAACCAGGATTCATACATAAGGCACACCGGATTATAGGGCGCAATGCCGATTTTTTTTATAGCAAATATAAGGATTTTAAGTGTGCCTTATAGTCTGAAAAATACGGTAAGTAAAAATCCTGAAGTATTTCATTGTCTGGAATAAATTTATTGCTGTTTATAAACTTTTAGCCCTCAGCTCAGTACAGACACTGGATGCTATCTAGAGGACTTGCTAAAAGCAATGACTGATTGAGATTGATGATGAAAGAAAGACTTAAGGGAATCCATGTTGTTGGTGAGCCTTGATGATGACGAGTTTGATCCTTTTTATAAATTGCATCCAAAAGTAAAAAATAACCACAAGTAGTTTTAATGAAATTTGAATCCTTGAAAATTTTTCATTGCCACTAGAGTTTTAATCTTTTACTGTCAGATCTATGATTAGAAATGAAAACCTTTTCAAGTAAGTTTAGGGGTGGGTAGGTACAGGAAGATGATAGTCTAGATTGTTGACAGGCATCTAAATATGGCAAGATACAGGAATATGCTAAGAAATATGAATTCAGTAACCTAATTCAATGTGAGGCACACTTCATGTTTCAGCAAGATAATGCTCTTATTTATGGTGGAAGAATTACATAATGATTTTTACTTTTGTTCAAGAATATGATATAAATATTTTAGTGTGGATGCCCAACGAATGGGATTTTAAAATTATTGAAAAGACATGGCAATGGTTGCCAAAAAAGAAGTCCTTTGAAGGAAGAATGTAATCTAATATGATAAAGGGACTCAATACTGCTATTTTAGCAGCATGGAATGAAGTGCCTGATGAATTTCTGTAGAATTTGGTTCAAATTGGATTTTCCAAGTAATTAACAGTAATGGTGGTGTAACAAAGTATGAATAATAACATTTTCTGGAAAAAAAAAATCTAATCAAATTTCCATTAAAACAGTCAAATTAGCTATGCGTTTAAAATTTTGTGTAACTTCTTAGTAATATCTGATCTAAATAATCAATTTTAACCTTTTTTTCTAAACAATTTTGTTAAAATAATTATATGCATAACAACTGCTTGAATGATTCATTAAAAGATTAGAACAATAAATTAATTTGAATTTTTGGGCTGAGTTTATAGTTTTGTGGTATTTTGTACATTGAGTATTATTAAAGAGTTGTTGATAATTTGTATCTTGAGAGGTTTGGTTTAGTTTCTTTATTTAATAGCATATCAACCTTTAAGGGTTATTCAATGCCAAAGCCATACTTTTAGAAGAACAGTCATGCCACTATTTAACTATCATCAGGTTCTACTGTCAACATTGGATACCCATGACTATCACTCATCAATCGTCCCTATCACTCATCATTCCTGGCAGGTCCTCTGCACAGAATCTAGAATCCACACAGAGCTGATCGATGTAGGTTTTTGCTGGTTGGTCTACACTGGTGTGTCCATGTATAGGGGTCCACAAGAAAACATTAGTTATGAGGTTGTCCTTGCTTCTCCAGCAGTTTCAAGCATGTCTTGTTCATCTTACTTTGATGGTTTGTATGAGAGAAGTAGCTGTACAGCTGCTTTCTTGTGGAGTGCTGCTTCCAAGATTTATCAAAGACAACATGCCGTATCCTTGTACAATTCCAATCTAGGTTTTTCTCTAAATGTTTCATTAGAGTCCAAGTGGTGTAACCATACAGTAGCACTGACACGGCTACAGCTTGGAAGAATTCTCACTTTATCTTAGTGAGGTCAGATTTACATATGATCAATAATCAATCAATAGCAGTCCATGCTTTTCCTATGTGTATATTGACATCACTTTCTGTAGTTGATATATTAGTACCGAGGCATGTGAACTGGTCTAAGAGGCTTACCATCCAGTGTGGAGATGCCTCCATCTTGTTTAAAACCAATGTCTCTTGCCACCTTTTCTAGGCTACGCAACAGTGATTCAGCTTGTGCAGGTGTATTTATGAGAAGCATCAGCTCATCTGTGTAGTCCACTTTTGTAATAGTCTCTGTGGGATATGGACAGCTTCATACCTTTTTTTTTTTTTAGCCTGAAGCCTTTTCTTTTATGAGATCTAATGACATTCAATGTATGTAATCTAGGCATATTATAAATATAAATGGTGCTAATGTATCTCCTTGTAGGACTCCAGCAACAATGTCAAAGAAATCTGTGTCCCAATCAGGTAAATGGACCATTGCTTTTGTATCATTATCGCAGTAACAGTTTCTTTGGGGATACTATATGCTATTAGTATTTGCTCTATCTTTCCTGTGAATGGTATTAAATGCCTTGGAAAAATCTACAAATACTGTTGCCTCAAGATCTTTTGCTTGAATCCCTTCTACGATTCAACTAATAGCCAGGATCTGAGAAGTTGTGGATTGATTTTGGTGAAACCCATTTTTATTTTTTCTAAGGATTTTCTCAACTTCAGGTCAGATGTGATATTGAAGGATATAACAAATCTTAGCAACTATGGTAGTAAGAGTTATACCTTAGTTTTTAGTGATTCCAAGGTCACCTTTCTTGAGGAATGGGAGGGTGCTGCCTTTTGTCCAGTTCTCTATTGTATTTTGTTTATACACAGCATTGTATATTGTCAAATTTCCTTGTCTTCCATACTTGTTGAGGGATGTAGCTAGTCAGCTTTTATTGTTTTTAGCATTTCATTGAGTTCATCCATCGTTCTTTGTTCTTGGGTTCTCTTTTGTTTGTTGCATATATCAATAACATAGATGCCAACTTGAGGAATGTCACAGTGGTGACATCAAGCTGTGTCTTGAAATCAAGAAGACAGGTCCTGAACACTGCAGATCTTTTCCTGCAATCGGACCTGGACACAGTGCAGCAATGGATCACTGACTGAAAACACAAGCTGGCTGTAGACAAATGTACCACTATGCATTTTGGGAGGAAAAACCCATCATACACATACTCCTTCCACAACAATAGCATAAAGAAATCTTCTTGTGAATGTGATCTAGGTATTACTGTCAGCAGTGATTTACATTGGATGAAGCACACCTCTAAAATTATTAAGAAGGGTGAATGTCCTGGTGTCACTCAGCAAGACCTTTGTCAGCCGCTTGCTGGCTATCTATTTAAAGCTGTATAAATTTAAGGTGCGGCCACACTTGAAATTTACATCACCAGCCTGGAACCCATACCTCATTCAGAACATTAACCTCTTTGGATGCTGTACAGGGACATGCAACCAAATGAATACCCTCCATCAGGCATCTACCATATTCTGAATGTCTTGCTGCCCTGAGTTTGAATTTGTTGAAACTCCAGCATCTGGCAACTGACTTGATAAATACTCATAAGGTTATCAAGAATCTTACCAACAGCAACCCTGAACACCTTTTTGATTTCCATGTTTCTAACACTCATGGGCATGCCTACAAAGTAAAAAAAAACAGCATAGCTCACACGACTTTTGGAAACATTTCTTCATGTTCAGAGTTGCTGCAGCATGGAATAAACTGCCTGTATCCATTGTTGACTGCTGAAACACTGCAACTTTCAAAACCTCCATGCTTCCTGTAATTCAACAACACTATACCTGATATCTCCCTCCATACACATATGCTTGCGTGCACACACATACATGTATATCATGACTGTATACTATTCATTTTTCTGACATTGCAGCTTGTTCTACGTGCACCTGAGCATTGTACACAATAAATTAATTATTATCATTATCACCATAATTATTATCATCTTAAAGTGTCTTAGCTTGATCTCTGGTTAACTATTAATGATTTTTTGATTATCATTATCTGTGATTTTAGGGGGTAAGGTTCCAGCAATTTCTTGAAGTGTTCTTTCTACTTCAGAAGTCTATCTTCCTGTCTGGCTGCTTTTAGCTTTGATTTCAAGGTGCTATTCCTACCACTAACTTTATTTACTGTTTACCATGCTAATTGTGATTGTCTATCTAATAATATTTCTGATTTTAGTTAGTTCTATCTGCGCACGTTGGTTCTAGTTGGGTTTGTTTTATCATGTAAAGATTAATATCATTTCTCTTTTCTCTAACTGCTTTTGTCTCCCATGGGGACTGTGTATTTGGCTCTTTTATTGGCATGCATTCAGTTGCTGACAAAGTTTCCATATTCATCATTTGGAGTGTCTTTCTGATGAGTATTAAACTTATTTCTATTACTAAATAGTGATTATATATATATAGTAGTCGTCGGGGGCCTAAAGTCGGTATCAGAGAATCCCCTTTTCAATAGCGCTAGACCAAGGAGATTGTTTTTGCGTCTGAGGTGGAGCACCACACCTACCATCAGCTCCTTACTTTACCGCACAGATCCCTGTGCTACTCATACGCTGAGTTGGCGCGGACCGGTATCAAACTAGGAACCTTGTGGTTTCTAGCCGAACGCTCTACCGGCTGAGCTAACCCAGCCCACATATATATATATATATATATATATATATCATTGTTGGCAAGTGAAGACCAGACATATGATACAGATTTACCAATTTGCTCCTTATTTCTGTGTAGACTCAGGCAAAACATTATTGAGACGATTCTGTGATAATTCAAAAAAAGGAGTATGCCTTACAGTTCCTAGTGTTGTTTAGTCATTCTTGTTTATTAAAATGTAATCTATAACTAGCAGGATGAGGGAGGTTCATACCTTTCCAAAGGGTATCAGTTTGAAAGTGAATGTAATAGTGTGACTGGAGTTTGCAGTTCAGCACGTTAGCCACTGTCATGGGGACTCGCCTTTAGAAAGGGGAAGTGGTTGATATGCAAAAGAGGTGGTAGCAGTAGAAAGAATAGATTGAAGAGAAGATGAAAAAGAAGATGCATAAGATGAATAGGAAATTAATGAAAGAGTACAGAAAAGGGTGAAAAAAAAGCATGTATGTAGGTATGTATGCAAAGATTATTCTTTTTCTCTCACATATACATACAATGAAGAGAATTGGTGAGGAGAGTCCCCGTAGCATAGTGGCTAAAATGCTGTTGTAGTAAACAAAACCATGTAGATGTAGATGAATTTTCACACAGCCATAATATATTGTTTTATTGTAGCTGTCCAACTTATATCTCTACAAATTGTTTTGTGATTGTCAAAGTGGGTATTTGCAATTGACCTACAGATAGGTCGCATTATAATCTGGCCAGTCACAAAATCTACTCTAACATAAAACTTATGAAATATTCACCTTTGTTTCAAGACTTTACTTACAAATATTAAATCTAGAACATTTTGCCATAAGTTTGTGTTGTCTAACTTTGTATCAATCTGACATTATTTCCAACATATTTTTTAATGTGGATATGCTGATTTGGAGCTCCTAGTTGATTTTTGAGTGATAATGGGTGAGAATTTATTAATGAAAATTACTCACAGATGAATGAAAAATTAAAAATTGAAACCTGCACTACAGTTGTGGAATGTCCATTCAGCATTGGCACTATGGAATGCCACTATTTGATAGTTGCTGAAGCAATGAAAAAAAACATTAGAAGATGAGAAGTATGAACTAGAAAAATTCTGGCATGGGCTGTTAGTGCCAAAATTGTACCCCAAAATCACTCAGAACATAGTCCAAATGAACATATATTTGGTTTCAATGTAAACACACCTTTAATTTCAACTGACCAGTTACCTACACTAGAATCAGCAACAACTAGTGATATGGTTAGGGTAAATTTAAATGCTCTACATGCAATAAGAAATTTTTTTAATGAAAGCTGAAGCAAGTGAAAAAATCCCGAGAGCCAATGTGAAGACTTATGTGAAGATTTTGACAATGTTTATTATAAAAGACAAAACTACAAAGAATACTGTGGTCCAGCCAAAGTATTAGACAAGAAAGGTCAGGGTAACAGAGTCCATTGGCCTCAGAGACTCTTGTACTTAATGAGACATGGAGTATTTTACAGGATGCACCATGTCACTTGATGAAAGTAAATAGCAAGAAGGAAGAAACAATTGGAAATTACAAGGAATAAAGAATATAAAAATTCATCTAATGAGACAAATGAAGTCTGATGTGGAATATCAAGAATTGTCAAATAAACAACTTGATGGTAATATAAAAGAATTGAACAATAACAGTGAAAAATCAAGTAGAGTTGTACAACATAAAATGAATGGAAGCAATGAATGGAAAAAGAGGAAAGATTATGAGCAGACATCCAAAATCAACTGGAAAATATAGATGTTGGCTAAATATAAAACCAGAAGAGGAAAATGAAGATCCTGTGTGCATTAAGTGGAATCAGTTTGATGAATGGAGAGAACTATCACAACAGAGAGATGGAATAAATCATCAAGAACATGTGGTTTTGCTCACATCTGAACCAGACCAAAGAAAAGATGTGATTGATGCAAAGAATAAAGAAATAGAAAATATGAAAAATAATAAGGTATATAAATGTGTGTCTTATACAGGTCAAAATTCAAATCAACTAAATGAGTGATAACTGAGAAATACAAAGATACTGAAGGTCCATCTTGTTGCACATGGTTACAAAGAGGACTAGAGTAATTTAAAAACTTACTCTCCTCTCCATACAGCTATAAATCTATGTCTTGTAATGTTAACAGCCTCTTTTATGAGTTGGCAAGTTGAGACTCTTGATTTCCCCCTCAGTATTACTACAGGGTGATATGTTGGAGAGAGAGGGAGGTGTTTCTTAAACCACTATCCGGGGTATGTCCAGAATCCCAGATATGGAAGCTAAAGAGATGCATCTATAGATTAAATTATGCACCCTGTTTATGGTATAAGAGGGTTAATCAAATTTTAAATCAAATAAAAGGAATGGTGAGTGCCTATGATAATGCACTCACCATTTGTGATGATGCAACTGGCAACTTGATTGGCATCCTGGCAATGCATGTGGACAATTTCATATTTTGAGGAAATTGATCATTTTTAAGAAAAATGTTATCACAGAATTGAAAAAAAGATATTCAGGGTAGGAGCTCATGAGAATGGAACCTTTAAATTTCTGGGATTGGGTGTAGAACAATCAAAATCTATATGCATCATCCATCACCAATAGAAATAAAGAAAAATGATGAGTTGAGTCAAGATGAGAAAACTGAATTAAAAAGACTTACAGGTCAAATGATGTGAGCATCTACCCACACTCATCCAATCATTTGAGGTCTGCAGAATGAGCAATATTGGAAAACAACCTAAAGCGAAGATGCTCTTTGAGGCCAATGTCATTATCAAAGTTGAAATCCAAGAAAGGTTTTATATCTTTTCCAAAACTAGGAAAATCCTCAGAACTGAATATTGTATGTTACTATGATGCCACTTATGCTAGTCTAGAAGATGGATCTTCACAAGACGGTTTTATTATTTTTATCTATGGCTCCTCTGTGTTGGTCATCAACAAAAACTTGACCAGCTAACAAAGAGTCCATTGGCCTCAGAGACTCTTGTACTTAATGAAGTAGCTGATGCTGATGTTTTAATAACTGCTATGTTGCAGGAGATGTACCAACTACCCAGACTACTTGAAGTCCTTTGCAAGACTGACAATGCATCACCTTAAATTCATCTAATCTTGTGAGTGATCAGCATTTGAGAGTTGATGTGGCTAAAGTAAAAGAAATGATGACAAAAAAGAAATTCAAACTGAATGGATCAGGAGTTGTGAACAGATCTCAGACTGTCTAAGGCAGAAAACTCTTCTGAGATTGAGAGAACTGTTGCTTAAATAACTTCTTTTTTTTTTTTGTTGTTCTAATAGAATTTTAGTCTTCAGAGGAAGACACCAGCAATGTTAAGTTTTTGTTGTCTTTGAATCAATCTAATATATAATTGTGTCCCTTTTTTTTAAAGCTCTTCAGTTCTCTAGTTTGAACAAACATGGTGGTTCTATTATCATGTGTGAAGCAAAAGAACTTTTATTACAACTTAATCTTCTCTGTCCATAGGATGACAATTCAGCCTGCATACTAAATACATGAATTTGTAATATATAACCAAAAAAAAAATCTTGCAATATGAATTGTAATATAAATTCAATTATTCTTGTTAGAAAATTTTAGTTTAGATTAAAAAATAAGAAATGTTAAAACTTCAAATGAAAAATATAATAAACAAATAATCAAAATGTTTTTATTTAAGAATAATATATTAATCAACGGTAATTGTTAGCAGATTTTAGTTTAGAATAAAAATTTTAAAATCTTCAAAATTCAAATGAAAAATGTAAACACTGAAAAAAAAAAAAAAAAAATTATTTTAAATTATACTTAACATTCCTCTTCTGTACGTATAATTTAAGTGTAGTGTATTCTCTTTTCATCTAAAATAAACAATGTATGTAAACCGTTTGTGAATTGGAAAAGAAATATATTCCAAATATAGATTTGCTATAGGAAAATATCATAACATTTATAAAATGAAAATGAAAAGCATATAGTTGCAGGAATGATTAAATCTTTAAAACATTACTAGTTTTAATATATGTTTGTCATAGGGTCTAAAAAAATAATTAGAATGCAATGATAGGTATTTGGTGGCATCTCCATGGCAGGCAGAGTTAATTGGAAGTACCCATTTACTTTCCAAGTTAAACAAGTAATATGTTACATGGTACCAGTAGCAAAGAAGAAACCTTGACCTGACTACATTTTAATAGAGAAATGATAAAACTTAAGATATTGAAAAAAATCAAATAGAGTCTAAATAAATTCATCATCAGCATGATCTGAATTCACAGATTGATAAATGCCTTCAAACTGAGTTTTATAATATAACATCAAAAAATTCTCTATGATGGAAATGCAATCAAACTACTATCAAGTAATCTATCTTCTTTAACATTCTTTTATACTGAGCACCTTAAATTTTTCAATTACATTTTTTTAATTTAGCAGGTTTCTTCTTGCAAAAAGCAAGATGCAACCAGAAATGTCGGTAAAAATATAAAGATTAAAATATTTGAAATTTCTCATTAAATTGTATTTAAGCTTGAGTGGAATTTTCAAATCAGATCCTTCTTATGAATAAGATCTTGAGAATTCCTTGAAAATTATCACATAATGTTAAAAGTATCTGCTCTTTTTATCCTCTCTATCTTAGTTGATGTAAACAGACGTTTAAAATGCACACATGGAAATGTAAGTGCATAAATGTGCATAGATCTATAAAAAAATAAATATATATATGTACTTGCACGCACACACACACACACACACAACACACACACACACACACACAAAAAAAAACATGTTTGTACACCTATAAGTCTAGTAATTTTCTGAAATTGAAAGCTATAGTCTAGGTTAAAAGTGTGGTAAGGGTAACCCAAAGCCAAATATTGTTAGACCTTATCTTACTGATGCAAGTATCATTGGGGAATGAAAAAATTTTTCTTATTCCCCAATGATACCTGCATCATAAAAATAAGGTCTAAAAAAGGACCATATGACCTTTAGGCACCCCTTTTGTGATCTCGATTCGTGGGGACATTTTTTCCATTTACACCGTCAAAATCCGGTTAATTGTTAACAGACAATTTTTAGAGTTTTTTTTAATTATAAAACTACCCCTAACAAACAACCAGATTTTGATGGTGTAAATGAGAAAAGTGTCCTTGTGAGTAGAGATTGCTGAAGGGGTGCCTAAATGTCATATGGTCCGTAATAGGCAACTAATACTCATTAACAAATTTAGTTCAAAAAGAAAAAGATTTCAGGGAGGACACTTCTTCATAACAGTCAGACTAGTTTTTATAAAATATGTCATATTCATTGAATAGTAAAGAAAAAAAAAAAAAAAATTGAATAAATGAGACTCAAGATTATGTATCTAAAATAGCAAAATACCATTACTATTTCTCTTCTCAGTATAACTACTAAAGTCATGTAGAATGTTTCTTTCCATTTTATGAAAGTTTATATATACTATACAAATGCTCTCCTATAAAGGGATGGAGAACTCTATGTTGGCCTTTACATACATACAGATGTGTGTATTAAAACAGCCGAGCGGTTAAGCTGTCCGACTGATGCTGAATCGATCGGAGTTCTATCCCGGCTGTAGGTAGCTCACAAAATGTCTAGCCATACTGAAGAGACTTGATAAGTCGAAACACGTGTCTGTGGATTATATATATATAACAACCCAAAGAAATCAAATATCGTAATCATTTGTGTATAATACACATAATTTTTCACTGATTTTTTACGCCAAAAGTTAGGGGTAGATATTATACAGAAGAACATAATAATTCCCCCTCCCCGACCACATATGTTGCCATATTCAGGATGGCATGACCAAAAGGTAAGTCATATCTATTGTTCTAACTAATATGCAATAAACATTTCAGCTTTATATCACAATAGCCACTGGAATTAATGTTTATATTTTTTTTCTTCAATTGTAAACTTATATTTGCAGAAACCTTGTTACATTTTCATGTCCTTGCCTTTGCTCTAAATACTGTGGAAATTTTATGTTTCAAAACATTATATTAACTCTATAAATTCTTATATTTACTTGATACAAACTGGAAAAAAATTTCAACAAATGTTAAATTTAATTCAAATTCAGGTGCTATAAATTCCAAAAATGTCAATGCATATTGTGATGTCTTTTCCAGAATTTCATAGAATCTTGGTGAGGGAGGTGTAATACTAATCATGGTAGTTTAATAGTTGTGATGTGAACTAATATAGTTTTGTTGCCTTAATACTCTAATAATAAATTGAAGATTTAACAAGACTTTTGAAAATTAATAATAATATTATGAGAAATGTTATTAAATTGCTTTTGGCTAAACTATATATATATATATATTAGTGATGCTGATAGCTTTTTAATTTAGTATGTCCTGGCACACACGGATTTGATTTTAATGAGTCCCCGGGAAATTTGATAGGTCCCAACTAAAGTTTCCTAATAAATTGCAGAGTTTTTTAATCTATGAATAACTAAAGCCATCTAACCCCTACCGTGTAGCCCATACAGTGTAATTCGTTTCCAAGAAAATATTGAAATGTATCTACAGTTAGCTTGAAATCGTGGGGGGGGGGGGGAAGAGAAGAAGAAAAAAAAAAACAACAAACAAAAAAAAAAAAAAATACTTGGACGCATGGACATGATCTCACTGCGGCCTTTTAGATTTTTTTTGACAGTGATGCAGGACGTGTACCTATCAGCATCTGTGTGTGTGTGTGTATATATATATATATATATATATATATATATATAAAAAAGCAAATATATATCTCAAGGGGGAAAAAAGTATGCATCCTTCCTATTTCACACACAATTATCACTTGTGAAACCTTATGAGGAAAATCTATTTTCAATGATATGAGCAAATTTAGGTATAAAATAGTTGAATGGTTCAATTTATCACAACTCTATTACATAGCTAAGCATATAGATATAGGAAGTTAATGTCAAAATCTCTATAGTGCATTGAGTATGTGAATGGATGCAACAAATATAATATGAATTTAAAAATTTGCTCCTTTTAACATATTCTGATAGAAATTTTCATAGAGGATAGTTGAGTTTATATTGCCACTATCTTCAATTTGCAATAACCCACACACTTCTTAGTAAAAAGAAAGATGAACGTTATTCTTAGGGTTTATAAATGAAAATCCCCATTGTACAATAAGCATTTAATTGATATGTTTCAATGAGTTTTGTAATTTTGAACATACATTTTGTTTAAGCCCCTTTTGACAATCAATTTCTTTGTTGCATACTGAATATAGTTTTTGAGTGATTTTTAGTGATCAAAAAGTATTACTGACAAAATAAGATTTATTAGACTTTCATATCCTGCCAGTATTCCACATCAGATAGTTTGAGAAGCATTGATGAAAGAAACAGTTTCCATCTTTTTTGCACCATTGTGGGTATTCACAAGCAAAACTTCAACAAATCTCAGAACATTATTACAACAAAAACACTTCATAATTTCTCTATTGTTACATAATTAAATATATGTTATTAGTATTTTTTGTTGTTTTTAATTCATAGCAAGATTTTCATTGGAATAAAACAGACCTGTCAGCAGTGCAATAAACTAGAAATAAATTAACTTCCTTCATTAACCATAAATCACAACAGAGTATTTCTCCAATTAGCAGCTACTAAAACTTCACTTGGTTATATATAGACCAAAATAGCAAATATAATTTTAATTCTTCTTCTTCTTGTGGAAAGAACATATCCACAAAGGCTTCAAGTGTTGCACTTAAAGCATCTAAAACAAACAGTAAGGTTACAAAGACCCCCCCCCAAAAAAAAAACAACAACAAAACAAAAACAAAACAATGTAAATTCCTTGGTTACTCTAATTATTTGTGTATAAGACACTTTTTCTAGATTTTTCAGCTCAAAAGTTAAGGTTGCATATTGTACACAAAAAGTATATAATTAACTTTTTTTCCAGCCACATGCTTCACCATATCCAGGATGAGATAACCAAAAGTAAGTTATATCTAGAGTCCAAACTAATGTGTTTTACACCATTATAGAGAAATATCCACTGGAATGTGTGTTTGTTTATAATTTTATTTCTCCTAAAGTGAGCTTATTTTTGCTGCAAGCTTGTTGCATTTTTGTGTGAAAATGTAAATACTGTGTAAACTTTGTGTGGACCATATGACCTTAAGGCACCCTTTTGCCAATTTCGATTCGTGGGGACATTTTTTCCATTTACACTGTCAAAATCCGGTTAATTGTTTACAGACGATTTTTAGAGATTAAAAAAAAAAAAAACCTAACTCTAACCCCTAACAAACAACCGGATTTTTACGGTGTAAATGAGAAAAGTGTCCCCACGAGTCAGATTGCGGACGGGGTGCCTTAAGGTTATATGGTCCCTTTGTGTTTTAAGACATAATGTAAACTATATAAATTCTTATTTTCAATCAGTACTAACCAATAGAAAGTTGAACAAATTCTAAATTTAGGTAAAATTTAGCTGCTAAAAATTCTAAAAAGTTAGTGTATATTTTACACCATTACATACACCCCACCCCTCGCTAAAATTTTGTAGTCCAAGTTAGGGGTGTTATACACAAATATATATTTGTTCACATTTACCTTAAATTAGCTTAAATATGTGTGGGTCGTGGGGTTACTCACAGGTTTGTTGGTGAGAATAAAAACTCCCCTTTTTACAAATTAGATTGATCACTTCAAAGAGAGCAAAGGATCATAAAAGAGTTCTTTTAGTTTTGATAACAATAAAAATGAAAAGCTGTCACCAGTGATAAGCAGAAATTTTATTTATGATATGATTTTAAAGGACAACCACCTTATAATAGGTCAGATGACAGACTTGATGAACACAAACAATTAAAAGTTGTGCTTCTCTCAAGCTGTTCACAGAAGTTAACTTTGTCTTTTCCATTAGAAGCCAAATTGAAACATTTCCATTCAAGTGACAAAAACAGATTATATTTGGAAAGTTAATGGTATGAAACGAGCAATATAATGTTAAATTCAATCCAGATAAAGGATTCATTTTTTTTTTTTTCAGTATACAATCCCCAGCTGTCATCTACTTTGAAAAATATTGATTATACACAAAAACTATGTCATATAAGACAATACGAAAAAAAAAAAAAAAAAAAAAAAAAAAAAAAAAAAAATACATACTAAGTTTTGAATCAATCCAACAAAAAAAACAAACTTGATTTGAGATGATACCAGTTAAATAAATAAATAAATAAAAGGAAAAAAAGAAAAAAAAAAAAAAAAGAAAAAAATTGATTCATAAATAAATGTTAAAAAAAAAGTAATACACTGAGCAATACATAAATTGTCACCATTTTAAATTATATCACTTGCATGAGCTTATATTCCAGATTTTGTCTACTGTGCAGCAAACAACAGTTGTGTAATGTTTGTGAGGAAAACAGCACCATGACACAATTCAGTTCTCCAGAAATATGGAAACAGCATGCAGTACTACTTGGCATTCATGATGGAAGCTCCAATACGAAGATTTCAGATTTGATTGGTGTCAATCTGAGACAGTGCAGGGGATTCAAAAAGAGTTGGATGAGTCCAATAGTGATATCCAAGGTATGGCAGGGGAGGACTCAGTTTTGGATGTCAGAAACTTTCTGCGACCACATCACCTCTAACATCTGACTGCTAACTGCCCAGATTGGAATCCCCTTGATTATTATGTGTGGGGCATGATTTAGCGAGCAACTAACAAAACTCTGTAACACCAAAGATGAATAATAGCAGCATTTACAAATTTAAACAAGGATACCCTCAGAATATCTAGTAAAAAATTCTGAAGTTGTCTAAAGGCAATGGCAATTTCTTTTAATAAATTTAATCCATAGTATTTTATGTCCTATACCGCCTCATTCCACCTGTCCGGAAGTCACATTCGTTTTCCTAATCCACCCCAAATGATAGCCTTTGTTTAGATGTAATATTAAACATATTTAGAAGTCTTTGATTTGAGGGAAATAACTCCGGTAACTTTAAATGAAAGGCTATTTTTAGCCATTTTTTGATAAATCCTTATAGGAATGGAATTCTCAACAGGATGTTAAGAGTTAAAATATTTCCATGTAATCTAGGTAAATATATCTGATTAAGTGAGATGTCAGAGTTATTTTCACTTTTGCGTGATTTAGATAATAATTTACCCATTGCCCCCTGCATAAAGTAGATGTTAAAAAAACCCCCACAAAACCCATACATTATACAATTTATTTTTTGTGCTACAAATTAGAAGTGAAAGGAGCATTTGATTATAATTTACAAAGTAATCTAAGGCAATATTTGTAAAATCCAAGATAATTATGTGGCATAACCAATGTAAATAGTTATGGCCTAGTGAAGATCATAAAAAAGGTAACTGTTTCTTTTGTAAGAAAAGTAAAGATTTGGTCAATTTCTTTGTTGTCAACAGTAGACAGAATTACAGATAGCTTTTTCCCCCCTACTAAATTGACTCATTCTAAATGTTTACTATAAACAGATCAATTCTTTGCCTAGAAGTAAACTCTGCGGACTCCCCCCCACACACGCACTAATCCTGCACTTTTATCCAACAACAATTGTTGCTCTTCCTTCTGTTAATTTCCCATTCATTCATTTGTTCAATATCTTATCAAGATATCTCTCTTCTGCAGCTAAGTTTAACATATTTTTAAAAAGATGAGCACTAGGGCAGGTTGATTTTGGAACCGTTTGTATTTTGTTACATTTGAAAGATGGGGTTTGACATGAAAAATAATGACACAAAATATTTTTTTCCGTAACTGATACTGCTTTTTGAGCAAAATTGGAGCTTTGGTATGATCACTGAAAAATTTAACACCATAAAAAATATTGAATCCTTATGGAAAATAAATGAATAAACGTCATTTAATAAAATGTTTTCCAATTATAACCTTTGCCTTGTTTTCAATGAATCAAATAAAAATGAAATCAGAATTATGAATAAATAAAAATTAGGACCGATTTAGCTCAATCGGTAGAATGTCTGACTAGTAACCACAAGATTCTGGGTTCGATACCTGCCCTTGCCAACTCAGTGTATGAGTAGCACAGGGATCTATGCAGTAAAGTGGGGAGCTGGTGGTAGGTGTGGCGCTCCACCTCAGATGCCAAAACAATCTCCTTGGTCTAGCGCTAATAAAAAATGGATAGATTCCCTCGCTGTCTGGGTGATACCAACTTTAGCCCACCCCAACAACATTTTTTTTTATAAAGGCAAAATTGAGATTAAATGCAATGCGTTTAGGTTTGGCTTGTTTTATTTTACATCATATCAGGGTCATTTAATGCCGATAAAGTTTTGAAATAAATTCATTCTTAACAGATACTCAATTTTCTATTTAACCCATAGATGAGACCCTAACAGGTACTACCACTCCGAGTCAGAGTGAACCAGGGAGCAATGGTGAAGTGGTGCTCCACATTTCCCAAACCTCTATGGGTTGGGTCAATCATATCGGTGCTAGGGCCTGACATGACCAGCCAATTGATCAGAGGGAGGGCAATGTATTTAGGTTATTGATAGCAATGAAAGATGGATTCCTTTTTTTTCTCTTTCATATGGATTTCAGGTTTTGTTATTTTTCAATGGAATAAAAATTAGAGTAATTTTAATTCTCAATAAAACACTAAAATATAAAACTGGTAAATTTCTTCATTTTAATTAATAGTAACAAGATAAATATTTTTTTCTTGTTTCAAATTAAATTTCATCTTTGAAACTTATATTAAAATAGGGTAATGTTCCCAGTTTCATATATAAAAATATAGCTGATACTCTTATTTTTGACATCCTTAACCCATTACTAACCTATGTAAATTTTTACTCTAACAACCTTCTCAAGTTCATGATAAAAAGACATTTTTCCTACAGTTTTTGGAGTGTTTTGAATAAATTTGACATTTAAATTTGCTGCAAATTAGCTGTTTTCTTTTGGAGGAGGGGCGTAGCAGTTAATGTGCTGAACTATGACGGCATAGTAAGTTTGTTCAAACTCTAGCCAACTTATTACATTCAATTTCAGATTAATACCCTTGGTAAAGGTATGAATCCCCTTATCCACCCAGCTATGGGTTAAATACTACCACTAAGGTTCTTCGACAGGGATGATTTTGGTATTAAATAACCCACAAAGGTTGATATGCCATTAAACAAAGAAACCAAATCAAAACAAACCACTTTTATCTGCTCTAAAGTTTATCTACATATGGTACCCTCGCATTGTTAAATGGCACAGATGTACTTTATCAGTGGATGTTGAATCTAGGTAAACCAAAGGGTAGATAAAGGGTGTGTTGAAAAAACAAACATATTCTACCCTAACCCACACAGTTTTGTAATAGGGTTAGGTGTAGCAAGTTTAGTTTAGTTGTCCTGTCTTTTCAAGCCCAAACCTCTTTAATTCAACCAAACTAACCCTGGTTAGGGTTCATGCATCATAGACACTATCCCTAACCCCTTGCTATAATTATCAGCTATTTCTTTTTTTTTGTTTAAATTTTAAGATAGCCTAAAACCTGTTTGATTTACAATTATTAATTTCTTTTTTCGCATAAAAATGACTGGAAAAAGACATTCAGTTTTAACCTGCAGTAACAGTTCAAAAATATTTTCTGGTCCACTTTGTGATTTGCATAAAATGGAGTCCCCAATCTTATGAAAAATTATCCAGTTTAGTTATTTCTTTTAAAATCCCAATCTCCACTTGGAAAATCATATTTTAAAATTGGTTGCAATGAAAATAATCAGTATTTGGCAAGCAGTCAACCTGCAATTGCCTTTGTTAAGGGAATATTTCATATGACAGAAAGCGGATAGACTATGTTTCAAGATCAACAGATTTACAAAAATATAGCTAATACTCTTTAAATGTAATATTAAACATATTTAGAAGTCTTTGATTTAAGGGAAATAACAGGTAACTTTAAATGAAAAGACCATTTTTAGCCATTTTCTGATAAATGGTTATAGGAATTGGGCTCTGGGCGTAGAAAATTCTCAACAGGGTGTTAAGAGTTAAACAATTATTAAGATTAGAGAGAGAACACAGGACCAAGAGGTAGTTTCCTACTTGGACCAAAGATCCTTAATATGTGAGGGAAGATTGAAACTTTAGTCCACATTACTTAAAAATTTTGGATCTTGTGCGATATATCCCCTGAAAATTTGATATACCCTGGTCCTAAAATAAAAAAATAAAAAATAGTTCATTATTTCTAAAACTTTAGTTGTTTTTTTTAGAAATATCAGAGAATAAAAAATTCTCTTATGAATAGAGTTATGTGATATACCCCCCCCAACACTAATACAGTTATGTGATATACCCCCAACACTAATACAGTTATGTGATATACCCCCACCCCCAACACTAATAGTGCATTGTGGAACTCCAATAAATGTTTTTTTTTATTTGCAAGCTTTTTTTTTTTTATGGACAAAAGTACATTTCCGCCATTAAATTTGTTGCCAAATATACCATACCAAAAGGGTTAACAATGAATTGTGCTTATCAAATTCAATTTTGTCTAGGAATTCTTTAAAACATAATCTGGTGTATTTACATCTAAAACAACTACTTCTACTTTCTATAAGGTAGGATTAAGGTTAGCTTAGTGTGACACAAGGCCTGAGTAGCCAGGGTACTTGTAGGGAAAATTGAAGTTTCCAAATGTACAGAGCCTATGAAATAGGAACAAATAAAATGAAGTAAAACCAGCATTAAGTATCCTGTTTTTTTTTTAATACTTGGGTTCAAATATTGATCACTAATGCTGGTAGCATCTATCTAATCTATAAAATATAATACTTAAGTTATTGAGCTAATCTGACTTGAAATCACACTATTTAGCTACTTGTCTTCTACTGTAACCTTTAAATAAACATGTCATTAACTAATGATGTCATAGCCAGAAGTTTAATGCTTTATGAACAAATTGTACTTGAAAAGTTCTATATTTACAATATACTCTTTTATTAATAATTCTACAATGTAGAAGTGATGATTACTTTAACTTTAAAGAGGAACAACTCTATTGAAATTATAAAGCCCATTATCATTATTATAATACAAATAACAGAAGACCAAATGTAGAATTACTACAATAAATAATAAAACCTCAAGATAGAGTTTTTATATTCTAGAGTAATTAACAGCAATAATACACATTGAATGTTAAACAAATAGTGATTTTAAACTGAACACCCAACTGTTTTGTTGATGTTAAATAACATCAACATAAAATTAGCCACAGAATAAAATTCTAAAAATTAATATACAAATTTGCAAATTCGAAATGATGAAAAATTCATTAGTAGTATCTTTGTTAGGTTGGAAAAGCATGTTATAAGAGTTAGAGTGTCAAGAGATTGATTAGATGCAAAGGAAGATTCATTCCAGCTGCCAGTCTTATCAGCTTTTTATATTGATGTAAAAGGGTGCTGCCCTTTGATTGATGGTGGTGGTGATTAACCCAAAGTTAACAAGGGTCAGTAAAGGTTACTGAAGCATCTCCTCATACCCCTGCCACCCCCTTCAGTCATCTCAGTAGTAGGCAGGAGTATGGACAACTCATCAGAGATAGGTGCTACCAACTTGAAGGCTGGATAGCTGAGCCTGGGGATTCAAAAGAAAGCTGCCTTAACTGAAAGGCTAGAAGTTTTAGGGATTAAAAAGTTATTGGGGATATCCAGTAGTTTAACATTTGGTGTGTTAGGGAAAGCAAGGTAAGTAGTTGATTTGTCAAAACCACTCTGAGGACTGGATTTACCATTGGACAGGCAAAGGTGTTTCCTGTTCTACCTATACTAAATGCCAGTCAGAATTTGTAACAGAAACAAGCATGGTACAACTATTTAACACCATATATATTTATGGGAACAATATTGCCAGGTTAATGTTCAGCTAGGTTCTCAACTTTATGATGCCTGTTAAAATATTTCTTATTGACTGTCTTTGTTCTAATGTCACATTGTCTGATTTTGTTCTTGTCAATCTGCAGTAGGTTGAGGCTGCAATGTAAGTAGTGTTATATGCAGAAGATGTCCAAAAAAAACAGATTCAGCTGGACTCACTCGTTTGAAGTCCCATGATGGACGAATGGCAATATGTGCAGGCTTAACAAGCTTGGGACACATAGCCATGAATCTACATGTGGGCAGCTCAAGGCACATCTAATGTCACTACATTGTTAACAGAATAGCAGCCTGTTTTGGCAAGGTTGTGAGTGTCTGAGCAGCCCCCTCTAGCATTGCTCATCAAGAAAACTGGGAAGAGTCTAGAAAAGGTGATCCAAACAAATGTTTGATTTGGAGCTGTGTGTGGAGTACCCTTAATTACCATTGAAGCCAGGTACACTCTGGCCTATAGTGGGAGTGCCTGTTAGTTCCATCTATGCCTGGGTTACATTGAAACTGGGATGCATCAGGGTGGATGTAAAGCAAGGTGAATAAATCGAAAAGGTGGGTGAATGGCACACTTCACCTGATGCTGGGTGGAGAAGCCTTATAGGTCAACAGCCAGGATACTGCTATAAACATGGCATATATTGATGAAAAGAATAGTGATTGAAAGATAACCATGACTGATTCAACCCCAATTGTTCTCTGCCATTCCATTTTTTTTTTGTGGAAAGTAAAGTCTGTTTATAATGTGTAAAATTTCAGGCCTTGGTGGATTTGGCTTTGAATTTGGTTAAGCAAACTGTTGGTTGTTGACTGGTATTATTGAAATACTTGGTAAGTGAAGATGTTTTTCAGACTTCCAATACACTGCAATAAAAGTTGAAGTTGTGCTATTTGAAGACATCTTGAAAATTCATCTATTAGCACAAAGTATGGTTGCCCTTTCAATTTGAATAAATATGCTCCTACCATTTGGAATGGATGTTCAAGTAAAAGAGTCGAACTGAGAGGTTCTTTATTCTGGTTTGACCACCTTCTTTTCTTCACCATGTCTCTCTTAGTGATGTCCCCTGCAGATCTCAAGTCACCACATCAAAGAGTTTGGTATAATCTCAGTATTTGGTCATGTCTTGATATCAATTGAGAATGGTCTCAAGAATTTCCTTCTGCATAGGTCAGAATGATGCTCTGATTCGTCTTGAAAAGCATTTATATAAACCCTCAGTTAATTTCTAACTCCATAGGAGAGTTTATACCAGTTTAAGCTCAACTGTCTCCTGCAAATAGGCTATCCTATTTTAGTATATTCAAGAGTATATCTTGAGCATCACAGTTACTATTTCTGCAAGATGATTATCAGTCATTAATCATGATAACTAGGTCAGCTTGAACATCAAGGTTGTCCATCAACTGGCAAACTTGTTGGTTTCTCTGTCTGTTCTACTTTTGTAGGCTTCTGGATAGTGAATTTTTATAGTGTGGGTTTACTTTTTGTTGATCAACAGAATGAAGGGCTTGTTTGTCTCAAGTGTGAAGAATTCTAGCCTAACCAAATATCTTTTGACTTTACTGCTAGAAGGCATTTTTTCTCGATCTGAGTGCAGCTTTTTTTAACTGGTACTTAAGTTTAAGACCAGTAAACTATAGGTTTCAAAAATCCCATCTTGTTCTTGCAAAAGAATACTGCAGACTGATTGATTTTAATGGCATGTCAAACCATTTAGGGTTATTTTATGCCAAGAAGTTAGGGAATCACATTCATTGTATAATTTGTATTTACAGTTTTTGTGTAGTTAAGAGTTTTTTTTTTTTTTGCACATGGCCCTATCAAATATGAATAATTCTTAAACAGATCTATTTGACCCATATAAGTGACCCTAACAGGTACTACACCACACCAAGTCAGAATGGATCAGGGAATAATGACAATGAACTGGTGCTCCACACTCCCTGAACAGATGTAGTTCAGGGTCGTACCCAGGGCACCCTCTCTTTTTTTTTGGGGGGGGGGGGCGGTCTTACTCTATGCAAAGGATATAGTCAGCATATTCTAAACTCTGAAGACAGGGCTGTATTATACAGAAGTATAAAATAGTCAGGGCTGTATTATACAGAAGTACAAAAATAGGCAGGGCTGTATTATACAGAAGTACAAAAATAGTCAGGGCTGTATTATACAGAAGTACAAAAATAGTCAGGGCTGTATTGTATTATACAATAGTACAAAATAGTCAGGGCTGTATTAACAGAAGTACAAAAATAGTCAGGGCTGTATTATACAGAAGTACAAAAATAGTCAGGGCTGTATTATACAGAAGTACAAAAAATAGAAAACTAATGATTTAAGTGATATTAGATAAGATTTAAGTGAATGTTTTTTTGTTTTTGTTTTGTTTACCTTCTCCCACAGTCAATTGGGCCTCTGAGCTGATTCTCCACTGAAATTCATCCACTTGATCTGGAAGAAGCTGAAGTGCACCATGGTAACTTCGGCATCTGTAGAGACCAGCATCTGATTTGGTGACATTGGAAATTTGGAGGGTTCCACTTGACAGGCTTGCATATCTGGAGGTGAGAAAATAGTTAATGGAATTCAGCATTATGATAAAAGAAAAAGAAATGATATTAAATAAATTTGATAGTTGACTTAATTCACTCAATATATATATATATATATATATATACACGAGTCTGGATTAAAAACAAGCTCTGATGATGATTTTTATAATTCGAAATATTGTTAAATATTAGCTATGAATATGATATAAAATATTTTCATTTTAACAGCATTGTGTGTTTTCATATCCTTTTATCTATACTTATACCGTCGGATTCATTTCCTTTCTCATACATGTGCACACACACATACAACACACATTTTTTTTTCAGGGTAAAAAGATTGATATCCTTTTATAATCTAATAACTTGACTAATTCTTGTTCAAATGATATAAAATTTTAACATCATAGTAGAAATAACCCAAAATTATATGATCAGTGTTTTTTTTTCTTTTCTTTTCAGGAATAGAAATGCGATTCACTGAATAAGAAAATGGGTTCAAACATTAAAGATAGAATTTTGTGTTGTTTCTACACATGTTGTTAAAATTTGAGATCATTTGAATGAGAATTGGTCAAGTTATTAAATTACAAAACGATATCAATTTTTCTGAAACACCTTGCACATTTCAACTAAATGTAAGTATTTACTCAACCCCTTTGCCACGGATAGGATGTGACACAAGGTTGCAAATATGGGTTATCCAGCAAGGATCAAACTTGCTATCTATTAGTAATGGACCCATGAAAATAGCATATGCATAAAACAGAAGGGCAGACTGGGTTCTTTAAGCTTGTTATGGCAACTGATCTAGAAGGAAAACTTAAAGAAGATCCACACATGAATACCCACATTGGGTGAATGCGGTCATATACAAACAAGCTTTGATCAATTTTTTCTTCTAATTTTAGTCTTAAAGAGAAAAAGAAAACAAACAAAAAATATATAAACAATCGTGTTGATTGTTTATATATTTTTTGTTTGCAGTTTAAAAATATACATGCTGAGAGAGAGAGAGAGAGAGAGAGAGAGAGAGAGAGAGAGAGAGAGAGAGAGAGAGAGAGAAAACTGAATTTATTAATAGACTGCTAAGCTTGTGAGTTGTATAGAGAGCTTAAAATGTTTGAAGAAAAATATTCTTTTTGCCTATTATTCTAACATTGAAACTGGTCCTGTAAGCTGGTTTGGTTGTGGGAGCACAACTTATATAGCAGGTCTTGGGCTCTTCAAGTCTACAACAGGCTTAAATTCAGAGTTTTCTTTCTCCTAGACTAGTTGCCATACCAAGGTTAAAAAGCCCAATCTGCCCTACTATTTTACCCATGGCTAGAGGGAGTATAGTTAGATGCACACTTTTTCCAAGGGTATTTTTGCACTATGTGAAATTTCTAACAGCATTGTTCAGGATTTGAACTCGTGTCACTGTGTCCATTTCCTATGACGATAACTGTTATGCCACAAACCTTGATTAATGAAGACTAAAATTAATCTAAATTTTTTTCCTTTGCTGAGAGCCAAAATTAAGCTGCCAATTTTCTTTTTTTATATTCAATATAAAAAATGTATGCAACATCATTAGGAGTAATTATAGGAAAAATAAAATAAAATAAAATAAAAGAGACCTGTTAAAGAAAGAGCAATAGGATGTGAATTTCATTGTCTATTGAGGAGAGATGAGAGAGAAAGAAAGGAAATTGAAAAAGAGTAAAAAGGAGAGATGAATTAAATCAAACTGAATATTTAATTTTTCTTCTTTTTTTTTTAAAAGAGAAAAAGATGATGATAACAGTGGCAACAGTTATAAAAGATGGCTGTAAGTTATATATATAAAAAATGGGGTTGAAAGGATGTTGTGCTTATTGTTGAAATAGATAGTTCTAATGACAGTAACAGAAAAGGATTAGTACTCAACAGAAGCCTAATTACCTAACACATAAAAGATGCATGAAGTGTTGAACACACATGCACAAAACAATTGTACCGAAGAAAAAAAAAAAAAATGTTCTCCATAAAGTATAGATCCTCTTTACAAGTTATATTTAGTCAAATACAAATTTGCAAAGTTACAATATGATTTAAATAGACTAGGTTAAGAAGAAAGAAAAAAAAAAAAAAAAAAAAAAAAAAAAAAAAAGAAAGAAAAAAGGAAAAAAAAAAAAAAAAAAAAAAAAAAAAAGAAAGAAAAAAAAAAGAAAGAAAGAAAGACAGGGAATTAAATACTTTTTTTTTGGTGACAAAGAGAGAGAGAGAGAGAGAGAGAGAGAGAGAGAGAGAGAGAGAGAGAGAGAGGCGGGGAGGTTAAAACTGGGTAAGATAGCTATGAAATTAAATTTACTAGGGTAAGTCAAAAGTTTTACAATGATTTGGTACATTCTAATTTGTTGCATGTATATCACATGACCAAAGCAGTTCCAGTTGTGGAAAGTACCTACTGTGGTTGGTAGTTGGTGCGCTGACATGTCCTCACTGTGTGTGATTTGAAAGATGTACAGATACATGTAAGCAACAATGAACCTGTTCAATACTTAATTGGATAACCTCTTAAGCAACAGTATAGGTACTGTAAGCAACCTGAGCCCTTTGTTTATCAAAATGACTTGATTTGTCATTAAATGGCCCGGAAAGGGTTGATATGCCACAAAACAAACCAAACCAACCCAGCAACTGATGAATGTACAATTTAGTCTAATTCAAGAACTTATGATTTATAAGTTCAACACTGGGCCATAACCTCACAGAGGCAACCAAAAGCATTTGTTGTGCAAAAAGGGGTGGCACAGTTGATCACAGTATTGTAACTAGATAAATAAAGAAATTTTGGTTATTTCCTATAAGTCTAACATAAACAAAGGGGGAACCACTCTTGACTGATAAATTATTTATTTTCCCATTAAACTAATCCTAACCCTTAACCCCATCTTCTTTTATCCTAGTAGATCAATAAATAAATAAATTTATCAGTCAAGATTGGTTCCCCTTTGTTTATGTTAGACTTATAGGAAATAACCAAAATTTCATTAGGATTGCAATAACCTTGATGATTAAGCAAGATCAGGTAGGTTTAAAACCGTAGATTCTGAGGTGGTGTTCCAAGCCATACAGGCAAATTCAATGAGTAGTACCCGGAGAATATCAGGCAAGTTCAATGTGGTTTGTCCCTTTCATGACCTCAGGGAAAGCATCTGAAGCCGTGTAATTGTGCTTCACATTACAAAAATATTGCAAAACATTTGACTCATTGTAGTATTTATATACACAAAAGAAAATAATAAGACAACACTTTAAATAGATATTCAAACATAGTCATCCCTAGATTCAACTTAAGATTGAATATATTTGTGGGGTAGAGGGTATTCCAGAAAAGTTACAAAAAGCACAACTTGATTGTGTTATGCCCTTATTACATTGAATCCATTAAAAATGAATGGATGTGTAGGCATACCCTGCTAAACGCCTACCCTCATTTAATAAATTCTCAGTCACCTTCCAGAACGCTTTGTTCAATACTCGTGATGTGTACATTTTGTCTTTTTTATTGAAATTTGTAATGGAAATTTGTTTAAAAAAAATTCTGTCCATTATTAACAGTCCATGACACTATTGAGGCCTATTTTGTGTTTTACTCAGTAAGTTTTTATTGCTAGTTTAAACCCATTATATTGTTGAATAGAGCTTGTTGAAATCTCTCTTTTGCGCATATAATATATTTTTCTGTCCCTTCTCTCGTCAAAGCTATATTTATCTCCCAATAACATCAAAGCATTGTGCTAATAAAAAAACAAAAAAACAACACCAAATGACCTCAATGAATGTAAATAAGTACTGAATTTTTTTTAATTAAAATCCGATAAGAAAATCTTTCATAGATTTTTTTGATAAATCCCAATGATTGATAGAATATGTTACATGATTGATTTTAATGGCATGTCAATCCATCTAGAGTTATTTTATGCCTAGTTAGGGAATTGTGTACATTATACTTATTTGAAGTTGTTTCTTAAATGTGTTTTTTTTTTGCACTTGGTTCAATCGAATATATATTTTTAAACAGATCTATTTGTGCCATAGAGGGAACACTAAGACAAGAGTGAACCTGGGAGTAATGGCAATGAAGGGGTACTCCACACTTCCCAGATCTCCAAGATTGGAGCCTCACCATCAGATGCAGTTTAATGTTATATGTTACATGATCAGCTATTGCCGCTCTGAATTAATAAAGTGCAAAAATGTTACTTCATGTTCTTTCTGGTCAATTGATTTTCGAACATCAAAGAAAATTTTGTTTTACTAAGTGTTTCAAAAGTAATCAACCAAAAGTGTTATTGAACTTTCTTTCCAAACACATTCACAATTGGTGGAAATGGGAGGGTGGGTGACATTCTGTGTATAGCATGCTAATTAGCAGTTAGAAAATTCAAAAGCTAATATAGGTATACGAGAGAGAGAGAGAGAGAGAGAGAGAGAGAGAGAGAGAGAGAGAAAGGGGAGAAAAAAAGAAAAAGGAAAAAAAGAAGAAAAAAAAAAGAAAAAAGGAAAAAGAAAGACCCCCTCCCACCAACCCCTGATTTCTAATTATTGCAGAGTCTTGTGAATTATCACCAGAAACCACTAGGATATGACCTCAATATGTTCAGTTCACAAGCACTAAGCAACCATGAAGCACTGTTCACCCAATCCTGCTCTTTCCCTAAGCTGTAAAGGTCATCAACAAAGATACACACACACACACAATATATATATATATATATATATATATATATATTATGAGGAATCTGTGTATCATACTAGCATGGACATTTATTTCCATGAAAAGATATGTGGCACAAGGGCATATTAGAGAGGGAGCTGGTAACCAAGAACCCCCCCCCCTCATGGCAAGTGATGTCACCACCGAGTGTGGGAAGCTCTGGATGCAAACTGTTCACAGGATCAGTCTTGTGAGTGTGTGCGTGTGCGCACATGCACACCCCACATCCTTACACACACTTGTGAAACAATATAAACTAATTTCTATTTAGCAACCAGCTGGAAATATATTGGAAGCAAGATCCAAAGCTCTCACCTTAAAGGACATTTTTTTTTTTTTTTTGAGAAAGGAATGATTAAAAACAATGTATTCTAATGTCTTTTCTAAATAATTCTATAAATTATTTTTATGGTGACATTAACATAACACAGACTGGCTGTTAAAGAACAGTATTTCTTGCCCATAAATAGTTGACATTAAACATTACCAATCTGCTATTAGAGATGATACTGTACAGTTTTTTGGTCACTAGTTGAAGGTGAAGTGGCCTATGTTGGTATCAACTGGTCAGTGTGAGAGAGTCTATCCCCTTTTCATTAGTGCTAGACCAAGGAGATTTTTTTTTTCTGGGGTGGTGCGCCACACTTACCATCAACTCCCCACTTTACTGCACAGATCAGATTATCCAATCCGTGCTATTCATGCCCTGAATTGTCAGTTGTAGAAAACATTGAAACTTTAGATGATACACACACACACAGTGATGCTGATAGCTTTTTAATTTAATGTGTCCTGGGATGCACATTTTGCTTTGAATGAGTCCCCGGGGAAATTTATGGGTCCTATCTAAAGCCATCTAACTCCTACCTTGTAACCTATCCTGTGTAATTCATTTCTAAGAAACTATTGAAATGTATTTACAGTTACCTTGAAATGGTGAGGGAATAAAAAAGAAAAACACTTGGATATGATTTCACTGCGTCCTTTTAGATTTTTATGCACCAGGGATGCAGGACATGTACTTATCAGCATCTGTGTGTGTGTGTGTGTATATATATATATATATATATATACATACACACACACCAAATAATACACAAATGAAAAAGTGACTACATCCATCTGCTTAATCCAATGCCTATGCACTCCTTTGACCCCTCTTTCACTCTGGTGGACCCCCATGCTCATTCAATGTTAAAAAATCCTAAAATCTTTATACTTAAATATTAACAATTGTACACAAAATTGTTAAAATATTTTGTGTATTGTAGAAGAGTAATTAATTTATTGCACATAAACTTTAACTAACAAAATTCTATGGAAAATGAATGTGAACTAGTAAAATAAGTACTAAATATTTACAAGGACATATTTATTTTAAAAAAGATACTACTTCAGTGCTACTATATTCAATGCAAGCCTTGTGGTTGATGCTGCTAGTTTTGCAATATCCGGCTACAAGGTTGTCAATGATAATCAAAAATCACCTCATTGTAGAATGTTGCATTGGTTACAAGCTTTTGATAATAACTTAGAGAAATTGGAAACCATTTAATGTGGAATTTCCAATAAAAAGTAAACATTTTATATCATTTTAACTCCTAATATTTAACAAACATAAAAAAAACAATGATATACGAGGGTGAATCAAAAAGTAATACCATTTTGTTTAGGACAGGAATAATTAACAACACAGGAACATGTATCATAAATCAAAATGAAGCTGGTCCTCTGCAGAACACATCCCTACTTCTCCAGATAGTCACCGTTTTCTTTCAATAGCAATGTTCCACCTTCAAATGAGAGCATGTATCCCTGCCCTGGAAAATTCTGTTGACTGTTCTTTGAGCCACTTCTTCACTACAGATTTCACTTCCTCGTCACTGGAATAATGTTTGCCTCTCAAACCCTCTATCATGGGGCCAAAGGGATGATAGTCTGAAGGTGCTAAATCTGGTGAGTATGGAGGATGCAGTAAAGTTGTCCACCTGAAGGAGTCGATTTTCTCCCTTGTCCTGATGCTCGTCTGTGGTCGAGCATTGTCATGCAGAAGGAGGACATTATTGATTGGCAAGTTGGGTCTTACTTGTCGGATTCTTGCACCGAGCCTTATTAGGGTCTCAATATAAGCCTTAGTTTTACAAAGAACTTCATATGAAATAAAGCAAATGGCATTACTTTTTGACTCACCCCCATACAAGGGTCAGTTAAAAAGTTCATAGGCTGATCAAGATATTTTCATATAAAAAGTAAAAGTAAAGTTGTCGGGGCGGCCTAATGTCGGTATCAGCCATGCAGCGAGGGAGTCTATCCCCTTTTAACTTGCGCTAGACCAAGGAGATTATTTTAGTGTCTGAGGTGGAGCGCCACACCTACAGTCAGCTCCTTACTTTACCGCACATAACCCTGTGCTACTCATACTAGCCGAACGCTCTACCGACTGAGCTAACCCGGCCCCTATTTTCATATAATGTGATCAAATGAGATTTATTTTTCAAGATAGTTCCCCTTACGGTATACATATTTCTTCCATCAGTGTTGCAATGCTTGGTAAAAAAAAAAAAAAAAAGGTCATCAACAGCAGATATGATATCATCACATGTATTTTCAGCCCTCCTTTGTATATTAATAATGAGTTGATTTTCTTTTAATAGGGATCACATTTTGGTTATTCCTAAATGTCTAATCTACCAATCTTGATTCTTGGATATCATTTCAATTTTTAAACAAAACATTCATTCCCATTTCATTACATACAAGGTATGTAAAAAAAAGATCAAGATTTTTTGTACTTTTTGACACATCTTGTATTCTAAAAAACATTAATGAATGGAATGTAATTTTTCTCTCCAGAATACAAGGTGTGTCAAAAAGTACAAAAAATCTCAATATTTTTTTGACACACTTCGTATATTTATTTTTACTCCAAACATCTATTTTACCCCCCCCCCCTTTACTGAAGATTGTGTGATTGAATCCCCTATTCTTTTTTTTTTTTTTTTGTGTTCCTGTTCCTTTTCATTTATTGTATCCCAAAGAAGATGGTATTTTATTTAAATTGTAGAATTACAAATCTTGTTCTCAATATACATTAGAAAACTGGAAAAACAAGGTCAACTGTTATTATAAATGATAAGAAAAAAAAAAAAAGAAAAGTAAAACCCCAAAAACATGGAGTTAACTTTGTTAAGTCACATGATTAGTACAAAAAAAAAATAACAGATGATATTTTTAAATGTAATTGAAAATGTTTCATGTATTTTTACATTTGCTGTCAATAACTAAAAGGTAGCAGATGTATTCAGTTATTGATAGTATTGTTATAGTCATAAATATTGTAACAATACAAGATATTGTGTGGTTTACTGATGTTTTCAAAATATTAAATTCTATTTATCATATTAGATTATGAAAAATCATAAAAAAAACAGATGGTTAATTCCAAGATGTTATTAAAGGGATGCAAATAGCACAGAAGATTTACAATAATCTCAAGTGTATTATGAAAAGACAAAAATCTTTAGCACACAGCACAAAGAATTGCGTGATGTAATCGACCTCAGCACTGTGGACGGCGGATATGTCCAACATTTTGCGGAGGCGTAATTGAGAGGTGAAAGGTCAAAATTCATCACTGCTGAAGCAAGCCTGGGAACACGTGGGATTTGAGAGATTAAGTTAGATTCTAAAAGTCAACTAGGACCCAGGCTTGAAGAGTAAAGTTTGAAACTGTCCTACCCCATTGAAGGGGGATGAGTGGCTTAAAAATGAAGGGATTTTCTCTTTCCTTCATCACCCAGAGAGCCACACCATATCTTCTTTTTTGAGATTAGTCCAACAAAATTGTATCATTAGGTAATATAAACACAAATGTTTTTGTGACTAATATATCTGTCATTCCTTCCTACCACTGAGAACAAGTGACAACCTTTTCAGATACACCAGATTATATTACAGATGTAATGGCGATGACAACATGCATGTAATAATTACATACAACTATTTCTTTTCTCTTTACATTAAAAAACATGAATAGATAAAATAGATAGAAGAAGGAAGTAAAAAAGAAAAATTGGGTTTTAAGAAGACTAAATAGAAATGAAGATGAGTCCAACTTGACAGAGTAAAATTCAGTTTGATTTATGATAATAAATGATCAGGTTGTAAAAGCAACAGATTGAATTTCTCTCCTCACATCATCTGACTTTAGTTTTTCCCTTTAAGAAAGTTAAAGAATTCTTTTACTTCAACAATACAAGGTCTTCATTTGCAATCACTAAAGAAATATCTAAAGTGAAGAGATTATTCTAAGGACTACTTTTTTTTTCTCATGACAATCTTTTTCAATGAATAAAGTTGAGCTGTGATAAAAATTAATAGAATAATAAGAAGAGAGAGAAAAGGAAGTTAATAGCAAAGCGGAAAACTATAGGAATGAAGAATAGAAATGGGAAAAAGAGAGGGAGGGAAAGAGATAGAGAGGGGCAAAACCTGGTGTGCGTGTGTATATATGTATATGTGTGTGTATGTGTATATATATATATATATATATATATACACACACACGCTGATAGTTACACATCCTGCGTCCCTGATGCAAAAAATCACACAGACAGACAGACAGACAGACAGACAGACAGAGAGAGAGAGAGAGAGAGAGAGAGAGAGAGAGAGAGAGAGAGAGAGAGAGAGAATGTTCTAATAAGTATAATACTCTTTAAATAGAAAAAAAAAGTTAAATCAAGATTATTATACTTTTTATATATTGAACTATTTTGCAATAACATTGTAATAATTGAATTATTACACCATGGTATATGCACAGGTCCCACTAGTATAATATCAAAACCAAAACTAGTATACATAGATAGAACTGACAAGATGTCCAGCAGATATAAAAGTTATAGATACCTGTCATCATTTTGGGGAAGTTGTACTTTATCCTTTTCCCAAACATACACAGCTGGAGGAACAGCTTTTATGTCACATAGAAAACTGGCAACTCCGCCAGTATAAGCCACAAGAGGTTCAGGTTCCTTTAGAAATGTGGTTTGAATACCTAAAAAACAATTAAAAAAAAACATTCATTATCAGTAACACAAAAATTATTTAATGAACAGGTATTAATATTTAAGTAGAAATAAATCAAAGTTATACCAAATTAAATTTAACATTTTACAGATTAACAAACTTTGAGAGAAAAAATGTTCACCGTAATTATTTGTACATAACATGCATACCTAATTTTGAACTATGAAATTCTGGGGAGAAAAAAAAATCTTGTATATAATATGCATCCCTAATTTTCAGGGTGAAAAATCTGGAAAAAAGTGTATCTTATACACAAATAATTACAATAGTTTTTAAATACCTATACCTCACAAAAACAAATCATTCCAGTAACAGATACACAGATCAAGGTTATTCAGTTGAGGATCAAGTGTTAAAAAATTTTTTAAAATGCAGTAATCATTTGTATATAACACGCACTTTCCCCCATATTTTTAAGCCGAAAAGTTAGGTGTGTATTATACACAAGAACTAAATATTAACTTTTTTGTCCATCTATGTGTATTATGGTATGAATGCAAGTTATATCTATGATCCAAACACTTCTGTTTTATGCCACTACAGAGAAATATCCACTAGAATGTGTGTTTGTTTATAATTTTGTTTCTCCTAGAGTGAGTTTATTTTTTTAACATAAACTTGTTGCATTTTTGTGTGAACATGTCCGTATGTTTGTTCTAAATACTGCATAAATGTTTTAGTTCAAACCATAAGTAAATTGTATCAATTCTTATTTTAGTAAAGATAAAAAGTTTAACAAATGTTAAATTTAACTGCTACAAATACTAAAAAATATTATAAACAAGATATGTTGTTTTCAGTTTCTTTTACAGAATTCCGTAGCCAAAAATTTAGGGGTGTGTTATACACAAATCATTACGGTGATGGCATAAAATGTTTTTAACATTCAGAAAAATCTGAATTAAAAGTTACATTTTTCTTAAACTGTCTGAATTTCACAATTTTTTTTTTTTTTTTGGGGGGGGGCCTCTTAAGGACATCATGATAGTGGTTGCTTATACTGAAGTACATATTTTTGAAGAGCTAAGTACTTATAAATATCGCAGAAACAAAGAAAAGAAAAAGAAAAGAATTGCATAGTTAAAATAAACATTTCTGATCATCCACTTAAGAATTGAGAGCAGCGAGAAGATTTTTTTTTTAGGTTTTGTGAGATACTTCATATCTTCCAGGGAGAGAGAGAGAGAGAGAGAGAGAGAGAGAGAGAGAGAGAGAGAGAGAGAGAGAGAGAGAGAGGGGGGAGAGAGAAAAGTTATGTGTGTGTGTGTGTTTTTTTTTGGGGGGGGGGGTAAATTTTGAAAAACAGTCATTGAGGCTACCAATTGTTAAACACAGATGTGGTATAATTATACAAATGTAATCAAATGCTGGTGTGCCTGTGCCAGTTTTACACTAAAATAACAACGGATGCAATTGACATTGAAGGTCATTCAGGATCAGCAGAGGTCAAATAACAAAAGATCCCTGATTTTAAATATTGGAAACAATTTTTATATAAGAATTTTCTCCAGAAAAGAAAACTAATTCTTCCAAGCTGTGTAAGTTCTACTGTATGGTTGGACTGCTTGGACTCAAGTGAAACACTTTGAGAAAAAGCTAGATGGGATTGTTTATCCCTGCTTTTACTATTGCCACCACTATGTTGGTTATTCAAGGAATTGAACCCCCAAACAACATTTTTCATAGTGGCACTCAATAGGAAAAGCACTTATTTTATGTACTCAAGAGTCCTGTCATATTAAGACACAATTTGTGTTGGTTAGGGGCTTCAGATTTTTTTCAAGTAACAGTTACTTTTTCATGTATAAATAATCTTATTTTAATTTTTTTTCATTATAATTTGATATATCTATTCTATGTATTTCATATTTGAAGTCATGTTTTTTCTCATTCAAAGCTAGGGAACACAGCTAGTATATTCTGTAAATAAATGTGACTACATGAGGGTGGCATTTAAGCAAGTAGAGAATAAAGGTGTTTGAATATGCAATTTAAACCAAACACTGTAGAATTGCATGGTTATTCCTTTACATTTTGAGTGGAATTTAAATTCACTACTCATTCCTGGGTTTTGGAACAATTATTTGCAAAAAAAAGGAAAAAAAAAAAAAAAAAAAAAGTTGAGCTATAATAGTGCAGAGAAAATCCTATTCTTAAGGTTATTTATTCTATATTCTTTGGAAGCAGGCTTAGTGCAATTGTTATCATCACAGAAAATGGAATTGATGTTCAGAATTCAAATCCTGGACAAGGCTGTTTGCATTTCATATTGCACTAATAACCTTGAGAAAGATATGAATCCATATCTTCTCCCTCAAGCTATGAGTAAACAGTAGGACACCTTGTTGTGGCAATCAGTCTAAAAGGAAAACTAATTCAAATCAGCTTTACTCTTGTTAAAAAATGACCTTGTGTTACATCCTGCCTTAAGAATTTATATTATTATTCTACTTGTTTGTATATACAAGTTCCACTTTTCTACTTAATTGTAGAGAGTAGAGTATATACTCAGCTTTTCTGAGTTGCCATCAGGTTATGTTTTCTGACCAAGAAAACCACATATTAAATGAGATGGAATTAGAAGAAGTAAGTAAGGAGAAAGAAAGGGTGAGAAAGAGAAAACTAAATGTAAAGAAAAAAGAAAACTAGGTGAAAGCAAAAAACAAAAACAAACATTCTCTTCTTTCAGCTATGAGTAAATAGAAGGGCAGACAGCTTTCTTTAGTTTTGGTTAGGAAACCAATCTAGAAAAAGGAAAAGTTTGAATTTAAACTAGCTTTATACCGATTAAAAATGGCCTTGTGTCACACCTGTTTGTGGTAGATAGGTTGAGTAAATAGATCTCTATAAATGTTATGCTTTTTCATCCTTATCCAACTTTCAATGTTTCACTCACTGTCTTGTCAGTCAGCAAATCTGTCTTACTTTTGTTGTCCCCATTCACCCACCCATCTATGGATGCATTTACAAAAAAACATGCAGTAGAAAATTGTTCATTACTCATTCACGTATGGAACTAATTTCTGTTTGTATAATATTTGGATAAAACATGGATATGTAATAAAGCTTTGAAGGGATAAGGAACAGAATGAGAAGATACAGGCAAAGTATGAGAGAAGAGCCGAGGCATTACCATAATGGATATTAGCAACTCCAGAAGAATTCCCATGGGTTCAACTAAAGTTTTCTACATAGACATAGAAAAAAAAACCCACTTTGTGAATATTGTAAATATCATTGGTGTGTGTGTGTGTGTGTGTGTGTGTGTGTGTATGTGTATATATATATATATATATATATATTTCATGTTTTAGGATAAAATCACATTAAAAATGACTTGACAGCTGAAAAACAGTAAAATTAAAAGGGGAAAAAAACACTTTTTCAAACTTTAGTTAAAACCAAAACATTAAGTTGCCTATAATTTGCTTGAAATAATATTCACTCTTTAAATTGCTGACTTATTGACTAAGGAAACAATGAATTTAAAATATACTTTTGTTACACACTCCATTCATCCTAAGGCTGGTAAAAACATTAATGGATCAATAATAAAGTTATAATTCCTGAAGTTATAACAATAATCCTTAACAGAACATAAAATGATATCTTTATTCAAGATTGGTTTTGAATAAACAGGTAAAAAAAAAAGTGGAGGTGAAATCTTATTGGTCAATTGTGAGAGGAAAAGACGACAACAACTACAGTAGCTCAAATATGGAACAATCTCAATTATAACTAAATAATCTTGACTTGTCCGTTCTCCTTGTTGTTGCAACAAAATCCTACTGGGTCTCAGAAATAGTAAGAGAGATCAATAACTATGTAGAGGCTCACAAGAATCTGCTAATTTGATTTTTTTCCAAACACTAACCAAAAATAAGCATAGGAAAGTTTGGAAGATCAGAATTGAGGACAACAGAACCAGAAATATTAAACTTTTTTTGGCTGAACTTGCACAAAGATGTCAAAATTAGGTTGACCCAGAAAAAACAGAACCCAAATTATTTATTTATTTTCCCATTAAACTAATCTTAAACTCCAACCCCTAAGCTTACCCTCCCATAGTTAAAATTAACAGTATTATTACAAAATTTGTGGGTTCTGTTTTTTCTGGGTCACCCTAATTTTGACACCTTTTGCAAGTTCAGTCCCCTTTTTTTTTAACAGGGTTGCTTGTACTCCTTTGCATACAGCATTTTTTTTTTTTTACAGAAAAGATGATGGAAGGCATAAAAATTCATTGGTGTTAAATGAATGAATGAAACGGTGTCAGTCCGGTTGTAGGTGATAACAGGCAATTTCAAAATGAATTAATGCTTTCTTTTGGACTTTAATATTTGTTTATTTTATAGAAAATGTCATCATCATTGTCATATTATTCACAGATGCTGATAGGTACGAGTCCTGCGTCCCTGACGCAAAAAATCTAAAAGGACGCAGTAAAATCGCATTCATGTGTCCCTGTGTTTTTTTCTTTTTTCTTCCCTCACCATTTCAAGCTAACTGTAAATACATTGCAATAGTTTCTTAAAAACGAATTACACAGGACAGGTTACAAGGTAGGAGTTAGATGGCTTTAGTTGGGACATAAATTTTCCCGGGGACTCACTCAAAACATCACTGATTATCATTATGATTATTATTTAAAAAAAAGAAAAGATTTTAATTTAATTTTTTTTTATTTACTCGGTCTTAATTTGGATTTATTTCAACTTCGCTGTATCTTTTTTTCTTTGTAAAATACACTTTTGTTATATTCTTAACTTTCAATTGTCATTTCTCTCCCCTCTTCAAGCCAACCTGCAACTGGCCATTTGCTAAGGATGAGTATAAAATAGATAATAAATAAATGAATTAAATCATATTCCCTTCTTTTTAAAAAGGAGAAGACAAAAACAAAATCCCTCTTCTTCCATCTTACACTACTTTCCAAAAGGAATTGGTAAATGGTTAGATATCTAGGCTAGCAGAACACTGATAGTGAGTTCGATTCTCATGGGTTGCTCTATTTTTTTGGCCTAAGATTCATAAATGACTACCTAGTTTCCAAAAGGTTCCCTTGTTTCATAGAGCCTCAATATCAAGTGCCATTTAAAAAATAAATAATAGCGGTTTATGTAGAGGGGAGAATGAGAGGATAGAGAAATAAAAGACCTACACAAAGATTATTATAGGGACTGGCAAAAAAAAAAAAATCAGGTTCTACGAGTTTTAAAAGTGAATTAAAAATAATTAAATCTATTATTTAAGGTCAAACTTTGTCTAAAAAAAAAAAAATCATTACATATGCAGTTTATTTTTAATACATTTAAAGGGATTTGATTTGGTCAATTTCGACGCGATCCGCCATTCTGTCTCTTTTTCAAAGTGCTTGTTTACAATTTTACTGTAACATTCGCGATTGCAAAAATCTTTACCAAAAATCAGGTAATTATCTGATTTTAATGAATTTTTTTTCTTTTATAAGATAATAGCCAATTAAATAATTATCGAAATGAGTAAAAAAAAAAAATCTCCAAAAAATTAATTATCTATCATTTTTTTACATTTTATTTTTCGATTTTCGGTACTTATTTTCTCATAGAAAAGCCACCGTAAATTTTTTTTCTATTCATAACTTCGGTCTTTTTATCTCTTTATTTATTAATTACAGTATTGTAATTAGAAAACTATAAGACCAACTTGAAAAAAAATGTTACGCCCCCAACATAGGGGGGGGGGGGTAAAAATTAAGCAACCTGAAAAAAAAAAGAGAAATTTTTGAAATAAAATAAATAATGCATTATAAAGATCATTCATTGTTAAATAAACACTGAAAATTTCATTAAAATCCGATAATTCCCTGATTTTTGGTAAATTATTTTCTGTAGGGGGGGGGGCTAGAGTCATTTTGTCAAAAACGCATTTTAGGCTCATTTTGCCAGTCCCTAGATTATTACGAGCTTGACTCACCTCAATCACGTGTAAAGAGATAGTAACATTTATTTTATAGAAGGTTACATGATAAACAAGCCAGAAGAGCTGGGGTGATTAAAAAAAAAAAAAAAAAAAAAAGAAAAAGAAAAAAAGGGTCCATGAACAATGAGTCGAAGAGAAAAACCACAACTATTATTATCCTAATTTCGCTATAGAAAAATATATAGATAAAAAATATGTATCTGATACATATTTTTCTTTCTTTCTTTGTGTGTAGATAAACGCTTTTATAGATTTATTTTGTACAAAATAAATTGAAGAAACGAGGAGAAAAAAAGTCCTTTTAATAGTTATAGAAATAAATATGCACATCGGTTTTGCAATTAGTAATTAAAAAAAAAAAAGGTAAAGGGAATAAAGTTTATTAAAAGCATCATGAGGAAGGAAGAAAACTAGAGACGAAGAAAGAAACAGCGGAGGAGGCGGATCCTCTCTAAATGCAGGTTGTTGTTGTTGTTTGTATCATCATCATCATTCATGGCTGATGCAGTTGTAAGGGACCAGTATTTTCTCTACCCCCATCGTCCTTTGCTTCTTTCTCTAATAGCAGCTTTTGAGGGTTGGGTGGTAGTAATAGTAGTAGTAGTAGTAGTATGCAGGGACTACTTTTTCTTAATTATTTATCAATAAAATACAAAGTTGAAATTTTTAGAAAGAAATAAAATTTATAAAAATCCAGAAAAATCCCTAAAAAGGTGCAAAATAGTGCGCTTATTAGTTTTTAGGCCATGTTTAAAAGCCGATTTTAAAAGGGCTAGGCTAAAACTTGGGATGGAAAGATTTTTTTTTTATTTTTTTACTTTCTCCGTAAATTTGACGGTGACAGGAGGGGAAAAAGGTCTTCATGAATAAACTTTCACTACGTTCAGTGTAAAATATCAAATGCACTGACTGTGTCTCCTATTGGTATAAATTCAACATCCCCCTCTTTTTTATTCGCTTTTCAAACAAATCATAAAACTGAATTTTGTTTATAGAATCAGAATAGTTGTAGAATAGTTGTAGCCATGATGAGCCAATACATTCTGAGGAAATGTACAGAACGTGGTGGAAAAAAATAGGTCAATAAGAAGAAAGAAGAGAGAGAGAGAGAAAAAGAACCATTTATTTACCAGTTGTAATAGTACAAGAAGTGAAAGTGACATAAGCAACTATACTATATTGATCACTATCACGAGACAAGGCTACTTAAACACACACACATACATACAAAGAAAAGTAGAGTGGCAATTACATTTGGTGGGGAGTTGTACTATTTTATGCACGCTAATTTCGCCAAGGCACACGCAAAAAAAGGGAAACAACTATTTACACCAGTACTACATTTTATAAGCAATTACCTAAACGTTATGCACGCTACGAGTGAAAAATAAATAACAAAAGCGAGTAGATTTAAAATAAAAAAATTCTTGTCAAAAGTCAAATCTATTTTCTGTTTTTAATAATAATAATAAACTTAAAAGTGAAAAATTATTTTTTTAAAAATCGTAGTCTAAAAGAAAGAAATTACGAAAGAAGGAAAATGGGAATGAATAAATAATGGAAGAAGTGGGAAAAAATGACCGAATTTTCATGGTCCTTTATCCGGGAATTTAAGAGAATTTCAACAAATCAAACGGTAGATTTTTAGGCAGAGTAATATTGCTAAAAAATAAGGAAATTAGAATACGAATCTATAAAACAGTAATAAATAAATAAAAATAAATTTTATAAAGAAATTAATCGAACAAGAAAAAAGCACAACATTCAAAATTATTATTATAAAATTAGTGCTGACGTGCATAAAAACATGACATTAAATAGTTGCTTCCCTTTATTAGCGTGCCTAAAAAGTATAACCTCATTGTGGGCGGTTATAGGACAAATTGCCTGTTTAATTAGATGACCAGCCTTTTTTTTTCTTTCCTCAATGGTTGGTTCAACTGATGGCCCCTCCTTCCCTAATAGAGAGAAAATGAAGAGGGGTGAAGGGAAAGTTCTTTCCTACTGGACTCAATCGAAGAATGAGAAAATTATAAATTGTGAATGAAAAGCAAATAAAATAAATGAAAATCGATAGTAAGAATTAAAAACAAATTTAATGACTGAATAAAAACAAAAAAACAAAAACAATCAGGCCCCTAAAAACACACACTTTCTCTTTCTACACCAAAAAGGTTTATTTCATCAATATGGAAACACTACTTGAATCACTCTGAAATTGTGACATTTTGACTGACCCCCCCCAAAAAAAAAAAAACACATTCAGGTTTGATTCTGTAACTGGGATAAATGATGAGTGAAAGAGAAATATGAAGCTAAATTTACACTTTGTCTGTTGCTAAAAGAGAAAAAGAAACGTAAATAATCAAAACCAAAATATATTTAAAAATGTATTTTATCTTTGAAAAGAGAAATATCCTTTGAAAGCAAAAGTAATATAAGTTATAAATAATTAATTGATCATCAGTTTAATTCCCCATAAAACTTTGCACTAGGAAATTAATAGATTTACATCATTGATTTCAGGATATCATTTCATAATATAAATGACTGTTTAATGTATTTTTCATTTGAAAAATTTAAAAAAAAAAAAAAAAAATGGAAAAAAAATATGGGTCTGGCACATAGTAAACAAAATCTATAAAAATAAGTTTTAAAATGACTGTTCAAGTTGGTTTATAAAAATGATAGAAACATGCATATAGGTAAGGTCGGTGGTAGAATCTTCCCCTCCCCTGAATCTATTATAGGAGGCCCCTATTTTACTACAAGTCAATAAAGTAGTATTGTATCCATCGAAAATATATGAAACCTGCTCTTCTGGGGCCCAAAGCAAACTCCTATACGGTCAGGCATGGGTAGGGTCAGAGATAGTCTCCTACATGCAGGATAAGTGCATACTAACAAAAATTGCACAAGTGTCTTTAAACTCAGTCATTAATTAAAAATTATTAAATATATCAGAAATACAAAATACTCTACAAGGAAATGACCAAATTTCATATACAAAAGATTCTTCTTACACACATATACACCTCAAATCATAAGCCAAAAAATGCACACACACACACACAAGAAAAAACTGAATAAATACAATGAACCCTTAAAATGACTAACATCCTTACTCTTTCGAATTATACATAACCATACAAAAATATGCCTAAAAGGTGACCCTCCACACCTCCCACTGTGGAAAATTCCATTTATCTTATTAGAACTCGGTTTATTCATGTTCGTTTGATCCTACAGATAATACGTTCATGAAAACATTTCATTTCACACTGATTAGTAGAGATTTTTTTTTCACATACAAGAAAGAAAAAATTCTGCCCATTTAGTGCTATTATTTTCTCTTAAAGCACTGCTAATTAACACACTATCAAAAGTCACAAAAAACATTTCTGATCAATTACTTTTAATTACAACTTATTTGGAATTTTTTTCCCATCACTTAAAATCATTAAATTGAAAACAAACTTGATACATTTATCTAGAAATCTTAACTCCAAGGTATGATGATTCTTCACTACAATATTGGCTTTAGCTCCATTGTATAGTAGATTATTCTTTCACATCACTAGAAGTTCATTAACTGTATTGAAAAATGATCACTTAATTTTATGTTCCTTAAGTTTATGACTTAAATGTTCTGCAATCTCTCCAACATATAAATATCAACAAGGAACATATCCTAATCATCAACTATTGAACAATACATTTCTGCATTAAAACTGGACTTTTCTTTTGTCAAATTCACCATCTAATCTTGGCTAATTTATAATTTTATAAAAATGAACATTAATGTACAAAAATTTCTCTATCTAAGATATACCATAATTATTTGTATATAAGATACTTTATTTTTCAGCGCGAAAGTTAGGGGTGCATATTATACACAATAACTATATAATTAACTTTTTTCTGTCCAAATGCCTCACCATATTGAGGACGGGATGATTAAAAGTTATATTTATAGTCTAAACTAATGTGCTTTATGTTGTTACAGAAAAATATCAATTGGAATGCGTGTTTATAATTTTCTTTCTCCTAATGTGAGTTTATTTTCACCATAAGCTTGTTGCATTTTTGTATGAATATATGTCCGTGTGTAAATTTTGTGTTCAATGCAAATTATATAAATTGTTATTCTTAATAAGTACAAACTCATAAAATGTGGAAAAAAAAAAGAAGATAAATTTAGCTGGTACAAATTCTAAAAAGCCAATGTGTATCTCATACACAAGAATATTTTTTCAAGAATTTTATAGTCTAAAGTTAGTGGTGCATGTGTTATACACAAATAATTACAATATATTAGCAAATTCATAGTTTTGTACCAATGAAACAAAACACCAAGTGTAATAAAGTTTACTGAGCTGACTTTATTTGAAATAACCAGTAAAATCTCAATGATTACATTCACCTAATGATTGCTATTAAAAGTGATAATAATGTATAAGGAAACTATTTAAATCATAAAAGTGCTAATAATGGAAACTATTTAAATTATAAAAGTGATAATAATGTATAAGGAAACTATTTTTCATTAAATGCATCAACAGGCCAATATATTTTTTCATGGGTATATTTTGAAAACCTTTGTACAGAGTAAAGTATGCTATGTAAGTTTTATTGTAAAATGCTTTATTAATGCTATGCTTGATTTAAACATCTACCCACAAATCAAAGAGGATCTTTATTTGTCAGAGGAAGTCTTGATTTAATATTGCCAATTGGTAATCTAATATGAGTTTTTCATAAAATAAGTAAAGTGCATAATTTTCAGATATCCATCAAATTAGTTCTAATTTTTATCTTATTTCATTCAATGGCATTCAACAAATCTTGCAAGAAGATTTGAACTCTTCTTATTAAATAATTTAAATTTAATTTAGATCAATGAATATAATTTTATTAATCCACAAAGAAAAAAATTAAATCTAAAAGTAAATGTTTTCATTTCTATTCTAATCAAATATTCTTAAAAAGATAATTAAAAAAAAAAAATTGTTTAATCGTGGGTGGGTAGGGGTTGATGCAGATTCCCTTTTGATGATGTTGTTATATATCCAAAGAAATACAGACAAAAGTAGATAATACTGATTAAATTGTCACTGATACAAAATATCTTGGTAAATTTAAAGAACAATTAGAGTGAAATAATTATTTTTAAAATTTCCATGAGAATTTAAAAATGATGAAATCCTTGGTTGGAATTGTTTAGAAATTATTAACACAACTCAATTGACTTGTCTATTTCTGGCATCAAAATAAAACCAAATTCAATTGCATGAAGCTCGAAGCTGAATAAATAAAATGGAATCATCACTAGACTTTTATAACTCCAAGTCTTTGCTTATTATTTTCTTTATAACTACCATAATTAGTTGTCCTACTCTTTACCTACAATCAGAGGGAGAACAGATGTATTTATACCTTTCCCAAGAGTATAAGCGCAAAGTGAAACGCAAACAGCTTCGTCTAAGATTTGAACTCTGGTCACAGATTCCATTTCCTACAGTGATAACTGTCATGCTAAGAGTACCTCCTGAATGATAGGAGGAGGAGGGAGAGACTAAGTGAATGAAGTAAATTGGTCTTAGATCATTAGTTTCAAATAAAGAGCATTCAAAATCACTGGCACCTAACAGTGACAAAACTGATATTTTTGTTGTCACTGATGGCAAACCTTATTTAGGAAATCATTGTGCTATCAATCACATCATTTCTAACACATGAAAAGATGGATGTTCTTTACCAATGACTGTCCTTAAATATTATCTGCAATAACACAACTACCATCACCAAGGCTTAGAAGGGTAAAAAAAAAAATCATGTATGGACACTGGATGTCGTGCTGAGGACTTGTCAGGAGTGATGACCGATAGAGAAATGTGATGAGAGAGTCATGGGAATCCATGCAGTCAGCATGACTGATGATGAACATTGTTTTAGTGACAGGAAAAAAAAAAAAAAAAAAAAAAAAAAAGATCCTGAAAATTTGTTTTAAAATTTTTAAAATTATTTCTTATTCTGTCTTTATACAGTGACATAATTGATTGATTTTAATGGCATGTCAACCTGTCAGGGAGCAAGTATGGAATTGTGTTCATTGTTCTTTCATATTTACGTTTTTTGTGTAATTGTTTCTTAAAAAATTGTTTTTTTATGCAAACAGTCATGTGTTCAAATACAAATAATTTTGAAACAGGTCTATTTAACCCATAGATAGGACCCTAACAGGTACTACCAGTCTGGGTCAAAGTGGACCTGGGAGTAATGGTAATAGAGGGGTACTCCACACTCCCCAGAACTCTAGAACTAGAGCTCCACCACTGGATGAAAGATAACGTCCTACCCAGGACAAACTCCCCTCCCCCTTTTTATGGGTGGTACCCTTCTGGAGAGGATGCAGTCAGTGTGTTTTAAGCCCTACCGACAGGTCTAATAAGCAAAATTGTGGCTGTTCAACACCCATTTTAGCAATATTGCTTTGTTGCCTCTGTTAAAATTTTTAATAAACATAGGTTATAAGGCATATTCAAGCAATGATGACAAGGCAAAAATTAGTCAAATGTTTCGTGATCATAAAACAACATTAGAAATTGCTAAATTCCTTGTAAGAGATCCTCCATAGTACAATCAAGAAATTTGTTACAAAACCTGGCTGCATACAGTGCGTGATCTGATATAAAAAAAAAAAAAAAAATTATATATATATATATATATATATATATATATATATATATATATATATATATATATTTGACTTTCCTTCAATGAATAGAAAACTGATTGAAAATTGAGCCGCGTAAAGTACCAACTTAAGAAGAGTAAAGAATTATTTGAAGCCAGTGAGGCTGAAGATGAGTGTAAAAACGTCATGATATATTCCATGTTGAAGCATGCAAGAAAGTGCACCAAATCAACTGTTCAACTTCCTTTGAAGTCAAATTGCCTCATTAAGCAATGTCAATTCAGCTAAAAAAAGAAAAAAAAAAAAAAGAAACTAGATTTCCAGAAAGTATGTTTAAAATAAGAAAAAAAAATTTTTCTTCTCCTAAACCAAAGATATTCTTTTTTTTTTTTTTTTTTTTTTTAGTGAAACATTATACAATAAAAATGATTATTATTTATTACCAAAAAGTCTACAGCATTGAATTTCTATAATCAAAACTAAATTTGTTTAAATATATATATAAAAGGTACTTATTTTTAGACTGCTACATATTCATATTTTTGGTTACAGAATTCCAATGCTGTTGAGTTTTGTAATAAATAATATTTAATAATATTCATTTGATTGCATAATGTTCTAAAAATAATAAAATCCTGATATCTTTAGCTAGAAGAAAATTAAGTTTTTATATATATATAATATATAAAGAAGAAAGAAAGTTAAAGGTGTACTTATTTATGGGTGATAAAAGTAATGTACTGGATATTGATTTCGGTATCTGATGGGATACTGTATATGAAATCTATGAATACCAGATACTGCCAGATAATATTGATAATAATACTAACAATTTTTTTAATGCAAAAAATCTTTAATAAATTATATATCCAGGCCTGAACAGCACACAGCCTGCAAGAGTTCATTTTATGTTTCTTGAAATCTTTCAAAATAATATAAAATAAAGTCATTGACTATGTAAAAATTCAAGAAAAGCTTGACTTAATCAACTATTTTCTCCCTAATTAATTTCATAGTTGTCTGCCATGGGGGAGAAAAAAAGAAAGAAAAAAAGGTCTAGATTTGTGCAAACCAAATCTATACTAAGTGCTAAATTCTTAGAAATAAACATCAAGTGCTAAGAGAACTAAATAGCCTTAAAAAATAAAATAAAAATTTAAATATTCATTCAAGTATCAATCCATTTTATGTTGGGATTTCAATTAAAAAAAAGAATACAATGTACAAAAAAGACACTTGATTGAAATTTTGTAACTTTTCAACTGTCTATTCATTAATTTTTCTTATATGCTTATAATGTTGGAATGCATTGTATATAAACTATCTTATGAGATATTGTTTTGATGTAATAAATAACAAAGAAAGAAAATCAACAACTAAGACAATAAAATCCAAAATTTTCACAGCAAATTCAAATATTCAATGTTCTATTCCATTTATGATTTTTTTAATAAACAAAAACTGAACAGTAATCTCCTAATTTCCATTTCATTTTAGTTTTATAGGTTGCTCTAGAGATGATCATTAATTAGAAATTATTATAAGTTTTGTTACAAACATCATCTAGACATATCTTGAATCTAATTGGAATCTCATTGTACAATATATATATATATATATATATATATATATATATATATATATATATATATATATATATATATATATAAAAAAAAAATAGAATTAGTAATCAAAATCAAAACTTCTAAAATGTTATGAAAATTGGATGGTTATGTTCATTAATAGAAGATCATGTACTGGAAGATTCGGGTTAACAAAGGGTTTTCTTTCAAGTAGTTAAAAATTCTATAAAATGTGATTAAAAAAAAAAGAAAGACAAGAAAGAAAAGAAGCATGAATAAACTTTTAAGGATACAGTTCTATACTTAAATGTAATAATGAATCATACTAATTACTGTTATTCAATGTGGAATACCTTGTAATATAATTCTTACAAAACATTATGGCATTATCAATAATCTGAATGTGGCCATCACAGTTCAATGCTTTACTACTCAAACTATAATTGCAAGATCTAATTCCTTAACAGTATTAAACTAATATTGTATCTAATCTAAATGGCTAAAATTTCATTTGACTGTCTAAATCCATTAAGAAAATGATATTTGTGCATTTAAAGATATTTATTAGGTTTCTGCCCATAATAAATAAATGGCTCGGGAAAAAATTGTTAAATTAGATATCCAATTTATTCAAAACAGTTAAAGTCTAAGAAGTAGAATTTAATGAATTTGAGGATCTTTTCCAATTTCGAATTTGCATTTAATCAGATAATTTCAAGATTTTCATTAAATTATGTCATTATGCCCTGAATGTATTTAGATTCAGAAACTGAAAGAAGGCTCAGTCTCTGGATATAAAATAGATTTTGTGCCTCCAAATTCTTATTGTAAAAACAAAAGAATGCAAAATAATCAAATAAACAGATTGAACAAAAAAGAAAGTTTAATAATCAAATAAGTAATTATATATATATATATATATGCATGTAAATACAGAAATATGAAGAAACAAATATTTAGAGGATGTATTGATTTATGAATGATAGTATGCCAATTTTATTAAACCATTTTCAAGGCAATGTTAAGAAGCGATTGATGCTTCATCCAGAAAGTTATGAAAATTGAAACAAAATACATAAAAAATATTCAGCATTCTATTATCATTAATAGTGGTGACATTCAAAAAGTATTTAAAAAAAAAAAAAAAAAAAAAAAAAAAAAAAAAAGTGGTTGCATTCATTGTTGACGATAAAAAAATACACACACATTATATATCTCCTGGAAGTCTTCAACAGAATGTTGCCTCTTTGTCAATAAGTTATACTTTTGTTTTCTGAATTGTGAAACTAATTTTGTTTTATTATTTAATTTTTTTTTTTTATTCTTTAGTAATTTTAAATGTTAATTTCTGTGACATGTAAAAAATATTAATTTCATTTCGTATTTTTTGGTTTAAATAAGCAATAGCCACTTGAAAGTTTAGTCCACCCAAAAAAAACCCAAAAAACCCAAAAAACACCCTGACATGCCAGTTGGAGTTGAAGTCTTCAACAGAATGTTGACTTGTTGTCATACTTTTGTTTTCTGATTTGTAAATATATTAATTTTATTTACTTGTTCATTTCACTTTTCAATATCTGAATAGGTCTCATTGTTTATATTTATTGATATATACAGATATATATATATAATTTTTTTTTATGTAAATATAAAGTGAAATTATACAAATGTCACCTCTTTAATAGAAAATGCTTTTGGGGAAGGAGAGCATGCACAAGTGCACAACATGTCAACATGTGCAGATACTTCTACAAGTCCCACGGTGATGGAGGAACGGTGGCATGTGCAGGCTTGACTGGCTGAAAGAACAGAACTGTTAATATACCCGTGGTGAGGTTGTGAGTGACTGAGCAGCCCCGTGGGTAGCACTGCCCACCCAGACATCTGGGAAGGGTATAGAAAAGGACTGGGCTTCTCAGTCACATACGGTCGTATGCGAGAGGAAGCCAAGAAAGGGGTTCATGTGTGACAGGGAACATAAAAACAAATTTGTACCAGTGGGCCCTCTGCATGCTCACAAACGAATTACTTGTAGAAATGGCCTTCTTCTGCGAAGAAGTGGCAATCACCACACACACACATATATATATATATATATACATATACACACACATACACACACCTGTCTTATATACGATCACTAGCATACAAAAACTGGTCAGTCAAATGTTCATGATTTTAGGGGGAAAAAAAGATTTTTCAAATATAATTTAAAAATTAGTCTTTGACAAGTGTTGGCAATATGAATGTAAAGACATTTCATACTTTTATAGTGCACAAGTGAATAAAATGAAAAAAAAAATGTATTTAAAAATGTCATTAAATTCTCAGATTTTAGGAAATTCAAAATATAATGTCCAATACTATAAAGAGCCTATAAACATTTTTTTGTTTTTTCCATGAGAATGAAAATAAAAACCTATTATATGTATTTGATTTTAGTTCTTTTTAGGTGGTTGGATCTGAAGTCTTTCTTTTTTTTAAATTTGTTAAACCATACTAAAAATAAATTCAACAATTTAATCCAGTAATAGTAATTAACAAACAATTTTTACAAATAAAAGACTAATGATTAGAAAAAAGAAAAAAAAGAAAAAAAGTACCACTTGCCACTTTTGATCCATTTAGACTAATTTTTTCTTATAATACTTGAAGATTTATTTTCAATTATGAACTTATGAGTGTCAGTATTGTGTTTTACTATTGGCTCAAATCATAAAAGTACTTGATCTGTTACTAACAAGACTAACTGTATAAACAATTAGAAAAGAGAAGATGAGAAATACAAACTAGTGCTTATGATCTTGAAGAAGAAATAATTGTAATGGAATCTCTGACTTCTTTAGATATCAGTTTAGTATTTTGTTCTGCCAATGAAATTTATTTATACATGCTTGGCAGAAGTAACAAAAGCAATAGATATATTAATAGCATATAAGTATCATATTTTACAAGTAAATGAAGGTTATGATTGCTTAGCTGTGGGAAATGATGTTTAGAGCCAATATCCCAAGAGAAGCAAGCTTATCTACTTTATAAAAAAAAAAAAAATACAAATCCAAGCTATTATCTGAACTCTGCTAAATATTGGCACTATTTCAGTGCAGCAGCAGCAATAGTGATAGCAACATTGATAATATTCTAAATAGTAAGAGCAATATCACTAATGTTATAATAATGATAATATTAATGAAAGAAACTGATAACAATAATATTCAAAACATTTAGTGAGAGAAAAATAGTTGCAATCCAAATAAGAAATTATAGAAATAATAATTACAATAAACATAATCAGTAAGAAACAAAACTTAATAGAAATAGTAAAGTAATTATTTGTGTATAAGATGTAAATATGAGAACTATATAATTAACTTTTTTTCCAGCTAAATGCCTCACGATATATAGGATGGCCGGAAAGTAAGTTATATCTATAATCCAAACTAATGTGCTTTATGCTATTACAGAGAAATATCCACTGAAAGGTGTGTTTGTTTATAATTTTGTTTCTCTAAATGTGAGTTTCTTTCTTTTTTTCACTTCAAGCTTGTTGCTTTTTTCTATGGACATGTTCATGCATTTCTCCTAAATACAATGTAAATTATATAAATTCTTATTCTTAGTCGGTTCAAATCAATAAAAGGTTGAACAAGTGCTAAATTTAGGTTAAATTTAGCTGCTCCAAATTCTAAAAACAAGTATTATATTCATGATTTTTTTTGTTTTTTACAGAATTTCATAGTCCAAAGTTCAGGAGCGTGTTATACATGATTATGTGTTATACACAAATAATTATGGTATTGATATTGATGATTAAAGTATTAGCTAGTAGTAGTAATGATAGTGAGTGGCACTGCTAAGAATTAGTTATAGCAAAAAATAGTCATAACATAAAACAGGTGTATCTCTACAGTCAAAAAATGACAGCATATATTATATTGTTATTTTAAAATAAGTGCCATAAATATATATATTTCCAATTATCATCATAATTATTAATTAATAATTGTTGTTTCATCAAGAAAATATATTTCACTGGTGAATTGCAAATGTTTCAACAGTATAACTATCATCTTCTGGGGAGAGAAGGGGGTCATGACAGACATCCATTCATGTACAAACTTAATGTAAAGTAGATATCAAAAAATATATTTACCCTTTGTAAATAATAGCCAATAGTTATGTTGTTCATAGTGTGGCCTAAAAATCAGGAGGAACAATTTACATTCAAGGCAAAGTCATTAAATCTTTCTTCACTGGTCCATAACTTGATTTGGAGGTGCTACTTATATAGTGTGTCTTAAACACAAATAACCTGGCAGAACCCATCCCTCTCCAGGTTTATAACCAATTTGAATTAAAGGTTTTCCTTTTAGATGACCAGTTGCTGGGCCATGATTAAAGAGCCCAGTCTACTCTATTGTTTACTTATAGCTGAAGGGTATTAGTGCTATGAGAAATGCAAACAGCCTTGTTCTGGATTTAAACTTTGGTAGTTGCATCCACTTCCATGACAATAACCATTACACAATGAGTGCCTCCATTAAATCTTTAAATACAATCAAATCTTATTTTGACTAAATAGGAATAATTGCACACATAAAATGTACTTAAAATTATCTTTTCTAATTTAAAAAATAAGTTTCAAGATCATATTTTTACTTATTGGGCCAACTTGTTATTCTTTCTCTGTCATATCTTTCAGAGTCAGTTGGTCACTGATTTATCTTAAAAGAAATAAAATCCCTGAATACTAAATGGGGTTTCCATTTCTGAAAAATCTTTAATTTCAGTAAATATATTCCTGTTTTTGCATATCAGAATAAATAACTAATAGTAATAATAATATAAAAAAAGTCAGGGAAAATGATATTAGTTTAATAATAATTATTATAAGCTCCACAGTATACTAACCATCACCACATACAATTAATAAAATTATTTTGTTATATGACAGAGAGCAATAAGAATAGTGGTAGTAATATGATTGATTAATTGGTGTCATGTGAACTTGTCCTGGGCTATTTCATGCTTAGAGGTTAGGGAATTGCACTCATTGTGTAATTGTTCATTTAGAGTTATTTCTTTTTTGTGCATGGTCCTATCAAATATGAATAATTTGCAAACAGATAGGATCCTAATAGGTACTACCACTCTGGATCAGAGTTGACCTGGGTGTAATGGCAATGAAGGCATACTCCACACTGCACTGCTTATGAGAAAAGTGCTTCCTTGATTAAGTTTTCATTCTAATATTGCTTATCAATAGTTTTGTTTAACATTTAGTAAATGTAGCTAGATATACAGTAAATTAAATGTTTTATTATTTTATATAAATATGCACTCTCTCTATGTTTATTTAAGGATTCACTTGTTTGCCAAACTTGTACAAGTAGCTTGTATTAAAGTTTGGATAAAATCCAGAAATTAGAATGCTGATTTTTATGGACAGAACCTCTCCATTCAATAGATTAGTCACACAATTATTTGAGGAGCTTGTGATGTAATTTATATCATTGTAAGAAATAAACTTGGCAATCTGAGTTCAAATCCAGGACAAAGCTGTTTGCATTTCACTTTGTTATTATGCACCCAGCTATGGGTAAATACTAGGGTAGACAGGACTCTTTAGCTTTGGTACTGCAACCAGTCTAGAAGAAAACTCTGAATTCAAACAAATTCAATTTTGCTTAGAAATTGACCTTGTGTTGCATCCTGCATGTGGTGGAAGGGTTGGGTAAATACATACACAATAATCTACAGGGTATAAATATCCATGTTTTACACACACCTAATTAGTTTTAGTGTGAGGTAATTAGAGAAAGTGGAGTGTTTCATAAGTACATAAAGAGAGAGTTAAAACAAATTCATGTATTGCTTGAATCTGGGCTAAGCACACCTAGTTAAGGGATTTAGCGTTTTTGCCTTGAGGTATGCCGGGGGGAGGGGGGGAAGGTTGATTTTTGGTCACAAACATTTGAGAATCTAATGCTATCATAGGCAGTAATCACTCAACGTCTGTTCTTTTACAAAGGGAGCATATCATCTTAATTCAGTTGAATTCATTGTATAACTGGTTCGTTTGTAGTGGTACGATCAAATTCCAGAATTATTTAATAATCAAATATTTTGTCCATGACTTAAAAAAAAAAAAAAAAAGAAGAAAAAAAAGTAGAAATTCAATTTGCTGAAATATGACCACAAAGAATCTGGTCACTTAAGCGAGTAAAAATCTTGAAATCATGCAACTGCTCATCAGGGCAGCATGCTTTTTATTCAGTCTCAAGATCACACATGCAAATTAGTGATAGGCTTAAAAGAGTTAGAACCATGCATGCGCATTGACAGAATTGCAAATGGCGGCTCCAATCAGGCAGGTAAAACATTGTGGTCTCTTTGCATTGTGTAAGTTTGAGCTTCTTGGTCCTATTTTACCACAAATGCAGAGATGCTGATAGGTATGCGTCCTGCATCCCTGACGCACAAATATCTAAAAGGATGCAGTAAAATCATATTTGTGTGTCCTAGTGTTTTTCTTTTTTCTTCTTCCACCATTTTAAGCTAACTGTAAATACATTTCAATAGTTTCTTAGAAATGAATTACACAGGATAGTTACAAGGTGGGAGTTAGACAGCTTTAGTTGGGACCCACCAATTTTCCTGGGGACTCATTCAAAGCATATATATGCGTCCCAGGATGCACTAAATCAAAATGCTATCAGCATCACTTCAGATGTGTAAGCATAACCAAATACAATAAATATTTAAGAATTTGATTATAAGCCAAAAGTGATGAGATTTGTAAATGGTATTTCAATGTTAAAACAATTCCCTTTAATTTTACTATATGTTGTAATCTATCTTTAATTTCTATAAGTTTTTACACTATATATGTTAGAATACACCTCATTCTTAGCTTTACTTCTACATATTGTATATGGTAACATGAATCTTTTAAGAGAACAGTGTTAAACATCTGAGATAGAAGACTTGATGTGCGGCCATGCTTTGGTAACTCTACACCCAAGTCTCATACACACATATCTCAAGGACTACAAGGGTCACCATACCACAGGAACAAATGGTGCCTTAGACAATTTGTGTTAAGTAATAAAGTAGTTAATATTTTGGAAGTAACAGCAAATACCTTTGAAAATATTCTCCAGCTAAGAACATATATGTTAAGTAGGTCTGAGACTGAATGGAGGTGTGGCAGTGAAAATAGCAGACAAACTAAATCAAATTATGGTAGCATTGCTCTTTCAGAATTTTGGAGACAGTTTTCTTAGGTTTCTGTCACCAAACTATCAGAAAACAAATTTCTGTATCAACTTTGATAACTAAACTATTATGCTAAATCAAAATGGACATTTTAAATTACTCCATGTAATTTTACAGGAATATCAAACATTAAATAAATACAAAATAAAATCATCTTCAATGAAAAAGAAATGGTGCTACAGTAGAAAATGTCTTTTCACATAAATGAATATTCAGACTTTGTATTCGGTCATACCTGACAATGGTTAGAATCACTGTACCTACTCCTATTGCCACCTAAAACAAAATACACTTATGAGAATGGCTTAGTGGTTAGAGCATAAAATGACTGACCACCAGGTTTACATAGTTTAAACCAAGTACTGAGTGGTTAATCTACTACATAAATGACTGTTTGTGTATAGCCAGTTGGCACCTACACCACTGATCTAATCATGATGAAACAGGACTGGTTAATTGGATTTCAATAAAAATCAATAATGGAACTCCTGGGGACATCTTTACAATGCAGGAGAAAAGTGAAGACATTTCAGTGAGAGAGGAAAAAGGGGGGAATGATTGTATTACTGGGTACTGCAGATAGTGAAATAAAAAAACCAAGGAATAAGTCAGTTTAGTACTTGTAAAACACCAAAAGTCACTATATAAATAAAAAGTAATTACATTCTATTGAATTGAACCGAGAAAGAGTGAGAATGAAATCAAATTTAATGGTGTCGTATGACTGACTACTACTCATGGACACACCAGTGTTGGCAGACTAACTAAGACTTACATTCATCAGCTCTGTGCAGACACTGGATGCCATCTAGAAGACTTGCTAAGAGAGATGACTGATAGGAATGAATGGTGAGAGAGTCAAGGGAATCTGTACTGTTGGCATGCCTTGATGATAACTCTAGATTGTTCTAAACAATGCTTAAAACTGATCTGCAAGGAAGAGGGTTAACAGGAAAAGAGCTTTAACTCTTTGTCTACTTTAAACCGTTCACGGTGGCTCTTTCACCACTGCAATCTTACCATAAACCGGTGATGGTTAGTTCATTATAATTAAGCAGAAGGACTCAGATTAGAATAATAGGACTTTATTTGAATAGAATGAGTTCTGAGGTGAATAAATAGTGAACTTTGAAATATTCCATCATACAGGAAAAAAAATATCAAGAAAATTTGGTACAGCCGTGGGGGAAATTTGGTAGGCAAAGAGTTAAAAGCAGATAGTTGTAGCCATATCTACATCACCTTTGGCTCAGGAAATTAAAAACTGAGAGAAAATTGATCTCTACTTTAAATGCAGTAAAAAGGAAGGCTTCTCTTATTGATGTCACACTCTGTGTGTGTGTAGTGTAGTGTAAGCAGTCACATATAACATGTTTAGAAGCAAATTTAACTGTGTTAGAATTTTGTTTCTGATTAACACAAATTTACACAGACAGTGGCATAGCTTCAGTCAAAAGACAGGATTATTTACATATGGAGCTGAAATTCTGCTTAAGATCAGCATGTAGTATCTGCACCTATGAAAATTCCATGGTAATTTGGTCACTTATTATGAGAAGGTAAGTAAGTAAGTAAAGTCGTCGGGGAGGCCTAGAGTCAGTATCAGCCATACAACGAGGGTGTCTATCCCCTTTTCACTAGCGCTAACCAAGGAGATATTTTTTAGCGTCTAAGGTGGAGTGTAACACCTACCATCTCCTCACTTTACTGCACAGATCCTGTGCTACTCATACACTGAGTTGGCGAGGGCCAGTATTGAACAAGGAACATTAAGGTTCCCAGCTGAACACTACTGAGCTGAACTGGCCCTTGAGAAGGTAAAAGAGTACAATGTGACAAATGAGGTGGTTGTCTGATATTAGATCTTTTTTTTTTTTAAATAAAAAGAAAAAAAAAATCAATGCAAGCTATGTAATTTAATGGTATTTTCATAAACTTAAAAAAAAAATTATTTAAAAGCTATAAAAAACATGCTACTCTTTTTTGGTTTACCTTTAAGAACTATCATTACTTTATTTGTTTTATGTTAAGATAATGTGTATAAATTGGTTGAACAAAAGGAGAGAGAGAGAAGAGAGAAAGAAAGAGAGAGAGAGGAGAGAAGAAGAGAGAGAGAGAGAGAGAAAGAATATAGAAAGAGAGAGAGAGAGAGAGAAGAGAGAGAGAGAGAGAGAGAGAGAGAGAGAGAGAGAGAGAGAGAGAGAAAGATATATATATATATATATATATATATATATATATATATAGATATAGATAGATAGATAGAGAGAGAGAGAGAGAGAGAGAGAACAAAATAAAATGTCCATAAAAATTAAATAGAAACATTTTAAATGAACTATACAAGTGTGTGTGTGTATATATATATATATATATATATATATATATATATATATATATATATATAATTTTGAGTGACCTGACAATATATGAGAGAGAGATGATGAAAGAAAATATCTTGGACCTGTTTATTTGTTGGCCTAGTTAATGTAGCCGCCCAGAAAGTGTTGAGCCAGTAAACAGTCATAATAGATATCCTGACTTCTGAAGCAGCAGTGTACTTCATTGAAGATGGCCTACAAGTTTGTGCATGCAAAGATGACATCAGCCAATGATAGAGTGAAAAACAGAGATTAGGAAAGTGGGAGGCTAGAGATCTAAGTAAAAAAAAAAAAAATCAGACAAAGAATTTCTGCTAACTCTTGGAATCTCAGTATTTTGGTGTTGACTCTTCATACTCGTAATTGGAATAAAAAAAAAAGAGGAAAAAAAATTGATTTGAAAAATTTGGGATTTTACTAATTCTGTGTTAAAGGTGAAAACATTTCATTTGTATGAAGCTTTAATCTTAAGTGTATTAAAGCATCGTCAAAATAAAACTCACATGTTTTGTTGTGAATTCAGGATTCATCATATGTACCTATGATTCTAATTTAAAGCATACATCAGGATGGCCTAACGTCAGTATCAGCCAATCAGTGAGGGAGTCTATCCCCTTTTAGTGCTAGACCAAGGAGATTGTTTTTGCATCTGACGTTGAGCACCACACCTACCGTCAGCTCCTTACTTTACTGCACAGAACCCTGTGAAACTCATACACTGAGTTGGCGAAGGTCGGTATTGAACTAGGAACCTCGCGGTTTCTAGCTGAACGCTCTACCGACTGAGCAAACCCGGCCCTAAACCATACAATACTCACACTTATCTATTATAATAACATTGTTCTACCAGTAATGCCCCTTAAAAATTCATGATCACAGCTAATCCCCACCCTTTCCCCAATTTCAATGCATAATATACAGGTAGAGAACCAAGACTTATTAAAACAAATTTATCTTTTCTTTCTCTCCGGAAATATTGATAAAATGTCCAATAAATCCTACAGAGATGCCACAAGTTATATAAACACCTATTGTGTGTGTGCACGCATTAATATTGATAATATAGTATACTATATCTATAAGTAAATAGTGCTCAATATCATGGATAGAGTACATGTATCTAAACAAGCACTGTTGACTTCATGTTCCAGCTACCACATTATATATATATATATATATATATATATATATATATATATATATATATACACACACACACACACACACACATGTGTGAGGGTAATCTCAAAGGTAAGGTCTCCAAAATATTCTCAAAAAAACAAAAAAAAAAAAAAAAAAAAAAAACTAATGTTTATTGTCAATGATATTTACATTGTTTTAAAGTTTCAATGTGAATCTATTTTTCTATATGACCACCATTTTGGTAGATGCATTTTTTTTAAAGCACTGTGGCAGTTTTCGTATGTCCATGTCATTACAGTTTGCCGCCATGTCATTGAGGAAGCACTAAACTGTCATTACAAATTCCTTACACCACTTGTGAACATTTTTGATATCCATGCACAACTCTCCATACACTTATGTTAATTGGCAATAAATTTCAGTTGGTTTAATATATTCTAAAACTGAATAACTGCGCAAACTTCACATTTGGTGGTAATGTCAATTGGGAACTTTATCAGAAACGACTGCCAAGCAAAGACTGAACGTGACAGTGAGGAACATGCACAGTAAACATAGCAATATTGCCAATACACACACAAACATTTTCCATGTGTACCCAATGCTTTGAAGACCTTACTTTTTACAGTCATATATAAGTTGGGATAGAGTAAACAGTCACCAAACAACACTGTCTGTGTCTATGCTATCTTAACTTAGATATTGAGCAATCTTTACTTATAAATACAGCAAGAAAATTACATTATTAATATATATATATATATATATACACACACACACACACACACACTCACAGATGTTAATAGGTATGCATCCTGCGTCCATGATGCCCCTTTTTTCTTCCCTCCCCATTTCAAGCTATAGTTTCCTAGAAAAGAATTACACAGGATAGGTTACAAGGTAGGAGTTAGATGGCTTTTGTTTGAACTCATAAATTTTCCTGAGTCAAAGCAAATATGTGCGGCCCAGGATGCACTAAATCAAAAAGGTATCAGTATCAATATATTATATATATATATATATATATATATATATATATATATATATATAATAGTAGACTGAAAAGTTCATATGATGACATCATATCTACTGTTGATGACTTTTTTCAGCAATGAAATCCAGGCAATGCAACACCAAAGAAATAAGTGTGTGAACTGCAGGGGAGACTATGTTGAAAAATAAACCTCATTTGGTTATGTTGCATGAGATAATCTTGGTCAAGCCATGAACTTTTCAGCTGACCTTCAAATGTATGTATTGGTAGAGGTTTATTTCAGAGGAATTATGAATTATTTCAAACTTTCTATTCTGACCTCACAAAAAAAAAAAAAAAAAAAAAAAAAAAAAAAAAAAAAAAAGTTCTTTTGATTGTTTTTACAATCAGATTTCTTCTGCAACTTGAAAAATTAAAACAGTAAATGATTTTATTTTCACTAAGCAGGACAACATTTAATTTGAATAATCTTATTCTCACACATTTGTGTCTGTCCTCATGAAGGAGAATTTTATAAAAGTAATCTTTGATTTTCAAAGATAAAGAATAAATCATTAATTCCACTGAATTTGTGCGAGTGAGTCAGTGAGAGTGAAAGATTAAGTTTTAATGAAAAATATGAATGAAACTTCCTGCTTTTTAATGTTCTTTAAATTGAATGAGCTAGTAATTTGTTAAGTAGGTAGGGGTCACAATTTTAAAGGTGGGCTTCGGTGGGGCGGGAAACTAAAAAAATCTTCATATTCAGGTGAGTTTGTTATTTGAGCTTAGTTTCAAAGAATCACTTTACGTTCTATCAAGAAGAAGAAGAAGAAGAAAAAGAGAAAAGAGAGAAAAAGAAGAAGATAGTTTATCTTTTTTTCTTGAATCTGGAAACAAGTATCCATGTAGGATTATCAAGATTAACTATTTGGATTAGGATCATGTATTTTATTTATGAGAGCATTACACTTAAGTACCTATATCCAAGATTGCAAATCAGAATAGAAATGTGTGTGTACCAGAAAATGTTTCTAAGAATGACAAGGGGAAGAGAGAAGGGGTGGTGGAAAGGAAATACACTCCTAGCTAACTCCTAGCCCAGAATGCAAAATAGACATTGTTAGATGCTGGAAATAGAAAATTTTCCTTAGAGTTTTTAGCTTAGAAATAACCCTCTGAAGACCATTATGAAAGGAGTGCCAGTTATAGAAGGTTCTTATGTTATTTTAATCACAAACTTTGGTTAATAGAGCAAACATTTATTCTTTAGGTGCTTTTTTTTTCTTTCAGCACCAACACTTGGTGTCAGTCAAATTGTACCAAACATTTTTGTGTTGGTGTTAACAATGCAAATATTATAAAGGCAGTGATGAACAATTGGTATACTATTTTATTATAAAATCAGTAGTAATATGAATAAACTGTTTTGAAATTTAAGTGAATCTTGTACAAGTAAATTAGTCATAAAAGAAATTGATTAGGTAATTAATAATACAGGGTGTTTATCATTTGAGATGTACAGAGTGTTTCAGAAAAATTGCTATCATTTGAGATGTACAGGTGTTTCAGAAAATTTTATCATTTTGAGATGTACAGAGTGTTTCAGAAAATTGTTATGAGATGTACAGTGTTTCAGAAAAATTGCTATCATTTGAGATGTACAGAGTGTTTCAGAAAATTGCTATCATTTGAGATGTACAGAGTGTTTCAGAAAAATTGCTATCATTTGAGATGTACAGAGTTTTCAGAAAATTTATCATTTGAGATGTAGTGTTTCAGAAAATTGCTATCATTTGAGATGTACAGAGTGTTTCAGAAAATTTGCTATCATTTGAGATGTACAGAGTGTTTCAGGAAAAATTGCTCTCATTTGAGATGTACAGGGTGTTTCAGAAAATTGTTATCATTTGAGATGTACAGAGTGTTTCAGGTGTTTCAGAAATATTGATATCATTTCATAATCTAATATTCAACCACTACCCCACGGGAACCCCCCCCCCCTCACACACACGTTTTAAAAGTCTCTATGGACAATTACAATTTATTCCTAGTACAATTTTCAGAGAAATATCATGATCAAAATGAGAAGTACGTACTACAGTTTTTTTTTATTAAAGACTTCCTGCCAGACAAGATTGACACAAGATCATGAGTAGCCATGCACAAATTGAAGCTCATGCAATGCCCAGTGCAAAAAATGCTGTTAGAATTCCCCCTTGAGGAGTGCCTTAGGCACCAGACAATAAACCTGGCCCTTACCTCTTTTAGACGACAGGGCAGGTGTTGCCTGGGGAGGGGCAGCCCCCTGGGACTGTGAAATTGCTTTTAGCCTACCTACTGGCATGCTCCGAAGTCGAAGCCCCAGGCCTACACCAGTTATGTATGTAGGTGTTGCTATCTGGCAAATACTTTAATGAACCTCTCCATAAATAAAGGAAAGGGTGGGGGAGAGGAGCAGTAGGAGGGACAAAAGAAAATCACCAGCAAATAGAAAAAACAGATTTTTTGAATGGTATTATTAATTGGTAATTTTATGTTCCATTTGTTCTACATTAGAAGCTGTCAGCTGTCAACAATAGACGTCACTTAGAAACATTTGATCCACAACATACAGTGCATTCCATCTGACAAATATCATAAATATTCGTATGATTCACACACATATCTACTCACAAGTAGCGCTGTGGTATTCAATACAATAAATAAACCTCTCGGTATTGGGGAGTTAAATTATGACTTCTTATTCAGATAAGATATCAACATTCAGTAATAAACAACAAAAACACAATTATGATATATACTATATAAAGCACAGACATAATTTATGATCAACATTATTCAGGAGAGAATTTAGATTTAATATTCAAAGCTACAAAACATTTCAATCTTATATGCATATAGAGTGTGAGGTGCTTGTGATGTGATTGATATTGTTGTAGGAAATGGACTTGGAGTTGATTTAGCTGTCCAAGTTCAAATCCCGGACAAGAATGTTTGCATTCACAGTGCTAATACCCTTGGGAAAGGTATGAATCCAACTACTCTCCCTCCAGCTGTGGGTAAATAGAAGGGCAGCCTAGATCTTGTGTCACACCCTGCTCGTGCAAAGGGGTTGGAGATATATATATATATATATATATATATATATATATATATATATATAGTGTTATTAGAAAAACAATCTTTTAATGAGAAACAGTTAAATGAACTTACAAATGCTTATACAGATTATTGTATGGAAAAAAATTAGCGGGAACAATTTATTTAAGAATTTCTGTCAAATCGAATTGGTCTTTGGATCAAAGCCTTTTTTTAATATTTTTATTTTATCGCATGACATTGATTTTAATGGTATATGTTTAGGGTCATTTTATGCCTAGAGGTTAGAGAATCACGTTCATTGTACGTTCATATTTCCATTTTCTCTGTTGTTGTTTCTTAACAGGTCCCTCCCCCTCTTTGTACACAGCCCTATCATATATGAATAATTTTTTAAAAAGACCTATTTGAGCCATAGATGGAATCCTAGCAAGTACTACCACTCCGAGTCAGAGTGAACCTGGGAGTAATGGCAATAAAGGGGTGACAACCCAGAATTGAAACCTCAACATTAGATGCAGATTAGTGTTATGCCTAGCACCACCACCCTCTAAAAGGGGATTTAGTAATATAGTGCAGAATACAAAAATTGATTAAAAGCAAAAAAAAAGGTACTTTGAAATATCAATTAGTTTTATTTTTGAAAACAAAATCAGACAACAAAGTCTTTATTTTTTTTTTGCTTGAAAATGAAATAAAGGAAATACAAACATTTTAAACAGATTTGTGTAATTAATGAGGTATCAATAAATCTAGAATTTTATCTTAAGATTCTGAAAGTATATTGATGAACAGCAACAACATATTCTAAAAAGACTTACAATTACAATGATCCTAAAAAGGATGTGTAAAGAACAAAAATCAATGTAAGACAAAGCAAAGAAAAGGCAGCCAGAGTAAGTCAACAGTAATATATATATATATATATATATATATATATATTAATGGACAATAATAGACAAGTATGATAAAAGGTAGAAGAAAAAAACCCCACATACACAGGTGCTGAAGTAGAAGAATTTCATAGCAATTTAAGATAAACAATTTCTAAAATTCATCTCAAGAGATTGCAGCATGTGGATAAAAATAAAGGGAATAGTTGCTTTTATGAAAATTGAATTCTCTATGCATAAGATCAAGTGATAGCCTTTGAGTGAATAAAGAAGGCCTATTGAAGTAGTCGGTGAATCAAGGAAGCTGTTGTTTCAAGAAAGTTACAGATACAATTAGCTAAAACATTTGTGCTATTAGAAATAAAGTAAAATAAAGACAATCAATAATGGCCTAAAATATTAAAGCACTTGTTGTACAAGATTATGATTATTGCCATTTTATCTCCAACTCAAAATGGTTTTACTAAAATGATTTCAACTTACTAAATGAAATCAAATAGTTATTAACTCACCATAAAAAGTAAATAAACTTATTCCTATAATTCAATTAGAATTGCTTTAAATAAATTGCTGACATTAGAATGAGAAAACTTCCAATTCATGGACATTTTCTAATATTTGAATCCAGAATTGTAACTTGTATTTTTAAATGAAAAATATTACTGCAGATGATTATATATATATATATATATATATATATATATATATACACACACACACACACATATATATATATATATGAGGATGAAGGATTCGAATAAATCTGACAAAATGTGGTTGAGAATAGAAGTGTGGATATAACAAGACAGCATAAATTTAATTGATATTTCGCCTCATTTTGGGTGAAGCTTCATCCAAAATTAGGCGAAATATCAATTGAATTTATGCTGTCTGTGTGTTATATCCACACTTTCCTCTATTCTCAACCACACACACACACATATATAATTCACATACAGCCCTGTTTCACCATTTCACTACTCGTCAGTGTGACTAGACAAGGCAGGCTGTTTCAGGTGAGGTTTGAAACTCAACTGAATCATCATCAGGCACATACCGTATAAATATCAGAAACTATTCTACAATCTCAAGAATAGAAAAATACAAAGACGTTTTAGAAAGAGTAAAGAAGGCCGGAGGGCACATCAACCGAAATGTTGTGTAGATAACAATGAAGATGAGGACAATAGTCTGAATAATCCAAAGAATACAAATTACCATAAGGACTTGTATGTTGGCTTTAGATTTTTGTGGCAGTCATTACAAAGTATAATGATAGCAAATAATTTTACTACACTTCATTGTTTATTTTATATACTCATCCAGGTCTGTGAGTGTGTGAGTGTATATATATATATATATATATATATATATATATTAATATATACATATATATTATATATATATACATATATATATGGGGTTTGATATTAATGGTCTCCCATTGTCCAGGGGATAATAGAATATTGATCGGAGACACTGCTTTGGAAAGTAGATTTATAAGAGAAAAATTTTTTTTCATTTAAAACAAATAAAATAAATAAATAAATAAATAAACTAAGTATAACCTACTACTAAAGGATGAAATATTTTCAGGGATTTCTATTTTTTTTCTTCTGAAAAAACATTTTTACAACTGGTTAAGAACGATTGTACTTTTGTGTGCCAAGACAGCTGTATGCCTTGCTTTATAATCTGAAAATAACAGCAAGAGAAGAAAAGTACATAATTAGGTTACAATCAAATTTGTATTTTATATAAATACTATTTATGAAAATTGACATATAGTAGAGTGCCCTGCCTCTACCATAGATTAGGGTACAATACCCAAGCAGAGAGAGAGAGAGAGAGAGAGAGAGAGAGAGAGAGAGAGAGAGAGAGAGAGAGAGAGAGAGAGAGAGCGCATGCATATGAGTGCACACTCTCACACAAGTGTATAACCTTAATTCTGAATCTATTTTTTTAATAGCAATACACACACACACACACACACACACTTGTATGTGAAAAGAACAGTAAAAAATTTAGATGCATCTTTTTTTTTTTTTTAAGATTTAATGCTGAAATGCTTTCGAGGAATGAACAAATTCTTTTTTCTCCCCTCCATTTAAATATAAGAAGAGCTTAAAAAGGGTTTGCAGACTAATCACTCTTGAAATAAAGTTTTAAAAAAAAATAACCCCTTCCCTCTGGGCTGTTAATATATTCAATAGATTAACATCAAAATCTTTTCACTTTCATATTTAAGTAATTGCATCCCCAATAAAGAAAGCGAAAATTGAGGAATAAGTTTAATACAGGCTATACCAGATAACCTTGCCAATAATTAGTAACTATCAACTCAAAACAATAATTCTTCCTTTCAAAACAATAGCCCTTGTACTTACTAATGTCATTCACAAGTGTAAAGCAAGTCATTTCTTTTTTTTTTTTTTCTCCCCAGGTTAATTGCAGTAATTGAGTGAGGACCTGCCAAGTAGGGTATCAATTGCCTAAAGAGAACATCTGTGGGTACAGATCAATAAATAAGGGTTAACACAATGAATGATCCTCTTGGCATATAGAAAACCGCTCAAATAACTCATTGCAAAAGGTAATCCAATAAAATAGATAAGAACGTTTAGTACTGTCAATAAATAGGAGTTTTAACACATCCATTATAAAACAGAAGGCATCAAAATGAGAAGAAAAATATATAAAAAAAAACAAAAACAAAAAAACAAAAACATCCATGAGAAAATAAAGCTTTAAGGAAACTTTCTCCTCATGAACAAAAAAAAAAAAAAAAAAAAAATCAAATCAGATAGCTTTTGGAATTGAGGATACTAGAAATCTATTTATAAAATAGTATACATGCAGATATAAGGAAGATTTCTCAGGGGATAAAATTGGTATTAAAATTAATACTTGTTGAATAATTTAGTATTTTCACATTCCACTTTTCTAAGGTAGATAACAAAAATAAGTCCAAGAAATATAACAGAATAATAAGAAAAATACTGTTCAAAATCCCCTTGACGCACATGCACATGTGATATCTACTTGGTTATGTATGCCTTTCACCTGATGCTAGATGGAAGAGCCTCATAGGTTAACAGTCAGGATCAAATAGTTCAGTTAGAAAACTACTGCTACTCATCAATAAGTGTGCCATTAAAAGATAACCATGACTCCAATTCAAACCAGACGTTTAAACTGCATTGCCCTTTGGGTGGGTCAACAAGGAGCACGTTCTGCTGAAGTAGGAGCTCTGGCCCCCAAGTGTTTGAAAAATCAGCTACAAAACCCAAATCAAACTTATAGACTACTACACATAGACACCCCCAGTGTTGGCCGACCAGCAAAAGACTTATATTCATCAGCTCTGTGTGGACAATTGATTAGAAGACTTACTAAAAGCAAGGGCTGAGAGATAGATAGAGAGAGAGAGAGAGAGAGAGAGAGAGAGAGAGAGAGAGAGAGAGAGAAGGGGGATCCATGTTGTTGGCATGCCTTGAGAGTAGTTATTGTAACTTTTTAGTCAAACTTTAAAGTTTTAAAATATTAAACATAAAATTTCAAAAATAGCCATAAAATAAAGAAAAATATCCATCTTTTAGCATCTAAATAACAATCTTTAGCTGATTTTGGTGACATTGACAAATTCGGACGTTAAATGGTTGAAAATAAAAGAAAATAATCTAAATCTGTAATTTGTATGTGTTTTTATCCATTGAATTATTCTTTAAAGTGAGTTAAAACGGTATTTTGCCTTGAACAGTCAAAAATGCAAAATATGAATTTTTTTCAAGACTAAATTTTACATGTTATTTTGTTTTGCAAAATCAAAGTGGCTAATCCTTATTAATATTCTTGAAATTGTACACTCAGTTAAACTAGAACCATGAAGTTGTTATTTTCTTTTCCGACCCGTGAAAGCGAAAATATAAGTGACCCAAGTTGACAGGAAATTCTTCAAAAAGCATAAGTAAGCAAAAAAAAGTGCACTATATCATTAATAGAAGATAGTCTCAGAATTATTTTGATATATAATGTGTGAAATTTTGGCAATGCTTTAACGTCAGGCCTTTTTGTCAAATTTTTAATTTTGGAAAGAACGAATTTACAAGCTAGTGATAAAACGTAAACAAATCTGTTCCGACCACGCTGTGCTGGCTTTGTTTAAAAAAATTATGTAAAGAGGTATTCTCTTTTTTGTAAGCAATACAACATAGCAAGTATTTAAAAAGGTACTTTCAAGTTCAAAGTGATGTTATTTATTTAAAATAATACTATATATATGTATACATGCAGTATTAAAATGAAAAAGTTGAAATTTTTGTTTGGCACATTTCCATCCACTAAGGACAATGGTGTAGTGTCCAAAAAAAAAAAAAAAAAAATTCCATCAGCACAAGTGACTCTGCAGGGCAATTCCTGAGAGACAGTCTTTAGTGCACTGACTGCATACAAATTGTGATGCTTTCTGGGGCAGCTGTCTTTTCTTCCTCTTTCTGGCTCTCTTTGCTGTTGAGGCTACTCTCCTCTCCACCTCACCCCACTCCACACCTTGCTTAACATTAAGACACCAGGCTGCTTGACTTTTTTGCATCTACCTCCCACGTTTCAATGTGGCATAACCTCATGTCTGTCCCGCTGACATCTTTAAATCGTAGGCGTGGTCTACGGTCTACCTACTGATCGGGAGCCTTTTACTAATTCGCCATACAAAAGATCTTTTGGGATGCGGCCATTTTCCATTCTCCTGACATGCCCAAGCCAGCTTCGGTTCTGAGCAAATATCAAACTAGGTTTTCGGTACAAATAAGGTTCAATACATGTGAAATAATAATAGAAAAAATTGTTGTTGTAGACATCGGTATCTTGCTATGAAAAAATCAGAAATCATCAATAACTTAAAATTGGTTGACTTTAATACTTTTTTGATGGCATGTTTGGATTCCTTTGGGCAAAAATGCTTTTATAAACCAATTTTTAGGAGTAGGGAAACTCTAGAACTCATTTTACAGACAAAAATAGGTTACAAAAAGTCACCATTTTTTGCGATGCCCCCCAAATTTGGAGAGCTAAAAATCGACATAACTCCATCAAATTCTGGAATTGGAAGCTCAAACTTTATCATAATCCATACTTGGACAAAATTTCAGAAAAATTGAAGGGGGTGGGTGACATGGCTTGGATGATTTAACATAGAATTACCCTTATGCAAACATAAATACAATAATGCTAAATAGATGTATGTATTCACTCAGCCCATCTGCCATGGGCAGGATGTGACAAAAGGTCAATTTTTAAGTGGAGTATAGCTGGTTTGATTAAGAATTAAAAAAAATTTTTTTTAGCCCAGTATACCCTACTATTTACCCATAGCTGAAGAGAGCAGAAATGGATGGATACCTTTTCCTTGGGTATTAGCATGAAATGAAACACAAACAGCTTCATATTGGATTTGAACTTTGTGTTGCAGAGTCAATTTCCTATGATGATAACCATTACATACAAGCACCACTACATTGAATAGATGTAACATTTTACTTACTTAAAAATGTTTATTTCTATTTTATTCCTTTGATTCTGCTTTACATGTTTACTAGTAGAGATTTTAGACCCAGTTCACAACTGACATGGTTGGTTTGAATCCAAATTTATGCATGGAATATCTGTTTTTGGTTAGATGTATACACTAATTACTATCATCAACCCATTATTATATTTGTAAAATGTGTAGTATCATAAGAACATGAAAGGATGCTTTATTTCAGCATCAAAAAAGTGTCCAAACAAGTATACAAACAAATGTGGAAAAAAGAATTCCAATTGTAAGTAAAGTCGTCGGCGTGGCCTAAAGTCGGTATCAGCCAGACAGCGAGGGAGTCTATCCCCTTTTCACTTGCACTAAACCAAGGAGATTGTTTTGGTGTCTGGAGCGCCACGCCTACCATCAGCTTCTCCTTTACTGTACAGATCCCTGTGCTAATCATATGCTGAGTTGGCAAGTGCTGGTATTGAACCCGAAACCTTGTGATTCCTAGTTGGATGCTCTACCGACTAAAAGTAAAAAAAAATTGAACAACTAATTTTGTTGTAATGTTTTGTTGCTTTGATTCAGATTTCTTATTGATTATATTTTTTTTTAAAATGCTAGCAAACCTTTATGTTCTATGAAGATATTAAAAAAGTGAAATAAGATTTTGCTGAGTGAAGTACTGGATTATAAATTCCCATTCTAATTTATATGCCTTAAAATATTAAAGTAAAAAATGAATGAGCTGCAAAAGTTTAAAATAAGATTAACAATAAAAAGTAGAATAAAAACTGAAGTGGGAATAAACTAGAAATAAACTGATAAAAAAAAGAAAGAAAAAAGTCAAGGCATATCAAATGATAAATTGTTAATTTGGATTATGTTCAAATTCATTGCATTGAAGACAAATGATTTATTTGTAGTGCAACAACAAACAGGAAACACTAACAAAAACACTGTATTTATTTGTGTATAAAACGCACCTCTAACCTTGTACTATGAAAATCAGAGAGAGAGGGATTATCATGTATAATCCGCAAACTTTTTAGAATTTATAGTAACTAAATTTAACAATTGTTTAACCTTTTATTAGTTTGTACCAACTGAAAATAAGAATCTATATAGTCTACATTATGTTTTAAATAAAAAAAAATTCACACAGTATTTATAACAAACACGTGGACATGTTCACAGAAAAATGCAACAAACTTACAATTAAAGAAAAGCTCACATTTGGAGAAACAAAATTATAAACACCTTCCAGTGGATATTTCTCTGTAACAATATATATATATATATATATATATATATATACACATACACATACACACACACAAGTGATACACACCAAATATAGACATATACAGGTACTCTAAAGTACTCATTGAAAATATCAAAATATAGGAACAATGTTATAAAATATATCAGAATGCACTTAGAAAAAAATTATAAAAAATAAAGATTATAAATGAGTAAAAAAAAAAAATCCATCAAATATTGAAACTGCGTGCAGTTTTATAAATAAAAGATTTGATAATATATTTTATCTGAAGAAAACAATTTTTTCTTACATTTTTTAAATTTTGAATTAAGGTGATATAGGTTATTCACATTGAATAATTTTGAACAAGCATTTGCTTCATTGGGAAAAGAAAAAAAGGAGAAAAAAAAAAGTTAGACCTTCTTTTAAAATTACAAGAAAAAGGATTTTGTATAGCAAAATTATCAGACTCAAAACATAAGACTCCAGAATTATCTTTATTTTAAATTCTAATTCTATATTAATTACAGATAATGCAAAATAAAATTAACCAAGAAAAGATGATATTGAATTCAATTTGACTTTAGATCATGCTAGATAATCTTGTCAGTTTTGTGAAAGAAAAAAAAAAGAAGCTAAGATCTACACTATATACAGCCATATTAGTTAAAAGAGAAAGTAAAGAGAAAATAAAACAACAAGAAAAAACAATGGGACACATACACCAAAATGAAACCAAACAAAATAAGGCAAATGTAGTATTGAATAAGAGAGTAGAATAGGTTTCTCCACAGCTGACATACACTCGTCAATTACCCCCTTAATAAAAATGTAGCTATACCAAGAGTAGTAGAAGTAGTAACAATCATGAAAACAAGTCCAAAATAATATAGTCAATGCACTGGCAGGCAAGTGTACAATAGCAGATGAAAAGAGGTAGGCAGAATGTTCCACCTAGTGACCGAGAAACAAACTACTATCCTGATAATGCAAAGGCCTTTGTTTGTTACCTGGTAATTTTGGACAACAACGGAATGTGGGTAGTATTAAAGAAAACCTGTTATGGACCAACAAGTCCACCACAGTTAAACAGGTAGCTTCTCTGCTGTTCAGACAAGACCATACATTTCCAAAACAAGGACAAACGAGATTTAATTAGGATCTGAACTGATGCCAGCCAATGTTAAAACAGTAATAATACAAAGAATAACCTTTGAAGCAAGCATGGTTAAGAGAAATGATCTTAAGTGATATCCTGTTAAATGTAATCTAGATGATCCTCCTCCTTCTATAAAATGTAAAGCAAAACAACTTAAAATGCCAACTATAGATAATTAACTTTTAAAGAAAGCTGAAAACAAACAAATTTTCCCCATAAAAGCTAACATTGCTACCTAATTCCTATCAGATTTTTTGAGCAAAATGAAAAGAAAATGAAACTGTAACTCACTTAGAGTAGAAAAATGATCTAACTTTTAGTATAATAGATTCTGTAGTTAATCTAGACCAACGTTTCTCAACTTTTTTGCCCTTATGGAACCCTTGGAATAGTTTTCATGTCTCAGGGAAAAACTGTATAAAGACCATTATTAACCAAGTTATTACCATTTATTAGAATTCCAGGGAACACTGGTTGAGAAACACTGATCTAGAGGATAAATGTACTGAGAACAAAGTGTAATAGTGTATGTTCATAAAGGGAGTTAATTAAGAAAATAAAAAGTAAAACAGTGACCAGGTGAGACAATGTCTACTATTTATGGGTAACATTAGTTTGCAGTAGGCAATGGCAAATCACAACTTAAATACACCTGAAACATGCTAAAAGTATTGGAAGAGGTTAAGGGCAGTCAGTTTGTAACATACTCTTTGAAAAGTTTCATGAAGTGACAACACTGAAAATCTAAGAAAATATGTATTTACTCCGCCATGGGCAGGATGTGACACAAGGTCAATTTTTAAGCGGAATACAGCTGGTTTCAAATTATGGTTGAACTGGTTACCTAATCCAGACTACCTTATTATTTACCTTTAGCTGTAGGGAGAAGAAATGAATTCATACCTCTTCCAATTTCTTTATCGTTACAAATTTTGGTGGATTTCTGCAGAACAGACTGACCATATAAGGGTCCTTTGGGTCTCCTTTATGTCAGACCAATACTGCAAGAAGTTTTCTTAATGATCATTGCATTATAATAACGAACGATCCAATGAAAATGTGCAAACCACAAACAACAACAAAACAAAAAACAAAACAAACTAGAAACTGCTTGCTATTAATTAAATCTGGATTCAATGGATAAAGAAAAAAAAACTGTCAAATAGTAAAAAAAACAAAAAACTAGATAAATAACACAGAACTGAAAACATTTCTCAAATATAAAGATGAGAATTGCACCCTTTATTATTGGATCACTTCAAACTGAAACTATTCATATTACTCAAATAAGGAAGTTTATTGAGGAGGAGAGTATTGGAGCAATGTGGAAAATTGCTGTTACCTGATCTAGATTATGTCAATAGATATAATGAAAGAAAAGGTTTCACACTAAAAAAAAAAAAAAAAACAACAACAAAGCAGATGATATCGTGCATAAACTATTACTGATGCAGACTATGCTGATGATCTACTGCTTCTTGCAAATACACCTGCTATGGCAAATCTGCTGTATAGCCTCGAGCAAGAAGTATTTTTCTACATGAACTTAGGTAAAACAAAGTTTGTGTGTTTTAGTCAAGATAATGCCATCTCATCATCAAATGGCAAGCCTCTGAAATTAGTAGACTAATTAACATCCTCAGTAGCAATATCCATCTACTGAAAGCAATATCAATATATGCATAGGAAAGGCATAGACTTCTATTGACAGATTAACAACCATATGAAAATCTGATAAAATAAAACAGGAATCTTTCCTGTAGCCATGTCAGTACTATTGTAGGGTTGCACAACCTGGACATTAAAAAAGCTAAATGGGAACAACACAAGGCTGTGAGCTATTTTGAACAATTACTGGAAGCAGCAACCAACACTTACCTCCCATCTCACAAACCATCCAAGTAAGATGAGCAAGACATACTGGGCACTGCTTGAGAAGTAAGGGCATACTCATCATGTTCTCCTGTGGACTCCTACACATGGACACACCAGTGTTTGCTAACCAGCAAAAACAAATATTCAGCAGCTCTGTGTGGATGGTGGATGCTGTCTAGAGGACTTGTCAAAAGCGAAAGCTGATAGGGATGGATGGTGAAAGAGAGTCAAGGAAATCCATGCTATCAGCTAGCCTTGATGATGATGATCTCCAAATGAAACCACTGATATGACTGGCATGAAAACTCAAGGAATACATAACCATATTGACACATATCAGAACTTTTTGGACTAGAGATTTTGCATTGATTTTAAGGTATATGTAAATTTAGCATATATCTTTTTCATAATATACATGTTAGTTTTTTTTTTAGGAAACCTTCTTCAAGAGCTCTTTTTTTATACCTTTGCTTTTCATATAAATACAGGCAAGATAATGCTTTTCAGATAAAGAAGTATTTTTCTACATGAAGTTAGGTAAAACATGTGGGGGATGTAATTATTGCCTTAAAGCACAGCATAGTGATATAGAGAAATACTATTTCCTGAAAGTTGCCAAATCTTTCATTGTCAAAGTTCAAATAGAGCTGGAAGCTGCTAAAGAGGGATCCAACAGCAGCTAAATACAAAATGCATGCACAGGATCTTAATAGCATCAGAACACATAACTTTGTCTGAAAAGGTCCAAGAAATAATCAATGAAAAACACCAGAAAGCCAATCAGAGTTATGAAAAAGGACCTCAACATTTCAGGATGCACCATCAGAAGAGTTGTGCATGAGGATATCTGGTAAAGGTTTGTATGTGATGTGAAGGAGTCAGTTTATGTTGGATGTGACAAGAGAGAATTAATCAGTGGAAAATGCTTGCTAAGTTAAAACACCAAGAGGTTAGAATGCTTTGGTTTTTTCTTCAATGAAAAAAACTTTGATTAGGATCAAAAGGTGAACAGAAAGAACGACAGATGGTTATGCAGAAACCTGAACAAGGTTCCAACTAAGTTCCCAGCCACTGTGATGATTCTGGTAATCATCAACAATGAGGGGGATGTCATGTCTCCTCACTTTTTGTCATAGGGCTTAAAAGTCAATGTCTACATGGAGGTGTTGGAGGGAGTCGTAAGGCCCTGCCCTGTCTCAAGGTTTGGACAACCAGAGCATGGATGCAGGCCAATCTCCAGGATCATATTCTTGGCATCAGAGCTCACCAGATCTCAATCCACTGTACAATATGTACAGAGAGGAAGAGAGCCCCCCCCCCCATTTATCAATTTTGGACATAGTGCTGGTTATGGTGAACTTTTAGAGATTGTATGAATCTCTAAAAGTTCACCATAACCAGCACTATGTCCAAAATTGATAAAGATCATCTTGCCAATGCTTCCAATTCTCTATTGAAGTAGTCATTTGCTTAAGGTGGATTCATTGAATAGGTGTGGTCAAAGGATTCTCAAGATTATTTGTACCAATTTGTTTTCAAATACAGCTTTTCTTTGATGTGCTGTGTGTCTTTTTCTAAATTCATACAAATGAGCTAAAAAAATCTGACACACCCTGTATATTTCTCTATAATTTAAAAGTGAATCAGTTAAGGCTACAAACATTTTCATTTCCAGTACTTTTATAGAGAATGAAAACTGAATTAGAACTGCTTATAGATTATTTCTTAATGTGATGTTCAGAAACAGTACAACCTGTCACATTCATCTATACAGCTGTGTATGAATTCTTTTGCATAGAAAAGAGATCACTGAATGCTATCATTTTTTTTATTTTAAAAAGCACAAAATATGTTAATAAATAAATAAATAAATAAATAAATATAAATGAATAATTTCTTTAAATGTGAAAAACATCAATCCCTGTTCATCGGGAATATTTTTTACATTCAGAAGTAAGGCCTGGAGTACCCCTACCACCAATAAAAAAAATATATTGTTATATGTTATTTTATTTATCCTTAAAGATTTGTAAAAAGTTTTAAAATATTTATAAAAAATAGACTGATGCAAATTCCATTAGATTTACATCTTTAAAATTCTAGTATGGCCAAAATGTCCGGTTTACCTCTTTATCGTGGATCATTAAATGAAAACATTGCCATCATTTTCAAAACGATGAAAGTTTATTTTCAAGAGAAATTTATCTGATCTTTGCTCTTAAATTCTAATCTTATTTGCTTCTGTAAAAGGTCAACTTTAATTCTATTCATAGATAAACAAAAAACACTTAGGTGTTTATTGACATACTCGAAATCTATATTGTAAATTATGGAATTGATGAATTTTTATTAGAATCCAGGTGAAGAAAGAAAGAAGAAAAAAAACTAATCTTAAACCGAAAGTATTTACTCGATAAGGGATTTACGTCTCATTCAAATAAGAAAAAGAGAAAAAAAATCTTTTCAAAACTTAACCCTAACCTGCCCCATAAATTAATTGCAACATTTTTCCTAGTCAAAATTGTGGCTTTTCTGTGACGATTACCGGGCTTACGTTTAATTCTATGCTATCCAACCTCTTCAAGACATTTTCATGTTTCTTTACAATTTAATAACTGAATTTTTAATTGCTGCAATATCATCTTGGTAAAATATTTAGCTTCAAAGAACTTTTTTTTAATTAAAAGGCTTCAATAAATTTTTATGAACAATTACTTCGGCCTTGAACAAATATTTCACATTTTTGATTAAAAAAAATGCAAATGGCATATTTCCAATGCGAAGAATTCATATCAAAAGTAGAGGCAAAAAAGCAAAAATCTATTCATTCCAATTAATTCTGTCCCATATTTCAAAAAAGTTTAAAGGCGTCAGTAATCTGCACCGATTTTAAGAATTAAACTTACCCAAAAAAACGTAATGGTCGAAAACAAACATATTTAGCAGTTATTGTGCAACAAATATTCTGTGTTTAAAAAAAGCAAGAAGTAGCCATTCAAATGAAAGAAAAAAACAAAATTAGTCATGATTGACGGCAGAATTTAAAAAATCGATTGAGAAAAGTACCCTCAACAATACACAGGTCTCCTTTTAATAGGAATGTACAAAACACGCACTTCTCTATCAGTAATTCTAGACATGCGACGCGTGCTTGTAAAGTATGGATGACCACAAGCGTAGTAATCAGTGATATCTTTTTTTTTATGTTAATTGGTTCTTTTTATATTAATCATCTTGCAGGCCTCCGTAAAAAACAAACAAACAAACAAAAAACAAAGACTAAAACTACTATTTAGATAAAATATTTTATTAAAAAAAAATCTAATCAAATTTATTTATTCAGTATTTTATTTCTTTTACACCAATTAACAAAATCCCAGTCATTTGCAATTTTAAACCTCTCAAAAAAAAAAAAAAAAAAGAAAAAGTTTAACCTGATTATTTTTCTCTTATTAACCATATCCCAAACGTATAAATAAAGTAAAAAGAAAGAAAAAAATCGCCTAGAAAAGCAATATTGTACTTATTTTACCGTAAAAATGTAGACAAAATCTAATCCTCGATGAAATTATCTTTAAAACATGTAAAAAAATCTTTATATGTTTTTGCTAAAAATAATTTACTTACACCAAGGGAGTCAAATTTTAAAGAATGATGGGGGTGGTGACAACAAAACAAAAAACAGAAAAAAACATGTCTTCAGAATTTTGAAGAAAAATGTCTTTTAAAAGAAACCATCTTTTATTGCTTTAAATACCGAACTGTTTTTAAAATCCGTTAATTAGACCTTTTTTTTTCTTTTTGCGGCAGGGATATTTAAACATTTTTTTAATCGGTTCTTTAGCAGGTGCGCAAATTTGTACATTCCACCCTTTTAATGTTTCATTTCACGTAATTCTTCATTTACTTTTCATTATTGATAGATTAATACAGAAAAAGGAAGAATCAAGGGAGTGGTAAAGCTTGAAATACACAGATGCCCTTTCCTAGGCATAAAAGCTAGTAACCTCTGACCCACCAACATACCTGTTTACCCACAATCACCCCTCCCCTTGCCTATTTTCATGGATGTTTTTAGGTGCAGGGAAGGGTGACATCTGAAAGAAATAAAATTAGCAACACCAATTATGAAATGAAAAAAAAAAAAAAAAACCCAACAACTAAAATCTTAGTTTAGGTTGAAGAGTAAAGGGTAAAGTACTTTTTCCTGCCATGTAGTTTTCGCTTTGTTAGTGTAAATAAATTATTATACTTTTATCACAGAAGATAATATTAAAAAGTGAGGCTTCTGACCTTGTTAATAGAAAGCAGCAGCAGAAGCTGTCAGTAGGGCAGCCTTAGAAAGGAAAAACTAAAAAGAAGCATTCGGTAGGTAAGGTAGCTTAGTTGAACTTCAGTTCAGGCCAAATAGACATAGGTTGGAAATAAGTGGATAGAAGTGTGACCCATTAACCTTACGACCGACGAACAGTCAACCTATAGATAGGCCTTCAGATGGTTAGGGCAAGAGGGTCGATATCATAAAATGACCAAAACGGTATTCACTAAAATAACATTTCTCCTCTTTTTGTTTTTAATAACTAATAGGCCATGGGCTAAGAGAGAATTGTATCACCCCCACCCACCAAATTAAACTTCCTTGGTATTTTCCAGTAGCTTTGAGTCCTGTGGTACCAAATATAAAGTAAACCCATTTCTACTGTACGAGGCACTCCTCCTAAATGGAAAAAAGAGGAAATATCTGGGGGTAGTGGTGGCTTAAAGCCAATAACTTACTTTGGATGGTTCAATTTCAGTAAATTTGGTATCATTTTGTAGGGTTATGATTATTTTATCCCCAAATTCCATTATGATTTTTAAAATCATGTAAATACTGATTTCCCTATAGGCGGAAAAAATCAAATCAATACAAAAATTTCTTAATTTCAAGTACAACAATTGCATCGAAAATTGTTTACACCCCTACACAAAACTTAATATTTTCCTGTGGCCTTGGGCCCTGTTAAACAATAAAAACATGTCGCAAATATTTTAATTTTTATTTGCACTTCCCCAAACGCACCAGTTTTTAACACTGAATGGTGTAAACAAGTTTTTATTTGGAGATACTAGGAAAGAATCCCAAATAACTTTTCTTTGAATTGACCAATTTCAATAAACTTGGTATTATTTTGGAGAGTGATGATAGCTGTATTATAAATTAGGTACACATTTTTTCGTCTGCTTTTCATAAAAAAAAACGAATTAAAATTAATTAAATCAATTATTTAAGGTCAATTTTTTGTCCAAGTCGAAAAGTAGTAATATAATATAATCAGTAAATAAAGGCAAAATAATATTACACATGTAATTTATCTTTAATACATTTAAAACTATTTTTCGGTCAATTTGATCAAATATCTTAAGATGGCCGCCATAAAATCCGTGCTTACAAAATAAATTTAACACTCGCGATTGAAAAAAAAAAAAAGAAAGAAAAATACCAAAAATCAGGAAATTATCCGATTTTAATGAAATTTTCAGTATTGATTTATCAATGAATGAATTTTATAATGCATCAGTTATTTTATTTCAAAACTTTGATTTAATTAGGTATTTCTGCTATGATAAATTAAAAATCATTTAAAATATGAGCAACATGATGTTGAGTTTAAAATGTGATAATATTAGATTCTAAAAACTTTTTTTTTAATAACTACTTTATTTTAGTATCAATCACTAATACTTTTTTTTGTAGAAAACTGTATTGGAAATTTAGCGCCCCCCCTTTTAAACGGAACAAATATTGATGTATATTTTTTCTTTTATAAGATAATAACCAATTAAATAATTATCGAAACTACCAGGGCAGATTCATTAAAAAATAAATAAATTTGTTCTTTATGCTGAAAAAAGTATAACCCCACCGATATGGTCAAAATTAAGTGACCTGAAAAAAATCATAAAGTTTTGAAATAAAATAACTGATGCATTATAAAATTCATTCATTGACAAATAAATCAACAGTGAAAATTTCATTAACATCGGATAATTTCCTGATTTTTGGTAATTTTTTTCAAACGGGGGGGTGTCAATTTGTATTGTAAAAGCACGGACTTTTCGACAAATTGGGTATACCTAGATAATACCATTGGATGGGTAAATGCAGAAAAAATACAACACAAAAGTTTATGACGATAAATCATCAAGGTAAAGGATAATGATATAATTAGGGGAGGATACACAAACAATTATTTTATACTATAAAATAATATATTATATAATGTTATAATGAATAAAACAGTCAATTACGGAAGTGTATAGTTCAGATTGCGAGCCAAAGATAATTCAATAGTTAATTTCATAACTTTTTTTTTTCTATTGAAAAAATATCGATATTTACCTAATGATATACTCTAGTTATCATTTGCTTAGAAATGTTTATCTTATGGGTGACTATGCATCTCCTATGCATAGAACAACCCATGATACAAACAGCCACCCATTTTCTGATAGGGGGGGAGGAGACAAGTCAGAGAGAGAGAGAGAGAGAGAGAGAGAGAGAGAGAGAGAGAGAGAGAGAGAGAGAGAGAGAGAGAGAGAGAGAGAGAGAGAGAGAGATTCTATAAAAGGCTGATGAGAATATACAGAGAAAAATGATTTTCAGGATTTCAATTATTGATTCAAAAATCGGTTACGTAGATAAAAAAATATATACAGTGAAGGTTTAGGGGAAAGATAATGACATTAATTAATGACACTGTATATATGCATTAATGTATTATTCATCAAATATTTTCCCCTTAAGAATATTCAATAGAAAACAGCAACTTAAGACTTCAAATCATTATTGAGAAAGTTATAGCCGACTTTAGTCTTCGTCAAAGACTTTAAAAACTTAAGACAAAAATGTATTTTTAAAATGATAATAGGAAAGTGTGTTAAGTGTACTTTATCTGACCTCAAGCTTCTTGAGTTGTAACCTTATCAAAAAGTAAGGAAGAAAACATCTCAGATCTACATATATATATAACGTAATTCAATCCAAATGTTTTACAAAATTTTTATTTAGTGAAAATAACCAGCAGCACCTTAACACTACAGAAAAATAGTCACCCGCCTCTTCCTCTTCCTCCGTCACTACGAAGGACAGGACTTTGGTTCTAGTGAAAAGGGGTGGAAAAGTACTGGAGAAGAGATATTTAGTGAGTGTTGTTAAGTGGAATTTAAGAAGGGGGCAATAGTTGTTGAGGGGTTGAGTCTTCTAAAGTAGCCATTTATCAACAGTCACGTACTTGGGGGACGAGATAGGCAATATTGCCGGAAAAAAAAGAGAACTTAGTAAACTGAAAGCTACCTCACTAAGTAGTATTGAGGTGCATGCTATCAGGCAGGCGTTTAAAAAGGAAAGATTAATATATTAATGATTAGTTTATCACTGATAATTCAGTTGAATTTTTATTACTTTCCGATGATGAAAGAATAAATTGTTAAAAATACTCGCATAAAAAAACAACTGTATCCAATAATGAAAATAAAATAAAACTGGTTAATTGAACGGGGAAAAAAAATCAAACATTTAAATGCAGGCCTTTTCTTTTTAATGCTAAATTCATACATCGAAAAATGTAAGTTTTTAGAACAATATTTTAATGTAGATATATTCATAGAAGTTATTGTCCAAGTTAATGTCTGTCTACTACTGTTCATGAAAAAATATCATGTCAAAAACAGGCCGCTAGTAGATGGAAAGTTCTTTATGCTTTTTATTCTTCAATCTCAAAGACTTCAAAAAATGCTGTTGTCAAAGCTATCCCGCCGAATTTCTATTCCTCATCATTAAAACCACTTCAAATTTACAAGCAGAGCAAATAATACCAACAAGTTTTTCTTTCTTTTTTTTTCTATTTCTTTATAAATGATTCTTTTTTTTTTTCTGTGAAAAATGCAATTTTAACACGTTTGGACTTCCTTTTTAATTTTAGAGAATCTAGATTTTAAAAAAAAATCATTTTTAAAGTGTTTAATGATTAGGATAGACTACACAAACAGTCCAAGTTAAAAACGTGGTAAGCGTTACTCTAAATCGAACTTTTTTAGACCTTATTTTCCCGATGCAAGTATCATTGGGGAACGAGAAAAGTTTCGACCGTTAACAAAAACTTCTCATTTCCTAATGATACTTGCAACAACTATATCCGAAGGCATAAAGATTATATCTAAATGTACTTGTTTAATTAAAGAGACCCAAGAAGAATGCAACTAAGGTATACTTATGTGCACTCGTTAGATATTCCAGTTGTTCTGCCATACTGTCAACCACACAACAATTTCATCGATCCACTCAGTGAAATGCAAAAAATAATTCTTTTTTACTTGTTTGAGGATGAGAATACGAAGAGAAACTTTGATCCCAATCAGTAGTCGTTATTTAATCGCATCCAATTGGATGCGATATGCTACACCAGGTCAGTGTTTAGCCTAAGGGTTATAATCGTATTAAAAGAAATCGGCAATCTGTTCAATTTCTGGACGAGACTGTTTGCGTTTCACTTCATTGGGAAAGTTATGAATCCACCTTAACTACCCCCCAAGTTATGGGTAAGTAGGAGGATATACCAGGTTTTTTTTTTTAGCCTTTTAGAAGGAAAACTGAATTCAAAGCACTTTGACTCCACTTAAAATTTGACCGTGCGTCGTATCCTGACCATAACGGAGGGTTTGGATAAATATATACAACTGGTCAGTTTAAGATGGAGTCCCATGTCTGTACACAATCCCCAGCACCCATAACTACCACCACCACCACATTGGCATCAGATTCCGCTGACCCTACAATTTTGGTGCAATGGAGAAGGTGCTGTTGCAAGGTAGGAATTCCCAGTTCCTTCACTTCAAATTTAGCCACGTCCTAGCATTCCCAGCTGATTTTTATTTTTATTTTTCTAGGTTATTGTTATTTAATCATATTAGTTAAATAGAGCCGTGTAAATAGAGTTCAAAATTGTTTCAATTATGCAAATATCTCCAGTGGATCAAAAGTTATGAGAATTTAAAGCCTTGAAATTGGGAGTACAAAAGTGGACAAGATTTAAAAAAAAAAATTTTTTTTAAAAAGTCAAATCACTGACTAATTCAAAACAAGAAATTCAGTAATTTCTTCCCTATTTCTTTATTTTTGGAGCAATGTTCATAAAATTTGGCATTCTTATGTAAAATTGTATGTTCTTTCTGATTCTGCACTCAAATTGTATGTATATCTATGCTGTAACCAATTATTTAGAGAATAAGAGGTACGGATAGCAAGGTTTTTTTTGTTTTACCACAAGATTATTCAACATTTTCATTTTAATACTGCATGTATACAAATATATAGTATTAATTTAAAGATATAACATCACTTTGAACTTAAAAATACATTTTTATATACCTATGTTGAATTACATACAAGAAATAGAAGACCTATTTACATAAGTTTTTAAACAGCATGTGCTGAGATTTGTTTACATTTCTCGTAATTTTAAGTTGCTTTTTTTTCTAAAATTGAAAGTTTGACGAAAAACCCAGATGGTTAAGCTACACCCTTATGTCACATGTTATATACGAAAATAATTCTGAGATTATCTTCTATTAGTGATATAGAGCTTATTTCAAGAATATTGATAAAGATTAGCCACTTTGATTTTACAAAATAAATCACCATAAGAATTTTAATCTGGGGGAAGAAAAAAAACTCATCTTACAAATTTCTGTCTGTTCAAAGCAAAATACCATTTTAACTCACCATAAAAAATAATGCAATGGATAAAACACATAAAAATTACATATTTAGAAATATTATCTTATTTCATTTCCAACCATATAAATATTTTAAGTTTACTCCCTTACTCCTGTTTTCTCCTCATTCACTCTTTGGTGTTCCTAATTTTTTTTAGTCCGGTCATGGACCAAGTACTTTTGCTAGTATATATATATATATATATATATATATATATATATATATATATACATACATATACATATGAGTAGCCAGTAGTCTCCTTTTAGAGAATAGTGCTATTACCCTATCACACAAGTGCTATAGTTTTTGGAGTGGAGTTGCTAGTCTTGGGAAAAAGCATATATTCTCCCTCCAGCTATAGGTATAACAATAGGATAGAGAAGGTTCTAAGCCTTGGTGGCCAACCAGTTTAAAAGCACAACTTTGAATTCAAAACAAAAGGTTGGATTCCCTAAAACATTATCTTTAATCTTGTTTTGGCAACTCCTTCAATGATATCGGTTCTTTATCGGCCTTTGTCCTTCCCATAGGCAACATCAGTGAGTTTGGAGAGGGAAAACCTGATCCATGAACAACCGTCGGTTTCCATACGATCTTGCCCAGACCTGTGCTGAGATCTAACATCTTGCAAAACTAATACGTGTGATATATATATATATATATATATATACACACACATACATACATACACACGCAACGCACGCTTTGACGTGTATCACATATCAAGCTACCTGCATACTTTTACAATACATATGAATATGTTGTTCAGTTAGCATTTATATTGGTGACTTAAAAAAAAAAACTAATAAAAAAGTAAAAAAATGTAGGCCACCAAGAAATTATAGTAATAAACAACATTGTAACACTTTTTGATGTTTATGAAGTAGACAGCATCAAGTACAATCCAGTACATTCAGTGCTTTTTGCATAAGTGAAGAAAATGAAACCAGATTTATTCCAACTACTATTTACAATGTTTCCATCTGACATTTACCATGTCAAGAGATTCTAACAGTAAAACAAGTAACATGAGTTCAGATCTATACAGCAATTTGATTCTCATCTACACCACAACTTGATGATGATGATTTAGATATATATATATATATATATATTTATTATAAATACTAACTGAACAACATATTCATGTGTGTATATATATTAGTAAAGTCTGTGGGGTGGCCTATTGTCGGTATCAATTGAATAGTGAGTGAGTCTATCCCTTTTACGCACGTACTAAAACTGCTCCCAGATGCTTTACTGCAGAGATCAGATTACCCAAGCAGTGCTACTCATGCACTCAGTTGGCATGGACCATTATCAAACCCAGAACTTTGCGACTCCTTGGTGAATGTTCTACTGACTGAACTAACCAGCCCTATCATACATAAACACTTATATAATATATATATGTTTTATTATATTTTTACTATTTGTATTTTAATGATTTTGAAAGATGTTGATGAAAAATTTAAGATATAAAGATAGAAGTTCTCAAAGTTTCATTTCATATTGATATAAATAAGATTGTATGACAATGAACATTTGTAAAATGTTCGATAAAATTACCTTTTTTTAAAAAATTGATCACATGTGAAAAAAGAAAAGAAAAAGAAAAAGAAACAAAAGAAAAAAGACAACCTAATAATTACATGGATTTATTTTCACTGCAACACAAAACTAATGCCAGATATTTAATGATGGTTTGATTTCTTTGTTTAATGGTATATCAACCTTTGTGGGTTATTCAATGCCAACCATCCTTGTAGAATAACAGTAATGATACTATTTTAGGGTGGGATGAGATGAGAGGGTTCGCTTCTTTTTCCAATGGTATTAGTCTAAAAGATAAATTAATAATGTGACTGAAGTTTAAACATGCTTACCATTCATTTAGAAGTCCAGTAAGTTAGCCACATGGGAACTCTCTCTCATATCCAATGAGTATTCAGTTCTAATAACTTTAGAATAATAATAACCTTTACACTCTGCTAAGCTAATTAAAAGAGAGATGAAGATAGAATATAAGTTAAAACGAAATCATAAATAAGGAAGTTTTAGTAAATTAATTTTCTAATAATACAACAAAAAAAAAATCCAAGTTTTTAATTTATTATAGATATCATCATCTAAGAAGGATGACTTCCTGAAAAGATTTCAGTAAATTTCAATTGAGCAATTTAAGAAGAGCCTAGATAAGGAGAAAAAAAAGTGGAGGGGGTCACAAGATAAGGAAAAGGCAGAGCTCACTTTTCCTTAATAGACATTGCTTGTGCTATCAACCCAATAGTGAGTAATATCAGTGGAGTGGAGGAAACAGGTCAAGAAATGTCAGAGGTTATATAGAGGGCAATGTTTAATCTAAAGGTCAATCACTTCCCATATAGGCTTCTCCAGTTAAAGTGATTTTGAAACTATTTGAGAAAGAAGGAACTATGAAAGTAATTGGTCAACTTTTTTTAAAATATTTCTGGTCTTAATTTTTTTTTTTTAAATTTGTTTATCCTGATTGTAATTAAATCTTTGTTTGCTACAAAAATATTTTCTTAAGAAAAAAAAAATTCAAGTATAGATTAGAATCTTTTTCAAAAGTAACAGAAACAATATAAAACATTAGTTATAGTCAAAATTTTGGTACCTTTCGCTCTTTAAACTTTTATAAAAAATTAAAAATTGTCATTTATTTTACCCCCCCCCCCGCCCCCGCCTCCCAAGAACAGAACCTAAATTTACATATAAAAAGTTTTGAAAATTTCTTAATTATAACAATGAAATAAAAAGAGCACATCTCCAAGAGAGAAAATAGACTGTCATACAAATAATTTTTACATGAGATTTTAAAAAGATTTTCCACTTCAAGATACAGCAAAAATTATGTTAAGTTTCATTCATTTTTTCAAAGTTTTGTTAATTTGGGTGGGAGTAAAACACCTGAAATTTTGGCCATACCTATAAAACATTTAGTAGATATGAAGTAAATAAGGTTATAATGATGATAATATTGATGATGACCATTGTGTTAGGACTGCTAATAATAGGATATGGACAAATATATAACAATGATAATAAAAAAAGAAATAGTATGAATTTCTTAGCAAAGATGAAAAAGTGATAAAAGAAAAACAGTTACAAACTGTATTGAAAAAAACCAACCTACTATGCAACAAATGAATGTAGAGCCAAAGCATTAAAGATAAGGATTTTTTAAAGTAAAGAAAGTGATGTATTTGTCCCTTAAGAAATGGCTGGAAGGTTTCTCTAAGCACTTGCTTGGATTCAAGTGTGAATGGATTGTGTGCTTATGCAGACAAGAAAAATAAATAAGTAAAAAGTCAGTTGCTCTAACTGCTTATCTGATAGATAGGAACTTTCTCAGCCACACAACAGAACCTAGTTAAACAGCCCTACCCACACACACACACACTCACACAAAACAAAAAACTTCACTCCTCATATCCAGTTTAGAACAGAACAGCTGTTTCTCTACATAAAAACAAAAAACACTCAATACACTTATTTACTTATTAATTGGAAATATAGGGAGGGGGTAACCATGGCTATCCCTAGTAAAGTCCTGGTAAGCATGCAGCTAGAGTCTTTGACTGGAGACAGTCATATACTAGTGAGCTAAATTACTACTAACCAACAAATATTGCAAAGAAAATTTAGAAAGGAACTTGTTAGTGATGTTCAATAATTAGCAACTATAACCACTACTGGAAATCAATTATTTTTTTATTGATCAGAAAGGAGAGAAAATGTATGAGCAAATGTATTAATCAGAAAATAGTTTTAAAACAAAAAAGAAAAAGAAAATGACTCAGTAAAATGTTAATTCTGATATTTTTACACAATAAGTTTTCTTAGACAGGAGGTAAAATACAGCTATTTCTTGTCAAGGATATAGAACTTAAAGGGGAAAAAAAAGCATAATAGGGATTTAAAGATCTCATACTTTAGTGGGTATTTTTATAGATACATTTTTTCTACTTTCTGATCAGTAAGAAATAATCATTTCTAGTGATAGTTATATTAGATAATTATTAGATATCACTAACAAATCCCTTTCTAAAAATGTTCTCAATATCTGTAGGTTAGTAGTAATTTTGTTCACCACATGTTTGTGCCTCTAGTCAAAGACTTCAGTCATATGTTTGTCAGGATTTTACTTGGGATAGCCTTGGGGATAATTCAATTCTTCAGTAATGAGTTTATAATTGAAGAAGAGGGATATCAATATTTTGTAAAGTTAAATTAAAATAAGTCATGTGCTTGGCATTTGAATAATTATCTCACAGGTCCAGGAAAACTTGGTTTGGTTGTGGGGGTGCTACTTATGTAGTGTCTTGAGCAGGAATAGCTATCCTTTACCAGGTTTACAATTGGTTTGAATTCAGAGTTTTCTTTTCTTTTTGGTTGCCCTACCAAGGTTAAAGAGCCCAGTCTGCCCTACTATTTATCCATAACTGGAGGAAGAATTGTTTCCAAGGGTATTAGTGATATTTTAAATGCAAACTATCTCGTTCAAGATTTGAACTAAGTTCACTTCCAACAATGATAATTTTAATTATTCAAACAGTGTAAAACATTTTTTTTAAATTAAATATGTAAAATTAAAAGAAATTAGATTGAAAATTAAGGTGAAAAGAAAGTTAAAAATATAGGAATTCATTCAAATTTCAGGATCTCTAATTGTGCAATAAGTGATACTGAATTGTTTTGCTGACTGTTTTAACTTGTTTATTTTTAAGACGAAATTTTGTGAATTTCTACATGAAATTTTGAGATGAAGTATCATTATTATATAGTGATGTATTAGTATTCTCATCTTGGTTATTATAGTCACAATGTTTTGACCATTTGACTCTGTTGGTAACTTGGAAATTTTAAACTGGGCTAGATTGTTCTTATTCAGCTGTTCAGGCTTAGAATATATCACCTATCAGTTAATTCTTTCATTGAAACAGAGTATATGGCTATTTGTATTACTCGACCCTGGTATTGAACTTATAACCTCCCCGTAACTAGATATGCATTAACCAACACTTTAATCCACTAGACCATATGGTGGTAACTTAAAATCTTAAACCTAATATTGTCAGTCTGTCTCTTCAATTGAACTAGAAAATATCTTTTTGCATTACTTGTCATGTCAGATGATAGATCTTTGAATGATTGATTTTAACAGCATGTAAATTTATCTGGGGTTTATGCCTAGAGATTACAGAATCACATTCATATTTACATTTTTTGTATAGTTGTTTAAGATTCTTTTTTGTTTTTGCACAGGCTTATAATTCTTAAGCAGATCTATTTGACACAGATGGAACTTTAACTATCACTCCAGGTCAATGTGAACCCAGGACTAATAGCAATGGAGGGGTACTCCACTCTCCCCTAGAGCTTCATCATCAGATGCAGTTTAGTGTCATACCTAAAACCCAGCATTTGGGTCTTATTCCTCTGCAAGGGATAGAGTCAGTGTATTCTAAGCCCTGCTGATAGAGCATTAGAATTTTTGATTCTAGCCAAATGCTGTTTCTTAAAGGCTTCCATAGTGTTTTATGCTAGGTCTACTGAGGAAGTTATTACATCCTAATATGTGCATTGATTCTTTCTTCAAGTGTTATTCTCTATTATTCTGACTTCATTCCATTGGAAATGGTAACTCTCATCCTTCTCCAAATATGATACCCCATACCTGACTATGTCTCTCCCTAGATTATGACTTTCCAACAATCATCAAACTTTAAGGGGGTGATTGGTCTCACTTTTATATTCCGTCACAAATGTATGGTGTGGAATACACAATTCTTGGTCATATTCTCTTCTGAATAGACGCTTGGTTCAAAAGAGATGTTACTGAAAGGTGAAACTGTTTTTTTTTAATACTGTCTTCATCTTGTATGGACTAAAGATATTTTTAATTTTTTTCTGAAATAAATCCGATGTTATAGACTATAGCAGTTTTCTGACTATTGGCATCAACCCCTTGCTCAGAAAAGCCAACGTTATGTTTGCAGGGTAGTTGCTATTCTAAATACTGGTCATCTCCTGTTGGCATGTGTCTGGGTCACCACTTATGAATTGTGTAGGCAGCAGATGACTCCTTTTTCCATGCTCTACAGATAATGGGAATCAAAGTTTAGGTATTGTCTGGTGAATGTTGGCTTACAATATAGAAAGGTCTTGAACCCATCCACTGTGTGAGTTATTAGCACATCCAAGAAGGCCACTTTATCTTCCACCTTTTTTTTCCCGTTGTAAACTGCATTGAGTTCATGTAGTCTAGCAGTATTATCATCCACATGATTGGGTTTGGCCTCAGTGGTGAAGTGGTTCTTAAAAGTCATTTTCTTAAAGTATACTAATGCATTCTCCAGGGGTCTAAACCACAGGTAGAACTTCAACTATGGAAACCTTGGTGAACAAATGCACAATATTCAAATTTACCATACTGTTGGAATGAATCTGAATGCCTTTGATTACTTACTCCCAAAATGGTGGACAGAGTTCTTTATTTGGGTGGGTACAAGGAATTTGCTCTATGGGTGACATGCTGAACTTTTTCAAAGCAACATAAATAATTTCAACTATCTTGATGGAAATGTAAACCATCCAAAATGTTGTTTCTTTGTTATCATTTATAGTTGTCAGTATAGTAATAAAAACACTATGAACATGTTAAGAAAATAACCTGATTTATTTAAATATGATGATTCTAATTAATTTCAAATAATCTTCATTCTGTGTAATAAAGATTACACAGAACCAAGGTCTACATGTTCTGATATTAAAAAAAGAGAGAGAGAAAAAAAGGTGCCAACACACTGGCTTCCTATGCTCTTTGAAAACTTATTTTGATAAACTTTGTGTTGATATACACATGAACCTATTGGGAGTGATTAACAAGCACACACACACATACACACATACATACATATATATATATATATATATATATATATATATATATATATTATAAAGCATGAAAAAGTATATATTTCTGGGGAAAAAAGATTTAAAAATGTACCAATGAATAAAAATAAAGACCTGTTTTTATCAGATTGCTGGCTAAATCAGCAACTCATTATCAAGATAGAATGATGCACCAAAATAAGAAAATCTAGGGTTCATAAAGAAATGTGTTTATTTTCATTATTAACTGAATTTCTAATTATCATGTTTGTATTTACACCTCCACCATAAGCAGGATGTGAAACAAGGTCAATTTTAAGTGATTTGAAATCAGTTTACCTTTCTCTTAGACAAGTTGCCACAGCAAGGTTAAAGATACCAGTCTGTTCTACTATTTACCCGTAGCTGGAGTGGAGAACAGTTCAATTCATACTTTTCCCAAGAGTATTAGCTAATTATATTCTTTAAATTATCCTTTTTCTGAAAAGTTATGGAACATGAAGATGACAGTGATACCAAGTATAATTAGAGTCCTTAGTATAATAACTGAAGAACTTTTAGCTAGAATACTGAGAAGAGTCTTGGAGAGCTGAGTAGACATTCTGTCACCCAGATTTCAGTGAAGAACACCAGTTACAACCAGTGTGAAAAGCTAACAAAGAGTAGAATAATGATAAACTATATATTTAGTATATGGATGATTTGTATGACTGAGTGTTTAAAAAATTATCTGTCAAAATTGTAAAGTATAAAAAGCAATAAAAAAATAAAAGAAAAGAATAACTATGTCAAATAAATCTTCTAATGGTATAATTAACCAAAGGAGTATTAATTTCTAACCACATTTAACATTTAAATAGCCAAGCTCTATTCATCAAAAGTTTACAAAATATCTTTGTATGGGCAACTTTTCTTTAATGTCATGATTTATTTTCAAATAATATTTTCATTCATAGAAACATTTATCTTTAACTGGATGAGCCATGCTGATAAATGGCTTTGCAAATATTTTGAAGACAATATGTAGCTTATTGTATAAATTTACCCAACCCCTCCACCAAAAGCAGGATGCAACACAAGGTCAATTTCTTAAGCAGAATTTAACAGGTTTGAATTCTGAGTTTTCCTTATAAACCGGTTGTCATACCAAGGTTAAAGAGCCCAATCTGCCCTACTATTTACTCATAGCTGGAGGGAAAATAGTTGGATGCATACCTTTCCCAAGTGTAACAGCATTATAAGAAATGCAAATAGCTTCATCAAGGAATTGAACTCTGGTTGCCATGTCCATTTTCTATGGTGATAACCATTATATCATGATGGCCTTGTAGCTTACTGTAACACTAAATCAACTGTCTGCATTTGAATATATATTTTACATATAAAATGATGACTATATCAACATGATATATGTTGATATATCAATACAGTATATATCAACCCAAGCAATATAAATTTAACCAGGTTGCTTACTAATAATATTGATTTGTATAATGCAACCATTCATTTATTAACTAGTTACATTCTTAGTAGTGTTGAGAAAACATGACCATGAGCTAGAATTACTGATTTAATTGGTATCTGTTAAATCTATTGGTCAAGGTTAGAGAGGTTAAAACTCAACCCTCTTCTCTGTTCACAGGGTTCAATGAAGTGTCTTCTTGCTATTGTTGCCAATGTAAGGAACTGCCATGTGTGCTGAGAAATGGCATCCTAATCAAGTAATATATACTTGCTTGTAGATCATCACAGATCTACATTATCAAAATACTAGCAAGCATGTTCATAAATATGATATACTCATGAGAAATGGACTAAGTAAATATTGATGTGTGAGGAAGTAAAGAGATTCACACATTGTATAAATTAGAGTTGATATGCAAATAGAATGTTCTTCATAAAATTTCTTTAAAATACATTTTTGTTATTTCAATTTTTTTATTACCCCAATTGATAGTTTGAAAGATGTGTATGAGCAAAGAAAGATTAGTTACAATAACCAAGTTTAAAATACATTGATTATTTTTATTGCTTTCTTGTTTACATCTATAGAAATCTGATCATCAGTGAAAGATTTTTTAGTTTATTTGGTTTCTTAAACATATTTGGTAGGGTTACTAAATACTGATTATATAAAAAAAATTTTTTAGGAGGTAGTTGATTTGATTAAGTGATAAACAATAAGCAGCTCAATCTATTATGGGGTCCCTTGTGACACTGACAAATCATTTGTTTTGAGTATCCCAGTTGAATTTTATTTTCACCCTCAAAATGTCACACTCAAAGCATAATTTTGCATATCCAAAATATAAAAAAAGAAAAAGAAAGAAAAAAAGAAAGAAAAAAGAAAGAAGACAGACTTGGCAGTAAAAGGGGTAAAGATGCAGCCTTTCTGTAAAATGCTGGGCATAAAGATTAAAAAAAAAAAAAAAAAAAAAAATTAGAACTCAACTAGAGATGCTGATAGGTGCGCATCTTGTGTCATACAAAAATCTAAAAGGACACAGTAAAATCATATCCATACATCACAGTGTTTTTCTTTTTTCTTCTCTCACCATTTCAAGCTAACTGTGAATACATTTCAATAGTTTCTTAGAAATGAATTACAAAGGCTAGGTTACAAGGACGGCTTTAGTTGGAACCCATAAATTTTCTCGAGGACTCATTCAAAGCAAATATGTGTGTCCCAGGAAGCACTAAATCAAAAAGTTATCAGCATCACTGCTGAACAATTTCAATATAACTTGGTAGTGAAAGGTTTAAAGAATGTCATCTAATCTTGTAAATACACCATCCCATGAATAAGTACTTTTAGAGAATCTATTTTTTGTTTTGAAGTTGTCAATCTTACTAGAAGGTAACACTTGTCATAAACAAAACCAAAAAGAACAGATGCAATTTTATGAATCTAGTCTAAATATCCAATTTTCTGAGGCAACAATAGAATAACAAGTAGAGCAGAAATAACTAAAGGATGGGACAGGATTGTTTTGATGTTTAACTGAAATTATGTAACTTAAAGTTTTCTAACATAAAAATAAAAGGATTTTAAAAACTGAAATTATACAGGATATTTTAAAAAAATGTTAACATGTTTATGGTAGTTTCTTTATGATATGATTTTAAAGTTTCCATCTGTTTATCATCCTTGTCAACACATTATTGGGGGCCTCTGTAATATCAGTTCTTCTTTTCTAATAAAGATACTCCCTTAGAAATGTTAACATTTTTTAATCACCTGTGGGAGATTCCAAGAATGTATTGACAGGGATGATAAACATATTTTAAATTACATCATAAAGGTACTCCCATAAGGGTGTTATTTTTATTTATATTTTAAAAAATCACCCTGTATATTTGCCAGAATCTTTCTTGGTGTTTTAGAGAGGAAGATTAAAACTTTCACAGAAAAGTTACAAATCTGGAAATATTTGAGTGTAGCAACAATTTGATGATTTATTGATCAAAGGACTAGTATATTCAATAGGTGTGGCAGGTGGGTGTTTGATAAATAATAATATACTAATAGATTTCCTTAAACTGAACCTTTTCTTTTTCAAAAACATTTTCTTTTATTGAAGAGGAAAGCGAGATGAAGAAATAACAGTCCTATTGAAGACAATTTTTAAACAGATCTATTTGTCCTATAGATGGAACCCTAACAGGTACTACCACTCTAGGTCAGAGTGGACCTGGGAGCAATGGCAATGGAGAGGTACTCCACCCTCCCAAGATCTCCAAACCTGGAACTTCACCATCAGATGCAGTTTAGAGTCATATGCAGGACAGCTTCTTCTTTTTTTTTGGGGGGGGTTGTCTTATCCCTCTGCAAGAAATACACTGTGTATTCTAAGGCCTTCTGACAGGACAATAAGCTTGTTAGAGAAAATAAATGACAAGATATTTCAATATATTTAATATGCTTATTTGAGTATTTCCAGCCAGTTTAAAATATTATCATACCCTAATAAGCAAAGAAGGCATGGGTAGCAAAATGGTTATCATTATATTGCAAATGAACTTGGCAAGTCAAGTTTGAATTCTGGACAAGGTTGTTTGTGTTTCACTTGGCATTAATGCCTTAGGGAAATACATGAATTAACCCCCCACCACCACCTTCTCACTATTATAAGTAAATAGTAGAGCATATTGGGTTCTCTGTAGCCATTACTATTTCCTTCTCTATAAATTAGCCTAAAGAAAGTAATATATATATATTTAGCAAACCCTCTGCACAAGTAGGATGTGACACAAGGCCAATTTATTAAGTGGAATTTAACAGGTTTTCCCAATCCTAGACTGGTTGCCTAACGAAAATTAAAGAGCCAAGTATGCCCTACTATTTATCCATAGCTGGAGGAAGAATAGTTGGATGTATATCTTTCCCAAGCACTATGTGAAATGCAGACAGCCTCATCCAGGATTTGAACTTGTCTCACTGTGTCTATTTCCTACAATGGTAACTATTACACCACGCGTCTTCACAAAGTAATATAAGCTATATTTCTTCAATATCTACTACATTTAAATGATATAATTCTAAGAAACTTACCAACCACTAATTTTGTATAGTGGTTTAACTTGACTAGAGCCCCTCGGTTCTAATAACATAATATTTGACTTGTCTATTATGCGACTTATTTAGATTAAAATTTTACATGGCAAAGATTATCACTTTCCTATCTTTTTCTTTACCCCAACCTCTTGTAAAATTCATAGCTGCTCGCCATTACTTGAAGCTGCTTCATCTCAAAACAGAATATAGACTTCAGTTGGAAATGTTTTTCTTTAGTTCACAGCACACTTTTGAATTTCAAAGCATTATGCACAGAAATCGATAACTTGTAATTCTGAACCACTGAAAGATTTTTATTTACTCTACTCGTTGCAAAGCATATCTTTATTTTGTGATTTTGTGATTCCATGATACATCACTAAATATTGTTTGGCAATATTTCATTGACTAAAAAGTCCCACACAAAGCAATATGGTTGCAATTGGAAAAGGGTATCAATAAAAAATAAATATTAGATATCTACTACTTGAAATGGACATAAAGATTTAATTAAGAATAAATTAATATTAGTTTTGACAATGGAAGTCATAGAGAAAAGGGAAGGAGATAACTGGCTAGATTTTTCTTTGTTATCCATTTGTGGTGGTGGTGGTGGGGGGAGCAGGAGATTTGTAATATTAAAGTTATGCCAATAAGAAATTAGGTGAAAACTGACTGAAAAGTAGGCTAATTGAACTAGAGCTACCGGAATGCTGTGTACTTGAAGCAGATCTAAATTATATCTGGTTGGAGGGCAGGGGGGGGGGTGGGAGGGCGCGGGGGGGGGTGATATTTTAGTTGGTTATGGCCATGTTGAAAATGGATTGGATTAGGTTTGAGGGCCTTTGATTAAGAACTAGCATTTGTCCTATAAACCAAGTATGATTGGAGTGGGGCAAGGTTGGGGTGTTCTTAGAGAGAAAGAGATGCTTTAGCCTGATCATAAATATTTAAAAAAAGAAAAAAGAAAAAAAAAATAAAAAAAAAATAAAAAAGATAGAATCTGCCCTTCAATATTGAACCTGCTTTTTGCTTTTCATTATTAGATATGATTCAATTTCAAGCAAGTGAGTCAATGCCTCCAAGCAAGGTTGTAAATGGTTTCAAAATCTTTGCAGCTGAATCTTACTTGAAAATGATTCTGTATCAGAAGAATTGGAGAAAAGAGAATGTTTTACACAGATGTAGTAGAGAAGTGAGGTTTTCTGGAATAGGGGAAAAAAAGTGAAGGGGAAAAAATTACCCTAAAAAGAAAGTTTGAATCTAGAAATATTTAATGGCTAATAAAATTCTTCTAAGACATTTTCAATTTTGTTTCCTTAGTAGAGGTAGGGTGGGGATGTATATTTGTTTATAATGAATGGTCCACCCCCACAAGAGACATTTTTGTTGTCTTGATAAGTTGTCAATCTGAATTGAGCAATAGTACAATTACTCCTTTCTCACTATCTCACACATTTACATAATACAGTGATGCTGATAGTTTTTTGATTTAGTGCGTTTGGGATGCACATATTTGCTTTGAATGAGTCCCTGGGAAAATTTATAGGTCCCAACTAAAGCCGTCTAACTCCTAGCTAGTAATCTATCTTGTGTAATTCGTTTTTAAGAAACTATTGGAATTTATATACAGTTAGCTTGAAATGGTGAGGGAAGAAAAAAGAAAAACACTGGGACACATGGATACGATTTTACTGCGTCAGGGACGCAGGACGCGTACCTATCAGCATCTCTGTAACTATTTATGGCATATATATAGTCATATGTACATTTTTCTATAAATTTGTAACCCCCCACCAAAAAAAAATCCCTCAACAAATGTTTATTTTTCAACATAATCTCCTTTCTTGTCAATGCACTTAATTCAATGGTGAATAATAATCACAAATTGAATATGATATGGAAAAAAAAAGAAGCTAATAATGACTGTGTTCGTCTGTTAGATTAACTGATTTTTAGGGTTATTTTATGCCTACAGGTTAGGGAATCACATTCATAGTATATTCATATTTCCATTTTTTGTGTAGTTGTTTCTTAAGTGCACCCCCCCCCACCAGCCTGCTGCGCACAGTCCTATAAAATACAAATGTTTTTAAACAAATCTATTCAATTCATAGATGTGGCCCTAACAGGTACTACTACTACTCTAGATCAGAGTGGACCTAGGAGTAATGGCAATGATAGGGTATTCCTCACTCCCCAGATCTCCAGAACTCACTATCAGATGCAGTTTAGCGGCATAACCAGAACACCCCCCCCCCCGGGGGTATCTTACCCCACTGCAGGGGATACAGTCAGCAGTATTCTAAATCCTGTTGACTGTCCCAACCTGTCAGGTTTCAAACTTGATTGATCCCTTATATAACAACTTAAACAGAGACTAGAGGAAATAGATATTAGGTAATTTATAAGTTTTACTTAAGGAAAGACAACTTGAAATCTGAAGTGGAATCTAAAGTTTTCCTTCCTCTATCACAAAACTTCAGAGCTGTTGACATTCAGCTTTTTGTTTTACAACTGAACAATACCAAAATACAAAATGTAAATTGCTCTTAAAAGGCAAACCAATAATTGTCGAAAAATAATCTATTAAAAGAAGTTGGCAGACAAGAACCCTTTTTTTTTAAAATTTTTTATAAGGAGACAAAAATTATAAATGTATAGAAATTGACATTAGAGATAGAGAACAAGTTTAGATTGGGACTGAAATCAGTTATTTTTTCAATTTTAACAGCACATGGAATTATCAAATAGTTACCCTTTTCATACTGAGCTCACAGAATGCTGCTTAACTTCAGTGACCAAGCAGTAGTAGTAAAGTCTGTGGAGTATTTTATTGTTCATATCAGCCAAACGAGGGATTCTATCCCCTTTTCGCTAGCACTAGACCAGAGAGATTGTTTTTCTGAGATAGAGCGCCACACCTACCATCAGCTATGATTATATAAATATATATTATATATATATATATTATATATATATATATAAAAGCTCATTGCATAACGCAACCAGAGATCAAATCCTGGACGAGATTGTTTGCATTTCACATAGCACTAAAAACCCTTGGAAAAATATGCATCCAATTATTCTCCCTCCAGCTATGGGTAAACAGTAGGGCAGACTGGGTTATTTATGATATGCCAACTGGCTTAGGTAAAAGAAATTCAAACCTGTTAAATTTTGCTTAAAAATTGACCATATCACACCTGACCAATGTGGAGGAGTTGAGTAAATACATACACAGAGATGGTGATAGGTATGTGTCCTGCGTCCCTGACGCACAAAAATCTAAAAAGACACAGTAAAATCATATCCATGCGTCCCAGTGTTTTTCTTTTTTCTTCCCTCACCATTTCCAAGCTAATTATAAACACATTTCAATAATTCCTTAGAAACGAATTACACAGGATAGGTTACAAAGTAGGAGTTAAAAGACTTTAGTTGTTTCCCCAGATCATAAATAAAAACCCCACAATTTATTAAGAATCTTTAGTTGGGACTCATAAATCTTCCCGGGGACTCATTCAAAGCAAATATGTGCGTTCCAGGACGCACTGAATAAAAACGCTATTAGCATCACTGCATACACACACACACACACACATTATTTTTATATTATATATATATATATATATATATATATATATATATATATATAAGTGAAGAACATTAAATAGCTTATGTACTTTTAAGATCAATAGATTAATACTCTGAAATTAAATCCTAATTACTGAATATAGGAAATGTTAATAAGAAGACCCTATTAGTTTGCTTATTATACAAATTATTTTTGGGAGGAGGAATTACAGGCTGTGAATAATAACCAAATTACAGTTTAATTTTACTCTAAAAGAAAAAAAAATCATTTTAATTTGATGCCTGAATAAAGATTCTAATTTCAACATTCTTTTTATTCCTGCCAATTTCTGTTTAAAGTCCCTCTGGTAAAGATATTAAAAAAATAAGAACTACATTATACAATTAATTAAATTAAAAAATACATTCAAATTGATTACAGATATTAATATTATTAACATTATTATAAAGGAAGCAATAAAAATGTCCTCTCACCAACTCTAGATGAGAAAGAGCAAAATTGGGGGAAAAAAAGAGTGGGGGTGTTAGGGGATCAAAGCGTGTGTGTGGGGGGGGGATGTTTCCGTAGTTAACATTTTGTACTCTACATTTTTTTGGCCTGAGGAATTGCCTATAAACACTTCACATATTGTGTGCGACTACTCATAATTTATTGATCTTTGTGTACTTGATTTTTTTCTCTCCTCTTTTTGAAATTTAGAATACTTGAGTTAATAAATTTTAGATTTGAACTCAGAAAACTCAAAAACACAAGAAGATGCTCTTAATAATTCAAACCCAACCCACCCAACATAGCAATTCAATCTATTTTTAGTTGATAGAACATCAGCAGCAAATGGCAAACATTAAAAGAAATTGTCATTAGTAACTTGTCTCTGAGCTGTAATTAGAAAAAAAAAGTAGAGGAAAGGGAGGATGAAACCAAAATCAATGTTCTATTTTTATTTAACTATATACACTAGTAATGAACAACCCCTACCTTTTGGCTATGCTAGCCTACATAAATATTTTTCAACATCCAATGACATTAAGAGAAAACATTCAAACACTTATTTATACTTTTCAAAACTATTGTAATACAATCAAAATCAATTCAATGCTTTAAATAAACAATGGTCTAGACCTTGATGTACCTTACCGTGGATATTCCTAAACAAAAGCTTTTAGTTAAGAAAATGAAGGTTTTATGTAACTGTTTACTATTTACAATATTTGTACATATTGTATACTATAAATAGTAAACAATGTTAAGTAAAAACTATCATCTCAACTAACAAATAGTCTTTGTTTAGATATATGTTATGCAGGGACACTTTCAATCAAAGTTACTGCAAGGTTAGTTTCCATGTGTTCAAAAACATCTTGTGTAATGATTGACCCCTTATTTTTGAGGTGAAAAATTAGTCTAAAAATATCATTCATTACACGAGTATATGCTGTATTTACTTTTCTCAAGCAAGTCCTCCTTATAAAGGTTGATACATTAAATTTCTGATAAAGATTTCAGTGTACCTAAACTGCAAAATATTAAAAGTAAACCAGATGCCAATTATTGAAAGAAACATCTTTGCATATTCAGAGATACTGATAGGTACACGTCCTGCATCACTAACGTATAAAAATCTAAAAGGACGCAGTAAAATCACATCCATGCATCACAGTGTTTTTCTTTTTTCTTCTCTCACCATTTCAAGCTAACTGTAAATACATTACTATAGATTCTTAGAAACGAATTGCACAGGATAGGTTACAAGGTAGGAGTTAAAAGGCTTTAGTTGGGACCCATAAATTTTCTGTGAGGACTCATTCAAAGCAAATATGTGCGTCCCAGGATGCACTAAATAAAAAAGCTATCAGCATCACTGCATATTTATTCTCATCACATGGAACCACCAATTTATACTCTTCTTTTACATATCATTGGGAAGGTTTTCACCCTTTCATTTTCATTGGCATACACTCCCATTGGTTCAATTTTTCACATGATTCAAGAATATTTTTCATCCTACCAGTAGGGGATTATAAGGTGTGACTTGCAGATATTATTTTCAACAGACAATAACTGAAATTGACATTATTAGCTTTTTTTAATCTATTTAGCTTTTTGCATCATTCCCTTGGCTCTCTCTTGCCATCTGTCCCTATCACCCATCACACTCAGAAAGCCTTCTTCTATACGGCATCAAGTGTCCATACATAGATGATGAATGTAAGTTTTTTTGCTAGTCAACCAACACTGGTGTATCCATGTGTAGAAGTTCATAGGAGAATATTGCTTTATTTGTCCTTACATCTCCACAGTGCCCAGCATGTCTTGTTCATCTCAGATGGTTTGTGAGATGGGAGCTAAGTTGGCTGCTGCTTCCAGGATTTATTTAAAACAGCATGCAGCACATTTGTGTAGTTTCCATCTACCCTTTTCTCCAGGTGCTTTGTTAAAGTCCCAGGGTGCAAATACACAATAGTACTGACACAACTACACTTTGGATGAATTTCCAGTTCATATACCTTGGTAGCAATATCTAATCTACTGAAAGCGATGTCAATGAATGCATAGATGAGGCATGGACTGCTATTGACAGGTTAACAACCGTAAAGAAATCTGATTTATTGTAATTTGCATCATTAATTTTAATTATGCAGGAGCATAATCAAGGATAATTAATTAAATATAATAATGAATAATAAAACGAAGTATAACATAATAATGTCTAATATTTTTAAATGAGATATTAGTTTTACAGCATAATACTCTATTTTTGAGGAAATCAACTTTCTTATTTAAATCATAAAAACTCGAAAAATATAATTAACTATTACTGTTTAATGTACTTTTAATTAGGGAGATAAACTTTCAGCATTATTTTTCAAAACAAGATATAAAACAGCTTGTCATCACATCACTTAGATATTAAAAATACAGTTGAAACTTTCACTAATAAATCCTTTTTTTACGGTATCAGTTAAATATGTGCTGATCCTTGAATCAATATGTGAATGATATTACTGTAAGAGAGACAAAAATAATTGTCCTCTCTTGGTTAATGTGTGTGTCTTCTGACATCATGTGTCTGTTGGGTATATATATATATATATATATATATATACCCAACAGACACATGACGTCAGAAGACACACACATTAATATATATATATATATGTATGTATGTTTATGGTGTAATGGTTAGAGTTGTAAAATCCTGGACAAGACTGGCAGCATTTCACATAGCGCTAATACCTTTGGGAAAGGTATGCATCCAACTACTTTCCTCGAGCTATGTGTAAATTGTAGGACAGACTGGCTCTTCAACCGTGACTAGGTAACCAGTCAAGAAAAAGAAAACCTGAATCCAAACCTGCTAAACTCTGCTTAAGAAATTGACCCTGTGTCACATCTTATCCGTGCAGAGGGTTTGGTATATATATATATATATATATATATATATATATATATATATATATATATATGTGTGTGTGTGTGTGTGTGTGTTCATTTGAGTTCCATCTTATCTTTCCTTTCTGTTTATTCAGTGTTAGTGTATTAATGGATAGACTAATGCTAATAATTAACCTTGACGTGTAGGGACACAACTAGCACCAATAGTTGGTATCATTCCGATGCTGGTAAAGTATACCAATAATTTGTAGCATAATTCCTATACATCATTTAAGTTTTATTTTGAAGCTAATTTATTTCATTATGAGAAAATGATACTTATACTACTAAGGTGTCATAATTACTAGACTGACTGACTACAAAGGAGACAGAACTTTTGAATTTACTTTACCCTGAATATATAGTAAGGATAAAATTCAAGAATCTTAGTACTTAAAATGAAATCTTTACACATCTCTGTTGTCAGTCTTCCTTGCAACCAGGACACTCAACCAATAAATTCGTAACTGTCCAAAGCAATAAAAGTATTCACCAGAATATTGTAGGTTTTACAAGCACAAGAAGACTATCCAGGGATAAGCTAACTGCTTTGGTTTTAAATCATTTTCTCTTCTTACAGAATAAACTCAATTAGTCTATTCTGAAAGTCTTAAATCTAACCACTGAGATGCATCTCAAGTGGATTCCAAAGAAATACAGAAACAAACTGAAGCAATTCTAAAAATTGTTTTCCCATAAACTTTTTCAATCCCCAAAAGTAAAAATGTGAATAGAAGGAATTATCAAAGAAAATACAAATAGAGAAAGGTTTAAAGAAATTTAGTTAGGAAAACCTGTTCAAAAAATAATACGGATATTTATTCAAGAAATGGCTTCTACCAGAAAATGAAAGTTTCATTTGTTTTGTTTTACGGCATATCAACCTCGGTGGGTCATTTAATGCTGACAAAGTTGTGCAATAAATTCATTCTTAATGCATAATACAATTTTGTTTATAAACTCATGTTTTTCTATTTAACCCATAGATGGGACCCTAACAGGTACTACCATCCGGGTCAGAGTGGACCAAGGAGCAATGGTGAAAGGGTGCTCCACATTCCCCAAATCTCCAAAACTAGAACCTCGCCATCAGATAGAGTTTAACGTCATTCCCAGGACATGTATACCCTCAGTCACCACCTTCTAGCACCCATATGATAAAAAGGGGTTGGGGCTTGGGGCAATCATATAGGTGCTAGGGCTTGACGTGGTCAACCGATTGATCAGAGGGGGCCTCTCCGACCGCCCGTCTAGCCCAAGAAAAGCCTAAAGTGGAATATTGCAAGTCATGGACTGCTCAGCCACCTGGGTTCTATCCTTAAGCATCCCGGGTCGCCACCCACGGCCCCATTGGGGGAGTCTTACCCCTCTGCAGAAACACCCCACCGACAGGGCAGATGAAAGTTTGATTTATCAAGCTATATTGCATTCCATTTCTAAAGTAGTGGGTCCAATTTTAACTATGGGACAACTCTCTAGTGGTATAGTGAGCTTTTGAATTTCACATAACACTAATACTCTTGGGAAAGGTACGAATCCAACTATATGGTTAAATAGTAGGACAGACTGGGCTCTTTAATCTTAGTATGGCAATCAGTTTAGAAGGAAAACTCTGAAGTCAAACCAAAGGGGGCTGTCTTCTCGTTAGCCAAAACTACTTTTGAGAGCTCCTCCTACTCCATATATATAAACACAGTAAAACTTAATGAGTTTACAAATTCAAAGGGAAAAATAAATCCCATTGAGTAATTTAAAAAAAATGTTTAATAAAAAGCCTTAACAATATGGCCATTAAAAGCAATCTCTTGTTTATATTCTTTTCCACCGAGTTAAACTTGCAAGTGTGTATACACCGCAAAGCATTGAAGTTTATATCTGGAAAAGGAGTATTAGGCTTAGGCTATGGAGTTCCACTTTTTTAATTCATGAAAGACAAAAATTATAAGGGGGGAAAAAAATTCAGTACCACTACCATTCAGACAAGAGTACTGAATCACCCCCCCCCACACACACACACCTTTCAACTGAACTGAATCACTTTAGCAAATCTTAATACAAATTTTCTTCTATTCCTTCACCCCTCCTACCTGTCCCAGTGCTCTTTACTGCTGCTAGTTTTAAAGATGGTATGGCAGTGTGCCAACCAGTATAAGTTAATAAGGTCAAGGACATGTTCATTCTCCAGTACTTCCCCCCCCCTCCTTCTATTGATTAGAAAGTGACAATGATAAATCTAAACAAATTTCAATTCACCCTCATTCAATCTTCTGTCTCTTTCTCCTGCAAGCACTTCTCTCCCAATCAGTTACTAAAACCACTGACCAAATTCACTATATGCAAATGAGTCACAATTCATTCAAATTTGATAGTTCAACTAATTTTCATAATCAAAATCAATTATAATCTAAAGTTATTTCAGAATTATTTAAATTCAGTTGATGGGATATTTAGAGGAGGGAAAAAAACTAACATATATAAATTGTGTGTATTAAGGGAAATTTGGAAGTAAAAGATGAAGATGTGCTTAGAAAATATAGACATATAATGAAAATGTTTCAGATCAAGTTGTATTGTATATTAGTTGACCAATGAGATGGAGCGGGATAAAATTAAATGCGAGAAAGATGTTCTGTTCCCATCTATTGGCAACATATACAGAGAAGGGGGGGGGTAATTGTACTTTAAGACTGGCCAAGTTCTAGTTGCAGGCGTCCAGCTCGTTAATACCAGTAAATATTATATATATATATATATATATATATATATATATATATATATAGTTATTCTATTTAAAAGAACAAGTCCTACTAACAAAGTTTAAAGAACACGCACAATAATTTTGGTTTGAAAATTGTATAGGCGAGAAAGTGACAGTTACCAAGTACTGTTAACTCTATCTTCGCTACCCTAACATTATATATATATTTTTTTATTTTTGAGAAAATAAAAACACTGCAGGTAATAGTTGCTCTTTCAAAAATTGAGAAATCTCAAAATAATGATGACTAAGGGATTTGAGAGGATATATAAGGAAAAGAGTTTAAAATATTTAGCAACTTTTTATGCAAGATTAAATTTCAGTAATAAGCCAATAGACGTATATATACAATATTGTGGCAAAGCTGCTTCCTTGTGGGGTGCTGTTTCCACGACTTGTTCAAGACTGTATGCAGCATTCTTGTGCAGCTCCCATCTAGCTTATTCTCAAGGCACTTCGTTAGGGTCCAAGTGGTGCAGCCATACAGCAGCACTGATATAACCACAGCCTGGAAAAATTGTCGTTTTAGCTTGTCAGTGAGATCTGATTTCCATATGACTGATAATTTGTTTGTGGCTGACCATACCTTTGCTATTCGTGTATTAACATCGCTCTGACGTTCTCCTGTGGAAGCCAACACATGGACATGCAAACGTGGGGCGCCCACCAAAGACCTACATTGACCAACTATGCGAGGATGCTGGTTGCTGTGCAGAAGACCTCTCAGGGGCAATGAATGATAGGGAAGTTTGGCGAGACATTGTCATGGATATCCGTGCTATATGTGCGACATGATTTGTGGCAAAGATAGAGGAACACATTTAAGTGAGAAATAAAGAAAAGATGCTCAATTAAATAACCTACAAAAAGTTCTTAACATTTCTAAGCATAATAGAAAAAAAGAAAGAAAAAAGAATTTGTTATTTGTGTGGATTTATTTTATTTTTATAAATCCAGTCCCGAAATTTCCAAGTGGTATAATAATGATAATGATAATGATAATAATAATAATAAAGTGCCAGGCTCCTCTTCATTAAATCTTTCAGGGAAGATTAGGTTAATATTCTCAGTGGATTGAAAATAAATTATCATAAATATTTGATAAATTAATGACAACAATTTCCAACAATCAAATGATTTTGCCATACAGACTCAACAGAATGTTTTCAGGTTTTAAACTTTTATGTGCAAAAGAAACAATAGAATCAGATTTTTAGGATTTTTTAAAATATAATTTTCTTTTTGTTGTCCTTATATATATATATGAGAGAGAGAGAGAGAGAGAGAGAGAGAGAGAGAGAGAGAGAGAGAGAGAGAGAGAGAGAGAGAGAGAGAGAGAGAGAGAGAGAGGTTTCATATTTTGCAAAAAAAATAAATAAATATAAACATAATTGATAGGAAACATTGAGCAACTTCTTAAATGTTATTATAATAATAGGAAATTCATCTGATCACAAATAAAATGAAGGTTATTTTAAATGCATAAACAGCAAATTTTTTTTTATTTTTGAAATTAAGAAATACAACTGCAGACTGAAAACTTTTTACTGTTCTTCATGGATTAAACAAAAATAGTATAGAATTAAAAATGAAAATTTGGTAATATCTAACAGAAATAGTTGACAGCTAACAGTAACCTCTAGGCATAGATATTAGTTTAATTCTTTGCCTGGAGCATAGAATTTATTCTATATCATTGTCCCACAAAAACTTTCAGTATCTTTCTTATGATGATAAAATAAAGTCAAATGTATCAATCCAAGTTGACTATTATTTAAAAAAAAAAAACTCAATTCTTTTTAATAAATCCAACAATCCAGTGTTCCTGGGGTGAGTCAAATGTTTTGCAATATTTTGGCACATGATAGTTTGTGGCACATACATCACATGACTGAATCAGTTCAAGCCATGGTTGGTACTTGGTGTGATGACAGCTTAGAGGTAGAAAACCAAAGTTAACGCAAAAAGCTAAAACAGCAAGGTCAAGAATATTAAAGTTAGTGAAATGTATGAAAAAAAAAGGTTGACTTTTAAAAAATTAAGGATAGTTCCCATAATTGATTTGATACAAAAATTAAATGTAAATAAAATATCTCAAAGTTTAAACCTCACTACCAACATCAGTGGCTGTCATGTTAACTAGTTGGCTAGTCACAGTAATTTGAAGTATCTTCTTATAATTTTATTAAAACTAAAAGGAAGTATCAGACAGTGAGCGACATGTTTTTGGACACGCTTTCAAAAGAAAGCTTCCATATGCACACATACATAGAGCAATAAATTAATCATGTATGTATTTACTCAATTCCTTTGCCATGGGTGGGATGTGACACACTGTCAATTTATAAGTGGGTACTGCTGGTTTGAATTTAAAGTTTTCTTTCTCCAAAGACTGGTTGCCTAACCAAGGCTAAAAAAAACCAGTTTGTCCTAGTATTTACTCATAAATAGTGGGGAGAATAGATAGATTCATGCCTTTTCCCTGAAGTGAAACACAGATTCAGATAGGATTTGAACTTTCCTATAATGATAACCATTATACAAGTGCACCTCTATGCAGTGATACTGAAAGCTTTTTGATTTAGTGCATCCTGGGACACACATATTTGCTCTGAATGAGTCCCCAGGAAAATTTATGGGTCCCAACTAAAGTTTCTAAATAAGTTGTAAGGTTTTTGTTTATGATATGGGGGAAACAACTAAAGCCGTCTAACCCCTACCTTGTAACCTATCCTGTTTACTTTGTTTCTAGAAACTATTGAAATGTATTTACAGTTTCTAAGAAACTATTGAAATGTATTTACAGTTAGCTTGAAAAGGTGGGGGAAGAAAAAAAAGACACTGTGATGCATACATGTGATTCTACTGCGTCCTTTTAGATTTTTGTGTATCAGGGATGCTGGATGCGTACCTATCAGCATCTCTGTCTATGTAAACATTTTCATACTTGAGAAATAAGAAAAATATCTAATGAGGGGAAGACTAGGCTAAAACTATGAACAAATATAAAAGAGGTATCTAAACAAAATCCTCAAGAGGTAAAAAATGGCCAGAAGATATTGAATCCAGCAAAATTGAAATCTGATATGAGAAAACCAATAAGCTATAATTGTACATTTTATTTATAGGTTCAGACTGAGAGAAGCTCAGTTTATTAATGGGTTTTGAAATTGTCAATTAGAAATATTTTATAATCTGATAATTTCAAAACGATCCTGAAAGACAGTGATGTCAGCTTTGGATCAGTTTGGGCTCAGGTGACACTAAATAAAGTCAATAGCTCAAGTAGAGATTGTTTGAATGAATGCAAATGTAAATGGATGCCAGAACAATTTGTTTACACTACAATCAAAACAGTTACAAATCTGTTATATTGATTATTAGGGAAGTAGACTGGCGACTATAAGATCTTTGGTTCCACATTGGATTATTGATGCCTTTATCTTGTCAAGAAAAAAAAGAAGAATCTTTTGAAGTCAGGGGAGAAGCTTCCAAACATTAATTCTCAAAGTGAAAAGCAATGTCAACATATGCATACATAAAGCATAATAGACTGCTATTGACAGGTTATCAATCAAATGGACATCTGATATGATAAAATAAAACGGTAATTCTTACAAGCTGTAGCCATTTTAGTATTACTGTATGGTGGCACCACTTGGACTAACAAAATGCCTGGAGAAAAAGCTAGATGAAAACTATACAAAGATGCTATGTGCTATTTTTGAAAATCCTGGAAGCTGCACCTTAAAAAAAAACAGTAGTTGTATGGCCATTTACCTCTCACCACACAAACCTTTCATGACATGTTGGGTACTGCTGGAGAAGCAAAGATGAACTCATAAGCGAAATTCTCCTATGGACTAATACACATGGACATACCAATGTTGAATGACCAGCTAAAAATTTACATTCACTAGTTCTGTGCAGACACTGGATGCTGGACTAGACTTGCCAAGAGCAATGGCTGATAAGGATGTAAACGGTATTGAAAACATTAAAAGTGAATTTTAAAAAACCAAAAACCAAAAAAAATTAAGCTTCCTTCAAGAATCCGAAGTTGTTCTCTTAGGTTGAAAAAACAAAAAAACAAACAATTTTTTAAATTAAAATCTTAATCATTATCAGTTCACAATTTTTTGTCATTAAGAATTGAACAGTAAAAATGATTCTTGATACAGATAATCTTTTTAAAAAATACAGTCCAGAAAAAAGAAATATCAAATAAAAACAATTAGAGAATAGTCAAATTTGTCCTTTTAGAAGTCATTAATATTTTCTTCCCTTTGATCAAGTTCAAAAACTTATAACTATATTAAGAACTTTCTTGTTGATCTTAAATTTTAACAGTAACCTATTTTCTCTTTATCTTGTTATAGTCATCCTTCAGCAGATTTGTCTCCTCTATAACTTACTAATGCAAATTTCTCAGAGGGAAGTTGAGGTGGGAGCAAAAATGTTTCAAAAAATCTAAGCTTGAGAAAAAGAGACACATTGATAGAACTGATGGCAATGGAAACTAAAATTAAAAGTGATAGTTATAAAATGGAGGTATGTAGTGTAATGGTTAGAGTTGTAGGAAATGGACTCGTTGACCCAAGTTCAAATCCTGGTTGAAGCTGTTTGTATTTCACAGTGCTAATACCCTTGGGAAAAGGTAGGAATCCAATTACTGTCCATCCAGCTATGGGTAAATAGTAGGGCAGACTGGACTCTTTAACAGTGGCTAGGTAACCAGTCTAGGAGAAGGAAAACTTTGAATTCAAACCTGTTAAAATCCATGTAAGAAATTGAACTTGTGTTGCCTCCTGTTTGTGCGGAGGGGTTGGTAAATAAATATAACATTAGAAAGACAAAATATGGAGTCATGATAGAAATCACACAATAAAGGCTTCAAAATTAATTAGATCAACGTTTTCAGTGAAAAAAAAATTAAAACTACAAGATTATTTTTTTTTTAAAATGAAAAGTGAAAACTGGTTAACAATTTCTAAGATGATGGAGACAGAACTAAAAAAATATTCAAGTCAGTTTCTTTTAAGGGGATACTTGAAAACTTAAATAAATAAATAAAAATAAAAAATTGTCTAGTGCTATGATTATTTTGTAGCCAGTAATAAACTCACAAAAAAGTGACAATTTTGGCTAGGGAAAGTCACAATTAATCTATGGTGGTGTAGTGAATAATTTATCGTGGTTGTAGATATAATTATGTCTTTAATTCAAGTGAGACTTAAGGGATTTATCAAGTAAACACTTGGTTTAAGATACGTTTTTTTTCTTGTGATTTTTGCTGGATTCAGATACTCCCCCTCTTATGTAACCCCCAAACTAGCTTAAAAAGAAGTTTATGATACTAATATAAGTGTTTATAGTTTTCCTTTGTGTTACTCAATATCCATGCTGAATCTGATTATGATGAATATTAATTTTAGGTAATGTCATCTATACACCCCCCCATGAATATGGATAAGTATATCAATTTCATATATATATATATATATATATATATATATATATATATATATATATATTACATACATACATACATAATTATGATTTTATCAATAAGAGATAGGAATTATTAAAATTTAGTTTTTCTTCCTTAGAGAAATTTCTATAACTTTAGAACAAAAAATAAAATGATTTTAATATTCTAATACTATATCATAGTTACAAAACCATCATGGTAATTTTTACCATAACTTGCAGCTAATAGTTTGAGGGTGTGTTTATGTGCACACATACAGCAGTCTTTTTGATGACATCATTTTTCAACGTTCCTTTATTCCCAGGCTTACTGCCTGTGTGGTCTTTTTTTCCTTTGTCGGTTCAAACCAGCAAAGAATTTTATAGAAAATAACATGCCTGGGTTATTTCCTTCTACAGCATTTGCTTTTCTTAGAATTATCAAGTAGCCTCAAAAGAAAAAAAAGAACAAAAAAAAAAAAAGGAGAAATTAATAACTGACAATTAAATAAAAAGAATGCTCAACACAAATTGACATACATTAAAATTAAAACCACTAGGTGCAAGTATTTAATGTTTAATAAAACAAAAACGCAATAAAATATATTAAATTAGAAACTAAATCAAACTAAATAAGAACACATAAAAAGATTACCATTATTTTAATTGATTTCTAAACAAAATTATACATTGGATTGCTTTTAATATGTTTGAGAATAAAACAATAATATTAGAAATGAACAATACCAAGTTATTATTTATTAAACTCAGTTTTGTTAAAACCAGTATGCAAATTATCCACTCCATATACTACGCAAATCTTTATATCTTAGTGATTATATAACATACATTCCAGTATTTTAAACGCATTAATTACATGGGCAGTTTTGAGGCAAATCTAACTTTAATCTTTAATAGAGACACTGTTAATAAATAAGATGCTAAATAATATTAAATCATGAATAATCATTGAGAATATAACGTAAATAACTAAGGAAATTGTGACATCAGTGGTGACATTGTTTTGGTTACAGAAAGACATGTGATCTCCATTATATCAAAATACTGCACAGTAAATATAAGTCCTGTAAAAAGTTAGATTTCTTGAACAAGTTTTGTAAAAGATATTAAGAAGGTCTGTATAGACTTATGGAAATGACGGTTGTACACAAATTTACCAAATATGGCCTTTCTAAGTTACTAAATTTGTAGTGAACTTGTTTTTATGTGGACCCACCCCTAACTAAAAAAAGAAAAAGAAGAAAAAAAACTATTTACACAAAACTTTAAAATTTGGAAATGTTTAATAATTTTGAATATAGCATCAAATAACTGCATCAAATTACAATTTAGGGAGAGGTATGTATCCCATACTGTGAATGACATTCAACTATTTTGATATGGTTGTTGGCAGAGTTTTGAGACTAAAACTTGGAAATTTATCTCTTTGGCATCAACCACATTTCCCATCTGTCAAGCTAATGGTAACAAATAGGTTATATGCTATTTCTATCCTCAAGACAAAAACCATCAAGCATATTTTATTATTCTTAACACCAAAATGTCACAATCATACCTTGAATTCAGATAGGCAAGAAAAAATTGCACTTTTTAATTATATACCAAATGAATAAATAGAAAATAATAATTAAAAAAAGATAAAAAGACAAATCCATATTATTGATATATACCAACCTATCTGCACGAGCAGGATGCGACACAAGGTCAATTTTTTAAGCAGAGTTTAACAGGTTTAAATTCAGATTTTTCCTTCTCCTAGACTGGTTACCAAGCCATGGTTAAGAGCCCAATCTGCCCTGCTATTTACCCATAGCTGGAGGGAGAATTGGATTCATACCTTTCGCAAGGGTATTAGCACCATGTGAAATGCAAACAGCTTCATCCCAGAATTGAACTCGGATTGACGAGTCCATTTCCTACGATTCTAACCATTAGAACACGCGCCTCCAATATATTATTGATGTTACATAATCTATGCGTGGCATAAGATTATTGTCAATCCCCTGTAATTCTGACGGGATGACCCTTTTCATACTTATGTAAGGTAGTATAGAGATATGGTGGCGATCAGTGCAGTTGATGGCCCTGAAAGTGAGTGACGGCGTTTGATCTCACTCTCACCTTGCCATCCGGGGATAAATCGTGGGATCCGGAAGGCATAGAAGAACCTGTTTCAGTTTAAGAATAGTAAGGAGCTTTAGTTTAGTTTTGCAGTGGACGTCAGACAGAGCAGTCGGCCACGATGCTCTGTCTAAACTGTAACTCTGCATACGCGCACTATGTTATGTCTGGGTTGGGGATTTACCGAATAAAGTAACATTAAAAGAAAATCGAAGTCTTGTGTTTACTAAAAACTAACAATGACACAGGGCTTCTGATAATGAGAAATCCCCATAGAAGACCAGACCCGAAGTCCCCAAGAAAATCCAGACTTTAGAAGAGACCAGACCAAGATGTTAGACGATCAGAATAGCAAAGCCAGCCAGAAGAAAAGACAACCAGAAGAAAGAAGTAAGAAAGGGTATACAACATATATGCTGATTTGGTACCGTGAAAACCTCAGTATATAACATTGATATATGTTACTCATTCCTAATTTCTTTTCATATACAACCAAAATTATTAATAAATTTATTAATGCAAAAATATACATTTGAATTATTATCAATACTGATATGTTTCATTCTGACAACCATACATTTACTAATTCATATCACTCTGCTAAATAAAGATAAGAAATTTAGCTAGTCATTTCTTTGTTTTTTTTTAACAATTGGAAACCTAGTTTTACTATGCAAGGTATATGCCTTAATAGTAATAACAGACATTATTTATAACTCATTAAAACATCTATTAGTTTACTGTTGTTTAAAAAAGTATCATTGTTCTTTGTCACCTTTGTTAAATCCAACCACCAAACAAGCAGTTGAATAGTAGGTAAATATAAACAAGTATCATAAAAGAATAATTTAAAAGAATGTATCAAAAGTTTAAGTGGTGGCTTTTCTTTCTTTAGAAACAGGTAATAAAACAACATTTATATCATGTTAAGTTTCTCTAACTTCAGGAAGGATGTGGAGTAAAAAGCTTTTGTGTACAGCAGATGGAAGAGATGTTCCTTCTTAAGAAATATGAAAATTAAACAAATAGAATAAAGTTTGTATACTACATTCCCTTTTAAAACTCAGATTTATATCTTATGTTGTTTCTGATTTAAAAAATGGAAAAGCAATATGTAAGTACAAGCATATTTCTGTTCGGGAATAAATTAACGAGAAATGGTCAATGGAACAAAGTATATGGATATTAACCCTTTACATAATCATAAGGAAATGATAGAAAACTCTGGTATCTACATTCATTATTGACTAGACAAGTGATATGGTAGTTAGCTTTTTTTAATAATCTGACACCAATGAGGCCATTTTTTTAACACAATGCTTTGATGTTATTGGCAGATAAATATATATTCTATATACAAAAGAAAGATTTCAACAAGCTCTATTCTATTATAATGGGTTTAAACAAGCAATAAAAACTTACTGAGTAAAACACAAAATAGGCCTCAATGGTGTCGCTGACTGTAAATACATCATCATAAGTTAACTCAATCTCTTCTAATCATATCAGTGAATCAAAGGGCCATAACTCTTTTAGATTTAGATATAACAACTTAGCAGAAATAATGTGAACAGTTGAATAAAAGAAACCACAAAGGTCTTAGAGAAATAAAAGGCCAATAAGTGGAAAAACAAAAATAGAAATGAAACAAAATAAAAAGAACTTTTTTTTCTCATAAGCAAATGTGGTGATTATCTTAATACATATATAAAAAATAGAGAACACAGCTAGAGTATTGTCAGTTATCAACCATATTAAGTACTTTCTGTCAAGTTTAATTTACTAATTGATGCCCAGCGGCTAAAAAGAAAATTATAAATTGTTTTCCAAAGGAAACTTATGTTATTCAATCAGTGGATTGTGCACACAGGCAGATTTAGATAAACTTGTTACATTTTGCCTTATTTCATTGTATAGGAGCAACTGATAAGGATTAATGTCATATTAAACAGATTAATCAAATAATTAACTTAAGCAATTAACACGAGTTTTTATTTTTTACTTTAATGATTTTGGATTCTCAGTTTTAACAACCAGGGTTAATGTGGGAAATATTCTGGATTGTCTAAAGTTGACTCCCACCCACTGACTGGGGGGTGGGGGTTTCAAAAGAAAAATTAAAAGGAGAGAGAGAGAGAGAGAGAGAGAGAAGAGAGAGAGAGAGAGAGAGAGAGAGAGAGAGAGAAGTAACGTAAAAATTGTAGTAATAATAATAATAATAATAAAATAAATTAAATTAAATTAAAAATAAATTTAACATGCAATAAAAATAAGATACTATTAATTACTGTAAGATCCTTTCAAATTATTATTTCTGAGCTTTTAACATTTTCTTAAAAGTAAAAGTAAAATTATGATAACATACTTAACAATCTGAAAAAAACCCAAAAAAAAACCTCTAATGAACACTTTGAGTAAAAGATGCACTATTTTTACAGATTTTTTACAAAAATAATAGGGGGGGGGGGGGGGGGTTTAAATTTCACAGGAAAAATTGGTGGTACCTAATTTTCTTTCTAACGAAATAAATATTTCTAAGATTAGACTGGTGACACGCAAGAGATTCCGAGCTGAAACGATTTGGGCACGAATTTGTCAACTTCAAATTACCAGCAGTGGCGCCATTTTAAATCATTGCTGATATAGCCAGCAGCCAGCAATTTTTTTTATTATTAGCAGCAGCAGCTATGCCACGATTATTGCAAATTGTTTGATTTTTGTTTAATTAATTAATTATATCCCTTAATCAATAAAAATCAATAACCAAATTTGGTGTGTTTCTTAGTTATAAGGATATCAAGGTGTATGCAAGATTTCGAATCTGAATAACATCTCGTTTCTGTGTTATAAGTCGACACGTACATACCAAACTTTATATATATATATATATATATATATATATATATATATATATATATATATATATATATATATACTACCAATTCCTACGTTACTGCTTGTTGTTTTTAAAAAAAAGACACCTGAAACACCCCATCAGTTTCATACCTGAAGATGGCAGATGGACATGCCGAAAGCGCTGGTAATGAAACCTTTGGTGGATTGCTACACCAGTTCCACCCTGACATTAAAAAGATGGCCAGAAAATTAGAAAGGATCGAACAAAAACTCATCAGACAGGAATCATCAGTACAATTTAATGAAACATGTTTAAAAGAAAAAATGCTGCCAATATATATATATATATATATATATATATATATATATATATCCCAAATTAATATGTTTTATGCTGTAACAGAGAAATATCCACTGGAATGTGTATTTGTTTATAATTTCTTTCTCTTAATGTGAGCTTATCTTTAATAAAAAAGGGAAAAAAGAATAACCAAATCTAAAAGATACATCTCTTAGAAAGCCTTTTCCATTTCAAGAAAATGTATAATACACACAAACACACACACACTTAAAAAATGGAAACAAGCTGATCTTCCAATAATAATTAGCAGACAAATGAGTGGCCAAATGACTTAGTTGTTCAGATCACTGATCCATTGTGCTTAAATTAGTAGCATAACATTAGTAACTATGTCAGGGGCATTGAGCAGAACAAGTGCAGAAACTGAGATGTTTAGATGAGTAAGGAAGGACATATGACTAAGAGTATTCTACTAAGGCCTTTTTTTTTTTTTGCATTTAAGTCCTAACCAGTGAAGGGCACAAAGAAACACTTTATCTTTTCACCTGATGTTACATGTTGCTTTAGTAAATACTCATGAATAATGACAACACCAGATTCCAGTTGTAACTTAGCAGAGTAACCACATCCATCCTTTTTATTAGAACAAGTCAAACATGGCCGAAATGATAGTTCCATTCCCTAGAACAATGGACAAAATGCTACTTTCATTTTCTATTTGAATCAATATACAACATCCCCCCCCCCACTTAGATTGAAACTTAACATACATAGTTGATTCAATACTTTTGATAACAATAATAGATATCCATGGTTTTTTCTAAGGAACTTTTACGAGAAGTTTTTTTTTTTTAGTTTGGTTTGGTTTTTTTTTATTTATGGCATATCAACCTCAGTGGGTCATTTAATACCGATAAAGTTTTGAAATAAATCAATTCTTAATGGATAATACAATTTTTTTTATAAATACATTTTTCTATTTAACCCATAGATGGGACCCTAACAGGTACAACCACTCCGGGTCAGAGTGGACCAGGGAGCAATGGTGATGAAGGGGTGCTCCACATTCCCCAAACCTCCAAAACTGGAACCTCACCATCAGATAGAGTTTAACGTCATTCCCAGGACATGTAGACCTGCAGCCACCACCTTCTAGCACCCATATGATAAAAAGTTGACAAGAAGTCATAACGCACTCCAATATACTCAAACAAGAACAACCACAATGTGGAACATATCAAACACTTTGACAGTTAAACACTTATTCATGGAATGCAGGTTTCTTGCTCACATCAGAAAACGTTATTTTAAAGCAAACAATATAAAAGATCTGTTTGAAAATGTCAACATGGAGGATATTCTCTCTTTTTTTGAGAGAAATAAAATTATACCATAGAATATAATACCATACAACATAATCCCTAATAATGCTAACACATTTTTAAAACTAATTACTAAAAGTATAAATATAAATACACGATATGTATAACTTCCTAACCGTTAGGCATGACATAACCCCAGACGGGTTAATATGCCGTTAAAATCAATAAACAAACAAACATATTAGGGGGAAGAGTTGATCAATTCTGTCATAGTTACATCATCATCATCATCATCATCATCAAAACAACTGAGTCATCAGTATCTGTATCCTCTGGAGATTCTTTAGCTAAGAGTCTGGCACTGTGTCGTTTCCCCCATCGTATCTGGTTTCATCCCTTTTGGCCTTATCCTCAGCATTGTTTCTTCTTTCATCATCCTTGCATTTCTGAAAAACATGTTCTGACGCAGGTTCTGGGATGATCATCTTCCTTTTCCAGTTTATCTTCCAAGCTTACACTGGTTATTGAAAGGCTGCTATCTCTGTAGGGTGCAGGAAGCTGTGCGACCAATGCTAAGTGCCCTTTAAAAGTTTGTCTCTTGACTTAAAGGCTGGTTGGATTTTCCAGGCCTGTTACGACAGGTTCTGTTGGAATATTTATGCTAATGTGATCCACATGTCTTTTCTATAAGCGGCCATCCTCTAACCAGACTTGAAAAGTCAGTGAACCAATTTGCTCCTCTAAAACTACAGACAGCCATTTTGGTTTCCCTTAAAAATTCACCACACTAAAGGCATCTTTAACATCCTTTCAAGTTGGTTTTTTTTTTTATTTGTCGGTATTTTAGTGTCATCCACTTTTGTGGTTACTTTCGCAAATAAATCTAGATACACCAGGTCAAAATGAGATTGGGCTGTTGGCCCATCAACATTGCTGGTAAATGACCCGTTGTTGATTGCAGAAATAGACAGTATCAGGTTCAGACACAAGTTTTAAGATCGACTGGAACTTAAGACACAAGTTTTAAGATCGACTGGAACTTAAGACACAAGTTTTAAGATCAACTGGAACTTTTTGAAGCCCACTCTAAGTGGTTTGCATTGCATATTCATCCAGTCCATTTCAAGAAGGATGATATAAGGAACATCTAATATGTTTAATACCATTTAAGGTACAGAACTTAGAAAATTCTGTACCAGTAAAACAGCTAGAATTGTTCAGTAAAAAGCATGTGGACTTCCATGTGTGGCAAATGTACATTGCAACATCTGTTCTGTTTCTAATGATGATGACATGACATATGCACCTGTATATTTACTGTGAGCATTCAAACTCATGAGAATCCACTTGCCATTGATCAGTGTGCACTCGGAAAACCATAGCCTTTCTGGTCATTCACATGGGCATATTACACTAGCCTGAGGCATATTTTCACTATGTTGGCATGTGCCACAACATCTCACTCACAATTCACTATCTGAATCACTAGATATAATGAGTGAGGGACTTCATCTGTGAAATTCCTGGATGACCTTCATGTAATTCTCTCAGTAAGGTATCTTGACATTTTGTGAGATAACCACCCATGATCCCCATAAAACAAAATCCAGTTGTACTGATAACTCATACTTCTTGTTCATGTATGGTAGAAAATCATAAAATTCATTTCTAGACAATCCCTGTAAGACATAACATGTGGGTTTGAGTGTTAAGCTGACATGGAAAATACAACTTCCTCCGGACAAAGAAATGATGTAAATAGTCATTTACAGGTAGCCAACTCAGTATATCCAATCTAGCTTTCATAAAACAAGGTATACTATTTTGCTTAATATACAGTTTTACTGTTGCATCTTTCAATGTACCCAAGCCTGGTTTAAAAAGTTCTGAAAATTCTTGTTCCAAGTTAGTCTACTTAATTTGGTTGTAGGTTGCTGATAGTTTAATTGGCAAACTTTCCAGCCAATCCCTTCCAGGAGACTTGGTCCCAATCCAGGTACAACTAACACTCTTAAATTATAAATTTTTCCTTTTTGACATTCAGATTAGCCACTCCTAGGTACAATGATAGGTTGTAATCTCTGTATTTTAGAAAACCTTGCATTCAGTAGTCCATTGAAATGTTTCTTATCAGAGACGATGAACACCAAGTGTCAATTTACATTTCACAATGATTCCTTTTAACTTAAATTTACAACTTAAAGTTGAAGTGTACTGGAACTCATCCTATACAAGGGAATGTCACATGTGTCTTACTCTTGCATGTTGCGTGACTGGCTTTTCTATTGTTTCATTTTGCACTGTCTCAAAAAATGATTCTTATTTTGACATTTGTTGAAACAAATTTTTCTCTATGCTGGACATCTCTTATGCCATTTTCCACTGCACCCAAAACTCACTCTTTTCTCTTTTTGTATCTCAGCTAGACTCTGTTTTGCTGTTAACATTTTATGCAAGCCAGTCATATCTTTCTTTATGTGAGCCACATTGGTAGGCGTCAATTCCATGGCCTGAACCATTTTAAAAGAATCTTCAAGCAACATGTCTGTAGACAACAATCTTTTTAGACACACAATTTTGTATCATATTGCTCTTTTTAAAAATGTCTAAAATTTGTATCTAGATGATAAATGTTTAAAACCAAGAAATGAGAAATAGACTCAGTTGCCTCTTTTTTTTTTTTTGGCATGATAAAACTGGTGACTTTCTACAATCACAAAATGTTTTGGCTTGAAATGTTCTGGCAACAAATGCCTAATTTCCTCAAAAGACGTCTCACATGGCTTTTGGGTTGCATATAATTCTTACAAGACTCTGTATGTCTTCTCTCCGATAATGCTGAGTAAAATTTCTTTGCATTTAGTCTCTGATTGCCATGTACGATATTGTTTGCAATGAAAAGAAAAACTGTTCCGTGAGGTTCAGACAAAGTGTTTCCAGATTCAATGCAAGGTTTTGCCAAATATGTGTGTGTGTGTGTGTGTGTGTGTGTGTGTGTGTGTGTGACGCCACTTTGTGATTTAACAGTCACAGTTAACTCCAAGAATAAATTACAACTTGGTAAAGAGCAATGGCACTGATGAAACTGATATTTAATAATTGCTCTATGTAAAATATGAAAGTAAAGTGAGACATTATTAACAAAACAATATATGTATTATTGAAATATTTGCAAAGAGACAGGATGGTCTGACAATTTACCTATTCCAAATGCTAATAGCAACCAAGAAAAAAAAAATCTTTAGAAACAACATACTGTTGGGGGAAAAAAACAAAAAAAAAACAAAAACACACATTTAAAAAGTGCCGGCAACTTTAGTTCATCAAAAAGCAAGAGGTGCTCAAAGAATTTAAATGTTTTTCAACAATATCCGATTCAATGTGAGGATTTTATCTTACCAACTCGTGATAAGACAATAACAATAGGATTTATATAAGCCTAGCAAGAAAATAACATTATTAATCTCTGTGGAGCACAGTGGCTATCAATAGGATTCAAACCCACACACTTACTAATCAAAAGGAACAATACTTTTTCTTTTTACACAAACAGTTTTACCTATAACAGGATAATTAATTCCCAACATTTTGCCACCTGTCATTTTGTAATAGTTTCATTGTCCTAATTTACAATATTGCATACCTTAAAGGTGAATTGATAATACCAAATCTTAGCAACTGCAAACTTGTTCCATTAAAACAAGATAATCTCTTAAATCAGCAGTTTTAACAAAATGCCTCACTTTCAAATTAATGCCTTAAAATTAACACAAAAAAGAAAACTAACCAATCTTTTTTTAATAATTGATTTTATAATTTCCGCTTTAGTTACACTTAATATATAGCAAAAAAATAAAAAGGGATTTTTAACCACTAACTTTTGCCTATTCTATCATATATGGTTTGTAATGAATTAGTCTTAAAAAAGTGGAAGACTAATTTAAAATGGTGGTAATTTACCTATTGCACCCTATATATATATATATATATATATATATATATATATATATATATATATATATATATAGAAATAAATACAAACAAATGAGAAAATGGTATTATTAGCAAAACATTTCCTCTTATCTTTGTTATCTTTCAAGTTTTAATTTGTTTATCTTCTTAAATGTCAGCTAAAACACCAAGACAGATAATTTGAAAGTTAAAAGTAGCATAAACTGATTTTTTAAATTTTCATTTTGAATTGATTTTACTCCTCCCTTAAAAAAATAAAAAATATAATTGCAAATTAATTTTCCATGGGTCATGTTTCAACTGATATAAGATAAAGCACAGGGCTTAATATCTATAATCTGAGTTAAAGTAGATTATAAAATGTTTTTTTTTTCTTTCTTCTTTATATGTAGAACTATAAAGAGTTATAGAATTCTTAAAACTTGTTCCTTGTTTGATATCCAATGAGATGGATGTGTGTCACTCATTTTGTTCTAAATAACATAAGATCAATGATTTGCAATTTGATTTATATCAAAGAGATCAATCACAAATTGATTACCAATTGAAATCTGAAAACAGAAAGAAAATAGATAGATGGTTCAAAAAGACGTAAATTTCAATTAGCAAATTAGTTTACCAAAGATCATAACTCTTGGCACTAGTGAAGAACTATTAACCATGGTACAGGATGAGTTATCTATTAGAAGAACCACAGCCAAGATTACCTGCCTAAATTAGCTGCATGATAGTGAAAAAGAATTTGGAACCTCTAGCACCAAAAAACTATCACTTTAGGAATTGCTTCTGATGGCAGAAAGGAATTTGAGACCCTTCTAGCAAAAATATTCCCTGTTTACCATTCCTCTAAACAACTCCAGTCATTTCAAGAAGTACAGAAATGGCAAGGCATTGAAGTGCTGGGGGAGGGGGGGGGTTGGAAGGGTCATGGATGTTCATTTGTACTACTAACAACATCATAAGATTCTTGTACAGAGCAGCCAACAAAGTTTGGCTCAATCCTATTTATATCAACATTGTTGATTGCAGATAGAGCTGTCTAAATGTTAAGTAATTGTAAAAGAGGACACTATGGAAGCTTGTTAGCTCAATTTCTCAAAAACAGGAAAACTATATTTGAATATTTTATAAAGGAGTTTCAAATAGAAACATCCGGAATTATTTGTGGAAAAAATAAATAAAAACAAAAAACAAAACAAATGGGAACTGTGTTATAATTAAAATAAAATTTAGGTGTAAGTAGAAAAAAAAAAAAAAAAAAAAAAAAATGAAAATATAGTTTCATAAATTACTGTTAATAATAATGATAGTAGTTTGGAGGTGCACCTTGTGTAACGGTTATCATCCTAGGAAATGGAATCTGCAACACAAATTCAAAATCCTGGACAAAGCGTGTTTCATTTGAGAAAGGCATGAACCCATCTGTTATCCCAGCTATGGGTAAATAGTAGAACAAACCGAGTTCTTCAGCACTGGTTAGGCAACCATTCTTTGGAGAATAAAAACTGAATTCAAACCAGCTGTAATCCACTTGAAAAAAAAGACCTTGTGTCACATTCTACGTGGAGTGCAGGGGTTGGATAAATACATGCTAATAATTATAGTTTAGAGTGAAGCTAAAATATTTGTTTAATGAAGTATGTGAATTTGCAGATCACCATATTAAAACATTAAAAATAGATAAAGCTGGTTCAACTCTTTTAGTTATAATAAAGTGATGGTCTTAGCATACAAGTTAACATCATTAAAGTAGTGAATATTTCAGTAATAAACTGCTACATGAAACCAAGATCTTTTATTCACCTATCAAGGTCTGATCATCAATTTATTACGATACATAATTGTGCATCATGCAACTTTCTGAGAAAGAAATTGAAACCTTTTGCAGCTGGATATTGTAGGTGTACCAGTTAGCCTAGGCCTAACTTTTGCAAACTATCTACACACATTTTCTGCAATCACCTAATATTTATCAGGCTCAAATATAGGTCTCAGAAAGTCACATGATATACAAGAATATACAGTGATGTAAAAGTGCAAAGAAAATCAATGGGATAATCAAACTAACTTTTATAACTATACATTTCAATGAATGACAAATTGAATTTTTTTTCAGATCAAATCAGGAGATCAATTAAATATTCACATGTTGTTCTAATCATCTTTAGGCTATCCTTAGTTTATAGAGCAAAATCATAAAAAGACAATTATTTGTAGTTTTCTTAAATGCTTAATTATTTTCTGAATATATATAATAAAGATTTTTTTTTTTAATTTATGGAAAATAAGATCAGGGTGGACAGCGATTACCATGATAAAAGATGTGCTGAAGGCAAAGCTAGAAAAGACCCTACATATCAATTTCTTAAATAGCACTGTTTTGCCTGCAATGTTATTTGCATGCAAAACGTGGACTACCACAAAGAAGAGAGAATAGAGACTGGTTACAACACAGAGGGCTATGGAAAAATCCATGCTAAGATTATTGTTGCATGAGCACATCCGAAGCACGGTAATTCAAGAATGGAGCAGAGTGAAGGATGTGAAAGTGGAGTACCGAAAGTAGAAGTTCCGCTGGGCTAGACATGTTTCAAGGTTCAAAGAGAATATGTTGAGTGGTATCCAAGAGACCAGAAACAACCACTGAGAAGACCTCCATGACAATGGGAAGATGAAATTGTCAAGTGATTCAGGTAAACATGGAGAAGAAGGACGAAAGTAAGAAGAAAATGGAAGTGTAGTGCGAAAAACACACAGCCTGGTTAATAAAAAAAAAAGACAAATTGTACATAAATACTTAAATTAAAATTCTAAATATTACAAAAGTAGTGTTGCTAGGAAACTTAAAAAAAAAAAAGTAATAAATAGATGGTAATTAAATTAAATTAGGCATTATAAAAAAACACAAAAAAAAAACAAAAGAAGCTTTTTAGAGATATAAAAGAAGCCACAATTTAAGCAAATGACTGACTTCAGCTTGATAGAAACATTTAAGTGAGAGCAGCTCTACTCAATGTAATAATTTAATTTTAGAAATTACAAGATCACTTAAAATTGATGGTTTTCTAAAGGAGAAATGTTATTAAATTTAGTTACAAAGTTCTATATGAAGATTAAAGGAAAACAAACTGGTAAAGATTAAGAGAAATGATGATTATTGCTTATAAACATTTATATGAAGATTATAATACAAGTGGGAAAAGTTAGAGGTATTTTGCTTGTTTATATTGTTAAAGAGGAGTCAATAGATTTATTAGGTGTATATAACCATGTGGTGCATTTGAACTAGAGTCAAATATTATGAATCCCTGGTATGTAGCCAGAGTTGTATATAAAAGTCATTAATTTTTGTGTTCAGACGGTAAATACATAATACTCCCAGGTCTGCCTTGAGTGATAGTACCTGTTAGGGCCCCATCTGTGGGTCAAATAGATATGTTTAAAATAATTAGTAAAGGAATACTTGATACCATATAACTGTGTGTAAATTATTTGTATAAAGAATAGTAACTTGAAGCTATATAACTGTGTATAAATTATTGGTATTAGATAGGAATACTTTATACCATATAACTGTTCAAACAAATGATTATTATTATAGTAAAAAAAAAAAAAAGAAAAGAAGAAAAAGAAAAAAAAAAGAAGAAATGGAAGTGCAACGGAATATTGAAAATATAAAGTTATAATAGTAAGTATGTAAAGTAAGTCTATTGGTGATATCAACTAGACAGCAAGGGAGTGTATCCCCTTTTCACTAGTACTAGACCAGGGAGATTGTTTTTGCATTTGAGGCAGAGTGCCATGCCTACCATCAGTTCCCCCACTTTACATCACAGATCCAAGCCATGCAATTTGTGCTAAGTTGGCAAGGGCCAGTATTGAACCCAGAACCTTGTGGTTTGAACGCAGATGCTCCATAAACCAGTGTCATTTAGAAATGAATAAAAATTTGGCATTAAATGAACCAAACGAATAAATAATAAATGTAAAAACCAATTTACTTTCATTTATGCAGATGTAGACAAATAAAACAGCTCTTTTATGTTTTTATAGGGAAATCAACGTGTATTTCTATTAAGACAAACTTATTAGAAATTAATGAAAGCTTTGTGGTGCGGCAATATTTAGTTAAGGTATAAAATAACCAAGTTATATGTTAATAGTTTGTTAATCATCAATACAAGGGTTAAAAAATAAGAGTAGAAAATCAAGATGGTTAATGCTTTGGTTGATAAATATATAGAATGTTTTGGTTCCACTTTAGAGAAGGGAGAAATAACAAAATTAATGTTAAAGGTGTCAAGAAATCTAGTCAGGACATTGATTGATAGCAAGAAATTTCAGAGTCTATTTACAAAAAGTTGAATAAGGCTTATCCAAATAACAGTATCTTCTATAACAACTTTGTAAATGATCTGTTCAAGAAAATCATCATCATCATTATCATCAAAATACAGCTATTAAGCTCAATACGACAAGTGCTTAATTGTTTTCAGCTGTATGTGCAAACCAATATTACCTCCTGCAAGTGAAATTGTTAAGTATGAGAAATGTATTAAAACTATCAATACACCAGTAACCAGGGGAAAAAAGAATTAATAGTTATATATTATTTTAACACATATCTATTTAATCAAATACATTTAGCAAGTTCTACACATGTATATATACAACATATCCTGCTGATTTCCCCAGTTTGACAATCTGGTAAAATACAATTACAAATAATGGAAGGGAGAAAGAAGGAAGCTTCCTCTTACATTTTGAGAAAGTTGAAAATCTTTCTTGCGTAGAGACATAAATCAGTTAATTATGTAATTAATATGAAAGCACCATTTATTACTTAAACTGTTATTCTATACAGATTAATTAGTGTTTAAAATATACACCTGCTCAAAAGTTAAGCACCACTCAATTTATCAAAGAATTTTATTTAGAAGAATAACAATTCCTCTGTGATATAGTTCTGTTTGCTTGATTACAAGCTATCTTATGATATTTTGCAAAGCAACCTCAATTGGCCAAAGATGCCAGATGCAAGTCCTTTAAAGAGTAATCATATCTGATTTTAATCATCACTCACTTGTATCATGCTTTATCTTCATCAATGATAATGACCAAATTCATGGACCATGTGCAAATGCAAGAATATCTAACATGATTGACACTTTTCTAAGGGCCTGTCAGATGCTCAAATCTTAACTCTACAGAACATCTGTATATATTTACCCAGCACCTCCGTACGAGCAGGATACAACACAAGGTCACATTTTTTTAAGCAGAGTTTAACTGGTTTGAATTCAGTTTTCCTTCTCTGAGATTGCTTGCCATTCCAAGGTTAAAGAGCCCAGCTTGCCCTACTATTTACCCATAGTTGGATGCATACTTTTCCCAAGGGTATTAGCACTAAGTTAAATGCAAACGGCCCCATTCAGGATTTGAAATAGGGTCTCCATGCCTATTTCCTACAACAATAACCATTACACAATGAGTGCCTCCATCTGTAGGACATTTTTAGCTGTAAAGCGCAAGTTAGATTCACTCCTGTTAAAATACTCACAATATATAGGAAAAAAAGATTCATAAATAAGATGAGGAAGAGTTTAGAAAGTGTCATTTGCGTGAATGGTGCCGATATAAAATATCAGCATCAATTCTATTGCATGTGACTGATGACATAGCTCAAATGTGGCCTGTTCAGGGAACTGCATATCATTAACTCAACATCTGGAAGAGGTTCCATTTAATGATGGCTCAACGTCTAAGGTTGCTGTTCCCATAACTACAAGATCAATCAACTTCTAAAGGTACAAAGAGCAAATCCTTTAAAGAGTCACTGTACCTCATTTTGATGATTGCTCAATGGCAGTATCACATCCCATCTTCATGAATGACAATAGCCAACACTATAAAGCATAGACACTTAGAGAATATTTGCAGAGTAACATTTTTATCTGTAGTGCAAGAGTAGTCATATCTGATTTTGATGATTACTCTAGCATCACATCTCATCTTCATGGGTGCTAATACCCGACCCTATAGAGCCATCCCATCTTCATGGATGCCAATGCCCAACCCTATAGAGCACCCCCTGTCTTCATGGGTGCTAATACTTGACCCTATAGAGAATCTCCTATCTTCACGGTGCCAATACCTGATCCTATAGAGCCCATCCCATCTTCATGGATGCCAATGTCTGACTTTACGTTCAGTTACCTTAGATGCAGATGTCAAGGAGACATTTGAAAAGTATCTTTGGCAAAAATAGTGGCTATACCAAATGTTGACATCTGGTCTACAACCCCAGAATGTGGGAGGGTCCTTTTCTTTTTGTAATTATGATTAGATCCAATATATCAATAAGCGTGCTGAAGCCTACTTGTTTTTGACAACATTGTTTCATAAACTGCCTTCCAGACAAAGTTGCTATTAAATTATATATTTTTTCATATATTTTTTTTAGTTCCTTTTTCATTTACCTGTATTCACATTTTGTGTAACATATGCAGATTTTGCATTTATTCTAGGGAAAAAAAAATACAAATAGCAATAAGTGAATTAAGTCAATTCTGAATCTAGCAGAAAAAAAATGGTGGTGCTTAATTTTTTAGCAGGTGAATATATCGATCTGTTATTTTTTTCTTCCCTTTTTTTAGTGCATATACATGTTATAGATTGGATGGACATTTAAACCTAAATCTATAATTCTTTGTTAATCTTTTATCATCTCTCAATTCTCTTGCAATCCGTTCAATAAGCTTCAAGGTTTTTGTGTTTTCAGTCCCTTCTAGATTGTAGCAATCTATCATTTTATAATACTTAAATTACAAGAATTTAAGGGAAATGCCTTTGTGTCTATCTACCTTTACCTATGTTCATACATACTGTAATCATTTGTGCATAAGATGCTCTATTTTTATAGATTTTTCAGTACAAAAATTAAGGGTGTGCATTATACACAACTATATATTCACCTTTTTTTCCAGCCTTATTCCTTACCATATTCAGGACAGGATGATCAAAAATAAGTTAAATTTATAGTTAAAACTAATGTGTTTTACACTGTTACAGAGAAATATTCACTGGAATGTGTTGCTTTATCATTTTCTCTCTCCTAATATCAGCTTATTTTGTAGCATGCTTGTTGCATGAAAATGTGTGCAAGTTAGCGTTAAATACTGTGTAAATTTTGTGTTTTAAGACAATGTAAACTATATAAATTCTTCTTTTTAGTTAGTAAGAGCTGATAAAAAAGTTAAACAAATTCTAACTTTAGGTGCTACAAATTCTAAAAAGTCTGTATACACAAGAATTTTTTTTTTCTCTGGCATTTTGTAATCCAAAATTAGGGGTGCATGTTATACATGAGTGCAAGTTATATACAAATAATTACAGTTTGAGAGCTAGAGAGTGCTTGGTTTTTCATCATAGCACTATAAGACTCATGTAGATATCAAAAATTCAACTGCCATATAGCTATTATTTTGGTATTTGTTTGTTTCTTGATATTTTTTAGAGTCACTTTCTATGTTATTCCTTCTGTTGAGTTGAGTCACACCAAACCATTGTCATTTAAAGTAGTTGACTGTTTTAGATTCATTCTTCTGGTGTTTTTCCTAATTAAAAAAAATATTGACCCACTAGCCTATTTATTAAAAATGGGTATTATTATACTTAAGGCAGCTGTATAAAATGCCAAGTAATATTTAAATTATGCAAATTTACAAGAAAAACATTTGAAAACAAACAAGGTAATGTGTCTGGATAACTTACAGATGGTCTTCATTTTCATTTTAGAATTATTGCTTCCACTATCATGACACCTTTTTTAATTTACAATTCATAAATAATTATCTTGTAAACCATTCAGTAGAATAGAAAACTGAGAAAGCCATAGCAGGAACCAATGAAATGAGGACAATGAAATTTACTCAATACTTGCCATTGTTATGTAAAATCAGTACATTATGTTTAATTGAAGTCAAACTTAAAAACATGTGGCAAAGATTCTTTTTTTTAAAGTGATGTGTAAATATTTTAAAGTTACTCAATGTAAAACATTATCACAGATGAAAATAACTAACATTAATTGATCATAATTAAATAAAGAATTTGTAAATACATGCATTGCCAAATAAAGTTATCAATTTTATTTCTTTAGTTTGTATGTAACAAAGAAAGAATCTTTATTACAAAATGACCAAATAATTATCCGGATGGTGAGAGTGAGTCAAGGGAATCAATGCTGTCTGCATGCCTTGATGATGATGATAATTTCTACTGAATAATACATGTTCAAAATCTAAGATTTTTTTTTTTTTAAAATAGAAAAACAAAAAATACAACTTACCCGCAACTTGGAGCTTGACCCTCGTAGCTAGTACTGTTCCATATTCGTTTTCCACAAAACACTCATAAATCCCTTCATCATTCCGTTTCTTGCCTTTTTTACGTCTGTGTATAACTTCCCGAAAGTATAAGGAACGATTTGACTGAATTTTAATTCGGGATCTCGACACAATAGGGTTCCCATTTTTTTTCCAAGTAAAAGATCTGATAGCAACTTTTGATGAGACAGAACAGTTAACATAAAGTGGACTGTTTTTCTGGGCGATAATTGTGTAAGACTTTTTTATCAGTTTGATTCCTGGTGGTATTTCAGAGCCCAGAGCATCTGAAAAGAGAAAGAAAATTAAACCAACAAAACTTCCAACCACAAAAGCATATTGTTTGGGTATGTACATATATATATATATATATATCACAGAAGTGTATCATGCTACAAACAAATATAAGGGGGTTCGGGAAAAACCCTATTTGGCAAGAGTAAAAGAAAACAAACAAAAAAAAAAAAAAACAATCTTTTTTTCTTTTTCTCATTTTATCTAAATATTAATTTTGGAGCCATGACAGAATATATCAGTAACCCATGTCAACATTGTAATACTAAACCAATCTTACCTATCACATTTCTTGCATAGGCTTAAAATGTTATCTATTATAATGAAGTATACTACATTCCATTTATTAACAAAAGGTAAAGTTAATTTTGCACAATAAATAAATGAAATAAAACAATTATTTTACCTGTGCATAATTCATACATGCATACATAGAAAAATATATAAACATTTTTAGTTTGATTGATTGATTGATTTTAATGGAAAGTCATTCTGTCTAGGGTTATTTTATGCCTAGAGCCTAGGGAACCATATTCACTACACATCCATAATTACATTTTTGTGTAGTTCTTTCTTAAGTGGATTTTGCACACATTTATATGATATCAAGTATCTTATATTTATATGATATCAAGTATTTCTATCTAATACTACTAATAATATGGTTTACAGATCTATATAGATGGATTGATTGATTTTCAAGTTTGTTTTCTTTTTTTTTGCACACGGTCCTTTCAAATACTAATAATTTCTAAATAGATCTATTCAACCCAGGATAGTGCTAGGGTCTCAGGCACCCCTATCTATGATATGTCTCTTCCCCCAAATTCATGATACAGGGCCTCCATTCAACTACAGGTCAATTTTTAAAAAGTAGCATTCATACAAAATATATGAACTGCCACACTATGTGTTAATTTTCATAAAGTGATATTGATAGAAAATATATAAAATCAGCCCTCCGTGGGTCTTAAGTAGGCTTCCCTCTTGATCCAAGTGGACCTGGGAGTAATGGCAATAAAGGGATACTCCATACTCTCCAGAACTGGAGCCTCACCAGAAGATGTATACACAGGACATGTTTAGACTGATATATAATCCAATTGCTGGTGCTATATCTTTATTAATTCAACAGATTAAAAGTAAGGATTTCCTATTATAAGGATAATAATGTTAATAATAAGATTATAAAATAGGATTCTCATAATTCTAATCACATACATATGCAACTGTATACATTACTGACATAACATAAAATATGAATTATTTCATTGAAATGTACACACAAACCAATGTTGGCTATTGTTCACACCCTATATGTAATACACACATCTTTTACCTCTTCTCCCCTCTTAGCTAATATATTCATTTTTAAAAAAATATATTCTTTACCTAATTGAACATTCTTTATTAAGTTGAGTCATGAGGCTTTTTCCACAAAGGAGAAAAGGAAGAAAACAAATTTTTCAACTGATTTTAATTGCGATTTGCAAAAGAAAAGAAGAAAAAAAGTAAGGAATTAAAAATCCTAGAAAGACTAGTTTTGAATAATATACAATATTCAGACCTAAATTATTAATTAAAAAAAAAAGAAAAAAAAAGAAGGTAATTACATCAATATAGACGTACTGATAAAAACCTGCTGTAAATGTAATTTGAAATCTTTATTAATTAGTTTTTTTTATGAAATGAGGTGCTAGCATTTCTAATTTTTTTTTTTTTAGCTTATTTTATTCACATCTCATTTAATAAGATTTGACATTTTAATATATTAGTGGACCTATCACCATCAAGTCATGCTGACACCATGAATTCCCTTGACTCACTTCTGCCATCCATCTGTCAGTCATCGCTCCTGGCAAGTCCTCAGCTTGACATCCAGTGTCTGCATATAGCTGTTGCATTAAAGTTTTTGCTGGTTGGCCAACACTTGTGCGACCATATATAGGGGGCAGCAGGAGAACGTCACTTATGAGTTCATCCTTACTTCTCCAGCAGTGCCCTTTTCACCATATTTAGATGGCCTGCTTGATAGGAGGTAAGTGGCTCAATAACTTGTTTTGTAAGATGCTGCTTCAAAGATTTGTTTTTAAAAAAATCATTGGTAGTCTCCATATATCTTTATCATCAAGTGTTTCATAAAAGTACAAGTGGTACAGCCATATGATAGTACTGATCTGGCAGTGGACCGAGAGTAAGCAATAAGTCTAACAATATAAATTGATAATTCCCTTTATGTCTTTCAAAATTTGAATAAATAAATATTTTCCTGATAGTACTCTTTAAGATAATCAATAAACCTTAGCACATTTTTGTCTCTTATCTATGGCTCTCATGTGAAGTATGAAAGTATGTAAGGTTTTTCAATAACATTTCCACAAAGGAAAGATAAATAAGAACAATAAAATGTGTATAACAATTTTACAATATTGATCTGTATCAATACAGTTGTATATAATAAATTACAATTTTCATATATATATATATATATATATATATATATATATATACACACACACACACACACACACACACAGAGTTAACCAGACAAATATAATATATATATTTTTAAACAGACTGACCAACCATAAGACAAAAGAGTCTCGCAGATTTCTTATTTTCTGTGATACATTTATTTTTTTCTTCAAACTAACAAAAGCCCTGATGAAGATCTATTGAAACAGATCGAAACACTGCAGTGTAGGCAAAATAAACATTACTCGTTTATGAACTTGTGTTTTTTCAATTTTTCATATTACATACTGTCAGATTCACTTCCACTTTTTCTTCATTATATATATGTACATATACACACACACACACACACAAATATATATACAGACACACACACACACACACACACAAAATATATACACACACAGACACACACAAATATACACACACAATATTATACACACACACACACAAATATTTATACAGACACACACACACAAAAATATATACACAGACACACACACAAAAATATATACACAGACACACACACAAAATATATACACACACACACACATATATATACACACAAAATATTTATACAGACACACAAATATTTATACTGACACACACACACAAATATTTATACAGACACAAATATATAACACACAAATATTTATACAGACACACACACACACACACACACAAATATTTATACAGACACACACACACATTTATACAGACACACACACATATATATTTATACAGACACACACACATCACATTATATATACAGACACACACACATCACATATACATTATATATACAGACACACACACACATCACATATACATTATATATACAGACACACAGACATCACATATACATTATATATACAGACACACAGACATCACATATACATTATATATACAGACACACACACATACTTATACACATATACAGACACATTTATACACATACATTTATGCACATATATATATATATATATATATATATATATATATATATATACACACACACACATACAACAAAATGCATCATTATGACCAGCATAATTGTTATTGTAGTAGTACTAGTAGTAGTGTAGAATATGTAAGAAAATAAGATGTTCAGGCTATATGAGACAAGCAAAGAATGTACACTCAAAATTCTGCAGAAGCTTTGAGCAATATTTGAACAGTCACATAACAGCAATGAAATTCTTTATGAATTAATAATACTTTGAGGATGAATCATATCTTTGTTGCTGTTTACTGAAATACATTTATTAAAAGGAAGGAATTCTGATTTGTAAGAAGGAAACCATGAATGAGTAAACAATGAGGGAGAAAGAAGAGGAGAGGCAGTCATGGATAAAATTAGGAAGGTCACTTTTTACAATGTATCATATTGTGAACATTGTTCAGTATTTGCCTCGGAGAGAAACAGTTTTTGTAGACAACTAAAACAATGTGAATAGGACATATTTAATGACTAAAAACAGAAACCCATTAATGAAAAATCACCTAAAGAAGTTATATTCTTGAAAGCAAGTACATCTTTAAAAAATGGAAGTTGCCCTTTATTGAATTAAGAACAGATACTGTACATTGATTAAGTGCAAAAAGAAACACACACATTTATATGTAATAAACATGATCTTTTCATTCTTTCTTGTCCGTTTTTTTAAAATCCTTACTTTACTTGCAGAGTTAAAAATTCAGAATCACAAAAGGTATAAGATTATATGCACACTAGGGTAGGTTGATTTTGGAACTGTAAGGTCTCCCATTACCCCACAAAATATTTTTCTTCAAAACTTTGCCTTCATTTGAGGAAATAGATTTCAATCTTTTAAAATGTTATCTCTGTTACAGTTTAATTAATGAGGTAAAAAGCAGCATATTGGATGTGTCAGTGATGATGGGGGATATTTCAATTTTAATTCTAGTTATAATATCTTATTCGTTTCATCTTAGTAAAATAAATTTGTTTTAAATATCAAAATTACTAAATTTTCCAACCAATTTCTGGGTAAAATGTTGTGAAAATGAGGATTTTTAGTGCATTTTAACTGACGATCTTCAATGCTATTTCCTCAAACAATAGTGCAAGTAAGAGATCTAGTTTTTGGTATCAGTATTCATTACATCAACATACAACTTTTGCAGTTTGAGAGAATTTGATACTTTTTAAAAAGTGAAAAATCAACCTACCCTAATGCATGCACGCACACACACTTAAAATCTCCATATTTTAGTAATTGATATAAATCAAATACATTTCTTTCGAAAAATTAGGCTTAACCTAAATTATTCTAAGGAAAACAATATTTTAAAAAGAGAATCAAATTGTTTTATATTGATGCTTAATGAATATAAATATTCAGCATCTTAGCAATAATGGTAAATATCCTACTTTATAGATAGCAAACACTGTTAGTCATCTCTCTAACTTTTAAGAGTCTATCCACAAAAATAAAACAAAAACTGGGTAATAAAAAAAAATAAAAAAACATATCCAGGGTGTAATGGGTAAATTGTCTAAATTATGCAAAAATGAAAAATGCTGCTATTATCCTTGCCTTCAGTTCATCTTTGGTGTTACACAGTTCGTTTAGCCTCTTGCCTCACTTTATCAGATATATTTACCAAAAATTACATGAAAATATCTTGAAATACTATGAATTAAATTTATTCAAAGAAATTGCCAGTAGTTTCAACAATGGCTACCAGACAACTTTGGAATCTCCTGCAAGCCTTTCCAACAGTTTCCTTATTTAAATTGATAAATGTTGCGGTTATCCTTGCCTTCATTTCATCTTTGGTGTTTTGTTGGTCTCTTGCTCAGCAGAAGAATAATTAAGTGGATTGCAATTTGGGGAGTTAGGAGGCCAGATGTTACAGGTGATATGGTCGCAGAAATTTTCTCACAGAAAACACTGGCTTCTCCATGAATGGCATGGTGCTGAGTCCTGTTGTCAGATGTAGGGTCTTTCAACAGCCACCCTCTCGATCCAGAGCAGCACTACCCCTCTAGTCACTTGATGTAGGCCAGGCCATGTGGGAAGATCAATGGAGGCATAACCGCTAATGACCACCCCAAACAAATGATGTGGACCGGGTGTTTGCTTTTCATCACTATTGGTATATCTTGTGGGGATAGCACAAGCAAACAGCTGTTCTGTGAGTTCACCATCTGATCCTGGCAGAAATTTTTCTCATCTGAAATGCAATCTTTCCTTTTGTCCTACATGGCCTGTGATTAAAAAAAAAAATCCCTATAGTTATACTATAGTTACATTGGACTTGTCCAGGTCTTTGCAAATACTATGCACTGTCATCAGATTGATGCCCAAACACTCAACAAAAATGACTCCTTATTTTAGGGGTAAATATGGTCGACACAGGTCAGACTTTAGTTGTATAGATGCAAAACATTACAAACTTTCTTTAAAATGTTTTTGTTTTATTGAATGTAAAGAATCAAAATATTTGACCATTTGCATATAATAGCACCATTATGTCAATAATGTTGTCTTTATTCTTGACCACTGAAAATTCTAATTAAAAAAAAATAAAATAAACATAAAAACTCTTTAGAAACTACACAGAAAATGTAAATATAGATTCACAATGAATACAATTCCCTAATCTTGAGACATAAAATAACCCTAGACAGGCTAATATGCCATTAAAAATCACTCAATCAACAATGTACAAATCAGTAAGAAATATTAGGAGCTGAATGAAAACTTCTCCATAATAGAAATTGTCAGTGTTTAGCTAACTGAAAAATTTGCTAGCAAACAGCTTGAGCAATTCTGTCAAATTGAAATGAACCCTTTTTTTTTTTTAAATTGAGTTTGTGGTTCTATCTTTACAAGTGCTTGATAGCTAAAGATCAGAAAACCACAATTTATTCATGAATTTATGAGTCAGTAAACAGAATGAACCTAAAAGGCTGGCAGAACTTTGGTAGTCTGCCAAAATTATTACCATTACATAATTTTTTTTTTCAGACAATATCATTTGACAAATTAGTTCCTAAAATAAGCTTTTTTTCCCCAGCAGAACTAATTCTACTTACAGGTTGACCATTAATTAGGCCATTTGTGCCATATCCACTCCTAATACAAATATAATTTCAATTTGCTTATGTTCAAACTGAATAATTCATTTCCTCATATTAATCAACACACACATTTTGTCTTATTCATTATGAATTTTTTTGCAGTTTCTCTTTATTCAATATTCCTTTTATTATTCAACTTCTACAGATTTACATGTAGTCCAGGTAAAAAGCAGGGTCAGAGTAACCAAAAGCCAAACTTTTTTTTCTGATGCAGGTATCATTGGGGAACAAGAAGGCGTACCAATTTTTATGTCCAGAGGTTAGGTAATTGCATTCAAAAAAGATCTTTAAAAAGAAAAAAAAAAAGTTTGGGTTTGGGTTACCCTTACTACACTTTTAAACTAAATTATGCTATTTTATAGAATAACATAACTTATTGAATAAGCTGTTTACTTTGCTAAAAAAAACTGGGATTTAGTAAAAAACAGTAGACCAGCATAATGAAGGGTTAAATGTTCTCTTTTTCCAACATATGTATCATTATTTTTCAGTTTAAATGTAGGAGTCCATAGGAGAATGTCACTTATGAGTTTGTCCTTACTTCTCCAGCAGTGCCCAACATGTCTTGCTCATCTTCTAGCGCTTCTTGCAAATACACCTGCTTAAGCAGGCAGAAAGAGTAATTGTATGCTTAAATAAATATAGTGCCATCTCCTCATTAAATGGCAAATCACTGAAATTAGTAGACAAGCCCATATACCTCAGTAGCAATATCTCATCTATTGAAAGTGATATCAACATAACTATAGGTAAGGCATGAACTGCTATTGACATGTTAACAACCATATGAAAATCTGATTTCTCTGATAAAAATGAAACAGGAATCTTATAACTGAATTCAATTAATTTTATTTCACTTGGATTCCAACTTGTTATCTCTTGTAATTACAGTATCAAAGCAAAAACCCTGAAGATGAGGCTTGCTGTGAGCTTTAGGGGTTTTGCTTTTCGGACCATATGACCTTTAGGCACCCCTTTTGCTTTGCTGATTCATAAGTACATTTTTTTCATTTAAACTGTCAACATCCGGTTGTTTGAGGTTTTTTTTTTAAATTATAAAACTAACCCCTAACAAACAATCGGATGTTGACGGTCTAAATGAAAAAAAAATGTACTTATTAATCAGCAAATCAAAAGGGGTGCCTAATGGTTATATTGACCTGCTTTTCCTATGCACTTATTGAACATTAAAAAAAATTGTTAAAACAAAAAAAATGTAAGAAAAATAAATACAGCTCTAGATTATTGACATGAATATACTCTCCTCCCATGCACTTACTGACACTAAACAAGTCAGTTTATTTATCTAATCTAGTGCCACCTGCCAATTTCATATTTAATCTTAAAATTGCTGAGTAGAGAATTTTTCTTCAATAATCTTTCAAATCTACTTTCAGTAGTGAGAATGTATATCATGTCAATGTGTACTGCAGAACATATAAGTTTTACAAATGTATGCTGTAATCATTTGTAAATAAGACACTATTTTTCAAGATTTGTCAGCCCAAAACCCAGGAAGAATATAATTAGCTTTTTTTTTTAAAAATCCCGGCCACATGTCCTCATCATATTCAGATCAGGATGACCAAAAGTAAGTTATATCTGCAGTCCATGCGAGCTTGTATTTGTGTGTGAACATGACCATGCATTTGTATTATTTGTATTATTCGGACTATTGTCCTCATCTTAATGTTATCCGTACAACGTTTTGGTATTATAACAACAAAGATGACGACAATAGTCTGAATAATCCAAATCATCAAGCGTCATCTAAAAAATTCAGAGAAATGATCATGCATTTGTCCTAAATATGTAAATTGTCTTTCAAAACATGTGAACTATATAAAATTCTTAATTTTAGTCAATTTCTTAAGCGGGGTTCAACAGGTTTGAATTCAGAATTTTCCTTCTCCTAGACCGGTTGCCTAACCAAGGTTAAAGAGCCCAGTCTACCCTACTATTTATTCATAGCTGGAGGGAGAGCAGGATTCATACCTTTCCCAAGGGTATTAGCGCTAAGTGAAATAATTGCCACGTCCAGGATTTGAACTCGGGTCGACGAGTCCATTTCCCATGACTTTAACCATTACACCACGCACTTTCCTAATTTTAGTCAATATGAACCAATAAAAAGTTGAACAATTCTTAAATATAAGTTAAATTTAACTGTAACAAATTCTAAAAAGTCAGTGTGTATTATACACAAGAAATTTTTTCTCCAGAATTTCTTATTTTAAATTTAAGGGTGCATGTTATACACAAATAATTATGGTACACCCTACCCCATAAAAAAAACCCTGCAGATTGTTACAGATAACGTAGATTCATCAAAATCTCCAACTTAAATTTCAGGCATCAAACTTAATTTTGATCAGTGTTGTAATATTAAACTGATTCTCAAAAAAAACATGGAATATCAAATTAATCATGCCAGTTAGCCAAGGTTATTGATCAGTTGATAAACTAATTGAATGATATAGGCTGATAAGATGGAATACTGATTTAGTTTTCAAAAAATAAGATAGATAAAAATAAAACCTCTAAAGAAGGAGGAACAAACGTGCAGCCTAAACACTAGGCCTTTGTGCCATTTGCGTGTTGAGTTTAAAGAACATAAGCAACCAGCATTTTGTTATAAGAAGTTAACACATGGTTTTCACCAGATTAAAGCATGAAGATTTAGTTTATATATTGAACAGCCAACTTATCTAAAGTTTCATCAAAATTACTAAATTGGTAAACACCATACATTAATTAGAGAAAAATATTTAAAACCTGGTGCCAAAACCAGTTCTCATATAAGATTTAAATACTTGTAAAATCTACAATGTGTGTGTGTGAGGGGTAGGGTTGAAGTATATGAATTAATGAATATCTTAAGTCATCATGAAACAATATGAAAAATAAATATATTGTTCCACCTTAGATAGAAACAGAAATTCTGTCTTACATAATACTGTCATATCTATTGTTATTTGTTTATACTTAGGTATTTAAGTAATTGGGTCAAAGAGGTTTTACGGCTGAACTTGCACAACGGTCGGAAAATTAAAACGTAAAGTTTTTTGAAGGTCCCCCATGACAATTTAACTACAGTCTATTAAAGAACTTTTTGCGAATTGGGTTACGGTTTAGGGGTTTGGGGATTAAGGTTGTTTTTAATTACGTATTGCTTAAAAAAACAACAAAAAAAACAAAATTACTATACATTTAATTAACCATTGAAATTAATTATTGAACCCAACGGTAGACACATTAGTCTCAGTTGTTTGTGTTAGTATTGCAATGTATAATTTCAATTAAACTTGGTTTAAAAAAAATATTTTTCAACATTAAATGTATAGTAATTTGGGTTTTTTTATTGATGTTTTTTTAAGCAATACGTAATAATAAAAAAAACAACCTTAATCCCCAAACCCCTAAACCGTAACCCAATTTGTAAAAAGTCCATTCATAGACTGTAGTTAAACTGTCATGTGGGACCTCCAAAAAACTTTCCGTTTTAATTTTCCGACCGTTGTGCAAGTTCAGCCGGTTTTTACTTATATTCTAAGACTTAACAAGGGTTATGCCAAATCTCAAATACATTTGAGGGTTCAATGAATGGAAAGAATATTTATTCATTGTCAGATAATAAGAGTGTGCAATAGAAGAATGGAAAGAACCCAAATGATAAGACAAGGAACTAGAAATAAATATCAGGCAAAGTTTGAAAAAGGAGGACTAAAAAGCCAAAAAAATAAAGACAAAGGAAGAGAAGAAAAAGTGAAAGAAAAAAGAAAGAAAAGAAACTAGAGCAAGATCTGAGTGTTGTCAGTGAGAAGGAACAAACCCAATTCTAAACTGGCTATCATTATTATTAAAGGCAAACATTTCCTAACTCACAACTTTTATGAATAACCCACTTCTCTTCCCCCATCCTTGTTCTCATTTCCGAAGAAGAAAAAGAAGGAGAGAGAAAGAAGAAAAAAAAAGCAGCAGCAGCAGTTGTAGTTTTCTCCATCATCACTGGGACTAGTTGATAGGACTAGTAGTATTTGAAAACTGGCAACAATTCAAATAGGTATGCTTCTTGAAACTGGATATTGGCCTCCTAGCACTGTTAGGTGTTTCTACAATACACTACTACAGTGTATTTAACAATTCTATACAAACAATAACAACAACATTGAAAAGTGGTGTGACAAGAGAGGAGCTATGGGTGCAGAATAGCAAATAGTTTTAGTTAAAATTAATTAAAATAACATTCTTAAATTGGTTATTTTTACAAATGAAAACTAGAGTAGAGCAAAGCATAGGTCAAACGAAAATAAAATAAAATAAAAATCAAGAGTAGCTATTTAAGCAAGAAACGATGATTTGCAATGTTATAAAACCTATTGTTGCCTTTGCAACAAATAATAAAAAAAATATAAAATAACAATCCATAAAATACTTAATACACAATAATAGTAGTAGTAAAGAGAGAGGTTGACCAAAAAAAAAAAAAAAAAAGAAAGAAAAATAATGGTTAATTAAAAAAAAAAAAAAAGCATCAGTCTCCACAACGAAATCCACCATTATTTTCAATACACTAAGAAGATAATAAATTAAACAAATAACAAGTTTTATTTTTCATTTACAAAATAAAATATCTTTTTTTTTTTTTTTTGACTGAACAATCTCCAGATTTTAGAGTCTAAAAAACAATCTATTTAACTGTTTTTTTTTCTTCTTTTTCTGTGAGAGTTTGTTTACTGATGTTAAACATTTGCAATTGTCAATGTAAATCCTGATTATCTGGTGTTGCTTATCCACCAAATTATTTCTTATGAGTGTCATCACCTCAGTTAAATAATAGACCATTCTGTTTTTATTATAAAGAAAGGGAAGAAAAAGGACATGCTACACAGAAAAAAATATAAGACAGAGAGTAGGGAGGAGTGCGTGGAAGCGATAATGCTAATTTGTTTCAATCAAGCATAAAATATTAAAATAAGGAAAAAAAAAAAAAAGAAGAGAGTTAAATCAAATTTATTATACTTTTTACATATTGAACTATTTAGCAATAGCTCTTAAGTCAACATATCAAACGTCGTAATAATTAAATTATCATATTGTGGTATATCAACAAGTACCGCTAGTCTAAGTTTAAAGTGAATGGCAAAACAGTTGCTTTAAAGCTTTTAATAATAAGAAGAAATAGCAGATGAGCAAATAGAAAATTATAAGCAAGCATTTTTTAAATGAAGAAACTACAAGATATATAAGGCTAATGAGGATTGTTGAAATAACCTATAGACTAACAAGTGTAATAGCCTGACCCAGAACTTGGATGCTTGCTATAAAAGATTAAAGTTTAATCAAACAGTTTTTTTACAAACAAAATATCATCATTGGTTGTAGTTCACTCTATAAAGATATAATAAAACAGGACAGAACACAACCCTTTATTGATCTGTTATTGTAAAATAATAACACCTCTTCTTATCTAAAGAAAAAAAAATGTATCTCTTCCAGCTAATTTATAAAATGTGTAAGCCAACCTAAGCTGAAATGTAAAGTAGAGACTTTTGCCGCATACATGTAAATAATTTTGGAGGTGCTCTTAGTGTAACAATTCTCATTGTAGAAAATTGAATTTGTGTCTAGAATTCAAATTCTGAACAAGTTTCACTTCGTGCTAATGAATCCATCTGTTCTGCATCCAGCTATGGGTAAATAGCAGAGTAGACTGAGTTCTTTAGGTTTGGTTAGACAACCAGTCTATGAGAAGGAAAACTGAATTCAATTTACATAGTCTGTGAAGGAGGAATTGGGTAAATACATAAACCAGTATGTAATACTAGTTCATTTGATAGCATGAATCCCTTTGACTCTCTTGCTATTCATCCCTATTGGCCATTGCTTTTGGCAAGTTCTCTAGATGGCATCCAGTGTACACACAGAGCTGATGAATATAATTTTTTACTGGTCAGCCAACATTGGTGTGTCCATGTGTAGGAGTTTACAGGATAACATCATTTATGAGTTCATCCTTATTTCTCTAGCAGTACCCAGCATGTCTTGTTCATCTTACTTGGATGATTTGTCAGAGGGAGGTGTATTGTAAGTGGCTGTATACTTCAAAACAGCATGCAGCATCCTTGTGTAGTTCCCACTTAGCTTTTTCTCCAAACATTTTGTTAAAGTCCAGATGGTGCAGCCATACAATAGTACCGATATGGCTACAACTTGAAAGAATATCCAATTTAGCATCATGTATGTTTAATTTTAAACATTGTTTTTTGTCTTGATGACCATTATTTTTTTAAAATCAAATTTTCTTAATTTGCCATTCATTTATTAATTCAAATGTAAAATATTTGTTTCTTTCTTAACAGCTTTGCTTCATTATGTTAATTTGTTTATTTTTTTCTTTCTTTAATGCTTTCATCCCTTCCTTCCTTTTTTATTTAACTCCTCATTCTTCCTTTTCTATTTAACTCCTTCAGTCCTTCATTCTTTTCTTTCATTCTATAATTTTCCTTTCTTTTGAGAAAAATGGCACATAGAATGCAACTACAAAAATACTTCAAGTAATTAATTTAAAAAAAGATACACATTGAAAGATTATAAATTCAGAAAAAGTTCACATTAGATGAACTCAAGATAAGTCATTACATTTTTTGTCTATGCAATAGACAAAACAAATAAAGGATAATAGACAATTGTATATTAAAAGCATCTTTTTTTTTATTTTACATGATTTTACAAATTCAACAAGACTAAATCTTGTCAATATTTAAATGGCAGCCATTTTAGGTTACTCTTAAAATGTTGTCTGTTCTTGATGAATAGCAGATTGTGTGAATAGAACTTATAATGGGAATGAAGATGTACTTATTCAATATTAAAAAGTAATTTTAAAAAATAACTTTGTAATAATATCTATAGACACTTTTAGGACAAGCTGATACCTACAAAAGTCATATGTTATCAAGAGATTAATCTTTATCTGGAGGAATAAATGCAATCAAATGATGATTGATGACCAGCAGAATGAATCCATGAAATTGAGTTGCTCAATTAAAACTACTGAATCAGCTATTGATTCCTTTCACATTCAAGATAAGTATATGCGGATTTAAAATAGGACAAAAAAACAAACAAAAACAATAGTTAAAACTATAACAATTTTGCCTGAAAATTGAATACTGAAATCAACTAAATAATTACTTTATTTCTGTCAACAAATGCAGAAATTCAATCGGATCCCAAGTAATAATATACTTATTAATTTTTTAAAGCATCTCCAAGGAACTTAATTGTTTTAATATCTTTGATCACTTTTTTCTTTTTCTTTTAATAACCCATAAGGGACATCTTTGAGCCAAGTAAGGCAGGTTCAGAAAAATTCATAGCATTTCATCGTATAATAACTTGACCAATTATTGTTAGAATTATCTCAAATTTTAAATTGTAGAAACAACTAAAATTTTTTATTTAATGGGTTTTTTTTCAGGTATAGAAATACCATTAATTGGAAAATACATTTATACTAGTATGGGCAGTTCTCTTTATAAATATAACAGACAACACACACACACACACACACACACACACACACAAAGAAACCAACCTTTCTCAAAAACAAATTTTTATCACTTTACCTACAAGTTAATGAGACTTGTCTTCTTCATAATAATTCCTTCCACTGTTGATATATGGTTCCCTGCATATATTTAGCAACATGGAAGTTATTCTGAGAGTGTGTAGGTGTCATTTCTTCTATTGTCTAAAGTCAATGACTTTTTCAGGTGGATTTTAGCTTTGTGAAAAAAAAAAAAAAAAAAAAAAAATCACAAGCCCACAACATAGACATTTACACTAGCATACCATTTGTTTAATACCAACATGGCATAATATAGTTATTTTTTTAATACAAAAGGTCATCACTGTTACATAACATTTCCTTTGCAAGAATACGAAAACAAATCATTGATGCAGTTTTAAAAGTTCACTTTCTTTTCAGTCACACCACATGGGCTGAAAAGTTCATATGATGACTTCATATCTGCTCTTGGTGACTTTTCTTTACCAATGGGATACAAGCACTGCAACAGCAATGGAAGAAGTGTGTAGACAGCAAAGAGAACTATGTTGAAAAATAAATCTCATTTGGTCATATTCCATATTAGTATCTTGGTCAGACTATGAACTTTTCAGCTGACCTTTGTATATATCAAGAATTAATTTGAAAATGGTTGAAACAATTCCAGCATTTAGTTATCTGGGATTCTAAAAATGCCAAATGATTTAGCACAAACCTAAAATCTTATGTCCAAATTAGAGACAGGTTTTAATTTTAAGCAAAAAACAAAATCCTTTGTTACTAATCCTTTTGGAGGTTAGTGTATTATATGTAGGTACATTAATAAAAATGTACTTAATGATGAAACAAAGCACTTATTTTACACAAATATTTTTTAATAATTTCCTTCTTGCCATTGGACTTAATCCAAGGGTTTTGTTAATCACAGATTGAACATTACACATTGAAAATTTCAGATAAAAATTCAACTGCATCAAACTAATGACATATAGGTTATTGGGAAATTCTTAATTTTCTTAAATTTCACATGCTTCATCCTAGTTTTTCTAATGGATTATGATAATGATAAGTGCGAGTGACAGTGCCTCATTTGGTTTATGATACACTGACAAAATTCTATCTATGAAAATATACACTAAGCAAAACAGAGGTTTCTGTTATTTTAGCTTTTGACACTATTTCTATGCATACACTTTTATTTGCTGTCCTATATATATAAGGGGGTTGGAATGAATCGACAGAATGAGGTAAAATATGAGGAATGATAATGAGGTAAAATATGAGGAATGAAAGAACAAAACGAAATATACTACACATTTTTGTCTGAGTTTTGTTTTTTTCATTCCTCATATTTTACCATATATATATATATATATATATATATATATATATATGTAGTAAAAAAAATTATGGGCATACCATGGTTTCGATCTATACAATCTCTTTGGGCCCTACATTATATTAGATTAAGTTGAAGTTATTATTCAGTTGAACTTTTACGTATTTTATGATAGTGACAGTTGAACTGTATATCAGTTCATGTTTTCTATTTTCATTGCTGTGTTCGGCTTAATTCTATTCATGTATTGAATAAATTTATCTTGGATAAATTACTAATGCCATTGCAACGGAAAGGTTAAAGTGGCAATTGGACACACACACATATATATATCTTCACAAGAGCAAATAGAAACTTACAGGTTTAATAACTGAAAAAGAATAGATACCTTATTTTATATAAAGTAAAAGCAATAAGAATATTTTAAGATAAAGATATTTATTCAAAAAATGGCAAAAAATGTGACATTTAGATAGATACAGATTTTAATTTATACAATTCTCTTGACTGTAATAGAAATAAGTTTTACAAGTGAATTTTTTTTCTTTTCTTTTCTTCATAATACAGAAAAAAAAAAAAAATGTTTCATTAATTTTTCCAGAGTTTTGTTGAATTTTAATTAAATAATTAAAGAAAGTAAAATTTCGGCCTTACCTATCAAAAACAGTTTGGTAATAACATGCCATAATAATAACCAGAAAAAATTAACATGGAACAGGACTTATTCCTATAGGAATGTTCTTAATAATGATGAATTTTATCAGAATTTATAACAATGAGAAATGATATTACTAGGTGAGTCAAAAGTTTTGCAATATTTTTGTAATGCGAGGCTTAAATTGACAGCTTCGGATTCTTCTGCTGGAGGATCACAGTTTCTGAATCAACATCTTTAAGCCTACCTGACTTTGCCTAAATTGTTGAGGTTCATGTAACTCAAATCAAGTTTTTTTTTAACCATCTGTAATCAATGGCGCCTTTTGCACAGCAAAATGTTTTTGGTTCTGCTGCATTATAGCCGAGTTTGGCAAATCAAAATAATCATTCATTTGGTATTACAAAAGAATTTTGTATGGATGAAAGGATTAAGTCTGTGTCACTTGATGGTTATTGTGAAAATGTGATGCTTGGGAGGGGGATAAAGAAGAGATGAGAGAGAAGATGAAAAAAATAATGATGATACAAGGGGAAAGGAGCAGAGAGAGAAGAGAGAGAGAGAGAGAGAGAGAGAGAGAGAGAGAGAGAGAGAGAGAGAGTAAAAAGGAAGAATGAGGGGAAAGAGAGTGAGAGGGGGGAAGAGAGAGAGAGAGAGAGAGAGAGAAAGAAAGGAATGTGGAGACAAAGAAAAAAGGAAATGTAGAGAGGGGTGAGAGAGAAAAGTGCTAAAAATTAAGAATTTTTATGTATTTAATGGCACTGAATCCTCAATAAATAGTGAAGAGGCCAAACTGTATTGAATCAAACAAAAAACAAATCAGAAATATTTGCTTTTATATGATTTTAAATTAAAAAATTTTTTCAAACAAAAGTACTTCTTTAAAACTTATACAAACTGTTAAAATTGTTCTATAAAACACTTGTATGATCCTAGTGATTCAATAAAGGCTGATGAAGCGGAATTTAACATTCCAGCCAAATATACTACACATTTTTGTCTGAGTTTTGTTCTTTCATTCCTTATTTTACCTCATTCTATCGGATTCATTCCAATCCCATTTTCCTCATATATATAATTTGGCACACCATTCCACTGAAAGCTGAAGCGGTGACTATCCTAGGCTATATATATATATATATATATATATATATATATATATATATATATAACAAAACATTGTTACAAAAATATGAATTCATTTGAATATTGACCTAACAGTGGCTTCATTTGATTTTACTATGTCAAAACTAGATAAAAATACATTTGTTAATACAGTATGGGGAAAAAGATAAAATAAAAAATAAAAAACTTTAAAAATAAGGTCAGAAAATTGCATTTCCTTGGAACTGGATGTAAATTTTGATCTCAAAATTCTTTCTGAAGTCCATTTCAAACAACCATTTTCAATGTAGAAATTGATCGAAACATGAAAGGTTAATAGATAAAAGATGATCTTTTTCCAGACAGAAAGCTGAAATTTCTGATAGGAAATTAGAACAAATTTCTAAAAAAACAAAAAAAAAAAAAAAAACAACGAAAAGACCCCCCCAAAAAAAAGAAAAAAAAAGAAGAAATAATCACAAAATAAACAAATAACCACTTCCCATTTGTTTTTGTATTTAAAATTTTTTTTCTCCATTTATTGAATTTTTGATAAATAGCTTGCAGTTTTGATTGTGAACACAAAAACCAGCCACAGCTGTCGTCTATTATTGGTTTTTCAAACATATTTTGCATATTTATTTTTATTGCCATGCAAAGGATACTCAGCCATTATTGAAGTATAAGTAATTATAGGTCAAATAACTTGCATTAAAATTAGTTTCTTTTTTAAATTTATTTTATGCACATATTTCAAATATTTTTAGATTTTAATAACTGAAACCAACTGCATTTCTTGTTGCTAACAATCCTTCAACTAGATATTTCATGGGGATTAATGAGGTTTTAGTTTCCATTTAAACTAAATTATTACTCCTAACAACAACAAAAATATGGTAATTATTTGTGTATAACATGTACTCATGCACCTCACTTTGGACTATGAAATTTGGTAGGGTAAAATTCTCATGTATAATACACACTGACTTTTTAGAATTTGTAGCATTTGTATTTAAATCTAATCTAAATTTAGCATTTGTTCAACTTTTTATCAGTTTATACTGACTAAAAATAATTTATAGAGCAAACACACGGACATGTTCAAAAAAAATGCAACAAGCTTGCAGCAAAAAATAAGCTCACATTAGGAGAAACAAAATTATAAACAAACATATTTTCAGTTGATATTTAATCTGTAAAAGGTATAAAAACACATTAGTTTGGACTATAGGCATAACTTATTTTTGATCATCTCATCCTCAATATGTGGCATGTGGCCAGAAACAAAAAAAGGTTATATAGCGGTCTCTATGTTGGCGGCATATAACAGACGTCATGGACACATTTTCTACAATTAAGACTGACCATATATACGTGACCTGAGTGGCGGGCCTGTCGAGAGCTGGATTCTCAAGTCACATACAATCGCATACAAGAGGAAACCAGGAAGGGGCTCATATGTGTGACAGGGTACGTATAAACAAAGTTGGATCTGTGGGCCACCTGAGTGCTCACAACCAAAATACTTGTAGAAATGGCATTCTGCGAAGAAGTGGCAATCATCCACATTATATATATATATATATATATATATATATATATATAACCATACACAAACTTTTTCTGTGTATACATTGCAATCCCCTAACATTAGTCTAAAATTAAAGTCTCAGAAAATTGCATTATTTGCAAGTTGAACATCAAAATTCTTTTTTTAATAGATTATCCAAATATTTCACAGCTAGTCAGAAGCAACAACTATCATAATTAAAATTTATAATTCAGATAAATATTGTTCTTGTTTTTAAACTGAAATATTAATAGACTATAATTCACTAACCTTTGTCCACAATGAAAAACGTTAAAAAATATTACAATGTAACTGTGAGTTAAGAGATTACAGTGAAGAAAATTATTTTACTAGTTAAAACAGTGATAAAATTAGATAAAACAAGGTTCACAAAGCAATATATGAAAGAAAGAAGAAAAGTAATTTTAACTGCAGATAGACAACAGCCATACTTTGTGATCACTGCAATCCTAACATAATGATATTGATATAATAATATAAATATGTCAATTAATGAGGCAACCAGTCAAAATGTTGCCATCTGTGCTGGTGAGCAGGTTCAAACCTGAGCCAACCAATTTAGCTAAGCAATTAACTGAAGTGATGTCATTGCAAGAACTACACAAGCTGTCCACTCAAGTGAAACAGGAAACACTCAAATCATCTGTGGTCAAATGATAAATATAGAAAATTTTATGGGATTCTTTCTTTTAAATAAACACTCCATCAGTATAATATTTTCAATTTTAAAAGGTAATTTCAAACATTTTCAATAATTTCCTTGCTTCTATCAGGGGATATATATATATATATATATATATATACAGTAAAAAGTTGTTGGGGTGGCCTAAAGTTGGTATCAGCCAGACAGTGAGGGAGTCTATCTCCTTTTCACTAGCGCTAAACTAAGAAGATTGTTTTTGCATCTGAGGTGGAATGCCACACTTACCAACAGCTTCTTACTTTACCACAGAGATCCCTGTGCTACTCATACGCTGAGTTGGCAAAGGCCGGTATCCAACTAGGAACCTTGTGATTCCTAGTCGGACACTCTACCGACTAAACTAAACCAGCCCTATTATATATGTGTGTGTGTGTATGTAACTGGGGGGCAGCATTTCTTCATTTGGACATATTTGGTTAAATAGTATAGACATCTTTTGTCTACATATTCTAGTTTCAATACTTTCCAGTCACCAAATGAATATGCCATAATTAATACGTTCCCAAGTACTTTTGACCCATCATGGGCTATCATCGGAGGATATGTATATTGTAAGAAAGAAGAAAAGTCAATTTTCTTGAATTTCTTGGCCCAATTTTGACACTTTATTTTCTTTAGTGAGAAGACTATTTTATAGATCCCAATTCACAAGTATCTACACCTTTTGTCCTTCTTGATGCCTTTTTATAGAAAATTTAGTTAAATATCTTATCTAAGAGTGGAAACGGATGAGTTTAAATTTGACAAATATTGGTTCAGAATCTTTGAGTTACTGAAGTTTATTTGATTTACATAACTTCAGACAGGCTGTAGTTTTACTTTACAGAAAAAGAAAGACGCTAAAAGATTATTATAAAGAATTTTAAAATTCTGTTAAGAATAAAAAATTTTGTTCTGTTGTAAAATAAAGTAATATTGAATTTTCTCCTTTAAAAGTTTTTCCAAAAGGGATTTTAATAGGTTGTTTAAGATGATCATCTTAAACAACCTATTTATCTTTAAAAAGGAAAATCTTTTAAAACCACTCACAAAGTATCAAAAAAAATATAAAAATAAATCTTAAAAAATCTAATGAACATCTTTTTTTCAAGTTTAAAAGCATATTTTCTATTTGATTTTTTTTTTTTAAATAATTGTTTCAATTTATTCCATGCGTATTTTGCTATTTTCAACTCATATTAGATTGTTTTAACATCTAGTTTTCAATATAAAAAAAACAAAACAAAAAAAACAACAAAAAAAAAAACAAGGAAAAGTACATCCTCCTTGTGGCAAAAATAAAAACTAAATTACTCCCAAGTTTTTTTTTTTTTTTTTTCTTCCCCAGCAAAGAATTTGTTATTTTATCACAATCTGAACACTTAGAAACCAAGAGATTAAATTACAGAGTTGAATTGGCCCAGAACTGTTTCTCCTTTACAAACCAATGAAATTTTCTCAGTGAACCACTCTTACAGAAATAAATATTCTCAATGAATAAAGTTGAATAACACTGATACTTGTGTAAATATATAGAATAATACAAGATTAGAATAGAAACTACTATATGTCATGGTTATATTCTAGCCACATTTACTATGATTATGCAACCTTATCAAATACTGACAAAAAAGATATTGACTAAACAAACAAGTGCCATAACCTAAACCTTGTACACATTTACAGATGCCATTAATGGCCTACTATGGTTATATGCTATCATCTATTAAACATCAATGGAAAATAAACATAACATGCAGTGACAGTTCATTCAAACCCCCCAACAACACCGTAGCAACAGCAAGCAGTAATAAAACTGCAGCTGGTCCAACTTGAACTGAGCAGTTCTTGGAGAGAAGCAGAGTAATAATTTCACAGTCAATATTTGCATTCATATCTATGAACAGAACAGAAAATTGTATAATTAGGCTTAATTCTAAAAAAAAGAAGAACAAAACAAAAAGTTACAAGATAATTCTCCTTTTTGTTTTAACGTTGTGTAACAAAGAAAGCAAAGCAGTAAAGTCTTCTTATATAAATTCTCCAGATCTGAATAAAAATTAATAATACTACTAATATTACTACTACTACTAATAATAATAATTGTTTTCTATACAGTTTTAAATTAATAAGTATTAAACGATTGAATTTAATGGCATGTCAATCTGCCTAGGGTCATATCATGCCTAGAGGTTAGGGAATTGTGTTTATATTTACATTTTTTGGATAGATGTTTCTTAAGAGTCTTTTTTCTTCACATGGTCTTATCAAATACTAATCATTTTTTAAACAGATTTATGTGACCCATATATGGGACCCTAACAGATATTACCATTCCAGGTCCGAGTTTTGGTAGACAGATCAAAGCCTAGCTTGTTTAACAAATATTTTCTCGTTCCCTAATGATACCTGCATTGGAAAAATAATGTCTAAAAAAAGTTAACCGTACTTTTAACCTGAACTATTTTGATTTTAGTATTTTAGTGTTTTACCAGAGATTGAAAATTATAATAGGAAAATGTTATTACTTATGACAATAAAATAAATGATATATCCATGAATATCTAGTAAGATAATTTCATAGTCAACTCTTGTTTGCTACTTTACTAGTGACCTATTAATATAAAAGAGAATCTAATAAGTAAAACAAGAAAATAAAGAAATTTATGAATGTCCTTTTTGAATGGAAGATACCAATTAAAGACAGTAACTTTTTCAGAAGGCCAAAAAATGTTTATCTTTCATCCAAGGAGTTCATATGACAAACAAGGAGAAAATAAACAGAACAGCTTTGTGTCTTAATTTAAAAGAAAATCGAGAAAACAAAATCTGAATGAATAAAAATGATAAAAATACAGTTCCAAACAATTTTCAGTGAAATTTTATTCAAGTTCAGTTCATTATGGCCGTTTCACAGTCAAGTAACAAAAGAAACAAAAACCCGGTGGGGGGTGGGGGGTTGAAACAAAGATAAACAACAACTATCCTTCACTTTCTAATATGTCCACGTTAATGATTAGTTTACTTACCAACCACTCACTCAGAAAGATTAGGCTACATTTAGGCAGAAGGATAATCTATTTTTACCAAGTCAAGAGAAAACAAACAAATAAAAACATTGTAGCAATAGTAATTAAAATAGCATAAAGATTAAGATTTTACATGCATGTGCGTATGCACTGACATACACAAGTTTATTTTGAATCAAGTTTTTAGTCTCAGTGCACAAAGACAAATGTGTGCACTTGAAGCACAAGAAAATCTTAAAAGTTAGGAACATTTTTATTTAGTCAACATTTAATATATATATATATATATATATATATATATATATATATATATATATACCAACCCCTCTACATGAGTAGGATGTGACACAAGGTAGATTTCTAAAGCAGAGTTTAACAGGTTTGAATTCAGAGTTTTCCTTCTAGACTGGTTGCCTAACCAAGGTTTAAAGAGCCCAGTCTGATCTACTATTTATTCATAACTTGAGGGAGAATAGTTGTACTCATACCTTTCTCAAGGGTATTAGCACTATGTGAAATGCAAACAGCCTCATCCAGGATTTGAACTTGTCTTGACGGGTCCATTTACTACAACGGTAACCATTATACCAGGCACCCCCATGACAAATAACATTTAATATAGCAACTAGAGAAAGATAAAACAGTTTTCTTGGATCTGTTAATCTTATTATAATGGAGATTGTGTGTTTTTCTGTCTGTAACCGAAACTATATTCCTACTCAAGTCACAATTCCCTTAGTTATTGACATCACATTCTCCATGGTTTTATTTCTATCTAAACCTCAATTATTAATAAAATTGTCTTACATTATTAATACTGTTAACTATGTCTACATACTACTCAACATGCAATTATATTTATATATACAACAAAATAGTGGTTTACAGTGTAAACGGGAAGGCTAATTTGCAGATTAATATTAAAAAATCGAATTTAATAAATATGTGCTTAGTATTATTGATTTCTAACTGTTTGGTTTTATTTTAATGAATATAAGCAAAAATCTCTTCAATGAATCTTAAATGAAATCCATTAACAAGATAAAATGAACTGTCATTTTATTCTTTACTTCCTCTTAAAACTAAATACTTAAATTAGAAAAAATAACAATGAAAGACGAGAGTGATGGAAGAGTAAGTTTCAGTTGTTCCAGTTTCGTTTCATTAGTTTCTAATTTAATACAATATTTTATTACACTAAAACTTAAATACTTGCACCCGGAGGGTGCATATATTTGCTAGTCTATATAATGATCCAATTTCTGTATATTGTTGCCATAACAGTAAAAAAACAGTACATTGTAGCACAATTGTTGTTAGCATTATTAACTTGAAGAATAAAAAGTTTCCAATCCAATCAGGCTATCGGTTTCTAAGTAATTTTTTAATTAATTAGTAAATATAAATTGACCCCCCACAAAAAAATGCCACAGGGAGATAACTCCAAGTTTATAAACAGCAAATCACATTGCCCCCCCCCCATCACACCTGAATTGTATGTATTCCTTGCCATCAGCCATAGTGTCAGACCAGTAATGATATTTTAATAAGAAAAAGAAAAAAAAAGTTTAACTGTAATTAGCATTTACAAATAATTACAATATAAATTCTATAATCAAGAAGTTAGTTGACATTAAGTGGAGGTTATTGAAAGTGTCATTTAATTGAGTGTTAAGCAAAAGAATGTTGCAACTATGATCATCAGAACAGGTAATGGGTCAATAAAGAGAAATTTTCACTGCAGTGTTAACATGACAAATTAAAATCACCACAACTCATAATAGCCTGCAATTTTCAAATGAAAGTCTAAGAGTTTTGTAGAAATGGCAGTACCATGATACAAGATAGAATTATGATATAACAAATAAGTTTATTAAAATGTAAACATGAATGATAATATATTTTATATTCAAAAGGAAGATGGTATATGGGCAAGAGAAAATGAAATACAGCCCTCCAATATTTAGTAGGTAGTCTATGGTTAGTTTTTACGACATGTCTATATGTAAAAAAAGAAGGTTTGTATTTGTAACAAGACCCCCATAAAAGGTATTCAAAAATAGAGGTCTTCTTACAGATATGCAACAAGAAAGAGTGGAGATACACTTTATGTAATGGTTATCATCATAAGAAATGGAATTGACAACCTAAGTTCAAAGCCTAGATGAGGCTATTTGCGTTCACTTCACGTTAACACCCTTGGGAAAGGCATGAATTCATCTGTTCCTGCCCTCAGCTAGAGGTAAATAGTAGTGTAGACTGGGTTTTTTTTTTTTTTAAACCTTGGTTAGGCAACCACTCTAAAAGGTAAAAATTGACCTTGTATCCTCCTGTGTGGCAAATGAGGTGAGTAAATGCATACAAGAACGTAGTTACCTTTGAATTTATAATTGGTAGGAAGAATCTAATCCCCCTATCAATTCTGCCCATTTTGAGTGACCTATTATGCACCAAAACAAGTTTAATAACTATGTTAAAAATGGGTAAAAAAAAAAAATATTAAAAAACATTGAAGATGTACTTTACAAGTTCGAACTAGATCATAATGCAGTGGAAGCAACCAAAAACATTTGTTGTACAAAAGATAAAGTGCATTTGATCACAGAACCAGATGGTTCAAGAAATTTTGCTTGGGTTACAATTACCTCAATGATGAGGCAAGGTCAAGTAGGCCTAAAAGTGGGAATTTCAAGGCTGTGCTCCAAGCCATAGAAGCAAATCTGCCAAGTAGCACTCAGAGAGTATCAGGCGAGCTCAGCACATTACAGTCCAGTGTGGTTAGTCACCTTCATTACCTCAGCAAAGACATCAGGAGCTGCCAAATTGTGCCTCATGTTACTAAAATGTTGCAAAACTTGATTCACTCTAGAATTATATTGTTTGTTCCATTTAAATTATTTTGTTAGTATTTGTAACTGAAATCATATATCATTAAAAGATACCATATTTGACGGCTTATAAGATGCACTTCAATTTAGACAGGCATTTAAAAATAAAGTGATTAAACTATGAATATCAGGTGAAAGGTTTTTGCCAGACGTGCCTTGCCTACTATTTTTTAAAGTTTCATAAGCATTCAGATCCTTATTAAGTCCCAATATTTTACATTTAAAAACCATCCACTAGTTTATATAAATGCATAGTTAAGTGATATCACTCAATTTTCTTCCTGACTGGTGTTATTTTATATTAAGTACCAGAAGTACTAGTGTTATACATTGTTACCTTAGAAAAGTGTTGGTGTTGTTTGTGTAGAAGCAATCATGGCCTTGTTTACATTTGTGGACAAGTTTGTGATCTTATTTAAGGGGCACTGCAGCACTAAAACTGCACTAGCCAGTAACCAAAAACTGACACTTTATATTAAAGAGGAAATTAAATATTTTGTACTTTTTAGAACAAAAAAGTAAATGGTACTTTTTAAGCTATTAAAAGTGAATCCCTAGAAACAAAGGAATCTGTTCAACTTAGTAGAGCTAGTCACTTTGCTTTCAGATTATTACTTGATGCCTTTTGGAATAATTACACAATCAACTATGTTTAGTAAAATAGTTGAATAAATAAACTTTAAAAAAGACAAATAAGTCAATCAATAAAAGCCAATTAATAACATCTTATAATGAATTACAATTTTAAAAAAACAACAAAAAGGAACACATTTTTACACCCCATGTTTATAACTGAGCCTAATTAACAGATTAGATGGTTAATATACCATAATCATTTGTGTATATGCACTGATATTTTAGAAATTTAGCAGCTAAATTTAACCTAAATTTAGCATTTGCTCAACTTTTTATAGTTTCATACTAAATAAAAACAAGAATTTATAATGTTTACATTTTATTTTAAAACTTACACAATATTTACAGCAATCACACGGACATGTTCCCACAAATATGCAATAACAAATAATCTCACATTAGGAGAAACAAAATTATAAACAAACACATTTTCAGTTGATATTTCTCTGTAAAGGTGTAAAACAATTAGTTTAGACTATCAATATAACTTAAGTTTTGGTCATCATGTCCTGAATATGGGATTTTATGCACAAATTATTATGGTAAATTATATCAAAGAATAAAATTTAAAAAAACAAAGAAAGAAAATGATTGAATGATATATGAAAAGTATTTTAAAAATGTTTTCCAAATATAAAACTAAATCAGAAGTGAAATCCTTTTCTGTTTTCTGTTGCAACAGATTCTGCTAACAGGCATTCATTTTTCTTATTTGGCTAAATCAGTACAATAAAAATCAAACAGTAATATAATTTTATACACATATTCTGATATGGAAGGTATAATAAAGCAAATAGAAAGGCACAAGTTTTCTTCTCTATTGTAAAATTCAAATAATTTTCTCAAAGTTTTTTTGTGGTTTCTGGTAATAGGTTATGTAGGCTCTTATTAATCAGACACAATTAAAAAAATAATACAATTCCAGTTAGTCAACTACTTAAAAATCAATGGATAAACAACATTCATTATATAAAAGAAAAAAACTATTTTATAGAAACTAATACTAGTAGCATTTACCAGTGCTATTTCTTCCCAATTAACAAATACCTTTTGATTCATCTTAGTTTTAAAATCTATTGAGCGCAGACTCTTTATTTAACTTAAAAATAAAAGATATTCAACATTTTAAGAAATTTAAATCAAAGATAAATAATACTTAATAGAAATTAGTAGATGATCATTAAAAATCACATTGGTTGAATTGCCACTGTTTGAATTAATTAAAATATCAGATACTTCTATATACAAATTCAAACAATACAGCTATATACAAATTCAAACAATACTGAATAATTCAATCTGTTACCATTCAAATAATTATAAATCTATACTAGCAGAAATGTACGATGTTGCCAGAGACAAAAGAGCTGTAACTAACTATGCCACAATGATCATATGAATACAAAATAGCCTGATTTTTTCACATAACATTTTCATTAATGAAGAAGTAATTTTTTTTTTTTTTTTTAAACAAAATAGTGTTGGAATTATCCAAATTGTTTTAATTTTATTTTATCAAAAAAAAAAAAAAAAAAAAAAAAAAAACTCATTTTAGACAAAAGGTTTTCAGAATGTAAATTTAACAAATAATGGACTTAGAAAAAAACTAAAAGGTTAAACTAATTAATTTTTAGACTTTTAAGAAACTAAGATAGAAAATAGTAATTTTATCCATAAAATATTATTCTAAAGCTATATAGATTAAATAGTAAGATGTTAACTTAGCAAATGACAGTTTGGTATTTATCAGATTAAAAAATAACCAGTTTACTTTTTATTCAATTTTGAAAGAATAATTGACAATTATATTTTTAAATATTTGTGTGCCATAATTATTTGAGTATAAGACATTATTTTTTTTTACAGATTTTGTTTCAAAACTATAATTTCTTAATCCGTACACACTGATAAAAAGTTAAACAAATGCTAAATTCAGCTACTACAAATTCTAAAAAGTCAGTGCGAATTATACACAAAAATGTTTGTTTTCCAAAAGGCCGTTGTCTAAATTTAGAGGTGCGTGTTATACATAAATAATTACGGAATATGTTAATTGTCAAATCAGGACAAGCAACTTAACAAGATCTTATCAAATATCTTTATCTTTTTTCAAAAAGATTTTCTTAACACACTTGTAACAGTGCATTTATTAAACTTCAGATATGATACACTTAGTCAAAATATGAGACGAAGATGGTTGCTTAGATAAATCAATCTTGAACAAACATTTGATAAACAGAAATACCAAAGTGTTTAGAAAACAAAAGAAAGAAAAGAAAAGAGAAATACTTCATCTCTTCAAATCCATTTTTATTTCAAAACAATTATATCTAATAAATAAATCCAGGCTCAGAATTGCGGAGGCATGGAATAAGCTGCCAAAACACTGAATCTTTCAAAGCCTCCATGCTTCCTGTAGTCCGCCGATACTATACCTGATGCCCCTCTCCACACACACGCGCACACATACATGCATATTACTACCGTAAACTGTTCATGTTCCTGACACTAATACATTATTCTGTGTACTTGACATGAGACTTTGATGAGTTGTGGTGCACTTGAGCAGTGTACACAATAAATTTCATTATTATTAAAATGTATTTCCTGATTGGGTAAAAATAAAAAAAATTAAATAAATAAATCAGTCATCCTATATAAAATCCCCCCTCCTCCCCTTTCAAGTATGTAAAGCATAGCAAAGAAATGATATATTGAAAACAAAAAAAGAAGTAAAGTCAGTCGAGTGGCCTATTGTTGGTGTCAGCCAGATGGTGAGGGAGTCTACCCCCCTTTCACTAGCACTAGACAAGGGAGATTGTTGTTACGTCTGAGATGGAGCACCACACATACCATCAGCTCTTCACTTTACTGCACAGATCCAAGCTGCATTACTCATGTGCTGATTTGGTGAGGGCCGGTATCAAACCCAGAACCTTGTTCCTAGGCTGAGCTAAACTGGAAACAGCATTTATCAGCAAATTTGTTTTTTTAAGAGCTGCTAGAAAAAAAAAAACTTTGAATAAACATGAGGTGTTCTACTCTATTGAATACACCATCAATAATTTTGTAGCATTTTTATTAAAGTGATAAAAATGTGTTGTCTTATTTAGACAGATTTTACTGCTATATATGTTGTTGATTTACATAATAAAAATAAAAAGGAAAATGGTTAAGTTATGTTAGATATTTATTCACTTTGGATTTTTCTAACCAATAGTATTGGTGGTATTCATTAGTCTAACTAGTACAAAATAAAAACACCCTCCGGGCGATGTAAAAATAGATTTTTGAAACATATTGCCTGAGGGGTGGGAGTAAAAAATTCAATGTCAGCAAGTTTGTACCCTAAGTAAAATCATCAAATTCATTAAAGGATTAAAAAATAAAACAATTTGAAATGTAAACTTTAAATATGTATTAAAATAAAACAAACTATATATAGATATATAATACCAGTCATGTATTTATTAAAACTTGTTTTAAAAAACAATGAGGACTGTCTAATGTTGCATGTTCAAATTTTGAGTGTATTTATTCTATGTTATGATGATTTTGGGTAATGTGACGTAAGCAGTGACATAATTTTTGTTATAGACAAAAACCGGAAGCTAATCTCCATTATTAATAGATAAGACACTCTTAGAGAAATTCTTCCATGGTGGAACTGTGTCAGTACTACTTGGTCTAACAAAACACTTGGAGATAAAAGCTAGATGGAAACTACATAAGAATGCTGTATGCTGTTTTAGACAAATCCTGGAAACAGCAGTTGTGCAGCCACTTACTTTCTATCACACAAACCAACCAAGTAAGACAACCAAAACATGCTGGACGCTGTTGGGGAAGTAAGGACAAACTCATAAGTGATGTTCTTATATGGATCAACACACATGGATACACCAGTGTTAGCTGACCAGCAAATAACTTACATTCATCAACTCTGTGCAGACACTGGATACTGTCTAGAGGACCTACCAAGAGCAATGACTGATAGGGATGGATGGCAAGAGAGAGTCAAAGGAATTTGTGCTGTTGGCATGCCTTAATGAACAAGACCCTGGATCCTGCAGATGGAACTGGGCAACATTGTATTGATGCCAAATTGTTACCCAAGCTGCAAGTCTCTTTTTGATGTCACTGATAATATACAAGAGAAGAGAAGAGCAAGAGCCAATAGGGGTTGTTGGCCCAATGTGCCATCACAGGATGAACTAGGATAAGGTTGAAGAGAATAACAGCTGTCTTATGGGATCTAGCTCCTGGTCTGGATTTCAGAATGGTCTTTCTCCTAAACTGATAGCCAGCCCAATCTACTATTCTACCAATAGCTGGAAGGAGAAGAAATGAATTCATGTTTTTTCTAAAGGGCATTAGCATGAAGTGAATACAAAACAGTCTTTTCAGAAATTTGGAAATCAGCTTGTCTATTCAATTTTTCTTGTCCAGAAATATTATGCCACCTGTAACTCAAATAATAATAATAATAATGGTTAATAAACAGCATTTACTAAAACTGAGGCATGTTATGTTCTTTTGGGGGAAAAAAAATCTATGCCAAGTTTTCACAAAGTAATTTGTGCATGTAATAATAGCTATTAATTCTACTTAAGTGGGGCTTATAGATATCATAATCTGTCACAAGATAGTGCCAGTAGCAGTAATAAATTTAGTACTTACGAGTGTAGTTCAAAAAGTTCTAAGCCTCACCAAGAAAGAAGAACCACTTCTTATAAAACTAGAAAAACTAATTCAGATTTCTGTGCTGGTGACACCCATATAAATGTGAGAAGTGTGTGACAAATGTAAAAATGGACAAAACAGAGGCCCAAACAGTCAAAGTATCTGGATGAGGCTTATAACTTAGAAGCTTCACCATCATATGAAGTTTACCAAAGCTGGATTCGAACTTGAGTCACCATGTTCAGTTCCTATGATGAACGAGTGCCTTCTTGCATATAGGTACATGCAAATGCATGAGGCATACATGATTGGGCAGAAGTAACAGAGCAACCAATAACAAAGTAATCATCAAAAAATAGTGACTTGTCAAAGTTGATATTGCCTGTCCCACCCTGTATGTATGTTTCTTACAATGATACATGCACACAATCCCGAAATTTATAGTATATTTCTATAACACCAGACTTTCTCAGTTATACACATATGTGGTAATAGCATCATTTCTGAATAAAAACCTTCCTTTCATTTTGGGATTGACCAGGTTGAATTTGAAATTTCTAAGTCTTGTAGATCTAGTTGTGTTTTGGTACATGTTGGTGAATGGGCATAGGCCATTGTGATGACAATTCATAAAAATTAATTAAAAAAAAAAAGGCAGTAGAAGCAAAATGGTTACTATGTCCATTGTTAACCATACTTATATAAAACCATATGGAAACCATACTTATATTTTAAAAAATCACAAAAACTTTAATGTAAAACTTTAATGCCTTCTTCTGGAAGTGGGAGTTTAATGAGTTTAAAATTTCATTTTGTTTAAAAAAAAAAAACAGGAAATGGTCTTACTCGAACGCGAATTGACAGTCATTATTATTATTATCATAATCGAAGTATCAAGGGCGGGAAAAAATTCTTAAAACCATTGGCAAATTGCTCAGTATATGAGAGAGAGAGAGAGAGAGAGAGAGGAGAGAGAGAGAGAGAGAGAGAGAGAGAGAGAGAGAGAGAGAGAGAGAGAGAGAGAGAGAGAGAGAGAGAGAGAGAGAGAGAGAGAGAGAGAGAGAGAGAGAGAGAGTATTTGCCATGTTTATAATAGTTTGCAGACCTTAATGTATTTTGGTAATTTTTACATTCCAATTGATTGACAAGTTCTTAACGACTAGATTTTCAGATTACAGAGTTATGCTATCTTTATTTTAATAATTTCAAGTAAACATTTTTTCAAAATTTGGGTTAAGTAATTAAAGATAAAAATCCTAAAACAATTAACAGGTTATATCAAATGTAAACCAGACGTCAGGGTTGGTAAATGTCCCTAGGTGTGACAATAAATTTTACATTATTGAAATTTTAGGCATGTAAAAGTTCATTAAAGAATTTTATCATGTTTGACTGTAGCTCATTTACTAAAATGCAATAGTCCATGGAGGTGTTGAAAAACCTCCCCCCCCCCCCGAGTGTGGAAGGGATATTGGGTCTGGGGTTATCCAACTAAAAAGTCTACTCCCACTATTGGTGTTTTGATTGTAACCTGTGTGAATGACTAGGTAAAGTCACATTGCATACCAATATTTAATGCAAGTTGTCTGTTACAAAGATCTCTATATGGGTGCTGTTTGTTGCCTGTAACTTGAGGATAGTTGGGGTGAAATGGTGCCCAGGGGTAGGGGGTATTACACTGATTGCTGATCCCATGTCCACAAGGAATTTTAAACCTTTATTTTTGTTCCAAGCAGTATTGTGTTTTTCTGCCAGGAGTATTCACCGCTACATGTCTCCAGATTATTCATTTCCCTGTTGTGTTGCGTGATATTTGCACGATTGTTTGCAATTTCTTACTTCATTTTTAATAGTCTGGGGGTACCAGCAGATATCTGGATTTTGTTGTTTGTCTTTTCTTCGTTGTCTGCCATTCTGACTGCAGGACCTGCCTCACTGTTCCTGTATCAGGAATAACTGCATCTACTGAACCTGCTTTTGTAACTCTGACAATGCTGTTTCTAGGTGCTGCATATTGGTATGGTGGGTTCACTGGTTGTGTACAGTGTGCCGACTCTTTGGTCATACATGCCAATTTTATTGACTATGTCAGTTAATTGGTCCAAGGACATGTCGCCTGCCATGGGTGTCAGGATTTGCAACATGCTTGTCAGTAGTTTATCCAACCAAAGGTGGCATAGAATGGGTTCTGACATGGGGTGCTTACCCAAATAGCTTTTTCTCAAGTGCTTAAGTTGAGATAGGGTCCTATTGCCAAACAACTCTCAAAGTCGGTCTTCAGAGTGCCAGGTCCTCTTAATGATTGCATTTTAGAGGCTTGTATAGGGCTCATCTTCAGGGATGTTTTCCCAGATTTCAATTACTTCATCAATGATGTTTGGTGTTAACATTTGAACTACACTTATAAAATTGGTTTTCTCAAAGTTGATTTTCCTGATTGCAAAAATTGGAACCAGGTTTTTAATGTTGGATGTGTAGTATCGGGGGTTACTCAGTGGTGGTGTTGTGTTGACAGTTGTTTTAGTGAGGTCATTGTTGGAAGTTATAGTGAGTTTTGTGGTCATTGGTGGTGAATTTCCACTTTATTTTATATCTTATGATATAAAGTGGTGGGTCAATTTGAGCATTACGGTTGTTGGGTTGTGCAAGTTGGAATATTGTTTGGTGCAGAGTTGCTGTGTTATTTATCATGTTAAATCACATTGTTAGATCACATCAGAGTGACCATTGACAGAGTGGGATTGGTTTTCAATGTTTGTAATCTTTGAGTATCATTAGTTGTGCTAACAAAAAAGATTGAGAGGTAACACAAAGAAAGAAGAGACTTGATAAGATTAATAAAGAAAAGAATTTATTATCATTTTGATAGATGTGATGGATTTCTTCAAAGTGTTGCCGCGTTATGGGTAACCGCACTGCTGTTGGTAACTTGGTCATTGCAGAGGTCTCTTTGATGCACATTGTTACCTGAGGTGAATCCTGTTCTGCCTGATTATATACAAGAAGTCTGCCTAAAATCGCCTCCAGAAAACAACCCACTTGAAAGTCACAAAATTAACATCAATTGGTAGGAAAATATTTTATCACTCTTTCATATTACCCATTCATTTGGAAATGGGTGTGTTGAGCAGGGACCCAATTTTGGAGGGTTTTTGTGTGTGTGTGTGTGTGTGTGTGTGTGGAGGGGGGGGGGCATATGAGTGATGACTGGGGGGGGGGCATTTCCGGTAGGTATGGGAGTTCTGATAGGTTATAACAATGGTTTAATATAATTGATATATACAGGGTGTTTGGTATAAATTTGACATATTCATATTTGGTTATTTTTCTCCGTAGGTTGGAGGTATTGACGCACACTACACATCATTTAAAAGCTTGGGCCCTTCTTCATTCATATACATGATGACAGATAGAATTGATGATTGAAATCCACCTGAATCATGGAAGAGAATAACTTGTATCATGATGATTTCCACCGTCCATCAAAATAAGTAGATTATGGTTGCTGCCCAATGCTCCCTGAAACTGTAAAAACAATCAGGCTGGAGAATTGCAATGGAGACTACGAGGCTGTGGCTAGAAGAAAGCAACATAACAGACGATCTGATTGCGTTCGTACAGCAGAATTCCTCGAAAATATGCAGAAAAAAGTGTTGGAGAACCGTCAAATGCATATGTAGAGTTGTCAAGCCCTGGATAAGAAGGGTAGCCAATGGTAGACCATATGTATGGCAGCAGGATTCGGCCCCCTGCCACACCTCTGAGAAAAGACAAAAATTATATTTTGGCTATTACAACACAATGTCCATATAATACAAATATATTCTTTTGTGCATAAATTTGGATTTATCCATAATTGTTTGACAGCTTACACATAAGCAAAACTGACAGGATGAGGTGTACGTGTGCATGCAATTTCAGTATTTCCTATATAAATTTTGTGCCACACACGCACACACACAGAACTAAAAAATAGATTTAGCCACTTTAGCAATAATCTGAGCTTTGTAGGTTACATGATCATCCTCTCATAGAAAGCAATGCCAATACTCTTTTTTTTTAGATGAATAAGTGAGTCTGCCCTACAATTTACCCATAGCTGGAGGGAGAGTAGTTGGATTCATACCTTTCCAAAGGTAGCACAGGGATCGGTGTGGTAAAGTAAGGAGCTGATGGTAAGTATGGCACTCCACCTCAGACGCAAAAATCTCCTTGGTTTAGCGCTAGTGAAAAGGGGATAGACTCCCTCGCCGATACAGACTTTAGGCCGCCCTGACAACTTACTTCAAGTAATTGTGCATAAATTAGTATTAGATAGGAATACTTGAAATCATACGACTGTGAGCAAATTATTTGTATCAGAGAGGATTACTTGATATCATATGACTGTGAGCAAATTATTTGTATCGGAAAGGAATACTTGATATCATATGACTGTGATTATTTGTATCAGAGAGGATTACTTGATATCATATGACTGTGAGCAAATCATTTGTATCATAGAGGATTACTTGATATCATATGACTGTGAGCAAATTATTTGTATTGGAAAGGAATACTTGATATCATATGACTGTGAGCAAATTATTTGTATCAGAGAGGATTACTTGATATCATATGACTGTGAGCAAATTGTATCGGAAAGGAATACTTGATATCATATGACTGTGAGCAAATTATTTGTATCAGAGAGGATTACTTGATATCATATGACTGTGAGCAAATTATTTGTATCAGAGAGGATTACTTGATATCATATGACTGTGAGCAAATTATTTGTATCAGAGAGGATTACTTGATATCATATGACTGTGAGCAAATTATTTGTATCGGAAAGGAATACTTGATATCATATGACTGTGAGCAAATTATTTGTATCAGAGAGGATTACTTGATATCATATGACTGTGAGCAAATTATTTGTATCGGAAAGGAATACTTGATATCATATGACTGTGAGCAAATTATTTGTATCGGAAAGGAATACTTGATATCATATGACTGTGAGCAAATTATTTGTATCAGAGAGGATTACTTGATATCATATGACTGTGAGCAAATTATTTGTATTGGAAAGGAATACTTGATATCATATGACTGTGAGCAAATAGACTGTGAGCAAATTATTTGTAGAGAAGAATACTTGATATCATATAACTATGTATAAATAAATGATTAAAGAAAAAAAAAAAAAAAAAAACAGAACATTGAAAATATTGTATTGACTAGAGGCAATCGTTTACAAATAATCAGATTTCAGTATTAAATAATTCACAAAGATTTGATATGTCATTAAACAAATGAATCAAAATAAGATTGCAAGTCCTTTGATTTTGTACTTTACTTATTAAGTAGATAAAAATAAATAAAAAATGAGCTTATAAGTGTATACTTATTAGGATAATATCATAATCAATATATAATCAAGGTCAGTGTTTAGAAAAATATGATTGACCTACAAAAGGAAAAAATTTAACTCATTCTACTAGACATCTAAGAACCGGGTTAGCTCAGTCGGTAGAGCGTTCAGCTAGAAACCTAAAGGTTCCTAGTTCAATTCCGGCCCTCGCCAACTCAGTGTATGAGTAGCACAGGGATCTGTGCAGTAAAGTAAGGTGCTGATGGTAGGAGTGTTGCTCCAGCTCAGACGCTAAAACAATCTCCTTGGTCTAGCGTTAGTGAAAAGGGGATAGACTCCCTCACTGATTGGCTGATACCGACTTTAGGCCACCCCGACGACTTTACTTTTTTTTACTAGACATCTTTCAGTAATCAGGATGAAAAATCAGTGTTTGAATTTCTACAGGAGTGATAGAGACTTTTTTTTATTAAGAGCGCACATTAAAGACCCAACAAAAAGAACCTTATATTCCCTGGATGCACGTGGTGTAATGATTACCGTAGGAGGAAATGGATACAGCAAGATGATTTCAAATCCTGTACGAGGCTGTATGCTAATACCCTTAGGAAAGGTATGCATCCAACTACATTCCCTCACACTATGGGTAAATAGTAGGGTAGATTAGGCCCTTTAACCATGACTAGGTAACCAGTCTAGAAGGAAAACTCAATTCAAACCTGTTAAAGAAATTGACCTTGTGTCACATCCTACACATGCGGTGGGGGGGTGTATATATATATATATATATATACACACACACACACACACATATATATATATATATATATATATATATATATATATATATATATATATATATATATATATATATATATATATTTATATCATGTGGAGATATAAATAAAAACTGCTATTAAGACCCAGTTAAGCTTTATAAGATTTAGACTTGTCATTTTGCATATTTCTAAAAGACCAAATATCTAATGTTTAAGTACCAGGTGAAGATACATATTGATCAGCTAAAGTTCATAAACAAATACTAATACCAACCATTATTATATTACCATCTTATGTAATTAGGTCAAGGAAAAAAAGAAAAAGAAAAAGAAAAAAAAGAAAGAAAAGATAAATTGATTTTAATGGCATCTTAACTAGTCTAGGGTTACTTTATGCCAAGAAGTTCATAGTACGTTCCAATGAACATGTTCAATATTTAATTAGATGACTACTTAAACAACAGCAGGTAAGCAACTCAAGTCCTTTGTTTATCAAAATGACTTGATTTAGCATTAAATGACTTGGAAAGGGTTGATATATTGCAAAACAAAACCAACCAACCATTGTACATTCATATTTTTTTTTTTTTTTTGTATGTAGTTGTTTCTCTTAAGATTTTTTTGCACACAGTCCTATCAAATATGGATAATTTTTAAACTTGATCTATAGATGGGATCCTAACAGGTACTACCACTCCAAGTCAGTAGACCTGGGAGTAATGGCAATGAAGATGTAACCACACTTTCAACACCTCTAGAACTGGAGCCTCACCATCAGATGCAGTTGTCATACTCAGAATTCCCACTTTGGGGAAGGGTCTTACCTCTCTGTAAGGGATACAGTCAGCATATTCAAGTTTTGTTGACAGGTAAAAAAAAAGAAAAGAAAAAAAAAGAAGTAAACACTTCTTTTTTTTTCTTTTTTTTAGCAATAGCAAAAATCTTTAACTATGAGTGGCCAGTTTACACTAGAAAAAAACAAAATTAGACATGTTGAATAGTGTAATAACTTGAGTTTGATTCTCACTGTGTGTCCCATACCTATGATATGTGCTAAATGAAGCTAAATGACTAGATCAGAGAAACATTTCAGAAGCATTAATAAAGCAATAGAGCAGAACCAATCCAAATATAAAGACTCAAAATACTGTAAATCAGATCAAAGAAAGTTACAATTAGAGCAAGTAGATAAACATAGAAAAAAAAAATTGAAATTTTTGTATATACTAACTGGATTGGAAGTCTAAGAATTTTTCAAAAGGCTTATTTTCACTCAGGTAGAAATAGAAACAGTCTTTTCTTTTTAAGTGAATAGTTGTATGTTAAACATATCTATTGAACTATACAAACTGACACAAAAACAATTAATAGAGTAACGAGAAAGAAGCAAACTTATTAAGCAAAAGCTTTAGGATTATGAATTTTTTTCTCAATCATGTTAAACAAAACTAGACACTATTTTTCAGCTCAAATTTAGGGATATATATTATACACAAGAACTATATAATCAACTTTTTTCGGGCTACATACTTCACGATATTTGGGACAGGATGACCGAAATTAAGTTATATCTATAATCCAAACTAATGTGCTTTATGTTGTTACAGATATATCTCTACTGGAATGTATGTTTATTTATAATTTTCTTTATCCTAATATTAGCTTATTTTCACAGCAAGCTTGTTGCCCTTTTGTATGAACATGTGTGTGTGTGTGTGTGTGTGTGTGCTTGCCCTAAATACTGTGAAAATTTTGTATTTTAAGCAAAAGTAAAGTTGTCGGGGTGGCCTAATGTCAGTATCAGCCAGACAGCAAGGGAGTCTATCTCCTTTTCACTAGCGCTAGACCAAGGTGATTGTTTTCGCATCTGAGGCGAGGTGCCACACCTACCATCAGCTCCTCACTTTACTGCACAGGTGCCTGTGATACTCATAAGCTGAGTTGATGAGGGCTGGTATTGAACCAAGAACCTAGTGGTTACTAGGCCCATGCTCTACCGACTGAGCTATTTTAAGTAAACTATATAAATTCTTGTTTTTAGTCAGTATGAAACCAATAAAAAGATTATATGCCAAATTTAGGTTAAATTTAGTGGCTACAAATTCTAAGAAGTCAATGCATATTATAGACGAGAATTTTTTTCAGAATTTCGTAGTCCAAAGATAGGGGTACGTGTTATATACAAATAATAAGGGTAGGTTTATATTAGATGTATTAAAAACAAATAACAATGTGAAAGACAAAGTTTTGAATTTTTCAAAATTATTTTCTATGTGAAACATGTTTATTAGAAAACAATTTATTTAATTTCATCTATAAAAAAAAAAAAAAAAGTTACTATAAAGATCTTTCAAAAATTATTTTTTCAAACAAGTTATGCCGCAAAATCTTGTGAATATTTTTGACTGAAAGACTTTGATTTAACTTTTAAAAGTTTGTATATTTTAATTTATGAATTATTAAATATACATGAAATGAGTATTGTGTTATGCTAAAAAATTATTTAAAATCTTTATTCACTTCCAAGATTTAAATGAAAATACAGTTTACATTTCTGTAAGCAAGAATTTCCTGTATTAAAAAATATATTCAAAATATGAAACAAAATCAACACAGAATATAAATATTCAAATGAAACAATATTTTTATTCATTTATAAAGAATAACTAGAAACAAAACCAAAAAAAAACACCATCCGGGCATTGTATTGGGGGCGTGTGTTAAAAATTCAATGTCAGAGGGTTTGTATCATAATCATGTCACGCTAATAGCACGGATGTGTAAATACCTCTTGACAATGGTCAAGAGAGGGGGTGGGGGAAACAAACTTATCCATCACAGAGGAATTCGGCAGCCACAACTCTTTTGAAGCCAACAGAAGGGATACTCTGGCAGTTATTGTCATAGCAAATGGAATTAGTGACCCAAATTCAAATCCTGGACAAAACTGTATGAGTTACATTGCCGTAATGCCCTTGGGAAACACATGAATCCCAGCTATGGGTAAATAGTAGGGCAAACTGGGCTCTTTACCCTCAGTAAGGCAACAAATCTAGGAGAAAGAAAACTTTAAATTCAAACCAGCTGTACTCCACTTCAAAATTGACCTTGAGTCACATCTTACTCGTTGTGGAGGAGTCGGGTAAATATATATATATATATATATATAGTCTGGTACCAATTATGGATAGCTATAATCAAAGTGAAATCATGCATCACAACACAATCATTTTTTCTTGGAAATGATTTTAGAAATATGAATCATGTTGCACTGACCAACAATCTACAGATCTCAATCCTATTGAATGTTTAGGGAATATGCTGAACCAAGAACTCTGTTTTTCAAACCTCCATCATATAACCTGCATCAGTTTATAAAGGACCTGATATTAACATCCTGGCATCAGACCCCAAAGGCGATTATTGATTTTAATGGCATGTTAACACATCTGAGATTATTCTATTCCTAGGAGTTAGGAAATTATCACACATTGAACGTTCATGTTCATATTTTTATCATGTAGTTGTTTACGTTTTTTGCACATGGTAAGATATCAAGTATTCCTATGAAATACAAATAATTTTCCAACAGATCTATTTGATCCATAGATGCGACCCTAATAGGTACTACCACACCTGACCAGAGTAGACCTGGGAGTAATGGCAATGAAGGGGTACTCCACACTCCCCAGATCTCCAGAATTTGAGCCTCTATCAGATGCAATTTAAAGACATACACAGGACACCCCATGGAAAATGATTATGGTTTTATAGAGCCTATGCTTGATAGGAAAAGAGCTGTTTTTCCAGGCACATAAGGGACCAACATCTTGTTAGGCAGGTAATCAGTTAAATTTTTAGGTCATTTTCTTTTGAGATAGAAAAGTTGTTAAGCAAATGAAGATCTTTTTCTTTTTCTTCTTCTGTAGTTTAAAATGTTATTTAATGGAGGACAGCTGTGTCATTGCATGCAGAAAGCTTGATGACCTAGATGTCTTCAGGTGCAGAAATAAGGGAAATCCAAAAGTTAACTAAAAAATGTAACATAGATAGTGTCCCACACCCAGAAGAATCTGTGATAGAATATCATGTGATGGAGGTTGAAGAGAGAACTTTTCTGCTAAGACACTTGTATAGACGATTGACCAAAAATGTAGGTGAAGTTCTGTAAAGTGATCCTTTTCACACCCTCAAAACCGGCCTATAGATATAATTATCAAATGTTGGGTCTAGTAAGGAACAAGTGACAGCAAGCAACAATCACCTATCCACCCATCTTATTTTCTAATATTCATTTCTCAATTTCACTGAAAATGAATTTGTAACTTAAATGAAAAAAGTCACATCCATTTAATTGCAAGTAACAATGTATTTCATAAAAATATTTTATCATCACTTTTCATCATTTGTCTGAATTTTTGAGAAAAGGCTTGATAATTTGTATTTAGATTTTTCAGAGGGTTGTCCTCATCCTTATTGCTATATACACAACGTTTTGGCCAATGTGCCCTCTGGCCTTCTTTAGGTGTTTCTTGTCGAATTCAGGAACCTTCATGTCATCATCGGGAGGCTTCACAGAACTTTGAACCAAACCCTTTATTTAATCCATTAAAAGTTCTGTGATGGCTCCCAATTATGACATGAAGGCTCACGAGTTTGACAAGAAATATCTGAAGAAGGCCCGAGGGCACACTGGACAAAACATTGTATATATAATAAATACGAGGACAATAGTCTAAAAAAATCTAATATAAAATCACTTTTCATATCTATACACTGCAGTAATTATAGATTTTATGCACAAACGAGTGGGGAAAACTGCAAAGCATTAATTTTCTGATTGGATGTGGAGTGTCTGGCATAAAATTGTAAAATCACCTTTGCCAGATTTGAATGCAGACAAGAGCAGAGAGTCAAGCAGAACATTTGTCTGTGCAATGGAGCTATCAATCTTTAATGAGAATCTACATTTAAAGTTGGTATGCCACAGGTTAAAATCCATCAATAATGATAATATAGCTGGTTCAGAGTCAAATCATTCATTCATTTTTTGGCACATTTAAACAATTGAACACCTAATTCCTCTTGTACTTTTAAAATTAACAATCTGTATGCAGCATAAGCTATAAAATTAGATACGCTTCTACAATTACGTAAGAAATTCTAAAAGATGCGGCATGAAAACAGACCTGCTAATATCTATGCAACATATATAAACATGGCATGATAAAGAAATAGTATGAAAGAACAATTTCAATGCTGGTTGATATTAATAACATGTCAAACCCTCTAGGGTTATTTTATGCTGAGAAGTTAAGGAATCATGTTAATTGTAATTTACATTTTTGTGTAGTTGTTTAAGTGTTTTTTGTAAAAAATTGAACATGAATAATTTTGAAACAAATTTATTTGACCCATATATGAAACCCTAAAAGTAGTACAACTACAGGTCAGAGTGGACCTGTGAGTAATGATAATAATTTCAATACTGCATGTAGGCATTAAAATGCCTTCTTCTAAAAGCATGCAAAAACATTTTGTAAATTCAAGCCAATTTTAACACTTTGCCTACTTTAAGCTACTCATAGCTGCTTTCCCACCATTGTGATCCTTCTGTAAGATGCTCTGGCACTTGTCACTTGTTTACACTGAAGAATCACAACGGGAACACCTCTGCCATCTTTAGTTTTGTTCAGAGATAAATAGATAGTGAACTGTAAAATATCCCACCATACAGGTAAAAAATACCAAGGAAATAAGTTTTGCCTAAAATTGGTGGGTGTGCATGCGCATATATATATATATATATATATATATATATATATAAAACAAAATTATCATTTAATTTTTTGAGAGAGAGAGAGAGAGAGAGAGAGAGGCATGATTAGTCTTATGAAGTGTATTTCTGCACTGATTGACATCAAAAGGAGTACTTGTGGCAAAGGAGTGGTTTGTATTTTGGTCTTGCAAAGTCACATAGGTGTCATTAAGATGGGACTCTAACAGGAAGCTTAATCCACATGGTTTAATCAAGAAATGCAGCCTCATGTCAGTCAGTCTTTTCTGACAAATTCTAATTTTATATGATTAACAAGTATTCTTCATTTAGTTATAGATATATATACATTAATTAAAACAACCGATTGATTGATTTTAATGGCATGTCAACACATTTGGTGTTATTTTATGCCTAGTGTTTAAATTGTATGTTTATATTTACATTTTTGTGTAGTTTAAGGTTTTTTTGCATACGGTTATATGATATTAAATATTTCTAATACAAATAGATCTATTTCACCCATAGATGGGACCCTAATAGGTACTGTGCCTCCAGTTCTAGAGATCTAAGGAATGTGGTGTACCCTTTCATTGCCATTACATTGAGGTCCACTCTGACTTGTGGTGATAATATCTGTTATGGCCCCATCTATAGGTCAAATAGATCTGTTAGGTAGGAATACTTTATATCACACAATAGTGAAAAAAACAAACAACCCCCCCCCCCACAAAAAAAATTCTTAAACAATTACACAAAAAATGTAAATATGAATGTACAATGAATGCAATAAAAATAGGTTTTAAAACAAATGATATAAATAAAATTTACAGAGGGATTTAAAAACCAAACTAAGATGATATCACTTTAACTCCAAATATCTAAAATCAGTGTGAATGTAAACAACACCCAAAAAGAAAGGTGTCATCATATCCAAGACCTGCACTAGGAAGTGTGGGGCACAATAGGAAAATTGTTAGGCCTTTAAAGTCATCAGGGTGGCTTAAAGTCGGTATCAGCCAAACAGCAAGGTAGTCTATCCCCTTTTCACTAGCACTAGACCAAGGAGATTGTTTTGTTCTGAGGTGGAGCGCCACACCTACCATCAGCTCCTCACTTTACCGCACAGATCCCAGTGCTACTCATATGCTGAGTTGTCGAGGGCCGGTATCGAACACAGAACCTTATGGTTCCTAGACCGACGCTCTACCAACTGAGCTAAACCGATCATTTCAAAGTCAATGGTTTTTGTAATATTATTTTCTATAGATAGCATTGCCAAATTATTTAGTCTCTTATGAAATTATTGACTGTAGTTATGTTTTAATCAGTCTTAGTTTTGAAAAAAAATTTTTTTTTTTCACAAGTACACAGGCTCTAATTTGAAATAATCTAAGTGGCTTAAAACCAGCCCTGATCATATATCCATTTGACACCAGAGCATTAAACATTGAACATGGAATTCATAGTAGTAATGTAGATGATGATGATGATGGTAGGTAAGTCAAACAAATAGCCTAAAGAAAATATCAAGGCAAATATTTATGTGAAGAAGAAGACATCTGCAGTATTATGTAGAGATAGATCAATAGTGAGTAGGTAAAAGAGAACGAAGAAAAAAAAAAGAAAAGAAAAGAAAAGCAGAAGCTTTTGTTTAAGTGTATGTAAAGCATTGACCATTGGCCTCAACCACTACTTGCATTGGATTACCCCTTCTGGAGTTTAGAATACAGTATTTAACACATTAGCTAATCATTTTTTAATTCAGTACTACTAAACATAGTACTCAGTTATTATTAATACAAGTAATAGCAATAGGAGTCAAACCAACAGCAGTAATGGAAACTATAAAGGTTAAAAGTAGTAAAACTACAGTAATAGTTATGGTAATAATACTAATAGCAGTTTATAATAATATTGACACAAGACTAATAACCATCAGTTGTGTCAACAGATGAATATTTAAACCATGTGGGACTGTGTATGTTACAATATTTTAGAAACAAAATCGGTGGTTGTAATCAACCACTCCAAGCTCTTGACAAATTCTGACGCCCTTCAATAAAAAAGGAAAAAAAGAAAAAAGTATAACATTTTATTGCAGTAGTGATTACTAAGATCCATGAATGTAACCACTAGTAATTAACACGATTATAAATAAGTGAAATAATAGTGAAATAGTTTGTAGTAGTAAAAGAAATATTCGTAGTAGTGAGAATGATAATAAGCATAAATACTCTATCACTGTACTAGGTAAATACTTAGACAGTAAAATACTGATTTCTTAATAGTATGTTACTGTCATAAGTATTTACCAACAGTAAAAATAGTAGCAGTTGTCAGGGTTGTAATAAAATAGTAAATAGCACAAGAGAAATATTATCTGATAAGCTTAGATAAACATTTAAGAAAGTGAACGAATGAGTCAAAACTAGGTTTGTTGCACTTTTATCAGCTGTTTATACACAACCAACTTTTATTTATTTCTATTCTTTTTAAAAATGTGGTGCACATGCGTCATCAACAATTTCTTTAAGGATCAAATTATTAAGGGATTGGGATCACTAAAAAAGAAAGAACCCCCCACCCCCAGATCTTTGATCTTTAGACAAAATTAAATAATGGAAAAAAAATAAAAATAAAATATTAGTAAATAAATAAATAAATAATGCTGGGTTATTTAAGCCAATTTCACCAAGGCTCCATTCTGAAGATCTTCAATTTTTTGTTTTTTTGTACAAAATTTCACCATATGAAAAGTAAATACTGAAAACGGTAGCATGATAATAGCATTAAACATTCATATTTCATGCCCATTTGAAATTTCTTAGAAATCTTGGTAGGTTGTTTTTCTTATCTCCATCCTAAAGTGTTTTTCAAAGTTTAAGTGGCTCTCGCTCTATGACCATGTTTAAAGCACTCCATCTACTCGACTCTAATAATTGGCATGGAGTAGTCAATGAAACACCTGAAAAACAATTATATCATTGGCAAATGAGCCCTTGTATTTTCAATAAAATACAGAGACCTGTGTTGCCAATAATAATGTAGAGTTGACATATCAACATTTTTAGGCAACCAAGTTTCAAAGTCTTTGAAATTGCTGCACATGGAAATTCGGACGCTTGCATTTGAGTAATTTTGGCAGTTTTCTGAATTGGTCCATTTTCAAGGGAACCCAAAGATTAGGATAGATCTTATTTTTCAAAATCTAGACTCACCCCAAATATACCTTAATAATATTTAGTTTTCTTTGGTTTTGATGTTTCTGGGATGAGTTATTGAGATCCCAATTTTAAAATACTCAATTTTCCCCCAGATTTTAAAATTTTTCTTGCATTTTCAAGCTCCCCCAGATCAAAGACAAATTTAATCAAATGGATTTTGGGTGTTTGGTTGACTACTCCAAGCCTATTATTCAAGTGGAGTAGATGGAGTTCATGCAGAAAGAGATACTTAAACTTTTATTTTTTGAAAATTGCCTAAAAAGCGCTAAAAATTTTAAAGAATAAAATAAAAATAAATAAAATAAAATTTTTGATTTAATTTTCAAAAAAGTATCTAAGTTAAAACAATTCGTTTTAACTGATTTTTAAAACTTTAGGATGGAGATAAGAAAAATAGTCTTAAAAAGGCTTGTAAATTAACCCAATTTCAAAATGCAGGCCTCCAAAATTGGGAAAACTCAAAGACGAACAATTTTTGGAAACTCCCTAAAATTTTAAATGGGCATAAAATAAGAATGTTTAATGCAATTTTCAGGATTTACTTTTAACATGGATAATAACAAATGATGAAATTTTTTTTGGGGGAAAAAAAAAAAGTTCGGGAACGGAGCCCAGGTGAAATTGTCTGGAATGACCCTATTTCAAATGTATTTTGAAAAAATGTCTCTTAGAATTTAACATTTCAAGGGACATTTTTCTTTTTAGTTTTGATTAGATAAAATAAAATAAAATGCTAATATGTGGGACGAGACATTCAATTTTTTTCTTATTTTCCGTTCACATCAAATACCACTAAAATCAAATAAGAGAGAATAAAGAGATCCGTTTTAATGAGACTAGTGGCTTTCCCAAACTGTGTGCAGTAAATGAAAGACAGCAGTAGTAATAGTAGTATTAGTAGTGGTATGCACTGAAAGGCAGCAAAGAATAAGGGCAATGATTAACACAAGAATATCAACAAACATTTGCTATTTAGTACGGTTTTTATTTAGTCCAAGAGCAATATAAAAAAACACGTACACGTGAAAGAGGGGTTAAAAATAAAATAAGATAAAAAAAAAGGAAAAAAGAAGGGGAGTGAAATGATATGCGTGGAATGAAAAACGAAAGAGGGTGGTGTGAAAGATTAGAATAAACAGAAGAAGGTTGGAGGGGCTGAGAAGAGCATGAATAATAAAGGAAATAGAAACATGGTAAATAGTAAGACAGAGTGGATGCGAAGATATTAGGAGGGGGAGGAGGAGAGAGAGAAAAAGTGACATACATTGTGACCTACTTTCGTCCTATTTCTTAACAAGCAGCAGCAGCAGCTTTCTCTCTATTCAAAAAGCTGAAAGTGACAAAACTATTTTTTTCTAAATCAGCGCAAGCAAATACCCATAATATAGCGTGTGTGTGTGTGTGTATATATATATATATATATATATATATATATGTGTGTGTGTGTGTGTGTGTGTACGTACACACTATATCCAGGATGAACTGTGTACGAATAAAGAAAAACAGTTTGTAAGCTAACAAGGAACACGTCGAAAACTTAACCTAGTGACACATATTACTAGTAGTAAATAAGTAAATTATACCAATATACTAGGTATCATATATACTTACAGCTTTTATTCATTCTCTAAAGTGTGAAGGAAAATAAAGACAGAAATGTTCGATATTTTTAGGCAATGAAAAGTAAAAATAAAAAAAAAACATTGAATGTTGACTAAGTTAAACCAAAAAATTTGTTTCCAGAATTGTTTTAATTAAATTTACTAACCATTCATTGTTAGTTATTCCATAATAGAAATATTAACTTTAACCGAATTAAGTCACTGATGTGTAAAATTAGTATTGTCATGAAAGTTATTTTATGGCTATTTCTGAATTAACTTTCTGTGAATGGACTGGAATGAATAGGGTGAATGAAGAGAATGTAAAAAAGGTTTTAGTGAAGGAAGGAAAGAGGGAAGAAAGAAAAATACACACACACACACAGGTAAATAAAGAAATCGTGGAAGATTAAAAAAGACGAACAAAATATGAAAGAACGAATGAAAAAGTGGGACAAGAAGAAGTCTTTAGAGAGAAAAATACAGAGAAGAGAAGAAAGGCCTGTTAGTTTTTTCTGGGAGAGAGCAAGTGTGTGTGTGTATGTGGTTGGTAGAGATATTTCTTTATTCGACCTAGAAAAATAAGTGAGTGTGAATGTCCTACATTGTATGGCTCGTTCAGTGAATGATTTACAACAGTGAAAAACTTTATTTCAGTAGTGACACTCACACATTACCATAGATATCACTAATTACACATCAATTGTCAGGAAAACAAATTATTTCACATGTATTTTTTCTCTCCAAAGAGCATCTTTTTAATATCCACCATGTTAGCTTTATTAAATAGTAAAAATAAAATAAAATATTTCATCAACATTAACAGGTATCTAAAATACTTTAAACCGAGAAATAGGAGCAGATAAAAATTCATAAAAAGCTAAATCGATTGTGGCTTTTTGCAGGTCTCCAAATGGGACATGTTTGCAGCAGCAGTAACACTCAACTACTTGACGCAAGGGTCAGTGAGAAAGAAGGAAAAAAATGATCCAACATTAAACTTGTCGACCTAGCATGAATGGGGAAAAAAATTATTGGGCCCATAAAAACTAAAGAAAGCTTTTTCTTTTTAAGTAAGTGAAAAAGCAATAAAAAAAATCCAAAGGTTATTATCTTTTTCTTTCTTTCTCTTAACGTGTGAGTTTTACAAGGACAGGAAAACGAAAGAAGAAATTAGGACAGAATCAAGAAGTTAAAAAAGAAAAGAAAAAAAAAAAAAAATCAATATTTTACAGATGGATCTCAAATATTGAATTTTGGCTTTCCAACAACGCAATAGCATTATTAAGTAAACAGGTTGGTGGTTGTTGATAGATTTTTCTCTTCTCTCATTCGACTCCCACTACAGCTTATTTCTAGGTCTTAACAAATAAGTATACCATTATTAACTAGGTAATGCCAATATTCTGAGGATAAACACGTTAAAGAATAAGTAAAAAAAAAAAAAAAAATTAAAAAAGAAGACCTTCTTTACCGTATTTTCTCTCTCAATCCCGAATAAAGAAAATAACATTGTTTTTTTCCCATTCTAATAAGTACAAGGCGAAGCAAAATAATAATTTTATGTTCGTTTCTATAAGTAAACAATTTTAACAGTACGAATAAATTATTTGCAAGATAAAGAAAATAAGTTATATTAAACTACGAAAACTTAGGATATTTTCTTTTACTTAAAACTTTAAAGTGTAACAAGCCAATATGATGATAATGATGATGATTGTTAAATGAACAAATCTAAAGAAAACAAAAAATGAAATCATACAACAACAAAATGAAGGCTATTATTCATTTTGTTGCTATTTCATTCTTCAGAGAATAGCATAGTTAAGCTCTCACATCGGAATTTCAAATTAATCGATTTCCCTCTGTCATCTCTCACTTCTCTCTAATAATCCATATTCCTAGACACAGGCACATGTATCTAAGTTTCATCCCCTGCACCCCAACTAAACCATCCAACAATGATGAGCATTGAGCAACAATAACATAACAAACAGTGAGCACAATGACTGTATTTAGTAGTAGTAGTAGTAGTAGTGTTATTAGTAGTATTAGTACAACTAGTAGCAGCAACAAATAAAACGTGCTCTCTTTTTTCTTCTTTCTTTTCTGTCATTGCTTCTAAGTAGTATCAAGTGCAAGTAATTTGATTTTCCGAGGTCGGTATTCAGAGCAGCAGCAGCAGCAGCAAACTAATTGGCTGCCGGCCTAACATTGATAATAATAGATAGAAAATTACAAACAATAAATAAAACATTCCGAAAGCAGATGTTAAGAAGTATTAAATAGAGAAGTAAATCTAAACGGTTTTCATATTTTTGTAAGGGGTGGGTGGGCGAAGTAATTAATTTGAGAGAGGTTAGGTTCGGGGAAAAACCACGTGTAACAAAGATTTAAATACATTTCTAACACTGATAATACACTAAAAAACAATAAAATTACTCTTTCTCAGTTTTCAGGAAATATACTAACATCGTAAATAATAGGACAGAATTTTATTTTATGGGGCATTTTTATGTAAAATTAAAATGAAAAATAGAGATTGGTAGGATCTTTTAAAATAAAATAAAAACTAGTTTCTAGTTCTAAATTAAAATCTTTAACTAAGAAAGCAAAGGGAAGACATGTAAACAAACATGACGCTTGAAAACGTATTTTAAAAAATTTGTTTCACCTTCAAGCCGAAACTAGCAATTTCAATAATCAAAAGTAATAAGGGAACATTATTTCGTAGAATCTTAAAATCCTGGTATTTTTTATTTATTTTAAAAAATTCTTTTACAGAAATTAACGAGTGAAACAAATTGGCAGTAGTACAGAATATTGTCATATATAATATTTTATCTCAATCGCTGCCACGGTGTATGTAAGTTGGAAAAACAATAGTGTCATACTAAAAGTATGGTTTGTTTGGTAATTGCCCCATGTGTTTAACGGATACGCAAAGTTACAAGAGTGGAAAATTTCATTCATATTTTGAACCTCGATAACTTGGAAAAGACCACGAGTCGAAGAAGAGTACGTTTAAAAGAAACTGCGATGCTATCCATCGGACTTTTAACCAAGCCTTACAATTAAGGAATATTCCCTCATCACATTATCGCACTGTTGGTCATCCATAGAAACAGCAGAAAAATAGGTCAATCAAATCTATTTGATACACTCATTTTCACGAGTGTCATTATTCCTTTTTTACATTCTTTTGTTCAGTTCAATCGATCTCTGACCGAGAAAAACATACAAGAAAACCTAATATTGTTATGCAATATGAAATGGTGCTAAAAACAGAACCCACAAACATAAAAATAAGAATAGAGGAAAAAGAATCGCAATAAATACATTTGATTTGTGTATTTAATACATAAATCAAATAAATAAATAAATCCCCCCCCCTGCATACTGACTCAACAATAAAATTCGACCCCCCCAAAAAAAAACAACTTTTTATTAATTCGCATAATAATTCTTGCATCATTTTTTTCCGACGTCAAATTAAAGCAAAAATTAATACAATAATCAAAGTGCTATTAAACATTTTTAAAATTCAATAACACGTTATAAAAAATATTTAATTCAAGAGTAAAAATAATAAGGACTAAAAAAATATAACGTTAAATATGAAAATGGATTGTTATTATTACTTACTACGAATAAGAGTTGCATGGGGAGAGGAACAAAATCATTTAACAATGAATAAAAAGAGACCAAGAATAATTCAATAACAAAAGTCTATAATGTTGACGACAAAAATATAACAACCGATCCATTCATTTTTTTTTTTAATCAAAAGTATTACTTCCGTTTGGATTTGAAAGAAGAAAAAAAGAAAAGACAATAGAAGACGCTTAATGTTCCTATCACATATTAAACTTGCATTTTTTTTCTTTTTCTTTCAATACCAATGAAATTAAAATGGAAAGGAACAAAGACATCATAGTTATGATACTTGGGGTCTTGGATATAGAAATTAGATATAAAAACGTTGAACATCAAGAAAAGTTTAATTATACTTTTGTTAGAGCAAGTTCAGATGTGTAACAGATTATTTTATTTTACAAACATCAATTCATCACTTAGTACAAAACAATTGTTCACAGGACTTAGTTATAAAATCTATTAATACAGATTTATTTATATCGCTATTAATTAAAATTTTATACACATACAACATACATAAGCATGAGTGTGTTTTTTATCGAATGGACCTTAAAAGTATCTTTTTATTTTTATTTTAAAGAATTCAATTCAGAATCTGAGATAGAAAATGTTGGACACACAAACAGGACAAAAAAGATGTTAATTTTTTAGCCTCCACCGGTCAAAAAGACTGATAGATAAAAAACAAAAAAAAAAAAAAACAACAACAAAAAACGATTAAATTGCTTGTATATCAGTTCATTAATTTATTTAGCGTGTTATTGAAACGATAAATATTTCTTTCTTTTCTACACATTACATTTTTATTGTCCTACTGACTATATATAGCACATCATGAAAACCACGTTGTGCTTGTAATATACCGACAACAATAATAATAATAATAAATATGCAAGATAGGGAAAAAAGCACGCGGTAATCACATGTGTGAAACTCAACTTCTCTGCAGGGAAGAAATAAGGTTAAATAAAATAATAAAAAAGAAAATTCCGAAATGTCGACCATGTGAGTGAAAAGGAAGAGGAGGAAGCGATGTACAATTGATAAACATGACATCAGTCATTTACAGGTCCATCCATAAGCTTGGGACAAAGAACACTCAACCAAACCCTACCTCCATACACATAAATTCATATACATACATACATATATATATACATATATATACATATACATATATATGTATACATGTGTGTGTGCTATGTGGATATATTGGCAAGATAAAGGAGAGAAGAAAACAAAGTAGGGGATGATGGTGGAGGAGGTAGTTCGCCATCTTGTTTTGCTCAACGGTGGTGGGCGGTCAGGACAGTAGTCGATCTTTCTTTCCCCAAACTACTACTCGTCTTGTTTCATATTTGTTAATAATATTAAATACGTTAATGTTAAGTCTTCTTTTTTTTTATCACTACTGTAATTATTCATAGCAGCACTTAAAATAAGAAGTATAGGGAATATGGTCTATTTTAACATAAAAGAATACAGTGTAGCTTTTAACAAAGAAAAACATTTGAAGAAAGATTGTCAAAAATATGACAATAGTTCTGTTAAGGCTGAACTGAAAATTGGGGTTTTAGGACAAATGTCCCCTATTTTGAACCTTTAGAGCCTTTCTTTCTTGTTGTTCAGGGTAGGAAATATTTTTGTTAGGAAGGAATGAAATAAGAAACAAGGGAAAATTTTATGGGTTTAGAGAAAATTACATGGGGGGGGGGGTGTCAAAGCCATTAAATATGAAATTGACGCAGAGAAGTAAAAGAAAATAATCTCAACAAAAATAAATACCAACATAAACCTTATGCAATGTATATATAATAATAATAATAATAATAATAATAATAATAATAATAATAATGAGTCTATCAATCTAGGATGGTGAAGATGAAGATAAATGTTAAAATTATCCCTTTTCACTTGGGTATAATACATACAAATATAATACATAAAGCCGATCTCCATTTTAAGGTTTGCTGTATTTTTTTTCTTTCGATATAAATATTACACAACAAAAGAGAAATGAGTGGAACAAAAAACAAGTCCCATGTTTACCAAAATGAAGTAGGAAAAAATGACAAGAAAACGATTAAAGTCATTGACGTTTAATGCCCTCCTTCACTTGGGTTGAGATATTTTTTACTACTAACATTACATAAACAAATAAAATCGAAAATTTACGATCACACGGTGTATATAAACAAAAATTTATTCCAATGGCATACAGCCGATATATGTTAAGCTAAAAACACAGCCTAAATTTTAAAAGCAAAAGAAAGACACGGACGATCGTTTGAAAAAGTGAGCCCTAATTTTACTTTGTATGTAGTAGGGCTTCAAATAAATATACTGCGTGCTTATTATTGATGAAGTCTGTATGCACCAAAAGTTCACATAACTAGTACTATGCATAAAAAAGTCTAAGAATACTACTACGAATTAGATTTTGATTTTATTTGCAGTAGGTTTGTTTGTTTTGTTTAAAAGTCGACCTTTTTTGTTCCTTTTTACGTAAAAGAAAGAAATGTGTTTTGTTCGTCAATGTCAGTTTTTTGTAAGGTTCGTCTTTTGTCGTCATTAAATATTGGAACTTATTCAAGGTCTCGTTTTGAAATAAAACGTACAACAACACGTGAATGTTTTCTTCGTAGGTTTCATAGAAGCAAACATTTTTAGATATATCTATTTATTTATACACATGATTTTACTTTTAAAAAATCTTAAAAGTACATCTTTATGATTTGATTGGAGATTCGAATTTTGATATATATATAATATATATATTTGTTTTTTGACAACACTTACATTTAAAAAGATGAAGGATTACTTGCAAGAAATCGTTTTTTATGTACACAATTTTTTTTATATACATTTGAATTACATGTATTCAATTAGTCAAACTAACGTTAAAGCGTTAGACTTTTTGTGTTATTAAGGACACATGGGTATTAAATCGAAAAAGTCGAAGTCTTTTGTTTAGAGGTGAATTAGATCCGCTAATTCAAATGTGTGCTTTTTTTTTTAACAAGTAATAATAGTAAAACAAATCATAAAAAGTGCTATGTAAAGTGCAATGTATATTTTATCTACAATCTTAGCTACAATATCGACATATCCGGAGTTGTCTTGGAGTATACGAAACACGTACGGAGGTTTCAGTTTAGCAACAACGGATGATTAAAATAGTGTTAAATTTGAATTATCAACACATGTTGTGAAGTATATAAAGAATATTTGAAGAAAAAAAAGAATGACTTAGATGTTTATCTACGTACACATAGGTGGACATATGGAGGCGAAGGAAAAGTCGTTACACATTCACAACATAAAAACGAAATGATACAAGAATCACGTGTACACATAAAAAAACATGTTTGTTTGCAAGTAAATACAAATTGGTCTATATTGTATAAGTAGTATCATAATATGAAGTATGACCCTAAAAACGGGATGTTTTCAAACTAACTGGGTCCAAAAACTTTAAAATCTCTAAAATGGTTAACCTCATTTGGCACTTAAGTCATAAGCTTCTAAAAAATTAAAAAATGATAATTCTCAAATAATACTATCTATTTAAAGGATTTTAAAGTTATAACGGTAAAGGAGCTCGGTAGGTACGTGAGTGATTGTCTGAAGAAATGGTCCCGAGGGAAATGGTATAGTCACGTAGCGCTTGGAATTTTCCATCCGCACCCCTTAAATTCTGGTTAAATTACGAGTTACTTTTTAAAATAAAATAATTCCTGGTACTTAGCTATTCAAAGTTTCACTTAAAACTACTCGTTCAACACAATTCTATATTCCTAAGTGACGTCACGAACTACGTCACATCATTCACCTTGGGACCATCTCTTCAAACAAGTACACAATTGTCATTTACGTGACACTCTTTTATTGGCTGGCTGTCAAGAAATAACAATGAATGACAATCATTGTCTTAACAAAGCTTGTGGGAAAACGTGTTGGAAGTCCTTAGATTTAAGGAGTAAAAAAGGTGTGTCCAGATAACAGCACTGGTCTAGGTAGGAATTGTTAAAGAAATCGCCACTTGATTTGTTTTAACTACCCACCCCCTACATCAAAACAGTAACCACAATGAAAGAAAACAACACTTTAAATATAGCAAGGTACTTTTTGCTGAAGTTTCTCTGTAAGATCAAAGATAAATCAAGAATAAATTTCAAATTCCTGAAAGCTATTTAAAGTTCGACTTAAAATGAAAACAAAATCTATAATTATCTGTACACTAGTTTAAGAGTTTAAATTCATATCTAAAAAAAGAATAAAGCTATTTTAAACCTCACTAAATCAACAGAAGGTCAAATAAAGAAGAAAATTTTTTAAAAATATAATCTCAATCGATATAATAAAAATACGTTTTCATACTTTTAATTATATATAGAAGACAATAGCAATGGCATAGATAAACAAAACTGAAGCATGTATTCTTTTGTTATGACGAAAAAAAGAAAACAAAATGTAGAAATCGGTTATTCAATGTCAACCAATTCTACAAAAATTCTCTTTACATTTACAAGATTTCAAAATAATACCATCAATATTAATCTACAATCATACCCCACCCCCTTTTTCCGTAAACAACTCTTTAAGTAATGAACGGCTGAGCGGGTGTCTTAAATCGAACCGTACTACGCAAGATAAACTCTAATATAACGTGGGAAGCAGTTCTTGATTATATTATTGAGAGTTTTATTTTTGCATTACCCTCCACCCAAAAGAAATATACTAGAAGTTCTACCAGATATCTGATTTGGGGTTTTATCGAATCTATCACAAACAGCTTCCAATGTGTTTACTTACTGTGCCACAAGACACTTTTTAAAAAAAGCAATGGAACCCATTTCATAACAAGAACAATTTGTATACTACTCAATAATTCAGCATAAAAGATACAGATAAGTTCATTGAATATTTTTGAGAACTGTATGGAAACATCATCCTACAATAGCTGCATCATTTGAGAAAAACAAAACAAAAATGACTCAATTATACAACTTATCGTCTATTTACAACTAATTGCAAAATGCGGTAAGAGCCATAATGTTGTAGGAACTTTGATCACTCAAAGAATTCATGTCAACAGTTATGCATTAGGATCTCAGAAACATTGGTCCCTTAGCAAAGTAAGGCGATATATGGTGATTCGTACTAATTTGGTCGCAAACACAAATTTTGACCCGATTTTTCTAGAAGCCTTTTTCTCGACCACATGAAACTTTCTGTCATTTCCTTGTTTCTCTAAGCACAAATTGAAATTGTTCTGTCATGCCTATAAGAAATATCTTTAATGATTCTTTGTCAACCCAAGGTTTAGATATTTATCAATCTCTTCGTAAAAATGGTTACCCCCCACCGCCCAATGCTTGAGCAGAAAAGTTACCGAAATTTGTGCTCAATGCAACAAGGAAATGACAGAAGTTCAATATGGTAGAAGCCCATCTCCACCCGCCCTAGATAAATGAGGTAAAGTGACAACAAATTCAGTGTCTGTTCATTCATACCGACAATAGTGCTTAATGTTCAAAATAAACTTATCGCTAATATTCTCAAGAAAAAATTTACCACGTTTCATACAATTGAACGAGTTTATCATTGCAGATAATAATGCATTATTGATTTTGATGGCATATGCACGGTACTTAGATGAAACAAGTAGTTTGCAAGATCAAGAAGAAATATTACGGTCACTTAATAACTCTTGTTACAGATACAAAAATTAACATAGTGATATTGTACTTTGCATAATAACAACACCATTCAACAACAATATTGTTGCATGCACTATTGAGTGTCATCAGATTATGGTTATATTGATTATTTAAAAAGAAAGTGCCAAATATTTTTGTGTATTCATTGTATGATACACAGGAAAACAAGTACTAAACTTCATTTATTCATCATTAAGAATAATATTCAATGCTATGAATAAAATAAAACACCAGAAATGGTAGAATGCTTTGACAGCTGTGCCAAGACAACAAATAGATAACTTTTACACATACAAGTTCATTGAGTCGCAAAGAGGATCTATATATTTTTTATATAGTTTTTTTTATTGAATCATCTGTCGTAACCGAAGTTGATGTCTTGTCAACAGTTAAAAACTATAAAACATGATGCATTTTATTTGGCAGGTAAAGACGTGTAAATAAATTATTTTTCAGCTTATCAATTGCAAAATAAAAAATAATAAATAGAAATGTTAACTTCTTGTTTACTGGGGAAAATAAACTTGACAAACATAATCTTAGAATATTATGAGAGAAATTTCAAGATTCGGGAATTGTCAACAATTAAAAAAAAAATGATCTAACTGCAGAGGCGATTGATAGGTTCAGTGGTCACCTCAATGAACTTAAAAATGGATATGGAAAAGGATTTAATGAGATTTTGAACTTGAAAATGCATGAATGGTGAATCCTTTTACAGTTAATGTTGTTGAGGCTGATGTAACATGTATAGAAGAATTATTAGAACTAAAATTAAGAAAACAAAATTAAATTTATTACAAGAAAAACAAAAACAAAAGATGGCAAAATAAAAAATAAAAATGCATGCCTGCCTTATCCAGATCAAAAGCGAAATTTAATTTACTATCTTTGCCTACTTCATATTCAGTTGAATCAGGATTTAATACAGTGAATCATATTGTGTCACCAAAGAAATTGTTTGAAAAAGAAAATCACTGAATGAAGGGATCTTCACTTGTTCCTTAGAAAAATCGAACCAGATTTCCAACATTTAAAGGATCTCATTAAAGACAATTTATATTTCAATTTTGTTGTTTTATGAAGGGAATGTGATATTTAGTTAGTTTTTTTCGGGGGTGGGTGGGTATTTTTGGTTTTGTTTTGTTTTTTTCGCAATATAAACATTGGTGGGCATTACAGAAATTTTACCCTTATAAAAGTGGGCACTAAGCAAAAGGGAAAAAAAAGAGTGGGATGATTGTTGAGCATTGATAGAGTAATAATAACAATAATAAAAACAACGGCATATTCTGCTATAATCATGAAGTAATACCAAAAATAGTAGTAGCGCAACCCAAATATATAGTGCAATTTTAGAAGCAGTTCCACACAAGAACATTTTGATTTATTTAGACAGGCACACCACACAAGGTTTTACTCTGAAATTGTACTAACGTAAAATACTTTCTTTATACAATGTACGGTGCTTGTATAGAATAGTTCAATAAACAAACATTTCTCATATAATTGACTAAATATCTATATATAAAAGTAAAACTTACTCATATTTGATTAGTGAACGTAAGTTTTAGTCATTTCCTTCATTTTTTATACGGAAGAGTTACATTTAAAAATTACATCTTTAACTCGCCAATCCGCCATACTTCTTAAGTCTTTCCCTCCCCAACCACTAAGAAGATGTCGACTTACGGCCGATTGCCGATATATACATTTTTGAGATTTGAATGTAACTGGTAGGTAAGGAAAAATAAAAGTAAATAGGTGAAACTTTTATCTGAATGGTGAATGTATTACATTTCAATATTTTTGGACATCAATGCAGAAATAACGGACATTTTACTTTATTGAACTATTCTATACAAACACCCAATTTATATCTATCAATACACAAACGTGTACGCTACTATGTGGGCATATTTCTTAGATGCGTGTACTTTTCTATAATAATAAAAAGTGCATACAATTCAGATAATGAAAAACAAGGAATACTAGCCACACGTGTGACAGATTTTATGTATACATTCGTATCATTTAACGTAGAATATATTTGTGGTTGTAAAACAATTACACACACACACACGTTTTAGTGGTTGTATTGAAATAATTGAACACAGAAGAGTACATTTCCCGCTCTGATGATTCAGAGTACAAATAGGCCACATGTGTTATTTGTAAAATTGTTAACATACACAAATCCTTAAAGTAGTGGATGGTTAACAGTATTAATAATGTTTAAGCGATCAAATGACATACCTACATGTGCATATATTTTATATAAACAATTCAATGGTTTTCGATGACAGCTATGCACCAGCACATGTATGCAACTGCACACACATGTACTGTTTACTTTTCGTTAATATTACTAAAATAAACATGTGATATTCAAAAAAGAAGAAGATTGATAACGATAACAAGAGATGAGAGATTTAACAATACGAGAAATATTTCTTAATGAAATTAAACAAATTATTATCCGTAGTGAAGTGTAGCCAACAACGGTATGCATGAATGAGAGAGAGAGAGAGAGAGAGAGAAAGAGAGAGAGAGAGAGAAGAGAAGGCATGTATTGTAAGTAAGTAAAAAAAAAGGCCACCATTGCAGTTAGTGGTCATTGATTAACTTACCTTCGGCGGCTCTCGAAAGGGCTACAGTAAGCAACACAGTAACAAGAGTAAAAACATCGGACGCCATAGATAAAAGGAGGAGAAAGGGGAAGAAATGATGTCCCCCATAGAAAAAAAAATCAGTTACAAATTGCGCCAGAAAACTGCGGGCATGAATACATCCAATCAACCGTACCACCACTTCTAATCTCCTTTTAGCCTTGCGCTGCTCTCTTTCTTTCACTGCTTTGTTTTGTGTATGTGTATGTGTGTGTGTGTGCGTGTGTGTGGTCGCGTGCTTGTGTATGTGTAAGTGTATACCTGTATGTGTGCGCAAACGACAGCGGGGAAAAAGAGATGTACGTGAGTAATGGAGGAGGAGAGAAAAGAAAAAAGACTAAGCGGTAGGATAGAGAGAGGGTATGTGAGTAAGCAAGTGCTGAGACAGTTAGAGAGTGGGTAGAAAGAGAGAGTTGTAGGTTAATAACTGAGAGGGGTATAGCGAGCGTGAGGAGGAGGTAAGGTTAATTACTAGCGAGTGAGAGAAAAAAAAGAGAGTAATTGAGGAGGAGGTGATTTGTCAGACGGAGATGGAGAAGGAAAGTATTAGAGGAGGAGGTCTGGGTGTAAGGGTGATTGTAAGCATGTGTTGGTGCGCGTATGGATATGCGAGTGTTATTCAGAGATGGGAGGGGGGGAGTTAGTGCATTGAGAAGGAGTAAAGTTTCTAAATGTAGGAGGAGGAAGTGGATCCATGATAATAGTGTTAGATCAGGAAGAGGGTGTATTGCGTTTGAATAGACGTGTAAATAATAAATTAATTGTATATATATATATATATATATATATATATATATATATATATATATATGCGTAAGAAGAATAAGTACCTCAGAAGTTAAGATTGTCAGAGAAAGGTGCAAAAGATTAACGGGATCATGCGTGTAGCAATATTAGAGTACGTGTGTGGGTGTGTGAGGGATAGTGGATTCGTAGGAAAAGAATACCATAAGAAACTAGATAACATGAGATTGTGTTAGTAAATAAAAAATCGAAACTAAACTCTTATTGTTAATAATAAACTTCCGTCCAAAAGTTAGAGGTGATTGGATTTACTTCTCTTGAAGTTGTTTTAGTAAAACGCAAAGAAATCAATTCATTAGTACAACTCAAAATAGTTGTATTAATTAAAAAGTTATAATCCTTCTAATAGCATTTTAAATGTATTTGTTAACACGTGTAGATGTGTATAAAAAAAAGTGTGTGTTAAAAAAAGGAGAGGGTTACAGAGTGCTTGAGGAGGAGGTGGTTATCGAGAGGGGGGTGGAGAAGCGTACTTGAGTAGGAGGTGAATTTATGACTGAAAGAAAAGGTGTGTGTGTGTGTTTGTGTTTGTGTGTGTGTGTGTGTGTGTGTGTGTGTACGTGTTAAATGTTATATCAGTGTATGTATATTAAAAAATGAAAGTGGATTTAGGAAGCCTAACAAAGAAGAGGCGCTGAATTAAAGAAGGAGATAAAAACAATTGTGACGACCATGTATATTTGATATGTGTGTGTAACGTAAGTATGTGTAGCTGACTTTACGTCTGTACGAGTTGTAAACGAAGAAGGAAGAAAGGTTGTGTAAAAGGTCGGGGTTGGGGGTATAGTAATTGAGTAGGAGATGGGTTGATAAGAAAAGGAGGAAAAAGGTTTTAGGAAGAAGGCATGTGTATGTTTACGTGAATTTGCTTATGTATACAGATATGGGGTGTGTGTATGTGTGGAAAGTTGTTAGAGAAGGGAAAGTAATTGAGGAGTAGGAGGAGGAGGAGGAAGATTGTAAGGCATTTTTGAGAATGAGAGGGATTAAAGGAGTGACTAAGAAAATTTTGGAAGAAAAGATCTAAGCATATTGTAAAGGGAGAATTTTTTAAAAAGTGGGTTTATAAAAAGAAAAAAAATTGTTTATTTGAAGATGGAGGATTTGTAGAGAATAAATTTTTGCTGTTTTCTTTCTTTTTCTTTTTTTTTTGTAAAATGACAAACATTGGAAGATTCACAAAGATTACAAAGAAGAAAAGTAAAGAAGAAGAGGTTGTATGTTCATTGTCTCAAATAATAATGATGATGAATAAAGGAGAGAGAGAGAGGGTTTGTCGAGGAAGTGGATTATTAGAGTTAAGTGAATACGATGAAGACAAAAATTAAGTATTAAAAGGTGCTGAACTGATGGATGAAGGTGAATCGGTAAAAGAAAAAAGTGCTTGGAAAAAAGAGGAAAATTAGAAAGATAGATTGATGGAGAGGTTGATTTGTAGAGGGAAGAGGAAACTGTTTTATGAGGCTGAGGTGAGAATAATTTGAGAAAGGAGGAGTGAGGATTTGAGGAGATGGAAGAGGAGAAATAGGAAGGGCAAGCATTTACATCTTCTTTTCTCATTTCCAACGTGTGTTGGCCAGCAGCTGCAGAAGTAACTTACACATCGTTCACACATAACACACGCGCGTCCGCCTGTGTAACACACACACACACACACACACACACACACACACACGCACATTTAAAAACGTACACATTACACTGAAGTACTCATATGCGCAGGAAATTTAAAAAAATCAAATATAATCACAATTGGGAAACTTCCCATTTATTTTTAAACGTACACAAATGATAATCCACAGTTTTTACTTACACAGTTCATACAATTTGTTACACACTGGAGAGAAGCGATAAACATTTTTGTATAACCCACTCCGCAGAGAGATACATGCTTGACACCATTTTTCAAACGAATAACAAAATTAAATTGCGTACAGTACTCAATGGTTTTTTTGTTTGTTCATACGTCACACGTGAATCTACTCTACACAATACGTTAAAATTAAAATACACATTTTTAATAACAAAATCACTTTTATTACTTTAAATGAAGTACGCACGCACACATTCACTCACAAATAGGTTATCAACTGATATTCACACATTGACACAAATATTTAAAAATACAGTACTACGCACGGTATCTTATACAATAAAGTTCACAAAGCACAAATAATGAGGCAAAATAACCATTTTCAATGTTTTTGAGAGCATAGTAGTACACGTGCTCTTTTATACAATGTATTTTTGTTTGTTTGAGATAAATATTCACTTTTTTTAGCTCATACGATACTAATGTATCTTTCATAGATTAGTTCGTTGATAATAGTAGTTATCTTTTTTAGCCTACTATTTATTACTATATATACTTCCACACAAAATTACTTGATTTAAAACAAAAATAATTTCTGCTACTACAAGTGATTCTATGACCTTCGCCTCCATTACTACTTCAAACAACATTATCATCATAAACATCATCATCATCATTACTTATTCCGACTAACATTTCCATCAGAATTATTAGTATTGTTGCTACTATTACTAGTTCTGCTATTGTTTCATCGTTACTCACACCAGTACTACTAATACGTACCCCCCTTTTTTTTTCGGATATTAGTATTATTACAGAAGTGTTTCCTTAAACTTTTGACCGCATTGTGGCTCTGGGACATTAAATGATGGAAGCTAAGACGAGAGCCATTTTTTACTTTCTTTCTTCTTTCTCTTATCTTTAGGGACCAGTTACATTAGACCCAAGTTCACTTTTTTTAATGGAGGGCAAACTGTTTCTCACTTTAGAACCTAGATTTCGGTCTAGAATTATGTTGAAATTTATTTGAATAAATACAATTAATTAATAATACAATATTAATAAATGAAATGCTACAACCGCCATTTAGAAGTTTCATCATTTCTCTAATAGTAACACTATTTTCAAGTACACCCTGATCTTATGCTACTAATGTTCTAAAAACCAAAAATTGATTCTTTAAAAAAAATTAAATGCTAAAACCATAACCAGCACTAATAACAACAGCAACAATTCAGCTCCATACTAATACAAATATCATTGTTGTTCATTATTTTTGTGTTTATTTTGTTTTCCTTTTAATTTTTAAATCGATCATTATTATTATTAGTGTTTAAAACGCGAAAAGCGAACTGTCCTAAATTTGGCTCAATACAATTATTTGATTTTTGATCAGTATTTAAGTTTTTTACAACTTTACTTAAAAGAAATAATTGAGAAAATCAGTCGCCTATAACTTTTAGACACAAGGCAGTTTTTTTGTTGTTGTTTTTTATTTTAAAAATATTTGCCCAGAATTCTTTTTATCGTAATGCATGGCCCGTTTACTAAAACTTTTCTCGTTCCCCAATGATACCCGCATCGAAAATAAAGTTTAAAAAAGTTCTGCTTCGGGTTACCCATATCGCGTTTTTAATCTGGATTAACAGGTCTTGAGTTACCAGGTACCAATATGGAAAGAAAAAAAGAATAAGAGAAGGGAATAATTCATTCTGAGATCACTTAAAATGGATGGCATTTCAAATTAAAACAACATTCATTTAATAGATTTTTATTATGAAAGAAAACATTAAAATAATCTTAGTAGTACTGATACCGGTATTATTGGTTAACTTTGTGTCAGTATGAAGCAGATGCAGAATTTCCCGCCTCGTGATTCGATTTTTCTCGGGGGCCACACATTGTTTCCATTTGAGTTATTGGCTCCCCACCTCTTTTCCCCCCAAACAAACCTACTATTTCTATGGTGGTTGTCACTGGGATTTCTTCATACCAAAAAACAGAATTCTTCCTACGGAATATGTTGTTTATTGAGAAAACTACCCACACAGGTACTTTTTGCATGTGTTCTTTTAAAGCATCATACAGGTCCTCTCCTGCCATACTGAACTACGATCGAACCCTAGAAAAATTGGGTTACGTGATGGCCAATTTTGGGGTCTGTATAGTCATACCGAGAAAGTTAATCACTACACTGAAATACGTATCTAATTTTCGGAGTTGGTTACTTCTGGGATAAATGCTTCGTTTTTAACAGAATAGCTATAAATCTCCATGCACGCCATAGCCTTAAGATTGTATTGGATAGTTTATTAGGACCTTTAATGAGTTTAAATTACGTGATCATTATTGGTTTATTGGAAGTCGATGATATCAGCAAAATAACCATCAACATTTGCAGTGTATGAGCAGAAATGCAAAAATAAAATTCAAATATTTTAAGTAATTCTGAAAAGCAATCCATATAGGGGTTAAAAAGTACCCCCCCAAAAAAAAAATACTCCATCAGCCCATGAATTTCAAAAAGTTAAGACTTGACTTTTCAGATTTCAAGAATTACAACTTGAATTCTTTTAATGTCTTAAAACGTACATAGCAATACATAGCAGCAACAACCTGGAGATATAAAAGACAAAAGATCCTCGATATGACCCCTTTCTGGACCCTACACACTGTTTAGTTTTGTCGGTAGAGCATCCGCCTCGGAACCACAAACTTCTGGGTCCGATAAGACCCTCGTCAACTCAGCGCATGAGTAGCACAGCCTGGATCTGTGGGTAAAGTGGGGAGGTGATGTTATGTGTGGCCTTTCACCTCAGACGCAAAAACAATCTCCCTGGTCTAGCGTTAGTGAAAAGGGGATAGACTCTCACGCTTTCCGGTTGAAATGGACAATAGGCCACTCAGCCGACTTTACTTTATTTACATACAAACACATTCACAGAATTAACCACTTTCCACATCTATGCCGAAAATGTAAAACCACGAGTATTAACTTATTTTCTTTAATAAATGAGATTTGATATTTTTCTTTAGAAGAATTGTTGAGTAAAGTATATTATTATTTATATTTTTTTGCTTTTCAACTTTATAAAGTTGAAACAGCTGTACGATGTTCTACGTGGGGCACAATATTTGCCGAGTTCGCTTGTCATGATTATTTTCAATAATTATCGAATTTTATACGATATACGCATTGTAATTGCCTTCAAGCCAAAAATATAAATAATAATATTCTTTAATAAATGTTTGTATTGCATAGTTCACTCACCCGATGGTGTCACTGATTTTCTTGACATTGTCGCTGGACTTTTGCAAGGAGATATATTAGCACCATTTTTATTTATAATCAGCCTATATTACGTACAACGAACGTCAATAGATCTAATGAAAGAAAATGGTTCTTCACAAAAAGGGGGGGGTGGCGGCAAAAAGCAGACAATATCCAGCAGAAACTATCATGGATGCTGACTACGTAGATGATCTTGCGCTTCATACATCTGCGCAAGCCAAATGTCTGCTATATAGCATGGAGCAGGCAACAAGAGGTATTGTCTCTACGTAAACTTGGATAAAACAGAGTTTATGTGTTTCAAACAGGATGGTGCCATGTACATATTAAACGGCAATCCACTAAAATTAGAAGACGTTTTCATATACCTCGGTTGCAATATCTTATCTACGGAAAACGATGTCAATATATGCATAGGAATGGCAAGGGCTGCTATCAACAGGTTATAAACCATATGGAAATCTGATTTCTCTGATAAAATAAAACGGGAATTCTTTGTCATGTCATTACTATTGTATGGTTGCACCACTTCGACTTTAACGAAGCGCTGGGATAAAAAGCTATATGAGAACTAAACAAGGAGTCTGCGAGCTGTCTTGAACAAGTCCTAGAAGAAACACTCCAAAAAACAGCAGCTGTACGACCACTTGCATCCCATCTCACAAATCATCCAAGTAAGACGAACAAGATATGTTGGACACTGCTAGAGAAGAAGGAATTAACTCTCCTGCGAGGTCCTACACATGGACACCTCAGTATTGGTCGACCAGGAAAGACTTACATTTATCAGCTCTGTGTGTACACTGGATGTCGCCAAGAGGAATTGCCAAGAACGATAGGTGATACGGACGGACGGACAGATGGAAGAGAGAGAGAGAGAGAGAGAGAGAGAGAGAGAGAGAGAGAGAGAGAGAGAGAGAGAGAGAGAGAGAGTACAAGGAATCCGTGCTGTTAGCACGCCTTGATAATGATTATGATGATGATGATAGTGATAATGATGATTCTGGAGTAGTGACTACCAAACAATCTTAGTAGTGGATTACATCTATACCTGGTAACCCACGCATGTTTTTATTCCAGATTCAGGTAATTTTTGTAAATACCTATAATATATTCATACAAAAATTCTTATAATATTTACATATAATATAATAATTTACGAATAACAAAATCATACCTACACCTATAACGAACTTATAAACTAGGGCCATGATGATGATGATGATGATGATGATGATGAGGATGAGGATGATGATTGTTCATAATAATCAGTTTTGTCATTATTACATTGTGCATATTATTGTTCATCAAATTATTTTTTTAACCCAGTTTCATCATCAATATGCCCCGGTGGCGCTAACAGACAAAGCTCTTAATTATCCATTAAACATTTTTCTCTTACACGTTTAAACCATAATATTGGTGTAACTACAACAAATAATTCACGAAAGCTGTCAGAGAATTTTAGGAGTTTAATGTTTAAAAATCTTCTTTTTTTTTTTTAATTTGGATGTTAAAAAGAATAATAGTTTAAGTGAATAGAATTCATTCACGCGGTAAATTCAAATTATAAAACTAATTACCTGAGCACCTCTAGCATCAAAGACTGACTCTGCTGACCCTACCTGTAGTAGGGAGGTGTGGCTTAAGGAGACGGACCCCTGGAACAAGTAGTTTGGTCTCTTCATCACGAATAATAGTATTACTAAATGTATGCGATTCAAAATCTATTATTTGTTAAATGCCCTGTCGGCGAAGCTTAGAATACGCTGACTGTATCCTCTGAAGAGGGGTAAGATCACCCTAACCAAAAGAGTTTCCTGGATATGACACTAAACTGCATCTAGTGATGAGGCTGCAGTTCTGAGATCTGGGGAGTGTGGAATACCCATTAATTGTCTGGAGTGGTAATATATTTTAGGGTCCCCTCTATCACTCAAATAGATTTGTTTGAAAATTATTTGTATTAGAATGGAATATAACCGAGTGCAAAAAAAAAAAAAAAAAAAAAAAATACACAAAAATTACACAAAAATGTAAACATAAATTCCTTAATTTCTAGACATGTAATAACCCCATAGGGGTTGATATACCGTTAAAATCAATCAAGCAATCATTATTTGTATAATATTTTGAATTCAGGATGTTAAGATACATGGTATAGGCGTGTGCTTGCTACAACCACTATAGTTTGGGGGTGCTAAACTTAAAACTTCGAAATTGCATTCTTTTGTTTAATAATTCAATATACAGGGAATCAAATTTGTACTTTTTGTATTTTTAAGAATATTTTAAGGTGAATGGACGACAATGTACTGGGTTATTTAGAAAGAATTCGTAATCTAATAACTTGACCAATTCTCATCCAAATGATCACACATTTTAACCGCATGTGGAGAAATAACTAAAGATTATGTTTAAAGTTGTTTTTTTTTTCCTTTTTAGGTATAGAAATGCCATTCATTCGAAAAGTAAATGCGTTTAAACATTAAACATAGAATTTTGAGTTGTTCCTGCAGATTTTGTTAAAATTTGAGATCATTTGAACGAGAATTGTTAAAGTTAATAGATTCCGAAATGGTATCAAATTTTTCTGAAAAACCGTGTATATCTCAAATGATATCAAATCTTTTGAATCACTGTGTATATCATTTTCAAAAGGACGTGTAGTATTGGTGACTGTAAGATGGCCTATCTGTCTTAAAAATCAGTATTATGAAATCTTGGCTTGTCTGGGCTCGAAGATCGGTCAGTGGTACCATTGTAAAGTACGCAATTACCTCTTAGCCCAGAAATTGGCCTATATTTTGTGGTAATTGTGTTATTCATAAATTTGTATTCTGTAATTTGTAAACAAATCGCATTACACAGCAGAAAATGGTTTTGTATTTTTTTCTTTTTCTTTGTCGTTTCGTGTTTTTTTTAAAGACTTTTACATTTACAATTCATTGGTATTCTATTGCTATATTTCGTAGTTGTTCAATTTGGTTTAGATTTCTTTAACTATATTTTTTAGTTAACTTTTTCCTTTTTCGTCTTCCTTATATCTTCGTGTTTTCTTTCTATTTGATTTCAGCCTTCTTTCTTTATATATATATGTCTTTCATTATCACGTATTTCTTAATTTAATACTTTACTTTCTCTTTCTTTCTTTTTCTTTCTTTCTTTCTTTCTTTCTTCCCCATGCCGTTGTGATAGACTTAGCTAAGCTCTGTAAATACATAATCTCTGTCTCTGTCTCTGTCTCTCTGTCTGTCTGTCTCTCTCCCTTGTCACTGTCTCTCTCTCTCTCTCATGAAATTTATGCAAGATATGAATGTATTTATCCAACCCTCTGTCCCGAGTAGGATGTGACATAAGGTCAATTTTTAAGCGGTCTAAAAATTCAGAGTGTTCCTTCTCCTAGACGGATTGCCTAACCAATGATAAAGAACCCAGTATGCCCTGCTATTTACTTATAGCTGAAGGAGGAGCAGATGGGTTCATGCCTTTCCCAAGGACACAATCACGAAGTGAAATACAAACAGAATTGTTCAGCATTTGAACCCGGGTCACCGATTCTATTTCCTGTCAATAAACCTTACGCTAAGCACGCCCTCTAAATACGAGATATGTAAGTTTATCTATTTCTTAGCTTTTCATTCACACGGATTCTTTTATTATCCCGTTGTAAAGTTCCAATAACACTTCTTAAAACGTGGCCTTGTGGCAGACGAAACTAAGAAGAAATAAACTTAAAACTGACACAAGAACAAATGAAGCTCGCTTGGCATAACTGTTATCATCGTAGGATATGGACTCGGCGTCCGAAGTTCAAATACTGGACAAGGCTGTTTGCGTTTCACTGTACATTAACATTAATGTCCTTGGGAAAGGCATGAATCCATCTGTCCCTCCCTCAGCTATTGGTAAATAGTTGTGCAAACTGGGTTATTTAGCCTTGGTTCAGCAACTAGTCTAGGAGAAGGTAAGTTCTGAAGTAAAACCCGATCAAAAATTGATCTTGTGTTACACCCTGCCGGTTGGTTGGGTAAATATGTTCGTGAATAAATGTGTGAAGATTAGGAAAGAATGTGTTGCGCCAAACCTTTAACAGACAACAACCTGCCTATCTTTAAAAGTTATTATAATCGGCAATCGAAATTCTATTAGTTATTACCTGGATTTGAACACCATTTTCTGGCACCAGTAAATTGTATGCAACTACTTTAATCTGATGCATTTTGCTAAGGTGAATATACTGACATCCAATGATTTTTATACGTAATCTAATGCTTTTATCACTTGCGCGCTATTCTGCATTAGTACCCCACATTTTACACTGTAATCGTTCTATTTCATTCTTTTTAACTTTAAAGATCGATTTTTATCTATGAGCAATTTTACGCTAGATACACTTGAGTAAATCCAAGTCATAAAATCGGACAAGGCGTGAATATGAAGCTTATTTTTATGACTGATCAGTGATCAAGTCCACACATACACACACTGAAGCGTGTTAAGTAGCACGTTTTGATTTCACGAGGAATAACCTCGGGGGGTAAAAGTAGCTTAACCAGCTTTTAAAGCCTTATCACATTTTGTGACTATTTTGATATAAAGAAAGAAAGCATGTTCAAGCCCCCCCTTTTTTTCCATATAATGTCAAATTTTAGAAATGTTGCATGAAATACATCATCATCTTTATTCTCTATTCACTTCATGCCGTAAAGATATCTGAACTGCAACCTATACGAGGCAAATCCTATTTTAATTAAACGACTCCGGGCGATGTAAAAATAGATTTTTGAAGCATATTGCCTGAGGGGTGGGAGTAAAAAATTCAATGTCAGCGAGTTTGTACCCTAAGTAAGTAACATCATCAAATTCATTAAAGGATTAAAAAAATAAACCAATTTGAAATGTAAACTTTAAATATGTATTAAAATAAGACAAACTATATATAGATATATAATGCCAGTCATGTATTTATTAAAACTCGTTTTAAAAAAATAATGAGGACTGTCTAATGTTGCATGTTCAAATTTTGAGTGTATTTATTCTATGTTATGACGATTTTGGGTAATGTGACGTAAGCAGTGACGTAATTTTTGTTACAGACAAAACCCGGAAGCGAATCTCTATTATTAATAGATTTGCAAAGTATGTAATAATAAGTATGTATTAATAAGTAAAAAAAAAGTAGGCGGAGTGACCTATTGTCGATATCAGGGCGTTTATCCCCTTTTATTACAAGCGCTAGACCAGGGAGACGGTTATTGAGATATCGAACCTGGAACCTTATGGTTCCGAGGTGGATGCTCAACCGACTGAGCTAAATGTACATTTTACTATAAATAAGCTTGTCTTTGTTGGTGCTTTCTTATTTTGTTTTGAGAGAGAGAGAGAGAGAGAGAGAGAGAGAGAGAGAGAGAGAGAGAGAGAGAGAGAGAGAGAGAGAGAGATGTTTTGGTTATTTCCTAGTTGAGTAACATGAGTGACCCAGAAAAAACAGAACCCAAATTATTTATTTATTTTCCCATTAAACTAACCCTAAACCCCCACCCTAACCCTAACCCTAAACACTAACCCTTGTTGGACTTGAACTTTAAAAAAATTAACAGTTTTAGTACAAAATTTGTGGGTTCTGTTTTTTCTGGGTCACCCTGTAATATTATGTTACTCAACTAGGGGGGTTAGGGTTAGGGTTTAGGGTTAGGGTTTAGGGTTAGTTTAATGGGAAAATAAATAATTTGGGTTCTGTTTTTTCTGGGTCACCCTGTAATATCATGTTACTCAACTAGGAAATAACCGATGTTTTTTAATCTTAATACAATTGTTGATTTATCTTTATTTAATTATTGATAAGTCCTAAATTTACTGTAGAGAAACAACAGTTGATTATCTTCATTAGTGAATGGACGTGTCCGTTGGGTCCCTCGTAGGGTATCACATGACATTTTAGAAACTTATTCTCGACCTCTTTTACATCTGTTATTTGAACAGGAGAGACGTGTCTCAGACCTCTGTTAGCGAACGGTAAAGCCACGTGGTTATTTCATTTTATTTCATCAACTGAGCCTTTTCCCATTTTGACCCCCTTCTCCATACTGCTTGTTCACAATATTGGAACTATATATGTATATTTCTAGCTGTTGGGATATGTTTGCGCTTCTTTCTCCTTCAATACCATTGGTTCGTATATTATGTATATAAAAGTATACAAAACAAGAATGAATAAAACAAAAATGTTTTTGACATAAAATAACCCAAGGGTTAACATGCCATAAAATCCAACTAACAAACCAACCAACCAACCAACCAACTAACCAACCAACCAACCAACCAACATACACACATATATAAGTCATGTTTAAACACTATCCGGACAGAAAATGTACAAAAATGAAAAATAAATGAAGCATTAATTTTCTTCAAAAATAGTCTATTTATTATTCAGCATTCATCATACTTATACCATTAAGTTTTCTATTGGTCGAAGCATTTCTGAAACTACTTTAATTATAGTCTGAAACTGTACCATAATATTTTTTAGAATGACCACCATTTCCTCGACTCTTAGCCTCAAGATACATTTTCAGTTTAGGTAAGTATGATGAGTATGGAAGGTGTTGCACCAGCATAATCCTGTGTTTCACCAAAAACATTTGATTGAAAAAGTATCAATGCTGTTCAAAAAGTATTATGAATTCGTACTGGCTCATCTAGACAGCAATCTTGACATCTAAACATCACCATATTCTATAAGTTACTCAACTGCACATATATCTTTATTCAAATTTTGATATTAAGATTAAAAAAAAAACCCTTAAACATTCAGTACTTTTTGATCATATCTTACAAACACACACACACACACACACACACACACACACACACACACACACACACACACACATATATATATATATATATATATATATATATATATATATATATATATATATATTAGAATTAATGATATTCTTTTACCGAGTAAAGTTTTCTACTTGCATGATAAATTAATATTTTCATGTAAATTACAATATATATATCAAGTGAAAAGGAACAATGAACACAATTTGTAATTCATATTTCAACAGCAATAAAGTGTATTTAAAATTCAAATAAACAATATAATATTAAGGTTATAGCAATGCTTTTTAGAATATAACCCCCAGGGGGCTTTGTGATTTCAAATACAAAGATGTGATGATTTGTTTATTTTTCCATTCATTAGCACCTGAATAAAAAGGTGAGAGTTCTTGATTGTCTTTACAAGAAAGAAATTAGAGAAAATATTTTTGGGAAGAGATAAATATGTCTTTCAGAGATTAGAAATTAGAATTGTTGTCCTACTTTCTAATTTTCATATTGGTCACAACGTGAATAGGAGCTCTCATATTTGCTTATATTTTTTACATTCAGGTGATAGTATGCTGAATTTCCACCTTTTTTTACATTGTGATAAGTCTGTGCTTTCAGCATAGGCTGAAACTATTTTTTTTTATCTTGCTACATCCTGATGGTGTCTGAGAAAAATATGGTTTGATTTTTCCTAGTCTTTGCCATTTATACTTGACTAGTATTGATTTTGGCTTCTATTTTCTTAGTCTTCAAAGACAGGCGGTAAATGTATTTGCTCAGGAGTAGATAACTGAATATATCACACACCCTTTAGAATTGATACAGAGGATGAAAAAGTTCGGCAAATGCTAATAAGTTTAAATAAATTACCTCAATTCATGACAAGGTCAAGCAGAAATTATTTAAAAAAAAAGAAATTATTTACCCTTTTTGCATGTAAGATGTTATTTCTTTTGGCAGGAAGAATATATGTTTGTTGGTGGAACAGTAGAAAGTTCCATGAAATGTGGTGGAATATCCATTTTGAATACAGACAAGAAATGCTATCTTGAATTGGCCAGAAGCAGGATCTGAGAGGATTAAAGTTTGACACCATATTGAAATCAACTGTCTTCTATAATTTTTGAAATTCTGAAGAACAGCCTATTTCAGAAAACTGCTATAATGCCATAAAAGAATGAAAATATTGACATATAATCCAAATGCATTCATTGAAAGTTTTTATACACACACACACACACACACACACACACACACACACACATATATATATATATATATATATATATATATATATATAAGGGTGTCGTGGTATGTACGTAAGTTATAAGCCGACACGTACATACACCCCGACATTTTAAAATTTTAAAATACTTATAACATTTTCTTCTTAGAAATCAATAAGGTAGGTGCGAAAAATGCGTTAATCCCATCGGCATTCCCCCTCAAAGCACTGGGCAATAAACCCAGCCCTACCCCTTTAAATCAAGGCGGCAGGTATTGCCTGGGGGGGGGGTAGCTCCCCTGGGATCTGCGCCGTTAATTGTTTAACTGTATCGGGATTAGCACCGTGAAGCACCAATTCTAACTCCAAAGTACGGGTAAATTCACTTTGTAATATACCGGGGAAAATAATTTCTAAGTTCCGATATATAAGTGAATATACCTCTTCAAGTACAAAGGGAAGATAATTTCAAGGGGGCGGGAAATACACAAATTTCAAATTCGGATACTGAATGAAAGAAAAACACGATAACAAATAGTAAGTTTCAACAATTTTAATGACAATATAATAAAGGTAAGAAGAATGATATGTAAATGTCAATTTGATAGAAGGTGGCGGATAGTAACTATTAGAGTTCGTAAGAGAGAGAGAGAGAGAGAGAGAGAGAGAGAGAGAGAGAGAGAGAGAGAGAGAGAGAGAGAGAGAGATATGTAGTGGTTTGCAAAAAACGATGTTTTCGAGGGACTTATCTGTGATCCCGGTAACAAGTGTTCATTTGTCGTAATTTCGTAGTTCTTTGATAGATGAATTTCGTAGTTCTTTGGTTGTTGAAGAGTTGACTTGTCTTGAATTGTAGAATGTCGTGGAGTTCTTAAGTTGTCTGTAGAGTTGAATGTCGATTAGTTCTTAAGTTGAAGATTTCGTAATGTTCTTGTGACAATAAGGTAGCTATGCTACAAATTCCTAATTGTAGAAGTATTAATTTAAGTTATGGAGTTGTTGAATTTCGAGTGAGTGCCGGCTTATTTTTATTTTCAGTCTTTGGGAGAGATAGACTCTAATTCCCCAAAGATGTGCTGAATTTCTCAACCTGTGTGGTAGCATATGCTACAAAGATCCACGCAGGACGCTGTCCACTTCGACACTGACGTATCCAAAGTAAAATCCTCCCTTGCCCTAATCGTGGCGTCACATGTCTCTCGGTAAGCTTGGCCCTCTTTTTTTTCCCAGGCGTACGTGAGGAAGGTAACAAGTGTAGTAGCGGTTGTTCACTTGGGGTCAAATTCTGGGACAAAGGCAGCAATCGTGACGTCACGGACTTCTTGGAAGATTCTTTTTATTTTGTTTTTATTTTTATTTTCAACATAAATTTTGATAACCGGTCCAGGGCCGAAACCACTGGATTCCCGCTCCGAAGACCGCGTTAAAAGGGTATTTATCGCGTATCCAATGTATACGGGTGTGACACAAGGACATTTTAATGTGGGCCCACCCACGAGCCGAGATAAATGGGATGATAGGTGCAAAAATGCGTTGATCCCGACAGTATTTCCAATCAATGCACTGGGCAATAAACCCCATCTAGCCCCTTTAAGTCAAGGGGGTAGATGTTGCCTGGGGGGATAGCCCCCTGGGATCAACGTCATTAATTTAACACTAATAGTCCAGTGACCGAAACCAGCGGACCCCCGCCCTGAAGAGCAAAGTGCAAAATTCATAGACGGTGTTTACCACGTACCTCACGTGTAAGGGTTAGACACAAGGCCCTATTAATGTGGGACCACGCACGAACCGAAGCTTACTGGTGGCGGGTGCAAAAATATGCGTTGATCCCGTCGCCATCCCACCTCAGCACCAAGAAATAAAGATTATATACAAGGTTTATTTGCAAATTAAATGGTATGCATAATTTGAATTCTGATTTTATTAATACCAGGATTAATAAATAAATAGGTGTAATCGATTTATATTATTATTGTTTTATTCACAAACTTATTAAAAGCAATCCTATGTATAATTTTATATAGAAATCAATTGAAATAAAATAAAACTGTAAGCTTTTCACGTTTTTTTCTATAGTTAAATACTGTTACAGTTATTACGAAACTAAAAAATAACGGATGTGAACAGATTCAGTTATTTTAATTCTATTTCAATTGATTTCTATATAAAATTATACATAGGATTGCTTTTAATAAGTTTGTGAATAAAACAATAATAATAGAAATCGATTACACCTAGCAGTTATTTATTAATCTTGGTATTAATAAAATCATAATTCAAATTATGCATACCTTCTAATTTGCAAATAAACCTTGTATATAAGTTTGAGAATAAAAATTAGTAATTAATTATTAAAATCGTAATTGTTATCCCAATATGCAAATTACAGAGAGAGAGAGAGAGAGAGAGAGATATATATTATTATTTATATTTTTTTTTTTGCTTGAAGGCAATTACAATGGTATACCGCATAAAATTCGATAATTATAGAAAATTCATTTTTTATTCATCGAATTATATTTTTGAATTATTATTGAATTATATCACTTAATCAGTAAAAATCACAAACTAAATTTTTTACTTTTCTTAATTAGAAACATATTAAGATGTAACAAGATTACAATGCTGAATGGCATCTCTTTTCTGAGTTATAAGTTAACATGCACATTTCTTTCTATATATAGATAATATGTATCCAATGTTATGAAGATAAAAATATTATTTTTGGAAATATTCACTTTACAGTTGAGTAATTCCATAACAAATCATCCAGGCCGTGTCACCCACCCCATTCAATTTTTCTGAAATTTTGTACAGGTGTGGACTATGTTAAATTTAAATATTCCCTAAAATTTATGTCGATTTTAACTCTCCAAATTTTAGGGGGGCTGCGAAATATGGCGACTTTTTGTAATCTATTTTTGTCTGTAAAATGAATTCTGGTGCTTCCCTACTCATAAAAAATTGGTTATAAAAGCATTTTTGCCTGAGGAATTCAAAAATGCTATCAAAATAGTTTTAAAATGAACCAATTTTCAGTTATTGATGATTTCTAATTTTTCCTTGATCAATATCCCAATGTGGCACTGAATCTATAACAAAGATTTTTTTCTATTATTATTTCACATATATTGAACATTATTTGTACCAAAAAGATAGTTTGATTTTTGCTCAGAAGCAAAGCTACAACATTTTGTTAGAATTTCTCACTTCAATTTTTCTGAAAATTTTTCCAGGTAGGGACAATCATAAAGTTAGACAATCCCCAAAGTTTGAGCTTCAAATTCCAAAGATTGGCGGACTTATGTCGATTTTTAAAAAATGGTGACTTTTTTATAATCTATTTTTGTCTGTAAAAAGAGTTCTAGAGCTTCCCTACTCCTAAAAATTGGTTTATAAAAGCATTTTTGGCCAAGGAATCCAAAAATGCTATCAAGAAAGTTTTAAAGTTTCTCAATTTAAAATTATTAATGATTTCTGATTTGCAAAATTTGAACTGATGTTATAGCTTTGGTTCTGAGCAAACACTAAATTATATTTTTGGTACAAATAATGTTCAATATATATAAAATAATAATAGAAAAATTTTTTGTCATAGATGCTTGCCACATTGGGATATTGATCTTGCTATGAAAAAATCAGAAATCATCAATAACTTAAAAGTGGTTGACTTTCAGACTTTTTTAATGGCATTTTTGGATTACCCGGGCAAAAATGCTTTTATAAACCAATTTGTAAGAGCAGGGAAGCTCTAGAACTCATTTTACAGACAAAAATAGATTACAAAAAGTTGCCATATTTCGACAACCCTACCAAATTTGGAGAGCTAAAAATCAACATAACTCCGCCAATTTTTGGAATTGGAAGCTCAAATTTTGGGGAGTGTCTAACTTTAACACAGTCCACACCTGTACACAATTTCAGAAAAATTGAAGGGAGTGGGTGACAATTTTACTTTATTCTGGATGATTTAACATGGTGCTTTTCTCTACCCATTTTTATTTTTTGACCCAATTTATTTATTTCGTGACCCAGAAAGGATTGGGACATAAACTTTGAAAACCTCTCGTCAAGAAGATCGAAAATGTATTGACATGGAGAAAAATAAATTTTTAACTGAAAAAAATGTTCCAACCAACTAAGAATTTACTGATCTCACTGACAAGTTAAAGTGACAGTTCTTCCAAGCTGTAGTTGTATCAGTGCTACTGTATGGCTGCACCACCTGGCCCCTAACAAATCAACAAGAGAACAAGAGAGCTAGATGGGAGCTGCACAAGATTGCTGTGTGCAATCTTAAACAAGACGTGGAAGCAACTTCTCCCAAGAAAACAGATGTACGGCCACCTGCACCATATCACACAAACCATCCATGTAAGGTAAACAAGATATTCTGGACACTGCTGGAGAAGCAAGGATGAACCCATAAGTGATGTTCTTCTATGTTTAAATAAACTGCTTGTTTATCTTATTTTATATGCAGTGGAGTTATTTCTGATATATTTTAAACAGGCATTTCTTTTTTGTGAATTGTGAACCCTTATGATGATGTAACTCCAACAGGAATTTCATGTGTAGTGGAAATATACTTTGCGATTCAAAGATCTATAAATATAGAACAAAAGAAATTGTCAATCCAGATCCAGAAATCAAATCCTAGAAAGAAAAAAAAAACTTGAGAATGATCTCTCATTTAAGGGATGTTATATTCAAGTCTTAGATCATATAATTAACTATTGGCTTTTAGTTAAATAATGAATATATTTTGTACTCAATATCATTAACATCATCCAAGATATTTGCAATTAAGATGTGTCCCATCATTAGGGGACACCCTATATATATATATATATATATATATATATATATATATATATACACAAGGTGTGTCATAAAAGTATTGAGATTGAAGCTGTATTTACTATGATAGAAATGAACAATGAATGGAATGTTAATTTTTTCAGAATACAAGACGTGGCAAAGAGCAGAATACTTTTTTGACAGACCTTATATATATATATATATATATATATATATTGCAGAAGTTGAGAAAATCTTTAAATTATAAAGCACTTTTATTTCTTCATTAATTTTGTATTAATTCATTATTTTTTAAAATATATTTCCACCAAATGAAGACAATTCTTATTTCATTTATTTCCAAATGTTCTTATTATTTATAGATGATCCCCAATAGAAGATTTGTTAATTCTTTTTAGAAGTTTTTAAACTAATATTTAGTTTATTTGTTTAATGGCATATAAACTCCTAATGGTATATTTGATTCCAAGATTTGATTCATTTGTAAATGTTTGATTCCCATCATAACTATATTTTCAATTTTCCTTTGCATTTTTTAAAATTACACTTAAAGAAATGTGTCTACAATTATTTGTTTGCACGCAATAATATGGTTTTACATTTTCTGATCTAATACAAATAATTTGCACATTTTTATAAGGTTTTGCATATTTTTATGCAATGCAAATATTTTTTGCACAATTATATTTCTATCTAATTCTAATAATTTGCATGCAGTTACATGTTTTCATATATTCCTATCCAATTCTAATAATTTTCAAACAGATCTATTTGACCCACAAATAGGACCCTATCAAGTGTTAAATTAAGATATTGATTTAGTTTAATTTGTTTTGTTTTACAGCCTATCAACCTCAGTGGGTCATTTAATGCTGATAAAGTTTTGAAATAAAGTCATTCTTAATGGATAATCAAATTTTGTTATCTAATTCAGAGAGGGGACCCTAACAGGTACTACCACTCCGGGTCAGAGTGGACCAGGGAACAATGGTGATGAAGAGGTGCTCCACATTCCCCAAAACTCCAAAACTGGAACCTCACCATCAGATAGAGTTTAATGTCATTCCCAGAACATGAAGTCCCTCAGCCACTGCCTTCTAGCACTCATATGATAAAAAGTGTTGCCATCAGGGCAATAGGGTTGGGGCAATCATATAGTTGTTAGGGCTTGACGTGACCAACCTGTCTAGCTCAAGAAAGGGCCAAAGTGGAATATTGCATGTCATAGACTGCTCAACCACCTGTATTCTATCCTTAAGCATCACGAGTCGCCACCCACTGCCAACAGGCGGACCCATTGGGGGAGTCTTACCCCTCTGCAGAGGTGCAGTCGGTGCATTCTAATGCCCCAGCTGACAGGGCGGCCACAAATAGGACCCTATCAAGTGTTAAATCAAGATATTGAGATCATCAATGTAAATGATACTTATATGCATAGATTAAGCATTATATTCTCTGATGAAGACAGGACTGGTCTAAGGTAGCAGTAGCATAGGTGGTCACCCATATGTCCAGACACATAAAATACAAATACTAATGGAAAATAGAAAACTAATTAATTAAACAAATTAGAAATAGTTTACATAAGTAAATTCCCTGATGGGAAGTCAGTGTTCTGAGTAGCTTCAGTCTGAAAGGAACGCTTGTAGGGTGAGAAAGGGTTACAATCTACTTTCTGAGACATATTTGCTTGTCCTTTTCTCATATTTGAAACCAGTTTAGCAACTGTGTTGCAATTGAGAACTTCTCCTCTACCTTTTCCAACTTGTAGCAGCCAAAGTCTTAAAATTTCTCTGAGTTAGGAACTTTCAAACTTGACTGCGTAGTTGTCATGATCTGCTTCCTTTTACTTAATCGTATTTAAAAATAAGTACCATTTTATTCCCATAAATCCACCCCCCCAAAAAAAAAAATTTAGATTAAAAAATCTCTAAAAGATAGATAGATAAATAATAAAAAATATCTGTAAAAGATAAAAAAATAAATAAATGACCTTATACTTTAAAGTGCACTAAAGTTCAGTTTTTGCAACATATCAAGAACCCTAGGGACAGTCCTACTTGTATGAGAAATTAATATCTTCACATAAATTAGAATACATGATGTTATTACTAGAAAGCAAGAAATAAACACATGTGCTTATTTATAGTTTAACAACAATAAAATTTAAACAAACAATAAAATAAAGATTATTGCAATGTTTTTTACATTAAAAGCCTCTGTAGGATTTTGTAAGTTTAGATATGAAAATGTAGGGATTTGTTTATTTTTCAATTTACCAGAACTTAAAGAAAAGGTGAGAGTTCTTGACTTGATTATTGAGATATGTCTTTTAATAAGAAAGAAATTAGAGAACAGTTTTTTTTTTAGGAACTGGCCAAAGCGTCTTCTTGAGAAAAGATATTAGAGTGTATACACGCAAATTGCTATCTTATGTACTATTTTTTGTTTCCAGGCTGTAGCCATATCAGTGTTACTGTATGGCTGCACCACTTGGACTTGCATAGAGAAAAAGCTAAATGGGAACTATACAACGATGCTGTTGTGTGTAGTGCAATGGTTCCCACCATAGGAAATGGACTTGCTGACCTGGGTTCAATTTCTGAACAAGGCTGTTGGGATGTCTTATAGTGCTAATACCCCGAGGAGAGGCATGAATCCTCTAACTATGGGTAAAATAGTTAGATGGACTTAGCTCTTTAATATTGGTTAGGCAACAAGTCTAGGAGAAGGAAAATTCTGAGTTCAAACCTGTTAACTCTGAGTTCAAATCTGTTATGTGTCACATCCTACTCATGCATAGGGGTTGGTAAAATATATATACAAGGATGCTGCATACTGTCTTAAACAAATCTTGGAAGCAGCACCTCATAAGAATGTAGGTGTATGTCCAATTGCCCCCTATCCTACAAAGCATTTGAGTATGACGAACAAGATATACTGGACACTGCTGAAAAGCAAGGATGAACCCATAAGTGATATGCTCATGTGGACACCTACATATGGACACACCAGTGCCGGCCAAACAGCAAACACCTATATCAATCAGGAAGCGTGTGGTGTAATGGTTAAAGTCATGGGAAATGGACTCGTCGCCCGAGTTCAAATCCTGGACGTGGTAATTGCATTTCACTTAGCGCTAATACCCTTGGGAACGGTATGAATCCTACTCTCCCTCCAGCTATGGATAAGGAGAAGGAAAACTCTGAATTCAAACCTGTTCAACTCCGCTTAAGAAATTGACCTTGTGTCGTATCCTGCTTGTGCAGAAGAGTTGGTAAATATATATATCAATCAGCTCTGAGCAGATTCTGGATGCTGTGCAGAGGACCACTTAGGTCCAATGATTGATAGTGATGGCTGGAGAGAGAGAGAGAGAGAGAGAGAGAGAGAGAGAGAGAGAGAGAGAGAGAGAGAGAGAGAGAGAGAGTATCATAGATATCTGTGCTGTCATCCCAAACTGATGATAATGATTGAATTGGAACTTTAACATTTGCTTGTATTTTTGCCATGTGATTTAGTTAAAGATTTTCTTAAGTTTTATCCTTTTTATGTTTTTAAAATGTGACAGTTCTTTGCTTTTAGCAGAGGAAGAAACTATTTTAGCTTGTTACATCTTGGCAGCATCTGAGGAAAAAAGAAGTTTGATTTTTTCTCTACTCTTTTTTGTCTTTATACTTGACTACTACTGAATTCAATCTCCATAGTAACAAGCTTTTCTAATATTCAAAGGCTGGTGCTAAAGATATTTGCTCAGGGGTAGATAATTGAATATTGCACACATGACAGAAATATTACAGGTAAGAAAAAGAGAACATTTGACAGTTTAGGTGGCAGATAGCTGACTAGTACAAGTCTTAAGAGTGTTTTATTGATGGTCATGGTAAATTAATGGGAGTTGAATGAAGACTTTTCAAGAATTTGAAATACTACTAATACTAATAATAGTTTTCCTCAAACTGGAAATTTGCTGTCAAGGCAGATTAAAAAAAAAAACTAAGTCTGTTACCTAATTGGATTTTTTTTGTTAACAGGATAAAATGTTTTCAGAACAAGTTACCTAATCAGATCAAGAACAGCAATAATGTAGAAAATTTAAAGATTGAATTGGATACATTTAGAAATAACGCACTAATAACCCAGCCTTTGCGTACGGGGTGTGGTGGCTTCACCCACTGGACTATTAGTAATAATTAACAGTATCATCCCAGGAGCCCCCCCTCCCCAGGCAACATCTGCACCCTTGATTTAAAGGGGCAGGGCTGGGTTTATTGCCCAGTGCCTGAGGCACCCCCTTGAGGGGGAATGCTGACTAGATCGATGCATTTTTTGCACTCGCCATCCCATGAGCTTCAGTTCGTGGGTGATCCCGCATTAAACGACCTTGTGTCATACCCACTTACGTGGGGTACAAGGTAAATATATTTATAAAAAATGATTAGAAAAAGAAATTAAGATGGCAATTTTGGGAACTATTGGATTTAATATTTAACAGAATTTAATCTGTTCATCAATATTGTATTAATTATACTAGCAGGGCCTGTGGATATACCGCAGTATGATGCTTTGATTATTACAACGGTTTATATGTTTACTTAAGAGCTATAATAATCTTAATTTAACTCTCTCACTCTCTCACTCTATTTTTTGATTGATATGATAAGATGGTACAGTAAAAAAGGGGGAGATCAAGAGGAACAAGATAAGGTTAAACTCATAAGAGACATTCTTAGATGGACTCCTACACATGGACACACCAGTGTTGGCCAGCCAGCAAAAACTTACATTGATCAGGATAGCATCTAGGGGACTTATCAAGGGTGATGGCTGATAGAGAGAGATAGAGATAGAGATAGAGAGAGAGAGAGAGAGAGAGAGAGAGAGAGAGAGAGAGAGAGAGGGCGGGGAATCTATGCTGTCAGCATAACTTGATGATGATAATGATGATGATGATGATGTGGATGATACTAATTCTTTTATTATAAAAGGATGATTTTTGATTGAATTTTTCCATTATCCTTAGAACCAGTGACCAAGCAATAAGCATTGCATGAAGTGAAATCTATTAATAATGGAGATTCCGGTTTTTGTCTGTAACAAAAATTACGTCACTGCTTATGTCACATTACCCAAAATCGTCATAACATAGAATAAATACACTCAAAATTTGAACATGCAACATTAGACAGTCCTCATTATTTTTTTAAACAAGTTTTAATAAATACATGACTGGTATTATATATCTATATATAGTTTGTCTTATTTTAATACATATTTAAAGTTTACATTTCAAATTGTTTTATTTTTTAATCCTTTAATGAATTTGATGATTTTACTTACTTAGGGTACAAACTCGCTGACATTGAATTTTTTAAACACCCACCCCTCAGGCAATATGTTTCAAAAATCTATTTTTACATCGCCCGGAGGGTGTTTTTTATTTTGCTAGTAAATATATTGATGGGGAAGTGACACATCAGCATCATCAAATGTGTATGTAGAATTTAAAAAAACTTGGATTGTTGACTGGTGTTGTCTTTAATGATGGGAAGTGTGGCCAGTTTTGTTATGGATATTGCCAGGCGCATATAGCATAGTCACCAATGACTGCTATGTCAGTGATGGCTAATCATTGGATAGGGAGGGGGGTAGAAAAACAAAAACACAATTCGTCTCAAGTGTTAAGATCTCTGTTGGTTTATTTTTCAGTTTCTGAAGTTGTAGAATTCGGTGTAAATGGATACTGGACACAATATATGGGGTAGCATCTTCATTTTATTTGGAACCAACTCTTCCAATATCTTTGAAAGGTTCACTCACTCTTCATATATGTAAATACTTGTGTCCTTGTACTTTAGCACCCCAAAGAGAGAGAGAGAGAGAGAGAGAGAGAGAGAGAGAGCAAATTGAAAAAAAAAACACTTCTGCCTTGCATGGAAAGCATAATCCAGTAAGCAGATCAGCTGGGGTGCTTATCGGGCACCCCAGCTGAGAGTAGTTTTTGAAAAAGAACAGCTTTTGCTTTTCACTGCAAATTTACGGTTGTTTGTAAATCTAAAGCAAGAGACGATTTTTTGACATTACACTGTAAGATTTAAAAAAAGTTTGGGCTGAACTTGCAGAAAGGTGTCAAAATTAGGGTGACCCAGAAAAAACAGAACCCAATTTATTTATTTATTTTCCCATTAAACTAACCTTAAACCCCAACCCCAACCCTAACCCTAACCCCTAAGCCTAAGCCTAACCCCTAACCGTAACCCTAACCCCCCTAGTTAAGATTAACAGTTTCATTACAAAATTTGGGTTCTGTTTTTTCTAGGTCACCCTGTATACCAGTGACCCAGAAAAAACAGATCCCAAATTATTTATTCATTTTCCCATTAAACCAAACCCCAACCCTAACCCTAACCCTAACCTTAACGCTAACCCTAACCCTAAACCCTAACCCAAGTCCCCCATAGTTAAAATTAACAATTTTATTACAAAATTTGTGGGTTCTGTTTTTTCTGGGTCACTCTAATTTTGACACCTTTGTACAAGTTCAGCCAAAGTTTGTTCATGTTTATTTACAAACCAAAGACACGTTTTTATACTAAAATATTTTTTGATTTTAATAAAAAAATTGGTTATTTCATATTGTTGTTGTTAGCATATGTGAAAAATTAATTTTGCACTAACGATAAACTAATATTGTTATTTTTTTTAAATTATGAAACTTTAAACAAAAGACACGCTTTTATATTAAAGACACGTTTTTATATTAAAATAGTCTTTGTTCAATCAGAATAGGAATCCAACTGAGACCTTTGGCACCCAGGCATTACTTTAATAAATCAGAAGTTTTGCTTATTAGAAATTGACAAATATTTTTCAACACTTACAATAATTCTTCAAAAAATTATGAAAAAATATTAATTTTTGCATTAAAATGCAAAAGCTGTTCTTTTCAAAACTGCTGTCAGCTGGGGTGCTTATTGGATACCTGATCCTAGTCAGCTCCCACCACCACGTAGAGGGTTGATTAATTCTGGTGACCTTAGCAAGCCCTGATTAACTGTTGTTTTTAGTTCAAGGTGCTAGATCAAGCATATCTTCTTACACCTATCCTACTGGATGAAATGTTGAACTTAGTCAACTCATTTTCCTTCAGGCTGCTGCACCTTTTTTAAAAAGACTCATCTATTCACACTTCAGTACTATTTGCTTAAAATTTTACACCTGTTTGTTGTCTGCAGATATCCCCATAATTAATTGGCTTTGTTTATTTAATGTGCCAGGCCCGGTTGCCAGGAAGTGAATTGTTTATGTTTTGGTGGTCTTTCAGAGCCATATGCTCTGACATAACATAAACATTGGTTCAGATCGGTGAGATGTATATATGCTGACCAAAAATTTGGCCAAGCAGGCTCCCCAGCAGTGAGTCCTGCTGAAAAGTCAGTGAAAGGAAGCAATTCTGAGAAGAGAACTTGATGGTCAGTTGATGGATAATTTATACATATGTAAAGGGCAATTTATATGTCCAGAGGAAACTTCGAAAATAAAACAATTAACGACAAAGTAAATATATGTACACATTAAATATCACCAGGGCTTGGTTTTTAAGCAAAAATTAGGAAGATTTTGATTTATATTCATGAAGAAATTAAAAAATAAATTTTAAATGATAATAGCATGGAATTTCTTTTTTTGCATGTTGTATTTTGAATAGGAGACATTAATTTTTCCTTTCAAAGTGTCTTGATCAATGCAAGGTGTTTTTTTTTTTTAATTTTTAAATTTTTTACGTAGGGATTTTAATGGGGCTTCCTGCGATTATCCAACTCGAGATTCAATTATAATGGATCTGTGAGACTAACTTTTTAACCCCCCTTCTACCCAGGCGATGCTGGGTAGTCGCTTCTAGTCATTCAGAAGGTGATTGATCAATTGGGTCGGGAAAAAGAGTCGATTAGAACTCACAATGTGGGGAAAAAACCTACAATGGTATTAAAGCATTCATCTTTAACTTCCAATACATAAAGAGACTGGAACTTGCAATATCTCCACCTCTTTCCATCACCATGGCCTCTAAACAGATGAATGCTAAGAGAATAAACAAATGAAGATCCTATGTATTAACCAAACTTTTTCACAATAGGCTGGATATGACCCAAGATTAATTTTTTAAAGCTAAGTACAGCAAGTTTGAATTCATAGTATTCCTTCTTCTACACTGATTGCCTAACCAAGAGTCTAGCCTGCTTGCTATTTAGCCATAGCTGGATGGGAGAACAGATGGATTCATGTCTTTCACAAGGTCAATAGCACAAATTGAAATGCAAACAGCCTCGTCCAGGAAGTGAACAGAGATAACTGATTCCATTTCCAATGATGATAACTTTTAAACTAAGGATGTCCCTTATGTTTAAAATGGTTGTTATTTCTCTCTCTCTCTCTCTCTCTCTATATATATATATATATATATATATATATATATATATATATGAGGATTTCTCATAATGTTTATATTTGATCCTTTGGAAAAAAATCACCTCTGTTCATTTTCAAAATTTAAAACCCAGCATTCATTTGCTGCGAATCTGTCACTATCTGTCATAGCCATAAAATACATGCATGCAATCGGCTGGAATTAATCAATATCTTGATTGATTAGGTGGATTTAACCCTGAAGATCCTTATGGTGAAACTCGAGTAGGTTATTCCTGTGTTTGGCATTATAATAATAAATTTGCTCTACTTACATATTGAGCACTTTATATTTGTTATATCACTGTTTTATCATAGCGAAACTTGTATCAACTAACCATTGTGAACAATTTCACCGGTAAGTCACCATTCTCATATAAAATTATATATATATATATATATATATATATATATATATAAATTATATATATATATATATATATATCGAGATGTTCACATGAATGTACGATTCATGTCTACCTGTCCCTATTGGTAATCTACTTGCCCTGAAAACTGTTGTTTGCTCTGGTTCAATAAAGCAGCTACCACTTTAATATAATGGTTATCTATTTCCTATGTTACAATGCAGCATATTTCATATATCATTCCCTTCACTATTTTGACTACACATATGACTGTGTGAAAGTGACAGGTCTGTTTGAGGGAGAACAAATTCAAATGACCCAATTATTCACTGCAGTGCAATAGACATGGTGACCTGAGTTCAAATCGTAGATGAAGCTGTTTACATTTTACTTTGTGCAATAAATCCATATCTTCTCCCCCATCCAGAAATGTGTAAATAGTAGGGCAGACTGAGTTCTTTAGCGTTGGTTAGGCAACCAGTCTAGGAGAAGGAAAACTTGGAATTCACACCACCTGTTATCTGCTTAAGAAATTCCCCTTGTGACAGAGGGGTTGGTTAAATACATACTTTTGTGATGAATATTGACAATTTACTGGGATTCCAGCATTTTCTAATTAAAGAGAAGAAAAGAAGTTCCCTTTGAATTCTACTAAATATAGAAAACACATTTCTTTCCATTAAAAAGAAAAAAAGAAGTTCCATTTGAATCCTACTAAATACAGAAAACACATTTCTTTCCATGTAAAAAGAAAAAAAGAAGTTCCATTTGAATCCTACTAAATACAGAAAACACATTTCTTTCCATTAAAAAGAAAAAAAGAAGTTCCATTTGAATCCTACTAAATACAGAAAACACATTTCTTTCCAAAAAAAAAAGAAGTTCCATTTGAATTCCACTAAATACAGAAAACACATTTCTTTCCATGTAAAAAGAAAAAAGAAGTTCCATTTGAATCCTACTAAATACAGAAAACACATTTCTTTCCATTAAAAAGAAAAAAGAAGTTCCTTTGAATTCTACTAAATACAGAAAACACATTTCTTTCCATCTAAAAAGAACAAAAGAAGTTCCATTTGAATTCCACTAAATACAGAAAACACATTTCTTTCCATGTAAAAAGAAAAAAAGAAGTTCCATTTGAATCCTACTAAATACAGAAAACACATTTCTTTCCATTAAAAAAAAAAAGAAGTTCCTTTGAATTCTACTAAATACAGAAAACATTTCTTTCATTAAAAAGAAAAAAGAAGTTCCCTTTGAATTCTACTAAATACAGAAAACACATTTCTTTCCATTAAAAAGAAAAAAAGAAGTTCCATTTGAATTCTACTAAATACAGAAAACACATTTCTTTCCATTAAAAAGAAAAAAAGTTCCATTTGGATTCTACTAAATACAGAAACACATTTGAAAAAAGAAGTTCCATTTGAATTCTACTAAATACAGAAAAACATTTCTTTTCCATCTAAAAAGAAAAAAAGAAGTTCCCTTTGAATTCCACTAAATACAGAAAACATTTCTTTCCATCTAAAAAGAACAAAAGAAGTTCCCTTTGAATTCTACTAAATACAGAAAACACATTTCTTTCATCTAAAAAGAAAAAGAAGTTCCCTTTGAATTCCACTAAATACAGAAAACACATTTCTTTCCATCTAAAAAAAAGAAGTTCCCTTTGAATTCTACTAAATACAGAAAACACATTTCTTTCCATCTAAAAAGAAAAAAGAAGTTCCCTTTGAATTCTACTAAATACAGAAAACACATTTCTTTCCACCTGACATTTCAATTAGGCTGAAATGTTGAATGCTGCCCTGGAGTTTCCTATGGTTTTCTTTATTTGTGATTCTTTTAAATCAAATCTTAACCAGAAGTAATCAGCTGCTCTAAAATGATATTTTCTCTATTCTATAGAGCAAGAAACAGGCAGATGTTTTAAAGGATGATTGATGTTCCTTTTTATAGGTTTATGTGAAGCCTATTTTGCTAAATTTTGCATTTGAATAAGGCCTACTTCTAGTACAATTGACTGATTATTGCAGAACGAATAAAGACACTTCTAATATTTCCATCGCATTGTTCAAATTATAATACTGGAGACTTTTGCTAATAATATCTAATGGTTAAAAATAAAATTTGATTAATTACCAAATATTTTGCAATAAAAAAAAAGTATACATTGTACACAGGTACATACTATGAATTAGAGGACCAGAGACCTCAAGCAATGATTCAGCATATTGTTCGAAATTCACATCTCTTGACATGAAAGGTTTGAATAAGAATGGAGCTTTTTTTTTTTTAAACAAAGCTCAGCTTCTCATATTAGAAGTGGAGGGGATATCTGCTGTTGAACATGCCAGTGTTCACAATGCTCTTTCACATGGAGGATTTAGTTTATCATAAATTACGGCTACTTTTCACTCATCAAGTCCTTCATAATTACAACAAAAAAAGAAACATTGGGTAATATTCAATTTAATCACAAGACAAATAGTCAACCATGGATTAAAATTGTTGTGTTTTATTTACTCTATTATCTCAGTTCTGATTCATCTTATGTGTGTTCTAGGAATGAGACTAAACTGTATCAAATGGTGAGGCTCCAGTTCTGAAGATCTAGGGACTGTGGAGTACCCCTGCATTACCATTACTCCCATTTCCACTCTAACCCGGAGTGGTAGTACCTTTTAGTACCCCATCTAGGGGTCAAATAAATCTGTTTAAAATTATTTGTATTTGATAGGAATACTTGATTGCATATAACTGTAAATTATTTGTACTATGAATTGTTACATGAAGCTTAAATTGTTTACTAAGGATTATCATTAGTTACTTGAAACCATATATCTGTGTGCAAAAAAATGACTTTTATTAAATAGAAATAATTACTTGAAACCATATAATTATTACTATTAGATAAGAATACTGTGTAAATTATTTGTATTAGATAGGAATGCTTTATATCATATAACAGTGTGCAAAAAATCTCTTTAGAAACAACTACACAGACATTTAAAAATAAATGTACAATGAATATGATTCCCTAACCTCTAGGAATAAAATAACCCCATATCGGTTAAAATCAATCAATCTGGTCAAAATATTTCAAAAATTAATTTGATATTTTAATAATGTCCAAATTATGTGTTAAGCGTTTGTTTTGTTGTTGTATCTTTAGAAAATAATATCAATGAACTTGAAAAACAAAGGCAAGCAACCCTAATCCATAACCATTAGTGTTACATGACTTTGTTTTTGAAGTTATTGATTAAGTTCTGGATTATAAAAGGATTATAGAAGGATTATATAAGGATAGTTGAAGGTGCATGGTCTAATGGTTAGAGTCGTAGGAAATAGACTCATCGACCCGAGTTCAAATCCTGAACAAAGCTACTGTTCACATAGCACTAATATCCTTGGGAAAAGTATGAATTCAACTACTGTCCCTCCATCTATAGGGAAATTGTAGGGCAGATTAGGCTCTTTAATCTTGGTCAGGCAACCAGTCTAGGAGAAAGAAAACTCTGAATTCAAACCTGTCAGATTCCACTTGGAGTGGTCACTGCAAGAATAGGCTCAGTCCTAATTAGTGATCTATTTCACTAATTTTTAATTTTGATATATGATTTTTACTGAAGGTTCAATAAAGTTACGTAACACATGAAACAATTATGTAATTGTTACACATGGAACAATTTTGTAATTGAAGCACGTGAAACAATTTTGTAATTGTAACACATGGAACAATTTTGTAATTGTAACACATGAAACAATTTTGAAATTGTAACAAATGGAACAATTTTGAAATTGTAACACATAAAACAATTTTTGGAACACATGAAACAATTTTGTAATTGTAACACATGAAACAATTTTGTAATTGTAACACATGAACAATTTTGTAATTGTAACACATGAAACAATTTTGAAATTGTAACAAATGGAACAATTTTGTAAAAACAATTTGTAATTGTAACACATGAACAATTGTAATTGTAACACGTGAAACAATTTTGTAATTGTAACACATGAAACAATTTTGAAATTGTAACAAATGGAACAATTTTGTAATTGTAACACATGAAACAATTTTGAAATTGTAACACATGAAACAATTTTGTAATTGTAACACGTGAAACAATTTTGTAATTGTAACACAGTGAACAATGTGGTAATTGTAACACATGAAACAATTTTGTAATTGTAACACATGAAACAATTTTGAAATTGTAACAAATGGAACAATTTTAAATTGTAACAAATGGAACATTTTGTAATTGTAACACATGAAACAATTTTGTAATTGCAACAAATGGAATAAATTTTTAATTGTAACACATGGAACAATTTTGTAATTGTAACACATGAAACAATTTTGAAATTGTACCAAATGGAACAATTTTGTAATTGTAACAAATGGAACAATTTTGTAATTGTAACACATGAAACAATTTTGTAATTGTAACACATGGAACAATTTTGTAATTGTAACACATGAAACAATTTTGAAATTGTAACAAATGGAACACTTTTGTAATTGTAACAAATGGAACAATGTGGTAATTGTAACACATGAAACAATTTTGTAATTGTAACACATGAAACAATTTTGAAATTGTAACAAATGGAACAATTTTAAAATTGTAACAAATAGAAAATTTTGTAATTGTAACACATGAAACAATTTTGTAATTGTAAACACATGGAACAATTTTGTAATTGTAACACATGAAATAATTTTGTAAACACAATTGCAACGACAACAACAATGCATTCAATCATTTTTATTCTTTTCAAATCAAATAAAGTAGGGAATATTTGAACTAAAAAGAAAGAATAGCCAGTTTAACTCAGTTGATAGAGCATCCAGCAAGGAACAATGAGGTTATGTGTTTGATATTAGGTCTCAACAACTCAGCGCATAAGTAACACAGCTTTGATCTGTGTGGTAAGGGGGAAGCTGACGGTAGATGTGGAGCTCCACCTCAGATGCAAAAACAATCTCCCTGGTCTAACACTAGTGAAAAGGGGATAGACTCCCTCACTGTTTGGCTGTTACCAACAATAAGCCACTCCTCCGATTTTACTTACTTGGTTTCAAGCATAATTTTTCAAGCAGTCTAACGGCAAACTCTTTGTCAATTTTACTTTAATTGGTTGCTATATATGATAGAAATATTCCTTCGTAATTTTCAGAAATAGCAAGAAAAAATGATATTCATTAGAGATTTCAATCTGACTGATGATTAGCAGTTTTTGTAAAAAAAAATTTCAAATCCATTCATAAGACAAATTAAATTATTTCATCTTTGCATTTCTTGTTTTTTTTTTGGGGGGGGGGCGGTAACTTCTGCTTTTATTAGATCGTCTGCAATATTTGTTTATTTCTTCTACTTAAAAAAAGAAAGAATAAAACACATTTCTTTGGAATTCTACATTTTTAAGTCAAAATGAATTTAAAAAACAAATTTCTAAAGAACTAACTTATTATTTTGAATAGTTTATAGTTATTAATTACTTCACTTCAGAGTAATACCTTTTAATTACATTTTTAAATATTGCAATCTGTATGTACTTAAATATATAAGACAAACACGTGCATATAAGCATACACATATGTATGATAATTATTCCATCTTTACAGATGATTATCGTCCCTTGATTCTTCAGCATCGTCTGGATTGACGTTTTCTCTTCGACTCGATCCGTACAGATAACTTTTCAAACCAACAGCTGTCTTGCAAACCTTGAGGCAGGGATGACCCCCCCCAAAAAAAAAAAACCCAACAAAAACATAGTAATCGTTGTAGATGATACTTGATGTGGTACCCGGAGAAGGCCTTTGTGTACTACAATGAGTCTTTTCAAGATGACAAAGATTTGCAGACTTTATTGCAAATGGCGCAAGTGTATAAACCCGCCTCAAAGGAAGTGTGCCCTGTACCCGTCTCATATGATTGACGTGACCAGTTTTAGAGAGAAGAATAAGGTCACAAACATTACACCCCCAAGCAGTATCTGGTGTCTTGCTTTGCAATTTCACACTGAGTATTCACCTCTGGCATTTTTCATGAAATCGTTCCTAAAGTCTAAGTAAACTGTCCATATTTCTGATGAATAAAGAAAAGCAGTCAATACACATGCTCAAAAAATAGAAACCTTTATCTTTCTGGTGATGCGGTCGTCTGTCCAAGCTCTTTTGGTAATAAAGGACTATTTGTTCGTAAATTCCTACCATAAAATAAACTGAACCACCATTTTATGTCCGTGTTTTTGCAATGAATGTTTTATTTTTCTTGCACCCGTTATGCTACAATACTAGATATATTTTCTTTATTTATTTTGATATTCACTTCAATGTGTATATTCTAAAAGTTTTTATTTTGTGAAATGGTTAGTTTTGAAGTGGGGGTTGTTTTTACACTTCAACTTTTTACTCGTAAATTCCTACCATAAAATACCCAAGCCTAATTCTATGGTAGGAATTTACGAGTAAAAAGTTGAGTATTACCTTTTGTGGCTATTTCTTTTCTTTTTGGCTTTGGTACTCTAAAATAAAAACGTCAGATTTTAATCATCGTCGACGAAAAAACAAAATTACGGTCATAAAAGGAGGATCCAATTTAGGCCTAAATTGTAAAACGAGCCCCACTTTAAAACTAAACATTTCACAAAATAAAAACTTTTAGAATATGCACATTGAAATGAATATTAAAATAAATAAATAAAATATATTTTGTATTGTAACATAACGGGTGCAAAAAAAATAAAACATTTAATACAAAAACACGGACATAAATGGGGGTTCAGTTTATTTTATGGTAGGAATTTACGAACAAATAGTCCTTTATTACCGCTCCTTTTTCAAGCTTTCCGAATGCACAGAAGAATCAAGAGAACCATCTTTTGCCAAAGTATTAGAAAGATATACAAATGCATTTAGCACTTCTAGACTTGTGCCATTCACTAGAATATTTGGTTCGATATATGCTTGTCCTGGAGCTGTGTCTTTGATAGGCTGATTTTGAGACCAAAAATTAAACAGGATTTTGAAAAACGTTCCATAAGGTGTTGCATATCGACTTCTGAGTTAGTTGCAAAATGACCGTCATCAGCATAAAGGAGTTCCCATACCAGAAATGTTGCAAATCTTGCCTGAAATCATATCCGATTAAAAACTTGACCAGAGACCTAAACTGCAAAAAGGCTCCTTTGTCACAATTGTGAAAAGCCTGAAAGAGTAGAGTAGCGAAGAAAATATCGCCCTGCTCCACATCATTGTCAACGTCAAACAGTTGTCCATTGAATGTAACACGTGTCTCCATATCTCTGTGCAGCTGTTTAATCCTGTTTAACAATAACTGGAGGGCAAACGGCTTTCCCAAGAAGTGATTTCACAATTGACAGGATAAAAAAAAAATCCTTCATTAGATCAATGGAGACTTGATGAAGAGGCACCTGCTGTTCAAGGCATTTTCCTTAATTTGTCTTGCAGAAAAGATCATGTTGATTGTGTCTCTACCGGACCTAAAACCATTCTGCATTTCAGGAATTACAACCAGGCAAAGACCTTAAAAGAAGTCTGGCAAATATCTGTCCAACTTCTTCTTCTTCTTCTCTTCTTCTTCTTCTTCTTCTTCTTCTTCTTCACACATAGGTAGACAGACGGATACACACACACACACGCACACATACACACATAGACACGCACGCACACAGATGGATAAACAGACAGATAGACGCACACACACAGACACGCACGCACATATACACCCATAGACACGCACGCACACAGACAGAAAGATAGACAGACAGACGGACGGACACACATAGACACGCACACACATACACACACACATAGACACGCACGCACACAGACAAACAGACGCACATGCATAGACAGACAGACAGGCAGAAACATATACATACACAGAGACATACACATAGATAGACACACACATACAGGCATACATAGTGACAGACATACATGCCGATAGACAAACATATCGACATATATATATATATACTGACAGACATAAGGACACATAGATGCACAGACAACCACACACAGTCACACAGAGATACATACACACGGGTGCAGACGGAAACACTCACACATAAACAGGCACACAGACTGATACACAAACATATATACACCCTGACACATATATACATACAGAAATACACACATATAGACAGATGCACATAGACACATAGCTTCAGACGAAATCACACACACACACACACACATATATATATATATGTATATATATATAAATATATATATATAAACACACAGTGATACAAACATAAGCAGATACACAGACACACAGACACAGACTGACGGACATACATACACACACATACGGATAGACAGAAAGATACTCATACACACAGACACACACAGAAACACAGACATATACACACATGCACACACAAACACACAGAGGCAGACAGACAGACAGACAGACACATACACACAGAGAAAGATACACAGGCAGATGGACACATACAGGCATACACACAGATAAATGCATACAGGCAATTACACACAGACAGATGCACCCAAACAATCACACACGTAGAAACACACTGGGATGGTGCTAGTGTCTCATGGCCCACCGAATCTATTATATTGGACCAACGCTCTACTATATACCAATTTTGTAAAGTATTATTCATCTATACTTATATAAAGGACAGTTGTGTGTATGTATGTCCTGGGGAAGCTATGAAAATAAAACAATTAACGACAATGTGAATATATATACACATTCACTATCACCAGAGATTGCTTTTTGTGCAAAAATAATGAGGATTTTATTTATATCTGAAAGGTATTTAAAAATTTGGATTTGAATTGTAAGAAAAGGAAAAATCATTAGTTGCGTTCATGATTAAAACATAAATCAATTATGTAAGACCAAAATAATCAATGGATCTGCGAGACTAACTTTTTATTATATCCCTCTACCCAGGCAACGCCGGGTAGCCGATTCTAGTATGAAATATATGAAACCCCAGTCTACTACATGTTAAAAAGTAGTATTTGTAGATAATATATGAAAATCGCCCTTATGGAGCCCATAAGCAAATGTGCACCCCCTCCCTCGTCGGATGGTTCGGAGGTAGTATGTGCCGGCTCTGTACAGAAAGATTGACAAACACAAGACACACAACAAACACATACACAGACAGACAGACACATGCACATACACATGCAGACATTACACACAGACGAACACAGAAAGACATATACACATACATAGAAACGCACACACATAAATACAAACATACAAACAGACAGTCAGACATATATAAAGACAGACACACACAGAAACACACACAGACAGACATACATACACTCAGAGACACGGACATCTAAAAAGACACACATACATATACACACCCAGGTATACAGAAATACACACACATACTCACTCTGACATAGATACACACAGGGAGACTATTTGCATATGTGTGTCTGTAACTGTCAGTATGTGCCTGTATGTGGGTTTATCTGTCTCTGTGTGTATGAGTATGTGTTTGTATGTTGGTGTGTGTGTGTGTGTTTGTCCTGTTCGTCTATGTGTGTCCATGTCTGTCTATGCCTTTGTGTGTTTGTGTCTGTTCATCAGTCTGTATGTGTGAATGTGTTTGTGTGTGTTCCTGTTTATGTGTATGTATGTATTTCTGTGCATAACTGCCTGTGTGTATCTGTCTGTGTGTGTATGTATGTGTATCTGTATGTCATATCTTTGTCTAGATATTGTCATTGTCAATTTGAAAAAAAAATATTATGACAGTCTCGATACTTTTTGAATGAAATGTTTTTGGGGACACTTGTTTGTGCAAATGTAGCAGCCTCTATATTCATCTCATACAGCTACGCGTGGCTTTTTCTTTGAGGACGCGGAGGACATTGAAAGAAATACAATTTTGTTAAAATAATTGTATGGCCTAAAATGCGTTTTTGACCAAATGACTTTAGCAGAAAATAATTTACCAAAAATCAGGGAATAATCGGATTTAATTAAATTTTCAGTGTTTATTTATCAATGAATGATTTTATAATGCATTATTTATTTTATTTCAAAATTTTCTCATTTTTTTCAGGTCACTTAATTTTGACCCCCTTACTTTGGGGTGTAAAATATTGGCGAGTTAGTCCTTGATTTGATACTAATTACAGTATAAATAAAAAAGATAAAAAACCGAAGTTGTAAATAGAAAAAAAAAATTTAGGTGGAATATTTTATAAGAAAATAAGTACCGAAAGTCGGAAAATAAAATGTAAAAAAAAAAAAAAAAATCAATTTTTGGAGATTTCTTTTTTACTCATTTCGATAATTATTTAATTGGCTATTATCTTATAAAAGAAAAAATTATACAACGATATTTTTTCTGCTTAAAAAGGGGTGGGGGTGGGGGCTACATTTTCAATACAGTTTTTCTTCAAAACGTATACTTTGTTTGACTAAAATAAGGTTTGCATTAAATAGATATTTATTTCTAGAATCTAAAAATATAACATTTTAAACTTAACATCAAAATATTCTTTATCTTAAATGAATTTTATATATTAATTTTTCATAGCAAAAATATTTAATTAATGTTTTGAAATAAAATAACTGATGCATTATAAAATTCATTAATTGATAAATCAATACTGAAAGTTTCATTAAAATCGGATAATTCCCTGATTTTTGGTAATTTTTTTTGCAATCGCGAATGTTACATTAAATTTGTAAACAAGCCATTACAAGCCATTTAAAAAGAGCTAAAATGGCCGAATGGATCGAAACTGACAAAAAATCCTTTTAAATGTATTAAAAATAAATTGCATATGTAAGGATATTTTTCTTTTTTTAATGATGGTCATTATGTTACTACTTATCGATTTAGACAAAAGTTTGACTTTAAATAATAGATCTAATTAATTTTAATTCGTTTTTAAAATGAATAGCAGACGATTTTTTGAGACTACCTATTGTATGCATAATTCACAATAAGACCAACTGCACGAAGGATTCATTAAATGACAGACTAATGATAAATCAATTTGAATTTTCTTGCTGGATTTATAATTTTGTGTCACATTGTATATATATGTATGGGCAGAAATATATTCGATTTCTTTTCTGAAAAGATAATGTCGTAAGTATACACAAATAATAACTAGTAAAGACTATTTTGACTTGTGCATTCAGGTGTAGTGAGTGTGTAAATGTCTGATGTTCTAACACATTTTACAAGGATGACTGTTGTGTTTCTTTAATACTGATAACTTTGGATGTAACATCTGACTTAAAACATTAGATGTTAAACAAATAGTCAAAATATTAAAAAACAAAAAACAAAAACAAAAGACAAATCACTTTATCAACAGGCAATTTGGTTGTACGTCTTGTGGAACATAGCATATATTATCCATTATATGTATTTACCAACCCCTCCGCATGAGCAGGATGGGACACAAGGTCAATTTCTTAAGCGGAGTTCAACAGGTTTGAATTCAGAGTTTTCCTTCTCATAGACTGGTTACCTAGCCAAGTCTGTCCTGCTATTTACCCATAGCAGAGTAGGATTCATACCTTTAAGGTATTAGCACTAAGTGAAATGCAATTACCTCGTCCAGGATTTGAACTCGGAGCGACGAGTCCATTTCCCATGACTTTAACCATTACACCACGCGCTAGAAAGCATCACAGCAGACTTTTATTATCAATTACAAGCGGCTACCCGGCGTTTCCTGGGGGTGGGTGGGGAGAGGGTCGGATAAAAAAAGTTAGTCTTGCAGATCTATTGATTATTTTGTTCTTCCATAATTGATTTGTTTATGTTTTAATCATGGACGCCACTAATGACTTTCCCATCTCTTTCTATTCAAATTCTAATCTTTAAATATCTTCACAAATATGAATAAAACCTTCATTATTTTTGCACAAAAAGCAAGATCTGCTGATAGTGAATGATATTTTCGTAGTTTCATCCGGACACACATACAACCGCCCCCACATACACACAACCCCCTTTATATATTCATGGATAGATGTATCGAGTGTGACAACGGTGATTTGCACCAGATTAAATGACAGAAAAGAATGACATTATCAAGCCATGATCTCAGCCAATAAAAGAATCCCAGGAGAAAATAAAGTCACTAGCCTGGAAAGTTTTTTTTAATCTTCATCCTTATTTTCCAGATCCAGCATCTTTGAATTATCATCTGTTTCAATAACAAGGAAATTTTCTTAGTACCAGAAAATTTAGAAATATATACACAAAACCACGAATTGGATGTGACATAAGGTCAATTTCTTAAGCGGAGTTTAACATGTTGGAATTCAGAGTTTTCTTTCTCCTAGACTGGTTGTCTAACCAAGGTTAAAGAGCCCAATCTACTCTACTATTTACGCATAGCTGGAAGGAGAATAGTTGTATAAATACCTTTCCCAAGAGTATTAGAAATATATATATGAAATACAAACAGACTTATCCAAGATTTGAACTCTGGTTGCCCAGTCCATTTTCTACAACGATAACTACGCGCCTCTACAGAACATTAAAAAATAAGGAAGATATACATTTCGGTGACTCATTTTTTAAATTTTGATTTAATAAAACTTCATTTTATCGAAGTTGAATAGAAAAATGACATTGACTTTGAGGGTAATCATGTCACTGATTAATAAAATTTACCTTTATTTCATTTGCATTCGTTTTTTATCCCTTAGAAATTTTGAGATTACTTTCAAAACAGATATACTATTAATATTTTTTTTTTTTTTTTTTGAAAGGAAAGACTTTTCAGTATTTTTCAAACAAAGAACTTCAAGTACCATATGTATTCGAGTATCATCCGATCTCGCATTAAAAAATATTATTTTCTTATTAATATTGATCTTATAAGTGAATTGAAAGAAAATAAATTAACCTATCATATAATGGGATACAGTAAATAAAACAATATGTGTAGTAACATTATCGGCTAAATCGAACTGAACGGGCCTAAATTCCACCATCGTATGTCACCTCACCGAAAGAGAAAAAACCCCAAAAATCAGGTAATAAACCGAATTTAATGAAATTTTCAGTGTTGATATATTATTGAATAAAATATATAATGCACCAGTTATTTTATCTAAAAACTTTGACTTTTTTCAGGTCAGTTAACCTTGAATCACATATCTTTGAGGCGTAACACAGATTCTCAAAGATACGTGGTTCAAACTTGACTGACTTGAAAAAAATGTAAAAGTTTTTAAATAAAATAACTGGTGCATTATATATTTTATTCATTAATATATCAACACTGAAAAAATCTCATTAAATTCGGTTAATTCCCTGATTTTTGGTATTTTTTTTTTTATTTCGGCAGGGTGACACACGATGGTGGAATTTAGGTCCGTTAAGTTCGATTTAACCACATTATCTCTGATTTACATAAAACGAGGCTAATTGTTGACTTTTGCAGCTGAAAATTTTATATGTACAAGTTGGCCTAGACCTAGCATTGGCCAACTATTTACACACACAATTTAATTTTAACAGCAACCCTTTAATATTTGGTTCCAAGTTAGATATCCAGAAGTCGCATGATACGCCAGTATATACGGTAAGTTTAGCTTTAAAATTATATTTAATATTACAATTTAAAAAAAATATTTTTCATAGTTTTTATTGTTTCTGATTAAAGTCGGATTTGATTAGAGTTCAAATAATCAAACTAATTAAATGTAAATAATGTTTTGCAGCCAACTTTCTTTGAGTTAAATACAGAAATACAGAAATACAAATTGAAACATAGAAAGACACTTGTTTTATTATATCATAATTTTTATAGTTATAATTATAGATGTTTTATATTCTATGCATGGTTGGAGCTAACTAATGTTAGTGTAACGAAAGAGGTTTGACCACTATTAGGATATACGATATTTTTAATTAAGAGAGAGAGAGAGAGAGAGAGAGAGAGAGAGAGAGAGAGAGAGAGAGAGAGAGAGAGAGATTATCTTTGTCTATTGTGACAATTGTGAAATCAAGATAAGACAAATTGTAATTCCAAATGCTTGATGGGTATTCAATTAAAAAAAAAACATTTTTAACACGTTAAAAGTCATCTTTTTTCTATCTAACCCATTGATGGGTCCCTAAAAGGTACTACCACTCTGGGTCAGAGTGGACCTGGGAGTAATGGTGATGAAGGGGTACTCCACACTTCCCAGAGCTTCAAAATTGAAACTTTACCCTTAGATGCAGTTTAACATGACGCTAAACTGCATCTAATGTCGAAGTTCCAGGACACTAAGACCCACAGTTCCCGCCTACTAGCAAATGTTGAAGTTCCCAGGACACTAAGACCCTCAGCCACTGCCTTCTAGCAAATATGATAAAAAGGATTGGGGCTTGCCATAAGGGTAATAGGGTTGCTAGGGCTTGACGTGATCAGCTGATTGATCGGAGAGGGCCTCTCTGATTGCCCGTCTAGCCTAGGTATGGGCCAAAGTAGAGTGTTGCATGTCATAGACTGCTCATCCACCAGGGAACAATCCTTAAGTATCATGGGTTGCCACCCATGGCCAACAGAGGTGCAGTTGGTGTATTCTTCTGTACCAGCCGGCTTGAGTTGCGCGTGTCTTTCATAGAGATAAGTGACAAGCTGAACTAAAGTAAATAAGTTTAGATTGAACTCGTTGGATATGAACTGACCTGCTGAATCTTAACCAAATACAAAGAAGCAATAAAAAATAACAATTCTCTTCACAAACTGACGGACAGTCCTTTCCTAAATAATAACTAAGTGACTGTATAAGTGTTTTAAAGTGTATTGCTTATAAAGATAGTGTGTAGTGACGCTTTCCACTAATGGTCTTATGGCAGATTAGAGGTAAGCTTAGTAAATATTTCTTTGACACGTTTGCTGTATAACAATGATCAGTATGATAATATCATTATTGTACTGGTATGAATTTTACTAAGTTCCCGATTCTTAGTTTTCGCCCTGTCGGCGGGGCTTAGAATACCCTGTAGAGTGATATCCTAGGTATGATACTAAACTAAATCTTATGGTGAGACTAGAGTTCTAGTGATGAGCCTGTTCAATACTTAGCTAGGTGACCACTTAAGCAACCGCAAGCACTGTTAATAACCTGAGTTCTGTGTATATGAAAATGACATGATTCGGCATTAAATGACCTGAAAAGGGGTGATTTGATATCTCCTCAAACAAAACAACCAGACTGTTCTAGAGATATAGGAAGTGTGAAGTACCCTTTCATTGCCATTACTCCCAGGTTAATCTGACCCGGAGTGGTAGTACTTGTTAAGGTATCATCTATGTCAATTAGATCTGTTTGAAAATTATTAATTTTCGATAGGAATACTTAGTGCTATATAAATGTAGATTATTTGTGTTAAGAACAATTAATTGAAACTATCATTGTTTACTAAGGATTAATATTAATTGCTTGAAATCATACAATTGTGTGCAAACAAATTATTATTATTAAATGGAAATAATTACTTGAAACCATATAATCATTAGCATTAGATATGAATATTTGAACCTATACAATTGTGTGCAAATCATTATTACTAGATAAAAATAAGTATACAACTGAGCAAATTATTAGTATTAGATAGAAATACTTGAAACTATACAGCTGTGCAAATTAGCATTAGATATATGGTCAAGATTTTCTGACATAAAATAACCGGAGACGGGTTGACATGCCGTTAAAATCAATCAATTAATCAACCCACATTATGGCCTTGTACCATGCTAAAATAGTTAGCGTGATTGTTTCACAGAGCATTACTACTGAAGTGGGTTCGATCCTTGCTTGGTGCCCGTCCTTTTTGCAATTGTACATTATTAAAGTGAGCTTAATAGATATCTATACACCGTCGTGAAAATATGGTTAGATGCATATAGTCGAATACCGTTTTCTACTGAAGCAAGTTCGATCCTCACCACGTGCTTTACATCTCAGAATTGTATTGCACTAAACCAAATTGTATATATATTTACGTTGCTGTCAAACTATGGTTAGCAATTTTTGTCTCTTTAGCCATTTCTGCAGAGGGGATTTTGATTTTGATTTGGTGCCTACGCGCCTGTACTAAGTTAACTTTAATGAATAAATATGTTATGTAATAGCCTACCCCATCAGCAAACTTAGTGCCCAGCAACGTGGCTGACAACAGAGGGTCAATCATGGGAACTCTCGCGGTAGGTGTGAGGAACGGTTGCACGTCAATGAACGACTAAAATTTCTATTGACTCACTAGTGCCATTGGAAGTAGGCTACGATTTACCAATTCCTTCGACAATTCGAAAATACTACTTCATATTTTCCTGTTTTTGGAAACTGGTCTTGAAGAAGGTTGGAACACAGTAATAAAGTGATTGCTATCTTTTCTGTGACCACAAATATCCAGCTGTGGAACTATAGCTAGCAAGACTGTCCTGAGAACTATTGCGAGAGAATTGTGCTTGAATCTCATTGGGTGCCTACAAATTTGTCTTTGTTCCTTATTAAGCTTGGCTTATTAGATATCTATATCACCATGGAATTATGATTAACATATATAAATTCCTTCTGGATTTCTTCTGGGTGCTCTAAATTCTTGACTTGTACCATACTACTCTAAGCTTGATACATATCTATACCCCGTTGTGGAAGTACTCATTGCAAAATTGTTCTGCAAGCTATTACTACTGAAGTGAATTCTATTCTCACTGTGTGCTTTATAACTCTGATATTTTGCTAGATCAAGCTGATCTTAATTAATATATATATTAAACAGTGATTGACAAGATAGTTTTGCAAATGATTACTACTGAAGTAAGTTTGATCCTTTCAGAGTTCTCTACTGTTCTTGCTTTGTAGCATATCAAACTAAGATTACTAAATCTCTACACCTTGATTACTACTTGGGTTAGCAATATTGTTTCGTATACATTTATTAAATCAGTGAGGTTGATTCTCACTCAGTGCCATTTTGTTTTTACAATCTATAACCGTTAAGAAGCTTGGGTTGGTAATGAAGATGAAACTTCCAACGGTATTTGAACTACTCTCTTACTTACCTGTGTTAAGTAGAAATGATTATTGGTTGTATTTATAATTTCCTCGAATGGTATGAATATATAAGAACAATTCACACCGAAAGTAATAACAAGTAGTCTTAATTGTCTGAGCAAACTTAATAGAAGAAGAACAGGATAGAAGATATACAGAATAGGGGAAATGTCCTATAGGCAAATAGCCTTTTATATGTAAAATCTTCAGGCTGCTGATAATAGAATAAAGTAAAACACTTTCTAGTTTAAAAAGGCTCTCATGTATAACGTACACGGAATGCATAGGGGAACAAAGCCCTCATGTCCTATGGACAGGAGAAATAACTGGTGTGTTATCTCTGAAGGCTGGGAGGTCTAAAAGAATTTGACTTTGGAACTTAATATTTTTATACTACCGTTCGCTACGCCACCTTTTGTCTAACGGAAGAAACGTGTCAAGTAAGGAATATAATACCTCCATGTGGAATCTCAATGTTTAGACTACACAAACATATGAACAACTATAATTCAGATTTAGTCAAATAGTTACACATTTCCCATCCGATTTTTCCATGTCACATTGTGTAAATTTGGTAGTAGACATAATATATCATGTTGTCTAAATCCATATTGTTTACTTGACAGTTGTCGAAATTAAAAGCGACTCGAGCTCTGTGACAAAAGGCAACAAAAATAAGATGAAATAAAAACTAGCCAAAAATTAATAATGTCAGTGTTTCATGTAATAAATCCGGACCACCCAAGACGATTGTTTTGGGGTTTAGGAAATCATATATCTGATAAAATGAAATGGGAATTCTTTCAAGCAATAGCCGTATCAGTCCTACTGTATGGTTGCACCACTTGAACTATAACGAAACGCCTGGAGATAGGAACCACACAAAAATGCTGCGTGCTGTTTTGAACAGATACAGCAGCTGTACGACCACTTTTCTTCTGTCTCACAAACTATTCAAGTAAAACGAGGAAGACATGCCGAGTAAAGCTGACTGATAGGGACGGATGGAGAGAGAGAGAGAGAGAGAGAGAGAGAGAGAGAGAGAGAGAGAGAGAGAGAGAGAGAGAGATTCGTGCTGTCAGCACGACTTGATGATGATGATGATTCTGGAATAGTGGCTATCAAGCAATCATACAGTAGTGGATTACATCTATACCTGGTGACCCACACATGTCTTTAATCCAGATTCAGGTCATTCAATTCTTATAATATTTACATATGATATAATAATTTGTAAATAACGAAATCATACCTATCGCGAACAGGACATTTATCTAATGATGAGGATGATATCCTTATTGATTTGGTATAAAATATAAAGCAATAAAATGTCAAGAAGGGTGCATTAGCTAAGTGGAGTTGAACAGTATTAATTAGACTTCAGTGGTTATGTACATGGACGTGTTTGTGTAGGCATATATAAGCTTTTTTAGAAGCGCGTGGTGTAATGGTTTAAGTAATTGGAAATGGACTCATTGCCCCGAGTTCAAATCCTGGACGTTTTAATTGCATTTCACTTAGCGCTAATACCCTTGGGAAAGGTATGAATCCTACTCTCCCTCCAACTATGGATAAATAGTTGGGCAGACTGGGCTCTTTAACCTTGGTTAGGCAACCGGTCTAGGAGAAGGAAAACTCTGAATTCAAACCTGTTGAACCCCGCTTAAGAAATTGACCTTGTGTAACATCCTGCTCGTGCGGAGGGGTTGGTAAATAATTATTTATAAGCTTCTTTAGCTCCAAAAAATTAAATTAGTAAGTTTCTTTCTGAAAAATCAAGTTGGAATAAAAAGAATATGCGTTTTCTTTTTATTCCAACTTGATTTTTCAGAAAGAAACTTACTAATTTAATTCTTTGGAGCTAAAGAAGCTTATAAATAATTATTTACCAACCCCTCCGCACGAGCAGGATGTGACACGAGGTAAATTTTTAAGCGGAGTTCAACAAGTTTGAATTCAGAGTTTTCCTTCTCCTAGACCTTTCAGAACTTGATACCGTATCAAGCTCTGAAATTATGAAATTATAAATAAAATAATTATATTGGTTAGAGAAAAGTTATTTCATATTATTATATCATATATTATCATATTATATTATTATATATTATTATATATTATTATCATATTATTATATCATCTCATATTATTTCATATTATCTGTATATTGACACCATGCTTTGTACCTATATAACTTCAACAATGTACTTGTAGTTTGTAAATTGAAGTACCAAATATTTAGAGACCAATTTATAGCGTGTAACTCCATATTTCACCTAAATAACGGTGGCCATGTGACATGGCACGGAACCTTCGATGTGCTGGAGTCGTGGCATAGGAATATCTGAGATAATTGTTGTGTATATATTTATCCAATCCCCCCGCTACAGACTGGAGGCAATGCAAGGTCAATTAAAAAAAGTGACATTTGAATTTAGAGTTCTCTTTCTCCTAGATCGGTTTCATAATCCAGGCTAAATAATCCAGTTTGTTCTATTATTTACCCATAGCTGGGGGAGAAGTAGTGGTTTTATGATTTTCCCATGGGCATTAGAGCCAAGTGAAACGTAAACAGCCTTGTCCTGGATTTGAATTCGGGTCGCCTATTCCACTTCCTACGACGACAACCATTACGCTGTGTATGGCTGCGTGGAGTTTAGTAAGATCAACAATATACACCGTATATGCTAAACGGGACTTAAATCTGATGAGCGCAGGTGCCAGTTACTGTGAAGCGGTGGACATGTTTTAGTGATGCCAGAATCCTATGACTTGCTGGTGGCATTGTGTTTAAAGTATTCTGAAAGGCAGCGGCTGATTGTGAACTTAGTTTGTTGATTTACCGGATGATCAGCCAGTTTTGTTTATTGATATGACAAGTTCGCTTATTAACAGATGACACTGTGTTTATGTTTAGGTCAATTTCAAAGCTTTATACTCCGGCATGACGTAAACACTGGCCAACTATTTGGGACAGTGATATATATATATATATATATATATATATATATAAAGATAATCTAATGAGTCAGACGAACCTACTATTAGTTTCGCATAAAGCTCTTCAGGGCTAAAATCTGATTTAAGCGGAAGAAACTAATAGTAGGTTCGTCTGACTCATTAGATTATCTTTATTACTTGGCTCTACTTAGGTATCGAGCACTTTTTACATATTAGCTTCTCCTAGCGGTTATATGAATATATATATATCTTATATACATATATATACATATAAATTGTTTTTTCTTTTGGCCAATTACTGTACCAATAGATTATTTTTTGTTGGTACGAATATCTTGGTCCTTTCTTTTTTTCAAAAATTTTTTTCTTCCTGGTTGATGTTTGGTAGTATATTTTTACAATCAAACTCTCTGCTGGTTTTTTTCTCTCCGTAAGGATCTACCAACACGCTTGGTATATTAAATTATATATATATATATATATATATATATATATATATATATATATATATAAGGGTTTTATATAAAAAAAACATTTAAAAAAAACATTTTTTTTAACATTTAAAAAAAAAAATTCATTTAACAAAAATGCCATAGGAAGACAACTACTTCAGTTCCAGTGTTTTCCTGAAGAAGAGATTTTATCTCGAAATATTAATATTAAGAATAAATCACAGGTTAACAAACAACACCATTGTTACCTTATTTTTTCTTTACACTCGCATTGTGATAGCCTTCAAAACCAACCTCCAAACCAATATATAATATATATATATATATATATATATATATATATATATATATATATAAGCCTGATAATTTTGTCAGTGGTCAGGCCAAGGAAAGAGCCCGAGAGAGTATGAAAGGGTTTAGAACTAGTAACATTGAAAAAGTACACCAAAAATTTAGAATGAAGCAGTTTGTTTTTAACACACCAATCTTCTTAAATGCGAAAGACTTCAGATTTCATATCATCACCACAAGTAACTTATATGTGGTTTACCCAACCCCACCACCATTGGCAGGATGTGACATAAGGTCAATTTTTAAGCGGAGTACATCTGGTTTGAATTCAGTGTATTTCTTCTCCTAGAGTGGTTGTTTTACTTCGGCAAAAGAATCGAATTTGTCATACTATTTACTAATAGCTAAGAAGGGAGAACAGATGGATTCATGCCTTTCCCAATGGTATTAGCGTGTACGAAAACGCAACCAGAATTTACTCCCTATTCTTATTAAATAATCTTTTTTTCAAAAGACATCTCATAATCTATTATAAAAAGGGATATTTTAGAATTCAATATTTTATAAGATAGATCGTTTAAAATACATTCTTTCGTGAAAATATGTTTATATGCATCGTTAACGACACCGAAAAGATCGGGATTTTCTGGGGTCAGATCCAGATCGTTCGTTCATTTAAATGTATGTTTTGTATAAGCCGTATGTGAACGACACACCACAAGTGGCCATCACACCAAGTCGGCATTCTGCTAGCTGTACGATCTGGCAATTAGTCTACATTTTCCTACAAGGTGTCTTCTATTATAAAAGGATTTATAAATGCAAATTAATAAATTCACCACCTGTGGGTTTATACCGCCCTCTCATCTGGGGCGTTAGAATGCACCGACAGCACCTTTGCAGAGGGGTAAAACTCCCCCAATGGGGCCATCTGTTGACCGTGGGTGGCGACTCGTGATGCTTCCGCCCTGTCGGTTGGGGCGTTAGAATGCACCGACTACACCTCTGCAAAGGGGTAAGACTCCCCCGATGGGGCCACCTGTTGGTCGTGGGTGGCGACCCGGAATGCTTAAGGATAGAACCCAGGTGGCTGAGCAGTCCATGACTTACAATATTCCACTTTAGGCTTTTCTTGGGCTAGACGGGCGGTCTCAGAGGCCCCCTCCGATCAATCGGCTGGCCACGTCAAGCCCTAGCACCTATATGATTGCCTCAACCCTATTGCCCTTATGGCAACCCCTAATCCTTCTTATCATATGAGTACTAAAAAGCGGAGGCTGAGGGAATGACGTTAAATTCTATCTGATGGTGAGGTTCCAGTTCTGGAGGTTTGGGGAATCTGGAGCACCCCTTCATCACAATTGCTCCCTAGTCCACTCTGACCCGGAGTGGTGGTACCTGTTAGGGTCCCATCTATGGGTTGAATAGAAAAACATAAGTTTATAAACAAAAATTGTTTTATGCATTAAAAATTAATTTATTTCACAACTTTATCGGCATTAAATGACCCACCGAGGTTGATATGCCGTAAAATAAAACAAAACAAAACAATCTATGTTTATATTCACCCTTACAAATAACAACCCTATATGGAGCACTTCGAGAATCCCTGGTTTAGATCAAGGCATTGGGATTAATAGCAACGTAATAAAAAAGGTCCATTGGTTGATTTTAAGAGAGTAAATTATAGGATTCTGGCTTGGTAGCTTTAAAAAGTTATACTGTTGTGCCTTCGACTTGGATGCTTGGCGAAATAATCATGAAGAAATAATCTACATTTATCTTGGGGAAAAGGTCACTTGGTTCTTTTGTTATGGCACGATCATCTGTATTGAAGGCAAGCCAGAAAAGGAACGTAAAGTATCCACTTTTAAAAATCTCTTGAGTTTTTGTAGATGGCAGGATTTTAGTCAGTCATTTTTCTTAAAATGATTGAGAACAATCCACCACCTCTCTTGTCACCTCCGATCAAGCACTGACTTTCAACTGGGAATATATTTTCCCAGGGTTAAGCGTTAAGGTCTGTGGTAGGAACTATAGAAAAAACCCCAGTCTTTGTTATATCACAACCATAGGCATTGGAGGTATTTATTTAGCTATGTGATACAAGATCATTTTAATTAGGGCTGCCACGCAGGAAAAGAACCTCTCGTACGACTGTTTAAAAATGCTTGGATTCTGTCGGCATTCCTCTTCAGAGGCTGCTGGGTAATGAACTCAGCCCATACTCCTTTTCGAGGAGGGGGGCAGCTGATGCCTGTGGCAAGTAGATATATTGAGAATATACCTTACTGATAACTCTGTTAAATGATAGACATTCCACCAGTAGAGAAGATGTTGCACTAGTTATAGTGACCCCTTGACTGCCAATCTCTTTGAGCTCTATAAGAAGGGCAATACCCTTGGGAAAGGTATGAATCCTACTCTCCCTCCAGCTATGGATAAATAGTAGGGTAGACTGGGCCCTTTAACCTTGGTTAGACAACCGGTCTAGGAGAAGGAAAACTCTGAATTCAAACCTGTTGAACTCCGCTTAAGAAATTGACCTTGTGTCACATCCTGCTCGTGCGGAGGGGTTGGTAAATATATATAAGAAGGGCAATTTGTAACCAACTTAGTGGACACCCATGATCATAGTGATGACCCCTAGTACCCCTAGTTGTATTTACGGTGAGGTTATATATGCAGCTATACAACATCATATCTATTCTTAAAAAAATACGCAACACAATTTTTTTTATAAATACATTTTTCTATTTAACCCATAGATGGGACACTAACAGGTACTACCACTCCGGGTCAGTGTGGACCAGGGAGCAATAGTGATGAAGGGGTGCTCCACATTCCCTAAACCTTCAGAACTGGAACCTCACCATCAGAAAGAGTTTAACATAATTCCCAGGACATATACACCCCCAGTCACTGCCTTCTAGCACCAATATTATACAAGGACTGGGGCTTGACATAAGGGCAACAGGGTTGGGACAATCATATAAGTACTAGGGCTTGACGTGACCAGTCGATTGATCGGAGGGGGCTTCTCCGTCCGCCCGTCTAGCCCAAGAAAGGGCTAAAGTGGAGTATTGCAAGTCATGGACTGCTCAACCTGGGTTCTATCCTTAAGCATCACAGGTTGCCACCCACAGTCAACAGGTGGCCCCATCGGGGGAGTCTTACCCCTTTGCAGAGGTGCAGTTGTTGCATTCTAACGCCCCACCGACAGGGCGGTTAAAGTTATATAGGAATTAGTAGCAGTAGTACCCGGCGTTGCGGAATTTTTAAGCGTACAGCTAGTTTGAATTCATAGTTTTTTTTTCTCCTTGACTGATTGCCTTACCAGGGCTAAAGAACCCAGTCTGCCCTGCTATTTACCTATAGCTGGGTTTCCTTTGTTCTTATTGTTTTTACACACTAGTTCTTTTAATAACATTTTCTGTTTATTCTTTTCATAGAAGGAGCATTGTCGATCATTATTAATATTAACTGCCATAATTATTTATGTATTAAATGCACGATTTTTCCAGACTTTTTCGGGCTCAAAAGTTAGGGGCGCGTATCATATACGAGTACTATATAATTCTTTGACTGCACACATGTATTTTCGTCATACAACGTGTGATAGCACGTGCGATACCCTGCCCTCATCAGCTGCCAACTAGGAGTGATAACACAATTTCGGTAGCTAAGGCAGGACTGCCACTTCCTAACGCTACCAAGCAGCTTCTGCCATCGGACAGGGTATTAAAAAAATAAGATGAAATAATGCAGAGAAGAAATTATAAGATCCGTTCATCGGAGAAGTTTTGTTATCAGTGCAGTTTGTAACAAAACTTCTTCGATGAACCATATTCGAGGCGATATGACCGAAAGTAAGATTTATTTATAATCCAGACTAATGTGCTTTATACCGTTACAGAGAAATATCCACTGGAATGTGTGTCTGTTTATAATTTTGTTTCTCCTAATGTGAGATTATTTTCGTAGTAAGATTGTTGCATTTTTGTGTGAATATGTTCGGATGTGATTCTGTGTAAAACATAAAGTAAAATATATGAATTCTTATTTCAAGTCAGTAAAATTTAGCTGCTACAAATTCTAAAAAGCCAGTGCGTATTATACATGGAATTTTTTTTCCAGAATTTTATAGACCAAAGTCAGGGGTGCATGTTATATATGAGTGCGAGTTTTACACAAATAATTACGTTAGTATTTTCTTTCCACCTTTAATTTCTAGATAATAATGTTTTTATTATTTTTCTGAATTTTTTTATGGAGCTTGATAATCTGTATCATTTGGATTATTCGGACTTATTGTCTTTATCTTTATTATCTACACAACGTTTCAGCCGATGTACCCTCCGGCCTTCTTCGAGTATTTTTTTGTCGGCTTCCATAAAACAAGGGTGTGGATACTTTTTGAATCTCCCGTATATATAAATTAGAATATCATAGATACAGACTCAATGTTGCTAGACTAATTGTTTTGAAAGTCACCAAGTGCAATTGGCGCTATTCTAATTCATATTAAAATTGAGCACTTTTTATTAATAGATACAGCAAGCTATATTATGTATACTAGCAAAATAAAAAACACCCTCCGGGCGATGTAAAAATAGATTTTTGAAACATACTGCCTGAGGGGTGGGAGTTAAAAATTCAATGTCAGCGAGTTTGTACCCTAAGCAAGTAAAATCATCAAATTCATTAAAGGATTAAAAAATAACACAATTTGAAATGTAAACTTCAAATATGTATTAAAATAAAACAAACTATATATAGATATATAATACCAGTCATGTATTTATTACAACTCGTTTAAAAAAAAACAACAATGAGGACTGTCTAATGTTGCATGTTCAAATTTTGAGTGTATTTATTCTATGTTATGACGATTTTGGGTAATGTGACGTAAGCAGTAATGTAATTTTTGTTACAGACAAAAACCGGAAGCGAATCTATTATTAAATATATATATATATATATATATATATATATATATATATATATATATATACTGAAACTCGAGTAGGTTACTTTATATCCATTTCTTATATATATATATATATATATATATATATATATATATATATTAATATTACCCATCGCATATATATATATATATATATATATATATATATATATATATATATATATATATATATGCGATGGGTAAAATAATTGGTGTCTTAATTACGCAAAAATAAAATTAACACTGACATCTCACTTTATCAGATATATTTACCAAAATTACATGATAATATATTGAAATACTAAATAGATTAAATTTATTCAAGGAAATCGCCACGACATTCAAATGATTTCGGAATTTCCTGCAAAACTTTCTGACCGTCTCCTTGTTTAAATTGCTAAGTGTTGCCATCATCCTTGCTTTCAGTTCATCTTTGGTGTTGCACGGGATTTTGTTGGTCTCTCGCTCAACCGCGCCCCACATATCATAATCCAGGGGATTACACTCTAGAGAGTTAGGCGACCAGATGTTAGGAGTGATGTGGTCCTAGTTTTCTCACTGCTAACACTGGCTTCTTCTGCTTGTAGCATGGAATCTTGTGGAATATGCTCTTTCAATAGACACCCTCTTGATCCAGGGCAGCACTACCTCCTCTTGATGTGAACCTCCGTATTGTGTTTGAGGCCATATGAGAATATGAATGAACGCATAACGTCGCAATCGCTAATGACCACGTCAAAACACCATGGTGTGAACAGGGTGTTTGCTTTTCATTACTATCGGTACATCTCGTGCGAACAGAGCAAGCCAACGGTTATTATGTGAGTTCACAATTTGAATTTAGCAGGTATTTTTCTCATCTGATAAAAAATAAACAGTATCTTTGGTTGGAGGGGATAAATGAGTTTATTGAAAAGTTTTGCAGTGGGTATTTCCTCTGGTCCTACATGGTCTTTCTTCTCTTGTATAAGAAACACAGAATGTCTTCAAGCACTGCCTACCCGATAAGAAACTCAGACACTCCCATGTCACTGGCTATGGACCTGACTTATTGGGATCATTGTCAATCATTGACATACAATACCGTCCATAAATATGAACACACTTCACAAAGAAAAAATAAAGCTTAATTTCTTTTCTAAACCAAAGATACCATGATTTTATGATTTCTGTTAGAACCTATACAGTTGAAATAGCTATTATTAAGTATCATTTATTCTCTACATTTGGCCCTATCTTGGGCTAGACGGGCGGTCGGAGAGGCCCCCTCCGAACAGTCGGCTGGTCACGTCAAGCCCTGGCACCTATATGATTTTCCCAACCCTATTGCCATTATGGCAAGCCCCAACCCCCTTTTATTATATGGGTGCTAGAAGGCGGCGACTGAGGGTCTACATGTCCTGGGAATGACATTAAACTCTATCTGATGGTGAGGTGCCAGTTTTGGAGGTTTGGTGAATGTGGAACACCCCTTCATCACCATTGCTCCCTGGTCCACTCTGACCCGGAGTGGTAGTACCTGTTAGGATTCCATCTATGGGTTAAATATAAAAATGTATTTATAAAAAAAATTGTATTATCCATTAAGAATTGATTTATTTCAAACCTCTATCGGCATTAAATGCCCCACTGAGGTTGATATGCCGTAAAACAAAACCAAGCCAAAAACCAAACAAAAATTCTGTTACCAAAATATGAATCTGTAACAGTCCAAAAATAAGTAAACATCTTGTATATATTTATATAATCTTATTTTTGGCTACTTTATTTTTGTTACATAGTTTTAATGATGATTAGGTTGGTAATAAATAATAGCTAATATTATCCGTTTTGATTATATAATCAGTACTATTGTATGGTTGAACCACTTTCACTTTAACGAACCAGCTGAACCCCCCCCCCAAAAAAAAAAAAAACAAAAAAACTGGATGCAAACTACACAAGAACCCTGGGTGCTGTTTTGAACAAATCCTGGAAGCAACGCCTGATAAAACAGCAAGTGTAAGGCCACTTTCTTCGCATCTTGTAAACCATTCAAGTAAAATGAGGAAGACATGCTGGACACTATTGGAGAAATAAAGACGAGCTCATAAGCGACGTTCTCCTATGAACACCCAAACATGGACACACCAGTGTTGACCGACCAGCAAAAACTTACATTAATCAACACTGGATGTTGTCTAAAGGACCTACCAAGAGTGATGACCAAGAGAGAGAGAGAGAGAGAGAGAGAGAGAGAGAGAGAGAGAGAGAGAGAGAGAGGGGAGAATCAAGGGAATTTTAATGATAAGGATCTTATTGAAAATCATAAGTAATAACATTTGGTTGGGCTGGTTTAGCTCAGTCGGTAGAGCATCCGCCTCGAAACCACCAGCTTCTGTGTTCGATACCGGTCCTTCACCAACTCAGGGCATGAGTAGCACAACATGGATCTATGCGGTAAAGTGGGAAGCTGGTGGTAGGTATGGCGTTCCACCTCAGATACAAAAACAATCTCCCTAGTCTAGCTCGAGTGAAAAGGAGATAGACTCCCTCACTGCCCGGTTGATACCAATAATAGGCCACTTTGTTAACTTTACTTATATTTGGTTTAGGCGAAAACTTAAAACAATTGTTATGAAGTGTACATTTTTATGGGAGATGCGGTATTCTCAAAATGCATCTTCATTTGTGACTTGAAGATGATAATGTTGATAAAATCCAGAATTCTTTCTTCTATGTTGATTGAATATTGATTTGATACTGGAAAGCCAGTTCTTTTTCACACTTAATTTATATCAAATTCTACTCTTTTTGATGAAGATAATATTATGCGAGGTTACATATGCAGCTGTAGAATATTATATGGTCAATTCCAGGTCAAATCATCCAGAAAAAAATAAAATTGTCACCCAATTCAATTTTTCTGAAATTTTGTACAGGTGTAGACTAGAATAAAAGTTAGACAATCACCCAAATTTGAGCTTCCAATTCGAAATATTCGCCGAGTTATGTCAATTTTAAACTCGAAAAATTTGAGGGGGGGGGAAGAAATGGCGACATTTTGTAATCTATTTTTGTCTATAAAATGTGTTCTAGAGCTCCCCATCTCCTAATAATTGGGTTATAGAAGCTTTTTGGCCTGAGGATAAAATTAACCCTTTTTACGTTTGACAGAAATCTGAATGAGTATTTTTAGGTTTATAAAAGTAGCTCTTCTTTCTGGAGGCAGCTTAGAACTTTTTGAACGACCTTCGTATTTATTCATAACTGTGTTTCGTTAGTTGTTGTCATTTTTACACACTAGTTATTCTAATCACATTTTCTGTCCATTCTTTTCATAGAAGGAACATTGTCGATCATTATTAATTCTATAATTTGTCACTGATCTAACAGGTAAATTCACAGCTGTTTCCAAATAAAGCGTTGACAATCGGCAAAAAAAAAGTTCTGCACTTCATGTCATATTGAATGATTAGAAATCCACCCCTCTATGAAATTTATTGCATTTCAAATTTTATAATTATTCATCTTGCATCTGTGTCCTGCTAAGTTTAGATTTGTAAGAAAGAAGAAGAAAAAAAGAGGAAATGAAAAAGACCATCATTTGTTTTTCTTTTCTTTGTCGGAATGATTATTCTCTTGAAGCGATATGAGCTTTTCATTTTCTCTTTTATTGCATCATTTTAATCATAAAGTCACCATTGTTTTGTTGGAGTTCCTGCTATGAATATTTCTAACCGTTGCTTGATATCATTTTCATTTGTTTTCAGATAAATCCTCAATGCGTCAATACAGTTTAGCGTAACGCTTACCGTCGTTGAAAATGGAATCGGTGAACCGAGTTGAAATCTTGTCCGAGACTTTTTGTGTTTCATTTCTTGTTAATGTTCTTGGGAAAGACACGAATCCCTCTCGTATCCCACAGTTATGGGGGAATAGTAGGGCAGATTGGGTTCTTTAGCCATAATATGGCAACCTGTCTAGGAAAAAGAAAATCTCTGAATTCAAACCAGTTGTACTTTGCTTAAAAATTGACCTTGAGTTGTATCTTGATTGTGCCGGAGGGGCTGGGTAAATAGATACAACGTTAATCATTCAATCATTGTGTCGATTTGTGGTGGTTATGCACATGTTTGTATTTTTATTAATTATGCACATGTTTGTATTTTTATTAATTTAACCACTGAACGCCCGGCATTACTAAGTGGTGACATCTGCTGGTCTGTTAGGCTTATTAACATTTTTCCCTACAGCTAGAAATATTCAATATTACAATGCAGTCTATTTAGGGGGTAGCGATAAAGTCTGTGGGAAGTGATAAACAAAAACAAATGTTTACCAACGAGTTTAAATGCAGTCGACGCTAAAAACATTATTACGATTACAGATCAAATAAAAGAAAACGGTCTCACACTAAAAAAATGCAAGAGGCAAACGATATGCCGCAGAAACTATTACTGATGCAGATTACGCTGATGATGTAGCGCTTCTTACAAATACACCTGCTCAAGCCGAATCTCTACAGCATAGTCTGGAGCAAGAGACAATGGTAAACTAAGATAAAACAAAGTTCATTTGTTTTAATCAATATCGTGCCATCTACTCATTAAATAGCAAGCCTCTGAAATTGGTAGACCAGTTCATATACCTCGGTAGCAACATCTCATCAACTGAAAGTGACATCAACATATGCATGGGTAAAGCATGTTCTGCAAAGGAAATCTGATCTCCCTGCTAAAATTAAACGAGGATTCTTCCAAGCTGTAGTAATGTCAATACTACTGTACGACACTCAGGAAACATTTGGAGAAACACCTTGGTGAGAACTACACAAAGATGGTACGTATTGTTTCAAACAAATCCTCAAAGCAGTACACTACACAATAGCAGCTGTTGGGCAAATTACCTCTCATATCCAAGTAAAATGAACAAAACGTTATGCACTGCTGTGTTGGCTGACCGGAATAACCCTGCATTAACCAGCTCTGTACGGACTGGATGCCGTCCTAGAGGACCTACCGAGTGCGATGGCGGAGAGAGAGAGAGAGAGAGAGGAGAGAGAGAGAGAGAGAGAGAGAGAGAGAGAGAGGGGGGTAGGGAGGAAAGGGAAGAGAGAGAAGGGAATCCGCACTGTCGGAATGATTTAATGAGGATGATGATGATTATGATGATGATGAAAGGCAATGGATGATGGTAGGGAGGTCGTTGCTGTACCATGCTGACTTGATATTTATGACATTTCAACATGTTACCATTGCTATTCTCTCTATTTTTGACATGTATTACTGGGTTACACGGCACGAAAGACGTCTGAAAGGTAAGTTACTGATAGGCATACATCGACTGGAATAAAAACAAAACGTTGTGTAAGCTGATTTTAATAGTGCTGTGGTCTGGATGGCCTCGATTCTTCCACTGATCTAGTTAACAAATTATTTTCAGCTTGTTAATTAAAAGTAGGTCTGGTCTTCTGGCAGGGATTGGATGATCTGTTTGTATCTCAAAGTCCCAGATAATTTTATACATCTCATTTTCTAGGACAGATTCTGGTTTGTGCACATACCATTTGTTAACATGGTCAAATCTTAATCTCTTGCACAATTCCCAGTAGATGACCAATCATGCATATTCGGTGGTTCACAGAAATGAAAAAAAAAAAACAAAAAGATACACAAATACTTGGACCTGGTCAGAGAACTGAAAAAAAAACAAAACAAAACAAAATAAAACAAAACAAAAAACAAAAAACAAAAACAAAAAAACAAACAAACTGTGGTACATGAAGATAAAGGTCGTACCAATTGTAATTGGTGCCCTTGGCAAAATCGACGAGATGACAAGTTCTATTCTTGTTATTCAACACTAGGTCTGGTCTCGTGGCCGGGATCAGGTGATCCGTCTGTACTTCAAAGTCCCAGAGAATATTGTGCGTCTCATTCTCCAGGACAGGTTCAAGTTTGTGTATATACCATTTAGTTGAATGGTGAAAATTGAATTTCTTGTACAATTCCCAGTGGATTACCTTTCCCACCCAGTCGTGCATAGTCTTGTACTCTCTTTGTGCTAGTTTACTGCATTCGTTTATCATTTGAATGACGGTTTCTACCTTTTCCCCACACATTCTACAGTTGCTATTCTGTTGGGTCCTATCTATTTTTGCTTCTATATAATTTGTTCTAATGGCATCGACTTGTGCTGTGATTATAAGTGATTCAATTTCTCTCTTGAGGTTTCCCTTTCTTAGCCATGTCCATGTCTTCTTATGTGCGATCTCTCCAATTTGTCGTTTGAAGTGTCCATATAGTTGTTTTTCTTCCCACTTCTGTTTTCTTGTTTTTGTTATATTTGTGCTGGTCTATATGCTGCATTGTTTTTTTTTCTATCTGGCTACCACTATTAGTCTTTCTTTGCTCTTTTTAGTGTATTCATCGAGTGCTCGAATTGTCGCATCTACACAATCTTCAATCCTGGTAAGACCTCTTCCTCCTTTTATTGATACATATAGTCTGTCTATGTCGTCTCTCGGGTGGAAAGCCTTGTGCATTGTCATTAATTTTCTTGTCCTTTGGTCCATCTGTCGGAGTTCCTCTCTTGTCCATTTATTATTATTTACTCCTTTTGAGTTTTCACATCAGCATTAGCTGATGGTCTTTCACTGGAGTCTGAGTGACACCAAGTCTCCTCAGGTCTCCAGGACTCTTCTGAGTATTCTGGCAGATTGCAGCAGTGCAGTGTTCTGAATGGTTTCAATCCTTCCTCTGATTTCCAAACTTTCCAAACCCTTTTCCAATCCTTTTGGGACTGTTCCAAGTGCACCAACCACAATTGGTATCACTTTCACTTTCATATTCCATAACTTTTTCAGTTCTCTGGCAAGGTCCAGATATTTGTCCATTTTTCATTTTCCTTTAACTTCACCCTGTGATCTGCTGGCACTGCAAAATCCACCAGTTGACAAGTTCTTTCTTTTTTTGTTAATCAACACTAGGTCTGGTCTTCTTGCTGGGATAAGGTGATCCGTTTTAATTTCAAAGTCCCAGAGAATTTTGTGCGTTTCGTTCTCAGAACAGATTCTGGTTTATGCATATACCATTTTGTTGTGTGGTCAAAATTTAATTTCTTGCATAATTCCCAGTGGATCACCTACCCAACCCAGTCGTGTCTAGTTTTGTATTCTCGTTGTGCTAGTTTGCTACATTCGCAGAGTATATGGTTAACAGTCTCATCTCTATTACCGCAAAGTCTACATTTACTATTCTGTTGGGTCTTATCAATTTTCGCTTTGATGTAGTTTGTCCTTATGGCATTATTTTGTGCAGCAATTATAAGTGATTCTGTTTCTCTTTTGAGGTTTCCCTTTCTTAACCATGTCCAAGTCTTTCCATGTGCAACCTCATCTATTTGTCGTTTGAAGCGTCCATATAATTGTTTTTCTTCCCATTTTTTTAAATATTATTATTATTATTATTATTATTATTATTATTATTATTATTATTATTATTATTTTTTCATCTTTTAATTTTGATAGTTTTTTTTAAATCACACCTCACTCGAGTCGTTATTTCCTCGCTGTCGTAGAATGAGGAACCAATTAAGTTGTGAGAAAAAATAGGGAATAAAAATTAAAAGATGAAAAGAAGTCAAAATCGTAAAGGGTTAACAATGCTTCATTAAAAAATAAACAAAGATCATTGATAATTTGATTGAATTTTAATGGCATGTCAACTTGTTAAAGGGTTATTCTATACATAGAGATTAGGAAAACGCACCCATTGTATATTCATAGTAGTTGTTTCTTAAGTTAAAAAAATTTTTTTTAATATAAATAATTTCCAGTTATATGGCATTCTTAATACGAATAATTTTCAAACAGATCTATTTGACCCATAAATGGGTGCCTAACAGATACTACGCTCAGGGTTGACCTGGGAGTAATGACAATGAAAGAGTACTTCACACTCTCCAAATCTCTACAATAGAAGTTTCACCATCGTGTATTATACCTCGGACATCCCCGTTTTGGTGGTGGTGGGTTTACTCTCTCTGCAAGGAATGCAGTCATAGTATTCTAAGCCCGGCCGTCAGGTGGGATAACGATCATTGAGTATTCGACTACTGCGTTATGAGTATTTGATTACCCACTGATTTCTTCTCGGGGTATCAAGATTATATTATATTACTTTCGGTATTGACTTCATTGAAGAACATATTTACGTTTTTTTCCATTGTCTTTTGTTATCTTCAGGTAACTTTCTAATTAGTCTCATCAAAGAATATCTCTTGGGGAACTGATTTTTATCTCTAAGAGGATTCCCTAATAAACAAACAGAAATAAAATGTAATCCGAAGATGCAACATCTGGTAAATACAGCTGATAATAGCAGGTGCTCTTTGCGTAACGATTATCGTCGTAGAAAATGGACACGGCGGCCCGAGTTCAAATCATGGATGCCACTGTTACATTTCACTTGGCGCCAATGCCCTTGGTAAAGGCATAAACCCATCTCTTATCCCCACAGCTATGAATTGTAGGATAAACTAGTCTAGGAGACTCTCCCTATAGAGCCACCTGTTTTGCCATAGGTGGCGACCCGTGATGCTTAAGGATAGAATCCTCGTAGCTGAGCAATCCATGTCATGTAGCGCTCCTCTTTAGCCCTTACTTAGGCGTGACGGGCAGTCAGAGAGACATCCTCCCATCAATCGACTGGCCATGTCAAGCCCTAGCATAAATATAATTGTCCCAACCCTACTGCCATTAGGACAACCCTCAACTCTTTTTATCATATATGTGCTAGAAGGCGGTGGCTGAGGGTCTTCATATCCTAGGAATGACGTTAAACTTAAACGTTATCTGATAATGTGGAGAACCCCATCATCACCATTGCTCCCGGGTCCACTCTGACTCGGAGTGATAGTACCTGTTAGAGTCCCACTTCTGGGTTGAATAGAAAATTTGTTTAAAAAAATTGAGTTTAAAAATTTTCTTCCAATCCAATTCTACGAATCTTTCAAAAACTTTGCCGGCTTTAAATGACCCACTGAGGTTGATATGCCATAGAACAAAACAAAGAATTTTCAGATATTAAGAACTTGAAACCTTGAACCTTTTATAAAAAAATATTTGAATCGGCGTTAAATTACCCAATAAGGGTTGATATGTCGTAAAACAAAACAACCAACCAACCATCCACTTGTGTCGCATCCTACCCGTGAGGGAGGGGTTGGGTAAATTCATACAGCTGATAATAGATAATTATAAGTAACAGAGGATATTGGTCCGTCGGTATCCATGGTAATCTTGAACAGAACTAAAGTTTGGCAAATAAACACACACAGGGGATATTTTTTATGATGACGTAGGCTTGTGTAGAGCTAGCTACACTTTTTGGATGAACTGATAACAGATATAAGTATGGTACACCAGTGTGCCATAGATCTCCGAGCAGTTTTTCCTTCTCCTAGGACAGTTATCCTCCGAAGGCTACAGAGCCCAGTTTGCTCATGTCCTCCCCATCTATCACGTGACAGGCAGAAAAGTTGTAACATTTTTTTTCGATCACCAAAGAAACATTAAATAATAGAAAAGAATATAATGATATTAACTACACTAATCAAGTAAGCAATTTCGCATGTTGTACCCCTTTCACATACTGCTTATTCTCGTAACAATATGTCAAGTTTTATCAGTTGGAACAGATTCGTGTATTCTTTCTTTTAATACCACTGGTATGTATATTGTATATATTAAATATTAAATGTTTTTCTATGTGTAAATGAATCTATTTTGTCTTCCTTATTTTGTCTTGTTCGGTGTTAGTATATCATGGATATACTGAATCTAAAATTGGTCCTTGGTGAGTGGAATCTCGACTAAATATCTTCCTTAGCACCAAGCACACTAATAAAATTAAAAGTAATCACATCTAAGAACAAAAAAACAAAAAAATAAAACAACAAAAAACAAAACAAAACAAAAACAGATCGAATTTCTTGTTTAACTGAAAGCATTAACGTTTTTAATACCGTCAATATTTAGTATTATTGAAATAGCATTTGATCGTTCTCTGACTCTCTAATGCAACATTCAATTATTTCTCTGCCCTTTCCAGTTCATTCTGCGGTGTACCGTATTATTTTTGTAAGAAAGAGGATATCATAAAAAACATAATTGCTTACAAAAATCAAATTGTTGCAAGTTGTTTTATTTTGCCTTTCTTTATTCTTTTATCTAATTTTCTTTGGTTTTTAACTTCATTTTGAAGAGAAGATATCATCCAAGTGACTTCGTTTCCTCTTTCCACTCTCGGTTTGATTTTTGTACAAAATAAAATGAACAGTCGAATAATGTAAAAGGACGATATTGCATAACAAGTTAACAGTAGCTGAAGGTAGTCGCAAAATAAAAAAGAAGAAAAATAAATAAATAAAATAAAATGGAATAAATAAATACAAAAGAACCATTTTGATCGCAGAAAGAAAAAGTAAAACATCATTTCATTTTACGAACGTAAATACATAGCAAAATATCTACGTATATATTAAATACAATATATATATTATATATATATATATATATATATATATATATATATATATATATAATATATATATATATAATTAAATAATTCAAACTTATTTTAATTTTTTTCAAGTGACACTGTATATATATATATATATATATATATATATAGTTCCAATTGAAGAGGAAAATAGAATAAGCCTTTCAAGTGTGCACCCAAACACCAATTTGTAATGTTGATTTTCAAAATAATTGAACACAAACAAGAAAGGATTTTTATCAATAGTTTATTCAGAAAAGAGATTTATTTTACCCAAACTTAAAATTTGACATGTGCAAAAGTATGTGAGCCCTTTAGTAAGTATCTTTTGCAACCTCATTTTGCAACGATTGCTTCTGTAGACACTGACCAGTATCTTCCATCTACTGGTGGGGATTTTTGCCCACTACTCCTTGTAAAACCCAACCAGTTAAAAGAGGTCGGAGGGAGATTTGGCATTAATCATCAGTTTCTGGTCTAACTTCAAGATTTCTACTGGATCAAGATCCGGACTGACTAGGCCAATCCAGAATACGACTCCTCTTATTCTTAAGCTACCCCTTAGAAGTCTTTCTGGTATGCTTAAGGTCATTTTCTTGTTGCAGGAACCATTTTTGGTTATACTTCAACTTCCTACCAGATGCTAGGAACTTCTGATCCAGAATTTGTCGATAGGACTGGGAATTCATATTTCCCTGAATAATACGGAATTGTCCAAGTTCAGAGGCAGAAAAACAGACCGAGATCTTAATATTTCCGCCGCCATCCTTCATTGTTGGGATGATGCTCTTTGCTTGGTAGGAAGTATTGTCTTTTCTCCAAACATGGAAATTTTGATTTGTAACCAAACAATTCTATCTTTGATTCATTTGTCCACAGGATGGACTTCAATTCAAGTGTTCTCTGAACAAAATTTAAACGGGCAGATTTGTTCTTCGCTGATAGCAGATATTTCTTTCTAGTAGCACCCCAGTTCATGCCATGTCTATTCTATTTTGTCTGTTTGTAGATCCATGAACATTTACTCCATATGCTGAAACTCTCCCCAGCTGATTTTTGAGTTGGTTTTTACTTAATTTATCATTTTTCTAGTGTTTCTTAGTGATACTTTTCATGGACATCCGCTTCTAGGAAGAATTGCGGTCATGTTGAATGCCCTCTATTTGTAAATTATTTATCTTACAGGGGATGGATGAATCTGCAATTTTTTAGACGGTCTTATAGCTTTCTTCAGACTGGTGAAAAGTCAGTACTTTCTTCCAAAAGTCAGTACTGTCCTCAGATATCACCTTTCCTCAGTATTGTTGATCTGTGAGGCATTACAGTAGCTTGGTTGGTTTCTCCGCTTTTAATCTGTGTTGCCCAATAAATTTACTAAGAATTTCTGATTTGATTGTTCAGCTTAAATTGAATAATCAAGCACCCAAATGTGTTTAAGCAGAATTTATTATCTACTTGACTTCACCAATACAAAAGTCGAGAGGGGGGTCACATATTTTGGCACATGTCAGATTTTCAGTTTTGAAGAAATAAATCTCATTTTAAAATAAAACACATAGATAATTTTTTTGTTTGTGCTCATGATTTAGAAAGCTTTACAAATTGGTGTTGAATGAACTTTTAATTGGCTTATTTTTTTTTTTTTTCTCAGTAACAATGACCAGGTCTGGAGGTGTTCACAAATTTTCAAATGTATATATATATTTGTTTATATATATATATATATATATATATATATATAATATATATATATATATATAATATACCAAACTTGTTGGTAAATCCTCGCGGTGAGAAAAAAACCAAGCAAATAGTTTGATTGTAAAAATATACTACCAAACATCAACAGGGAAGAAAAAAAAACTTTTGTAAAAAAGAAAACACCAAGATAATCGTACCAACAAAAAATAATCAATTAGTACAATATTTTGGCCAAAAGAAAAACAATTTATATGCATATATATATATAAGATATATACAAACCCGCCAGGAGACTAAAGCTAATAAGTAAAAAGTGCTCAATACCTAAGTAGAGCAAATAATAAAGATAAATCTAATGAGTCAGACGAACCTACTAAAAGTTTCGCTTAATGCTCTTCCGGACTAAGATCTGACTCTAAGAGATTTATCTTTATATATATATATATATATATATATATATATATATATATATATGTGTATATGTGTGTGTGTGTGTGTGTGTGTGTGGGTGTGTGTGTGTGTGCGTGTGTGTGTGTGTGTGTGTGTGTGTAGAATAAAACAAAAAAGAGGAATAACACACAACTGAGTTCCGCGACTCCGATCGTCATGTAAGTTTTGACGTTGGTAATCTGAGTGGTGACCGATATTTTCTCTTCAAAATAAAGTTAAAAATAAAGAAAAAATAAAGAATGAAACTATTTTACAACAATCTGATTTTAGTTCGAAATTGTATTTTTATGATATCCCTTTCTCTTTTGTTTTCTTTTGTTTTTTGCTTTGCATTTCTACAATGCAAATCTCGTGTTTATTGTTAGCACATAGGAGAGTTTTTTTTAAATCTTATCAAACACCTTTATCTTGTCAGAAGAAAGTTCTATTAGGTAATTTTCAGAATGATGTACACTGAAACAAAATAAGTAAAAAAAAAAAAAAAAAAAGAAAAAAAAAGAAGAAGAAAGAAAAAAAGAAAAGAAAAGTAAAGCTAGAATTACTAGCAAGAAATAAGCAGTCCCATTGTATTTTATTTTGGAAAACTGTTCTTTTGTGTCTGATTGGTAAAAGTGGCAGAAAATGTAATAATTTGTTTTCACATTCAGTACTGATAGTTATATTTCCGTTCAAAGGTCACTTTTTTTCGCTTCAAATTGGATGCTGTATAGAGGACTTACCAAAAGCAACGTTTGATAGGGACCGATGGCGAGAGAGAGAGAGAGAGAGAGAGAGAGAGAGAGAGAGAGAGAGAGAGAGAGAGAGGGGGGAAATTTGTGCTATCAGCATTCCTTGATGATGATGATGATGATGATGAAAAACGTAAAAATGACTATTTTTATATGCTTTATGCACGTGCCATAACGTTTACTGTTTTATAAAATAGACACGGTGACCCGAGTTCAAATCTTGGAACAAGTAATTTGCGCTTCACTTCTCGCCAATATCATTCGGAAAAGCATTAATCGATCTCCCTCCCACTACCATGGACAAATACTAGGATTGACTGGGCTCTTTATCATTGCTACAGCAACCGGTCTTGGAGAAGAAAAAAACCCTGAAATCAAAGTAGTTGTACCCCGCTTAAAAATTGACCTTGTATCGCATTATTTCCGTAGCGGATAGATTGGGTAGGTAAATGGTTTTAAATTTCGTATTGAGCTAATGAATAAGAAAAATATTCGATTATAGTTAGTAAGTTTTTGTTCCAAAGAAAACGTTAAGTATCACTAGCCAGAGAAATGGTTGCCATGTTCCTGCGCACAATATTGAAGCCCAGTCTCAGTTTCAAGAATATACTTTCGTAAAGTAGAGATAATACAACATAGTACGAATGTGACGAATATTAAAACTATATTTTGGGACGAATATTAAAACTATATTTGCTAGTTGTTTTTTTTTAGCATCTATTACAATGAATAAATACATATCTAGTCATACGACAAAGGGTTTATATTCGGGTTTCAAACACGCTGCCCGCAAACTGCTTTTTACAGCATGCAGCAATATTTTCCTAAATCTTGGTCATTTGTCCCTCGCCCGTCACCATGTTTCTCCCTAGAGAAGGGTAGAATATGCTTTAATATTTCGATCGCTTTCACTTCACGATCAAAAGCTAAAAAGTAGAAATAATCCAATTTTACATACATTAAAAAAAGCATTCTTAATAAGAAAGTTAGTGAAATATACAATAGATTGTTTCAAATACGTATTAGGGTGAAGGGGTGACTGAGATTGAAGAGGATTAACTCACACAATAGAACATGAGGAATGGGTGGTTTTGACAACTCATAATAGTGTTGAGGGTTTACTTGAGATGATAGACAACTAAGAAGCACACCAGAACATGAAGTAATTTCTTTTGTTTCATAACGTAAGAAGAAATAGATTTGTCAACTCATATTGTTAATGAGATATACCTGGGATTATATACAACACACACTAATAGAAAACCATAGAAAATCTTTAAGAGCGGATAAAAATGTATTGTATGTTTTTTCTTGAAATGTGATAAAACTTTGAATTTTGCTTTTGTTTTCTGTTTTAATAATATTTATAGCAAAATGTATTGAAATTTACCGATATAATACACCAAAACAGTATTTATTCAAAGTGAAAATCGAAAAAAGGAAATATACTAAAAGTAAAAATGAAATTAAAGAAAATTTGAAACAGAAAATTTATCTCCCTACATATTGTATTGATTCACACATCATACTTACTATAATATGCGTGAGGACCTCACATGGTGTAATAGTTAGCAGGCTAGATTCTCACTGAGTGCACTATGCTTCAGACCTTGTGCCACAATCAAGCTAAGCTTAGTAAATAACTACTATCATATGCGTATTTATTTTGATGAAAAAAATCGCCCATCGTTATGATAGAAAAGCCCCCCACACACACACACACACCAGCATCTCACTTTTGACCAGCTGTACAACTCCCCTAGGATCTTGGGTTTGTGATCCCTGGTTTATATGCTTTTGGGGACAAAATAGAATTGTACATTTAACTGATATTATCCGTTTGTTCTGTCTTTTAGAAAACACCAGTTTAATCCACCAAGCCGGACAATTGATGCGAGATGTTTGAGGATGAATTTTATTTGGAAATGAAAAGAATTCATTTAGGTTAGAGATCGAATTATTTTTATGATAAAATATTATATGCAAATTAGATTTAATGACGTAATCCACTAATAACACCCGAGAATCATTTTCTTGCAAAAGTAAAATGGAAACTGTTTATCTAAAAGAATGTCACTTGTAACAAGGAAATACATAACATTGTAATGTGTCATTCCTATCTAATCTTGAATATTTACCGCTCTTTCGGCGAGACTTACAATGCCCTGACTATATTCCATTCTGAGAAATAAGAACACCTCAAAAACGGGTGTCCTGGATATAATAGTAAATTGCATCTGATAGTAAGGCTCCAGTTCTGGGGAGAGTGGAATATCCCTCCATTGCCATTACTCCAAGGTCCACTTTGACGCCGAGTAGTAGTACCTGTTAAAGTCCCATCTATGTGTCAATTATATCTAGATTATCAATATCAAATATTTGATATCATAAAACTGTAAAATAATTACTTAAAATAATTTTAATAGATTATTGTATTATTGTAATATATAATTTTATATTAATTTAATAAAATTTATTTAAATAATAATTTATATAATATTGAAATATCTATGAATTAGATCAGAATAAAATAGACATTATTTATTGTTTTTCAATTTAATTTTAATTAATTTACAAAGTAATAAAATTATGAGATTAATATAAAACCAAAGAAATAATAATAGGCAACTTGTTTATAAATGTTTTAATATGATCAACAGTTATAAAACAATGAAAAGAATGAAATCATGGAGAATTTGACGTAAATAATTAAGGGAATTGTGACTTGAGTAATATAGTTTCGGTTACAGACAGAAAAACCCACAATCTCCATTATAATAAGATTATATAGAAAGACAAGCACTTGAAACACTTGGCGCAATACAATCTTCCAATTAACATTCCCTAATTTTGTTGAGTTCAATCCTCGCTGTCTGCCCCATAGTTTTAGTCTTGTGCCGGAAGTAAAGTATAAATAATTTTTTGGGGTGCACTTAGCGTAACGGTTTTTGTCCCATTAAATGTTATCGACAACCGGAGTTCAAATCCTAGACGAAACTGAGTTTCAGTTTGCGCTTATGCTCTCGGGAAAGACATGAATATATTTGTTCTCTCTCCAGGTATATGTAAATAGTAGAACAGACTGAATTATTTAGGCTTGGTTAGGAAAAACCAGTTATAGGGAAAGAAAAACTCTGAATTCGAACCTGTTAAACACCGCTTAAAAATTGACCTAGTGTCACATCCTACCCGTGGCGGAGAGGTTGGGTAAATTCAAGCTTAATATATATATATATATATATATATATATATATATATATATATATATTTGGATTCTCTTTTGGCTGCTTAAAAATGTCGAAGAAGAGGACCATATGACCTTAAGGCACCCCTTTTTAATCTCAATTAAGAAAGGACATGTTTTTCATTTACACCGTCAATATCCGGTTGTTTGTTAGGGGTTAAGGTTAGGGATTAGGGTTAGGGGTTAATTTTATAATTTTAAAAAAATCTAAAATCGTCTGTTAAAACAACCGGATATTGACGGTGTAAATGAAAAACATGTCCTTTCTTAATCGAGATTAAAAAGGGATGCCTAAAGGTCATATGGTCCGAAGAAGATTTCAAGCAAAACGTAATGATAGAGCCAACAAGAATGAGTTTATCAATCCAAATAATTTTTAGATGAATCACCCAAGAAATGCTGACAACTTCTATAGAGTTGTGGAGAAAAGTTCTATTCTTCTGCATTTTAACACTTAAGTTTGGTTTATATATAAATATAAATGTGGTTCTTATGCATTTATCTCTTGCACGCTATTCTGCATTAGTACCAAACTTTTAAGACTGGTTCAAAGACCATTAGATTAAAATGCAATACAATACCTTCACCAAATATGCAACATTTACATGAAAAATGATTGTGTTCAAGCATTTTGTGCTAAAGAAAAACAGCAAGACGAGCGGGAAAAAATCTTATTATAATGGAGATTGTGTGGTTTTCTGCAACCGAAACTATAGTATTACTTAAGTCACAATTCCCTTTGCTATCAACGTCACATTCTCCATGATTTTATTTTGATTTTAACCTCAATTATTAATAAAATTGTTTTACATTATTAATACTATTGACCATATCTACATGATATTTTCCACGTACCCCACTTGTACGGGTCAGGCACAAGGCCCTATTAACGTGGGACCACCCACAAACCGAAGCTCATGGGGTGGCGGGTGAGAAATTGCGTCGATCCCGTCGGCATTCCCCCTCAAGGGGGCGCCCCAGGCACTGGGCAATAAACCCAGCCCTGCCCCTTTAAATCAAGGGGGCAGGTGTTGCCTGGGGGGATGGCCCCCTGGGATTGACGCTGTTAATTATATCAATGGTCCAGAGACCGAAGCCACTGTTGACCATATCTACATAGTAATAACATGCAATCGTATGTATATATACAACAACATAGCGGTTTACAGTGTGAACGGAAATGCTAATTTGCATATTGATATTAAAAAATGATTTTAATAAATATGTGCTTTGCATTATTGATTTCTAATCGATTGGTTTTATCTTAATGAATATGAACAAAAATCTCGGGGAAAAATCTTAAAAGAAATTCATTAACAAAAGGAAATAACTATTTTGTTTTAAACTTATTAATTTAACTAAATAGTTAAATTAGAATATTTCAGCAATGAAAGACGGGATTGGTGGAAGAGCACGTTTCAGGTGCTCTATTTTTCTATTATACTTCCCTCTGTTTCAAATCTTTTTATCTGCATTCTTATTTAGTTTCATTAGACTTTCTAATTTAATGTAGTATTTTATTACATTAAAACTTAAATACTTGCACTCGGAGGGTGCATATATTTGCTAGTGCTCATAATAACTTAATAGTTATTCGTAAATAAGCATTTTCCGGCAAAAGAAAGACAATCATGTGAAAAAATGAAATTATTTCTTCTTGAATCCCATAAATAGATATGCACAGAAATGGACTTAATTCTTCAAAATGTACAGAAAGGCTGCGTTTATGTGAAGATTTTATCGTTTCAATCTGCCAACCCTTGGTTTAATATTCAGCTTTTTATTTGAATTTACTTGATGTTTCGACACTTGACACCAAAAGCAAAATTCAGATCCTCGCGCGCGGAACACACGCACCGTGGAATGCACACATACTTATGTGTGTGTGTATATTGTAAAATATTTTCCAGCATCGAACGTACAATGGAGTAAGTCCGAACTTGTGCAGAATTTGCATATATTCATTTTGGCTGGAATACTCCTGGGAAATGCAAAGAGAGAGAGAGAGAGAGAGAGAGAGAGAGAGAGAGAGAGAGAGAGAGAGAGAGAGAGGGGGGATCTGTGCTATCAGCACGATGATGATGATGATGAGAGGGGGGGGGGCAATTCTTTGTCCTCAGTCCTGATTATCAAATATATTGACAAAATGATGGGATGCGAGAATTCAGCATTTGGACACACGTTTATACCACACGCATTTGTGTGAGTGTGTTTGCTTGTCTAATTTTAACGGCCTGTCAACACATCTAGGGCTATTTCATGCATAGGGGTTAGGGAATCGCGTTCATTGTACGCTCATATTTACAGTTTTTGTGCAGTTGTGGATCGATTCCTCCGTAGTCCGTTTTGATATTTCTAAGAATTTTTTCTACTTCAGGTCGGATGTGATTAAGAAACAGAGGATTATAAAACTTTGAAGCTATGGAAGTAAGAATTATACATTTTCAATTGTTAGTAATTCCGAGGTCACCTTTCTTCAGGAATTGGAGGATGCAGCCTTTCGTCCATTTCTTTATTCTGCTTTGTTTATACACTGCATTGTATAATCGAAAAAATGTCATCAAATTTTCTTGTCTTCCATACTTCGAGGCCTGAAACTTTCTGCTTTTGATTGTTTATATATATACACACACACACACACACACATATATATATATATATATATATATATATATATATATATATATATATATGAGTTAGGACAGTATAATTACCAACACAAGAACATGTATCATACATCAAAATGAAGCTGGTCCTCTATGGATTACATCCTTACTTCTCCACACCGTTTCTCTCAACAGTAATGTTTCGCCTTCCAATAAGAGCACGTATCCCTGCCCCGTAAAATTCTGTTGACTTCTTCACTATAGATTTCACTTCCTCGTCACTGGAATAATGTTTGCCTCTCAAACCCTATTTCATGGGTCCGAAGAGATGATAGTCTGAAGGCGTTAAATCTGATGAGTATGGAGAATGCGGTAAAGTTGTCCACCCGAACGAGGCGATTTTCTCCCTTGTGATACTTGTGTGTAGTCGAGCGTTGTCATGCAGAAGGAGGACATTGTCGATTGGTAAGTTGGGTCTTACACGTCGGATTTTGCTCTGAGCCTTGTTAGGGTCTTACTGTAGGCCTTAGTTTTATTTTTTAAATGGCATTACTTTTTGACTCACCCTTATATATATATATATATATATATATATATATATATATATACAAAACAATAAATGAATTGTATTTCTTTATGTCCAATTTTTATTATAACCTATAAATTATAAATTATGGACACGATATTTCCGTTAGTTAAATATTACGTGATGTACTAGTTAGTATAAATGAAAATGACAAACGTGTTTATTGTCGAGACACCATTATAAGAGGAATTACGGGGTTCGTAGGGAGCTCTTAATTCACCCGCTGGTCGGCAATTATTTCGGATGTAAGAAGGTTAACAACACAAATGGAATGTATACACATGTATTAAACGAGATACAAAATGATGCAAATTTGTTGGCTTTGCTACAGACTTATCTTGAGAGGTGAAATTAACAGTTTGTTGGTGAAGTAGCGCTAGAAAGGGATTTCTAGTCGCCGTCGTTTTGAGTGCTGTTGAGACGTCTCTCCAGGTGAAAGTTCTTTGGATAATAAAAGTGTTGGGGAGTGCTCGCGTCCTTGGTTGGTTCTCGTCCGATAGCTCCTTTTGAGCGACTCGCCTGGTTAACTGCCCTTTGAAGTGGGCGGTGGATGGAGCCCTTGTTAAAGTGACTCCTCAGGTAGACAGTCCTTCAGATAAATGATGGGGTTTGGTTTTGCCGCCAACATCGTATGTTGGCGATTCGCCCCCTAGCGACAGCGGAAGATAATTCTACTATCGGTTTTCCGATAATTACTGGAAGTGGTCTCCCTCCCTAACGGCAGAGCTACCCAGACAAAACAAGGGGTGACTATGACGGATTAGCTATACACTTCTCCCCTTTTGAGTGGGATTTGTTCATTCATATTTATTTGCGTTTTATCATTAGTGTCGCGTGTGGGCAGACTAGGGAATGTCTTGGAAAGGGTGTAGGAAGTGATTTTTTCTTCTTTTTTACTCTTTACTGGTTTCCGTATGATACGTCCTAAGTGTGTTTGCCGGGATCTGTTATCCGCCTTCCAGCCCTTTTCGCTTGCTGTTTCATTTTCTTTGGAAATGTCTTTTACCAGTGATGTGGGACTTTCCACGTATACTTCTCCCTGAATAGCAGATTCAGGTGTTTATTTTCGCTATTTTGGGAATGAGTGCGTTGATTTGGAGTTTTAACGTAGGAATCGTCTGTTTCGGCAATATTGCTCTCCATCTTCAGTCCCTATTTCATATCATAGGACATCGTTATTGGCTACATCTCAGAGGGATGTCCTGATGGTTATCAGGTTTGGGATAAGCGTCCATACGTAATTGACCACCCAGAGAAATCTGCGGAGGGCCCCCACAGTTTCCAGGGCAGCCATGTTACGTATGGCCCTGACTTTTCTGGGTTGACTACGAAGCTCTCTTTTGTAAAGCGAAATCCCATGAAAGTTATTATATCCAAGTCTATTCCAAGTTACTAGGGTCTGAGTGTGGCATCTTTTTAGTAGTGCCTGAAAAATACTTGTCGTGCTTGTCTTAGTTCCTGGCAAAAACGACCAAATCATCAACGGTGATGACGACCCCTTTCATATCTTTGAAATGTTTCAGCATTATCTTTTAAAAATCTCCGCTAATGAGTTCAGTGCAAATGGCAGCTGCCGTCAATGAAAATGTCAAAAGAAGGTTTAAATATTGTGAGGTCACTGGAAACATCGTCCAGATTCACTTACCAATAGTCTGATGATAAACCGGCATTATTGAAGATTCTGGAGTACATCTTTCAATAAGGGTATGGTATGATGCTCTCGCATAAGTGCCTTGTTCAGCTCGTGGGGGTCCAGACAGATTCTTATTCCATTTTTCTTTTTATTCATCAATAAGTGTCTGAGAGGATGTGGGTCTCTCTACTGGTTCGATGACCTCATTTTGCGAAGTCTCTGTAATTCTTGCTTCAAGTTGAGAACTCACAGAAATGGGCACTCTTTGGTTAGCCATCACCACAAGAATGGTACCACGCTTAAACTCTAGTTTTGACGTTCTTGGTAGTTCGCTTAGCTTGTCGTCAAATCACTCCTTAAACTCAGCATCCACAGCAACAGCTGCCACACGGTGAAATTTTCTCTTTTTTAAAATTTTTACTAGGTCCATTTGTTCATTTGCTTGAAGGCCGAGCAGAAGTTGACAACGATTTTCCTATTTGAAGACAAGGAACTCGACCGAGCACTTTTTATGTGCTGAGGTTCTTTATGACCCTTCGACAGACCCTGAGTGGTGTCACTTTGACAAGACTCCATTATAGGGTTTTATTTCTGTAGCATATTTTGCTGGAATTATGTTCACCGTTGCCCCAGTATTAACTTGAAATGTGAATTCTTTCTTAAACAGTATCATAACGAATTTGACATCTTGCGTTCTTTCATTATGTATCATCTTCCTCATTTTTTTTAGAGGTGGCGCTGAAGTAGCGCACGTGAGGTTGAAGGGACTTTTTAAAAATATCTTTCTATTGGGGTCCGTTGTTTCACTGTTTATTAATTTGCATTTCTCTGTTGGGACATTGTGACTCAAAAGGTTCCATCCGTGACACGCTTTGCATGATTTATCATATGGGAGACATTTATATCGACTGGGTATGTACATATAACTATAGAAATTATTTCTTTGATTAGTTCCTCTTAGTGTCATTTATTTTAAACACCTGGGTTTCCTTTTCTCTCATGCAATGGATAGAGGACTCCTCAGATGCAATGAACGTATCAATACTCCGTTGTAGGGTCATGTTCTGTATTTTGAGTAAGTCTCGTCGGGTGTTATGGTCCTTATACAAGTAACGATTTGGTCTTCATAAATGACCCCCGGTCGGTTTAGCTCAATTGGTAGAGCGTCCGACTAGGAACCACAAGGTTCCGGGTTCGATACCGATCCTCCCCAATTCAGCAGATGAGCAGCACAGGGATCTGAGTGGTAAAGTGAGGAGCTGATGTTAGGTGTAGTGTCTTGCTTTAGACGCCAAAATAATCTCATTGGCCTAGCGCTAGTGAAAAGGGGATATAATCCCTCGCTGTCTGGGTGATACTGACTTTAGGCTACCCTACTCACAAAAATTATATGTCTTTGAAAGGGCTCTGAAACTGCTATAAAAATTGTCAAATGATTCGCCTTCATCTTGCTTTTTCTGTCAGAATACGAAGCGTTCATATGTTTCATTGGTGATAACTATTGCTTATTCCTCAAAAGCATCTAATATTTCTTGGATGGCGCGCTCGTTTTCGGATGTTATAAATTACAAGCCTTGGTATATCTTCATTGCTTTGTAATCCCGGAAGTTCTCTATCTACTTTAAAAAAAATATTTAAAACAAAGATAATGTCCGACCACGAGGGAACAAATTATAAAAAAACTTTTGGTGCTTATTCTGTAGGAGGGGAGGATGTTGACCGTAAGACTGACACAGCTTCTCTGGCCACTTCCGTGACAATGCCCTCACCTAGAGGCGGACAGCAACTTCAAAACTTAAGTGCTCGGTTGCAGACTGTGAGAACGAACATCCTTGTGCTCAAAGCAAAGCAAAATTATAGCAGGTCAGTACTCGCCCCTTTAACCACTAAAACTAAACTAAATTGGCAAGGCCTGAGTGTGTTTGCCGGAATCTGTTATCCGCCTGCCAACCCTCTTCGCTTGCTGTTTCATTTTCTTTGAAAATGTCTTTTACCAGTGATGTGGGACTTTCCACGTATACTTCTCCCTGAATAGCAGATTAAGGTGTTTATTTTCGCTATTTTGGGAATGAGTGCGTTGATTTGGAGGTTTAACGTAGGAATCATCTATTTCGGTAATATCGCTGTCTATCTTCAGTCCCTATTTCATATCATAGGACATCGTTATTGGCTACATCTCAGAGGGATGTCTTGAGGAATTCATATAAAATTCAACTAAACACGAAAATTCAACTGAAATTCAAGTGAACTTGTTGACCGGACCCCTCAGATTAGTGACCCGTAAATTACAACAAATTTGCAACCCGTTGTTCTCTCACACCCACTTCTCTTTTCTTTTGTTTCTCTTTATATACCATTCTTTATCTAAGATTGTTGTTGTTCTGTCTTATCTTTTTGAATCAGTATCCGAACTTGAAAACTGCGGAACTTGCCAACTAAAATTACTCCTGTTGAAGTCCCCTAAAATTATTTTCCCAATAACGAGTATTCCTCTGGGTCTGTGGCCCTACTAAGTAGAAAGTAGTTCGTCCATCTACGGAAGAGTTTCCACGAGTCCACTTTATTTCACCCAAATTGAAATGTTCCGGAGCTCTGATATGAAGACCAGACATACCCGTAGAGACAGCGAGATAGTATTTCATCCTCAAACATTATGGTAACAAGATACAGGTATCACGAGAAATAAAACAGAAAAATAAAAAAGAATATATATATTCTCTTTTTTATTTTTCTGTTTTATATATATATATATATATATATATATATATATATATATATATTGTCCGTTTAGAATATAAGAGAGAGAGAGAGAGAGAGAGAGAGAGAGAGAGAGAGAGAGAGAGAGAGAGAGAGAGAGAGAGAGAGTGGAAAAGCAACAGTGTTAACAGTATCGACACATCAGTTTACGAGATTATCCCCCCCCCTGCCAAAAACCAACCCCAAAACAAGAATCAAACAAAAAAAGAAAAAAAGAAGTACCAATAAAATAGCTTACTACATAGTTGACAACATGTAGTTTTTAAAAAAAATTAAATTGAAATAGATCACTAAGTAGGACTGAGCCTATTCTAGTAGTGACCACATGGACTCATCGACCCGAGTTCAAATCCTGGCCAAAGCCACAGTTCATATAGCGCTAATATGCTTGGAAAATGTATAAATCCAACTAAATAGTAAGACAGACTGAGCTCTTTAACCGTGGTTAGGCAACCAGTCTAGGAGAAGGAAAACTCTTAACTCAAACCCGGTCACTACTAGAATAGGCTCAGACCTACTTAGTGATCTATTTCAATTTAAAAGTCGTCAATAAAAAAAGTAAACAAAGAAACAAACTATAAAATAATCTATATAGTAATACGCTACCTACGTGTGTCACACTTCAACACCCAATTTCGATCCGGAGAAGCTTCGTTGTACATGGAGGGTTTGTGTAGGGGGTGGATGTCGTCACTTCAGCTAAATAATGGACCATTCCGTTTTTATTGTGAAGAAAAAAAGGAAAGAAAAAGGTTATGCTATACACAAGAAAAATATAAGAAAGAAAGAAAGATAGAAAAACGAGAGCAGTGGAAAGATTGTGTGTGTATGTGTGTGGGTGTATGTGTGTGTGTGTGTGTGTGTGTGTGTGTGTGAGTCTGTTTTAATGAAATGGAATGTAAAGATGACAAGAAGGAAGAGAGAGAGAGACAGACACACACACAGACACTGTGTGTGTGTGTGTGTGTGTGTGTGTGTGTGTGTGTGTGTGTGTGAGAGAGAGAGAGAGAGAGAGAGAGAGAGAGAGAGAGAGAGAGAGAGAGAGAGAGAGGGGTTAAAATTATTATACTGTTTACATATTGAACTATTAGCAATAGTTCTTTAATATGTATATCAAACGTTGTAATAGTTAAATTATCATACTGTGATATATCCACAGCTTCTGTTAGTATAGATTTTAAAGGTAAAGGGTAAAATTAAAGTTGACTCTTACATTTGACATTCCATGGTTATTCTGATCCGATTTCCAAATTTTCAGTTTCGATAACTTTTCTTCATTTTTTTTTCGTTTTTTTTTTCCTAATACAATTTCCAGTATCAACAATCAGAACGACAACTGGAATTCTTTTTTGTTCGTTGTTGCACCTGTTCTGTAAAAGTGGAGATCTTTCTGCTTCGATTTTTTGGCTCGTTCTACTTTTACAAGAAGTGGAAAAATATGCTACAAACACGATTCAAACTTTCAAATAAACCTGGGGTCTGATAGAAACCCGGAAGTGGGGATTCCTCCATGACATATTTGAAAAAAAAAAAAACAAAACAAAAAAAACAAACAAAAAAAACCCCAGTGATTTGTAATTTTTTTGCTTATTTTGTGGGTTGGTGTCTCTTTTTGAACAAATTCCATCGCACAGTTGGAAAAGGAACACCAACGGTTACGTGGAGCTAAATTCTGTCACTTTTTTTTATACATAAGGGATGATCATCAAAATCTCACTGTACATCCACACTGTACGCTCATTTTCATAAATCCTTAAGAGAGCTCAATGTATAATAACTAATAAATCAATTATATACAGAGCAATATTCAACATTCAAATAATAAATTTATTTCGTCAAGAGAGAATTTTCATTGGAGATATTTTTTCTATATTTGATTTTCTCAGTCTTTCCTAAATACTATCTGATGAGACTAGACTCATATTGAATCTCTAGTCGAAATAAATTCATTGTAGTCAAATGACGGTTTGTTAATTTTTCTTTCTTTGAAAGTTTTTTTTAATATATATATATATATATATATATATATATATATATATATATATATATATATATATATATATATATATATAAACAGTGGTGTTATGTCTGCTACGCCTCCTGCAAATAGTTAAGTTTATACCCCTCTCAAAAGTATAGAAAAATCCGCGATAAAAGTGGTGATAAAAATGATTTGTAAAAATGTTCTGATTTGTAAAAAAATTAATTTTGCTGTTTTAGACAGTTTTTTTATCATTCGTAAAAGGAATGATAGGAGAAAAATCTAATATAAAAAACCTTATGTTAAAAGTAAAGGAAAAAAAAGTATTGGAGAATTTTGTATTTGAAAAGATGTTTACACTGTCAAACGATATAATTATTTGGACAAAAAAAACATTGTTGCTGAATTATATCTTAATTTAAAAAATCTACCAAAAATCAGCTATTCATCAAATTTCAATAAAAAATTTCAGTACTTATTCGTTTATGAATAAATGTATTTAGTAATATGATATTTGGGTGGGTTAGGGTAAACAAAAACCCTTTGAAAATATTTTTAACAATAAAAGAATATTTTCATATTTCCCCCGTTTAACTTCACTGTATCAAACTTTGTGTCCTTCATTAAGATAATGATTGAAAAAAAAAATGATTGCACCCCCACCAAAAGAAAAACAAAACAAAGAAAACAAAAAACAAAACAAAAACACACACACACACACACACACACACACACACACACACACACACACACACACACACACACACACACACACACACAACACAACAAACCCCCCCAAAAAAAACCCCAAACAAACAACAACCAAAGCAAAAAACAAGGATTTTGAATTAGAAATAAGAGTTTTAGTAATTATTCATTTACTAATCTATTTTCGAATTTGCTACTTTGTTATATATTTTGTCATTTCTTTTTATTTGTTCATTTATCTGTTTATCATATTTTATGTGCTTCCTGAGATTAATTGCAACCCAGAGCTTCGGTGAGTTAGTATATATATATATATATATATATATATATATATAATATATATATATATATATATACAGTAGAAGAGAAACTAGCGCTCTCGAAAATTAAACGAAATAAAAGGAAACTTAACAATTCAAAACCGAATTTCTGATATTCTATTCCTAATGCTTCACACCAAAGGCCAAACAATATATATACTATAAAATATATATATATATATATATATATATATATATATATATATATATATATATATATATAAAGTGATTCATAACGATGTTCATACATCTATTCAGGAAGGATTTACATTTGTATTTTACAATTTTATCTTTTATATCAAGAATTTGCCTGAATAGGAGATTACGTTCACCATGAATCCAAACAAAATTAATATATCATTGCTTCATTATGTTGGGTAGGGCATTTTAAGTTTCTCTCTCTCTCTCTCTCTCTCTCTCTATATATATATTATATATATATATATATATATATATATATGTCACTATAAGTTGCTGCCTTATTGGAATACAGTGTCATATATACAAACACAACAAAAATTGCAATAATGTATATTATTATCATAATTTCACTTTTTCTGAGTTTTCACAGCAGTATTCCTTGGTGGTCTTGATTAAATTCCAAGTGAGCAAGTTTCCTTACTTCTCCAGGACTCTTCTCAGTATTATAGCCTATCTCAACTGTGATGTGATTTCAGCCCTTTCACAGATCTCTAGTCTCCATCTCTTTTCCTGGAACATTGCATTTTTTTAAAGGATTCGAACGTTCCATATTCATTATTTCACTCCCTGTGAGTGCTGATGAAATACGACTTTTAACTGGTGGGCTTTCACTGGAGTCGGAGCGATAACATGCATCTTCAGATCTCCAGGACTCTCCCCAGTATTCTAGCCGATTCTAAACAATACCTGTTATAAGTATGATTTCGATTCTTCTCCTGATTTCCAATTTCTCCAATATTTTTTCAAACTATTAGGCACCGTTCCAATGGCGCCAACTATAATTAGTATCCCCGTTACCCTCATGTTGCACTTTTTTTTTCAGTTCTCTTGGCAAATATTTGGGTTAAATCGAACTTAACGGACCTAAATTCCACCATCGTATGTCACCCTGCCGAAAGAAAAAAAATACCAAAAAAAAAAAAAAACGGAATTAACAGAATTCAATGAAAATTTCAGTGTTGATATATTAATAATAGAAGATATAATGCACCAGTTATTTTATTTAAAAACTTTTACATTTTTCAGGGCAGTTAACTATGAACCAGGCATCTTTCTCAAAGATACGTGGTTCAAAGTTAACTGGCCTGAAAAAATTGTAAGAGTTTTTAAATAAAATAACTGGTGCATTATATCTTTTATTGGTTAATATATCAACACTGAAAATTTCATTAAATTCTGTTAATTCCCTGATTTTTGGTATTTTTTTCTTTCGGCAGGGTGACATACGATGGAGGAATTTAGATCCGTTTAGTTCGATTTAACCAATATTTGTTTATAATTTTGTTTTCTTTTATTTTCACTCTGTGGTGCACAGGAACGACAAAAAATCCATTAGATGACAAGTTCTCTTCATCTTATCAATTAACACAGGGTCTGACTTCTGTGCAGGATTGGGTGATCCATTCATACCTCAAAATACCAGAGAATTTTAAACGTCTCGTTTTCTAGAAAGGATTCTCATTAGGGCATATACCATTTGTTAGCATGGTCAAAATTTCTTGCACAATTCTCAATACATCATCATTCCTACCCAGTCTTGTTTAGTCTTGTATTTTTGTTTTTTGTACTATTTTGTTAAAATCACTTATTATATGATCAACCTTTTCGTCTCTGTTTCTACACACCCTACATTTGCTATTTGTTGCGTCTTATTTATTTTCGCTTTGATATAATTGGTCTTCATGGTATAATTTTGTGTTGCTATTTTTGTTGGTAAATGATTCAGTTTCTCTTTTAAGGTTTCCCTTTCTTATCCATGTCCAGGTCTTCTCGTGTGCAATCTTTCTAATTTGTCGCTTGAAGTATCCATATAGTTGGTCTTGTTCTTCTTGTTGTTCTTGTTCTTGTTCTTGTTGTTCTTGTTCTTGTTCTTGTTCTTCTTGTTCTTGTTCTTTCTTGTTCTTCTTGTTCTTCTTCTTGTTCTTCTTGTTCTTGTTCTTGTTCTTCTTATTATTATTATTATTATTTGCTCCTTTGAGTTTTCACATCAGCATTTGCTGATGGTCTTTCACTGGAGTCTGAGTGACAGCAAGTCTCCTCAGGTCTCCAGGACTATTCTGAGTATTCTGGCAGATTGCAGCAGTGCAGTGTTCTGGATGGTTTCAATCCTTCCTCTGATATCCAAACTTTCCAAACCCTTTTCTAATCCTTTTGGGACTGTTCCAAGTGCACCAACTACAATTGGTATTACTTTCACTTTCATATTCCATAACTTTTTCAGTTCTCTGGCAAGGTCCAGATATTTGTCAATTTTTTCATTTTCTTTTAACTTCACCCTGTGATCCGCTGGCACTGCAAAATCCACCAGTTGACAAGTTCTTTCTTTTTTGTTAATCAACACTAGGTCTGGCCTTCTTGCTGGGATAAGGTGATCCGTTTTAATTTCAAAGTCCCAGAGAATTTTGTGCGTTTCGTTCTCAAGAACAGATTCTGGTTTATGCATATACCATTTGTTGTGTGGTCAAAATTTAATTTCTTGCATAATTCCCAGTGGATCACCTTCCCAACCCAGTCGTGTCTAGTTTTGTATTCTCGTTGTGCTAGTTTTGCTACATTCGCAGAGTATATGGTTAACAGTCTCATCTCTATTACCGCAAAGTCTACATTTACTATTCTGTTGGGTCTTATCAATTTTCGCTTTGATGTAGTTTGTCCTTATGGCATTATTTTGTGCAGCAATTATAAGTGATTCTGTTTCTCTTTTGAGGTTTCCCTTTCTTAACCATGTCCAAGTCTTTCCATGTGCAACCTCATCTATTTGTCGTTTGAAGCGTCCATATAATTGTTTTCTTCCCATTTTTGTTTTCTAGTCTTTGTCGTTTTTCTGTTTGTCCATCTGCCGTTTCTACTATTGTTGGCTGCCATAAGTAATTTGTCTTTGCTCTTCCTTGTGTAATCTTCAAGTTGTTGGATTGTGGTTTCTACGCATTCCTCTATGTTGGCAAGACCTCTTCCCCCTTCCTTTCTTGACACATACAATCTATCTCTATCATCTCTAGGGTGGAGAGCCTTGTGCATGGTCATTAATTTTCTCGTCCTTTGGTCTATCTGTCTGAGTTCTTCTTTTGTCCATTTTAAGAATGGTCCTAAGTATCTTATAATGGGACAGCCCAGGTATTAATTCCTTTGATCAGATTTCTGCTGTTAAGTTTCGTTTCTAGAAGTTTTCTAGTTCTCCTGAGATATTCTTTTTTAACTTTTCCTTTCATTTCTGCTTGCATGATATTGTCCGCTTCTAAAATTCCTAAGTATTTGTAGCTTTCATTTTCATCAAGATTTTATAGTTTCCTGATTTGGTAGTTGTATTCCATTCATTAGTTTTCTTTCACCTCTTTTTATTACAAGCATAGCACATTTTTCGATTCCAAATTCCATCCCTATATCCTGGCTATATATTCTAATAGTTTGTACTAGGCTCTCCAATTCTTTTTCATTTTTTGCAAAAATTTTAATGTCATCCATGTACATAAGGTGGTTGATCTTTTCTTGTGAATTACTAAATTTGTATCCCCCGGTACATTTTTTATATATTATTATTACATTTTTATTATTATTATTACTATTACATTTATTATTATTATTATTATTATTATTATTATTATTATTATTATTATTTTCACTCCTTCATGAGTTTTCACATCAGCATTTGCTGATGGTCTTTCACTGGAGTCTGAGTGACAGCAAGTCTCTTCAGGTCTCCAGGACTATTCTGAGTATTCTGGCAGATTGCAACAGTGCAATGTTCTGGATGGTATCAATCCTTCCTCTGATTTCCAAACTTTCCAAACCCTTTTCTAATCCTTTTGGGACCGTTCCAGGTGCACCAAATGCACCAACTACAATTGGTATCACTTTGACTTTCATATTCCATAACTTTTTCAGTTCTAGGTATTTATCCATTTTTTCAGTTTCCTTTAGCTTCACCCTATGATCTGCTGGAACTGCAAAATCCACCAGTTGACAAGTTCTTTTTTTTTGTTAATCAGCACTAGGTCTAGTCTTCTTGCTGGGATAAGGTGATCCGTTTTTAAAAAAAAATTTTTATGAAACGGATACATAACATTTTTTATTTACTACTTTATTTCATATATCAACAACATACACGGTTTTCCATTCTCTATGATTAGCGCACCCATAACTAATAATCTTAGTTAGGTACATTAAAGGTAACAATATATTTTATACAAGGTTTTGAATACTTATGTTCTAATGAGCTAGACTCTACTTAGAAGTTGTAGGAGGCGTGTATGGAGTAATGGTTATCGTTGTATGAAATGGAATCGGTGACTCAAGTTCAAATTCTGGACAAGGTTGTTTTCGTTTCTCTTCGCCCTAATATCCTTGGGAAAGACATGAATCCACCTGTTACCCTCCCCAGCTATCGATAAATAGTTGGGTAGACTGGATTGTTTAGTCTCGGTTAGGAAACCAGTCTAGGAAAAGGAAAACTCTGAATTTAAACCAGCTGTGCTCCGCTTAAAAATTGACCTTGTGTCATACCCTGCTTGTGGCGGAGGGCTGGGTAAATACACTTCCCATTAAACTAACCCTAAGCCCTAAACCCTAACCCTAACCCTAACCCTAACCCCGTCTTCTTTTTTCCTAATAGATCAATAAATAAATAATTTATTAGTCAAGAGTGGTTCCCTTTGTTTATGTTGGAGTTATAGGAAATAACCCTAATACCTATATAATTTCAAATAATTAATTAGTCATGGTTTCAAGTAACTAATAATAATCATTAGTAAACAATTATAGCTTCAAACAAGTAATCTTAATACAAATAACTTCGACACATTTATATTGTATCACGTATTCCCATCTAATCTATTAATAATGGAGATTCGCTTCCGGTTTTTATCTGTAACAAAAATTACGTCACATTACCCAAAATCGTCATAACATAGAATAAATACACTCAAAATTTGAACATTTAACATTAGCCAGTCCTCATTGTTTTTTAAAACAAGTTTTAATAAATACATGACTGGTATTATATATCTATATATAGTTTGTTTTATTTTAATACATATTTAAAGTTTACATTTCAAATTGTTTAATTTTTAAATCCTTTAATGAATTTAATGATTTTACTTACTTAGGGTACAAACTCGCTGACATTGAATTTTTTACTCCCACCTCTCAGGCAATATGTTTCAAAAATCTATTCTTACATCGCCCGGGGGGTGTTTTTTATTTTGAACTAGTATAAATAATTTTCAAACAAATCTTTTGTTGTATACGGTCCTATCGAATACAAATAACTTTTAAACATATCTATTTGACCCATAGATGGGATCATGACAGTTACACAAACTTCGCGTCAAAGTGGACATGAGAATAAGGGAATTGAAAGGGTTACTCAATATTCCCCATATTACCAGAACTGCAGCCTCACCATCAGATGCACTTTAGTGTCATACCCAGGGCGTTCTCTATTTTGATGGGGGCACCTCCCTGCAGGGGATACAGTCAATGTATTCTAAGCCTCAACGACAGGCGGATTAACTTACGATAAGCACAATTATAGATTTGTATCTACTCAGTTAAAACACACATAGTCTCTTGTAGGACTTTCTTAAAGTGTAATATGCATTAAACACACCACAGACAAAACACACACACACACACCGCGCGCACACTCACACACACACACACACACACAACACACACACACATATATATATAATATATATATATATATATATATATAGGCTGACTTCTGAAAACGGTCGGAAAATTAAAACGGAAAGTTTTTTGGTGGTACCCAATGACAGTTTAACTACAGTCTATGAATGAACTTTTTGCGAATTGGGTTACGGTTTAGGGGTTTGGGGATTAAGGTTGTTTTTTTTATTAAGCATTGCTTAAACAAACAACAATAAAAAAACCCAAATTACTATCCTTTAAATGTTGAAAAATATTTTAAAAAACTAAGTTTAATTGAAATTATACATTGCAATACTAACACAAACAACTGTCTCAATAATAGATTCAATAATTAATTTCAACGCCTCATTTAGGCGCTGTAACTTCAGGGGCACAACAAACTTTATCAGTCTTTCGAGACTGAAATGCCAATGAATTAATTTCAATGGTTAATTAAATGTATAGTAATTTGGGGTTTTTTTTGTTTATTTTTTGTAAGCAATACGTAATTAAAAACAACCTTAATCCCCTAAAACCGTAGCCCAATTCGCAAAATGTTAATTCATAGACTGTAGTTAAACTGTCATTGGGGACCACCAAAAAACTTTCCGTTTTAATTTTCCGACCGTCTTCAGAAGTCACCTTATATTAGCTATAGGCAAAAAATTCGTCTGCTAGGAGTTTTAAAAGCGAATTAAAAATAATTAAATCTATTATTTACGGTCAAACTTTGTCTAAATCGATAAGTAGTAACATAATGACCATCATTAAAAAAGAAAAATATTATTAGAATATGCAATCTATTTATAATACATTTTATACATTAAAAATCGTCCGAATTTCAACAAAAAGTTACGTTGAGTTTATATTATTACTTCCGTTTGAAAATAAAGTTTGGATAATTATTTCCCTTTATATCATGGAATTCTATGGAATTCCGTAATGACCATAATATTTTAAACTTTTTTGTCTTGTTTGAAGTAAAATCCGTTTTGTGACTAAATGAATTTAGCACCCCCCCCAGAAAATAATTTACCAAAAATCAGGGAATTCTCGGATTTTAATGAAATTTTCAGTGTTGATTAATCAATGAATGAACTTTTTCTAAACTCTCATTTTGTTTCAGGGTACTTAATTTTGAACCCCCCCCCACTTACTCTGTGGGCGTAAAATCTCTGCGGGTTGATAAGCGTTCGGTTTTTAATTACAGTATAAATAAAAAAAACTTTTTTTTATTTGTATAAAAATAAAAGTCCGAATAATTGAATTAAAAATAGTAATAATGAAATGAACTTACCTTAACTTATTAGATATTGAATCTTTCGGTTAAATTACTGACACAAAAAATAACTCTTCCTAATAGAGGAAGATATATTTCATATTTTATGTATTTGGTCTTAATTGTCTTCCATACAATTAATATTCTAACATTATGTGATTATATTGAAAATCAATTTAATTGTTTTAAAATATGTAAGTCTTGATATTAGGTTTAAAATGTTATATTTTTAGTTTCTAGAAATAAATATCTATTTAATGCAAACCTTACTTTATACCCAGGAAGTAATAAGTTTTGAAGAAAAATTCTATTTTCGCAGAAAAAATATCGATGTATAATTTTTTTTTTTAAATAAGATAATAGTCAATTAAATAATTATGGAAATGAGTAAAAAGAAATCTCCTAAAAAATTATTTTATATACTTTTTTTTTTACATTTTATTTTTCGATAATCAATACTTATTTTCTCATAGAAGAGCAACCGTACATTTTTTTTTTGTGTTTCTATTCATAACTTCGGTCTTTTATCTCATTATTTATACTATAATTAGTATCGAAAAATGATCAACTTGCAAAACATTTTATGCCCCCAACATAAGAGGGGTAAAAATTAAGTGACCTGAAAAAAAATGAGAAAGTTTTGAAATAAAATAAGTAATGCATTATAAAGATCATTCATTGATAAATAAACACTGAAAATTCCATTAAAATCCGATAATTCCCTGATTTTTGGTAAATTATTTTCTGTAGGGGGGCTAAAGTCATTTTGTCAAAAACGAATTTTAGGCCCCGTTTGCCAATGCCTACCTTATATATATATATATATATATATATATATATATATATATATATATATTATATATATATATAGAATGTACCCAGTCCACGTAATATAGCCCACCCTTGCTTATGTTTTCAACAGAATACGCTACACAAGAAGCCACCATCATAGAAGACGACCTACTCTCGCCTAATACCCTCTTTGTTTATTTTATCCTTCTCCTCTCTCTATTTCTTTCTTTTTACCTCTCTTTCTTTTTTTCTCCGACCCCCCTCTCTCTCATACATATTTTTCCCTTTATGTTTTCATTTCTTCTACTCTGCACTCTGCAGCGGTATCTCTCCCTCTTCTTCTCCTCCTCCTCCCCGTTGCTGTTACCACCCTTCCGCCGCCGTCGCCAGTTCTGCGCCGGTTTTGAGATCTCGCAGTCAGACAGGCAAAGCAGATTGCGTAACACTATGCAAGCGTGTGGTGTGGGGTCTTCACGATTTTATTCTACTGTTTGTAATCGGTAGGCAGGGGTCAAATAAGTTGTTGGCTGATTGCTGATGCACTTTCTCCTGCCACCTTCATAGCTGACGATTGGGTGGCTGCCGGGTAGGATATGGTCGTGCATTTGCCGCATGCTGCCTTCGTTTCTTTAGCATTTTCACTTAGCTTTTTAGTCTTGTATCTGGTGTCTTCGAAAATATCTTGGATCTACCCTTAAAGGGGCGTTTTATTTATTCATTATTAGTATTTTGTAAAGAGTGGAAAATACTGTCGTAAAGAGTGAAAAAATACTGTCGTAATAACCGCGGAGATGTTGTTAGATTTTAAATTTATTATGATTTTATTCCTTGCTAATTTTTCACACTAGCTCTAACTGATGGTTTTTCACTGGAGTCTGAGTGATAGGTACCACCAAAATACGTCAAGTGCTCAGTTTAGGCAATATTGAAGAATGAAACATAAATATATTTGAACTTTTAAAAAAATCTTGCAAAGAAAATAATGAACATAAAGAGTTGTTACAAAGAAAAAACAGTTAATTCAAAGATCTAATTATCCGATTGGGGAAAAATTACTCACCGTTATCTTGAAAAATAAGTAAAAACGGTCAGTTTTTCTTACAACAGGGTCAGTTTCTTTATTGATATTTTTAGCCGAATTCTGTATTCATGGTTCTTTTACTGAAAAAACAAAAAACAAAAACAAAAAACAAAAAAAAAACAAAAAAAAACAAAAAACTCCCGTATAGAAACTTATAAAAATCTTCTGATATAATTATTCAGACTCTTTTCTTTACAGAAAAATGTAAAAATCGTTTTTTGTGGGTTAATTTCTTCATAAAATAAAATTGGGGGTGGTAGACCTCGTAAAAATATTTCTCCTAATATATTTAAAGAAAACCCTATTTTAAACATATTTCCATCAAATAGTAAGTAATTATAGAAATTTTCGTGAAAATCGGACCATTAATTGATTTTTCATAGCATTTTTAAAAAAAGCCTTTAGTCGTAACTTTTTTTTTTGGGTGGGGGGCTATATTAAATTTCAATTGATTTAACGGTGCGAAAATGTAAACATTGTTTTCGTTCATAATTTTCATTATTTCCATAAGCTGAAAAAAAAAATCATCAGGAGTTTTTTTTAATGTTTCTTCTTTTGAATGGACAACAAATTTTCAAGATAATATTAACCTTTATGCAAGTTTCATTGTGTTAAATATAAGGTGGGGGGTAAATTTTACAGGGCAAATTTTTGTGTGTTTTTTTAAAAGTTCTTTTTTTTTGTTTACTGGTCTTATCAAATACGAATAATTTTAAATCAGATCTATCAATAGATAGATGGGATCCTAACAGGTTCTACCACTCCAGGTTTGAGTGAACATTGAAGTAATACAATGAAAGGACACTCCACACTCCACAGATCTCCAGAACTGGAGCCTCATCATCAAATACATTTTAAATTCTTACTCAGTACACACCTTGGGGGCTTATCCTTCTACAGGGGATACAGTCAGTGTATTCGAATCCCTGTCGTCAAGGTGGCTGGAAATTCAAGGAAGGATTGAGACCATCCAGACCTCAATATTTCTGAAATCGTCTAAAATTCTGAGAAGAGTTCTGGAGAGCTGAAGAGACTTGCTGTCACTCGGACTTCAGTTACTGTTATATATTCAACGTACACATCATCATGGTGGGCATTCATTGTGGTCTGTGTTTCCGCTGTTGCCTTTTTTCCGTAGAGAAAGTATACAAACATCAACAACAACAATAACAACAGTTAGTGGTGTAATGAGAGTCATAGGAAATGAACTTGTCGATCCGAGTTCAATTCCTGGACGAAACTGTTTGCATTTCACATGGCGCTAATGCCCTTGGGAAAGGTATGAATCCAATTCTCCCTCCAGCTATGAGTAAATAGCAGAGCAGACTGGGTTCTTTAACTATGGCTAGGAGAAGGAAAACTCTGAATTCAAACCTGTTAAACTCCGCTTAAGAAATTGACCTTGTGTCGTATCCTGTTCGTACAGAGGAGTTTGTAAATATATAAACAGTGATGGTAATCATAGTAGGAGAAAGATGAATCAATGAGAAGAAAAAAACGACAACAAAAAAGAACATAACCAAATAAAAAACAAACAAAAAGATTTTTTAAAATATATCAGACCCACGTCGTTATTCTTTTTAGTTTCAATTTTAGAAGTTTTTGGAAAATTTTCAATTTCGACTCACGGGGGTTGTGACTTGTCTTTTTCTGTTCTCTGACCCTCCGATCTAATCTTCGACTATTTTTCTACTAAAATGTTATCAACCAATTGCATTTAATGACGTAATTAACAGATAACATCCAATTATTATTTTGTCGTAAAAGTACAATCGAAACATTTACCTAAAAAGAATGTCAATTGCCAATTGAAATAACCTAATTTCTAAGAATAATATTTTCAAAACACAATTACATTGTGATATTTCATCTGTCTTGTTATTTTCCTATTAACAACGAAACTGAAATTCTAAACTATTTTCCAGTGTGTTGTGAAATATACACTTTACTCTAAATATTTTCTTTTATAATTGCCGAGTGATATATTCTCTTTCCTTTAAATAACCTTTATCTATCTATTCATATTTAACTAATCATTTATCTACTTATTTACTTATTTCACCCTTCTAACGTCAATTCCGTTAAATTACTACTGATGTGAAAACTCGTAACAAATGTACAAATGGATTAGCCAATCCCGACCGGAAGCCAAGACCTAGTTTTAATTAACGAGAAGAAAATGACTTATCATTTAGTGGATTTTATAGTGCTAGTAGTTCACAGTAAAAGTGAAAGATGACGAAAAGCTGGACAAATACCTGGACCTTGCTCGATATCAATTTTTTTTTTGTTTGAAACACACTGTATCTCCATTTAACACTCGTGTAGTTTTCTTAATATTCTTTTGGGATGCATCCAAATGGAAAATGCAGGCACCCCAAAAGATCTTTTGTATGGCGAATTAGCAAGAGACTCCCGATCGGTTGGTAGACCACGCCTACGATTTAAAGATGTCTGCAGGAGAGTCATGAGGATATGCCATATTGACACAAACACGTGGGGGTAGATGCAAAAAAATAGAGCGGCTTGGCGCAAGCAAGGCACGGAGAGGGGTGCGGCAGAGAGGAGAGGAGCCTCGACAGAAAAGAAAGCCAGAAAGAGAGAGAAAAGCCAGCAGCCCCAGAAAGCATCACAGTTTGTGTGCATTCAGTGCACCAAAGACTGTCGCTCAAGAATTGGCCTGCAGAGTCACTTGCGCTGATGCAGATAAAAATAAATTATTTTTATTTTGGACACTACGCCATTGTCCTTAGTGGACGGAAAAGATCCAATAAATAAATTCTTTCAATAAATTCATAGATTATATAGTTTCTATTTTATTTTAGATTTTTATTCGATCCACATTTCTCGAAATGGATTTATTATTATTTGATGTTTAATTAACCCATGAAGTTACAAGTAGGAATTATCAAATGAATATGTCAAATCTTTCATTCATTCAATGATTATATACTTCATAAATGTCATGTCCTTTGATGACTGCTATTGGTAACATGTAATCCTTTCGAATAATCAGCGACAAAACCAGCTCGCCCCCAGGTTTACCAGATGAGGTGGGTGGTCAGAACCCCAACAGGATGAAAAAGGGTGGATGTACATCCCTTGCATCGGAGGTTGGTTTGGCATTTCACTGTAACTGCCACTGGATCCTGACGGGAGGGCCGTAAATCTGTGTCAGGAGTTGTGCAACTTCTTAGGAAACTAAATCCTATTCATGCACACATTGTCTCTTCTCATGAAATGCATAGTAAAACGTTTCACTGTGTATGGTGAAAAGCCAGCAGCCCCAGAAATAAGAAAAATTGCAGATGCCAAAATTTTCACAGTACATTCATGTTTTTATTCGTGAATAACTCACACTCGTGTAAAATACGCACTCTTATATTTTTGCTGTGCAACTGAAAAATAAAAAAATTTAAAAAAAAAAAACGAAAAAAAGGGGGAAAAAGTATCCTGTACATAATACGCACTCGCTTCTTAACATTTGTAACTACTGTTGTGGGGTTTTTAAGGGTCACAAATAAAGACAAAAAAAAAACTGGTGAAACTTGACACAAGTGTATTGAACAGAGAAAGTAGAATTTACAGAACGAAGGTGAAGTTACGTCCGACAATACAGTCTAGAACTGAATCGCGTCGCTTATCCCAAGCTACAATTGTCTTTGCTACATATAGTAGTAGTAGGATCATTCCATTATGTAGATAGGTTATATCACCTATAACAGCTACTAAATTTAATATTTATTTAACTTTTTATCCGGTTTGTATAGACTATAAATAAAATTAAAAATATACAATTTACTTATGTTTTGAAATAAAACATACGCAGTTTTTAAAATAAACACAAAAATGCAACAAGCTTGCGTAAAAAATAAGCTTACACTAGAATAAACGTAATTATAAACAAACACACATTCCAGTGGTTATTTCTCTGAATCGGCATAACCAGAAGTGTGTTTGTTAGACATTAGTTAGTTTGGATCATAGATATAAAATACATCCAGTCATACTTCCCTGAATATTGTGCTGCACGTAGCTGGATAAAAAAAGTTATTTTTAGATCTTCTGCATTAAAAGCACCCTTAATACTTAGGCTTAATATATGGAAAACAAGGTGCGTATTATACGTGAATGATAACAAATATATCAATAATTAAAAAAAGTTAATCCTTTAATACCCATTGATCTTCTGTTGGAAAATTTATGAAAAATATCAATTTCAGATGCGTACCCAGATTGTACAAAAAGAAGTTTGACTCTTCTCTTTTCCTAAGTACTCCCGTCAATTACAAAATATTGTCAACTTGCATTTTTAATCTTTGGGTTAAGTAAAATAAGTATTCCTGTCAATTACAAAATAGTCAGTATACTATAGGCTAAATGTCAAAATATACATTATGCTTTTTTTATTTTTTATTTATAAAGGAAGGAATTTACTAGCAGAAAAATGATGAAATCAGCAGAATTTGGTGATGTTAATAGTTTCTTGACTTTAATATGTATACTTCATAGTAATACTTGTAGCAAAACCACCAAAGTTATAACGATCTATGCTTAATAGACTGGTTTCACTTTTGTGCATTTTTCGGAAAATTCCGGTAAACACCCTACCCTTTACTCTATGGGCAGTAAAAATATTTGTCCAAGACCCATGCTGGGAAACATTTGATATGTTAATGTACACTGGATAAGCTTTCGATCCATACCGAATTTTTTTATCAAGAAATAATCCCGGCTTTGACCCAATATCGACCAGACTACAATAAGTAAAAGGGAAGTACTGAATGGACTCTCACATGATGCGATAAGTATAACTATAAAAGGGAAAATGTTTAACGCCTTACTTGACTCTTGTGCTTCTGGAAGCTTTATTAGTGAAAGTACAGTTTATTCCTTTAAACTAAAACTTATTTTTTCTTCGAAGCAGGTAACTATGACACAAAAAAGGCTTAGGAGTCAATCTTGAGAATTTGTCGTTGTGTCTTTCAAACTTGAATATAGACTATATCCAGCCATTCGCTTAAATGTCATAAAAGGCTTGTACTGTGATATAATGCTGAGAAAGAATTTTCAGGCTTAGCACCGGTAAGTTATTTTCGAATATGGCGACCATTTTCTTGGGCTGGTTATGAGAAATACAGGAACTTGTTATGCTTCAGAGGCTGCAGATATGAAGGATCTAACGTTGTTCTCAAATATTACATCTAGCTACAAAATATAGACGCTTTAGTCAAGAAGATTGGAAATTTATTGACATGGAGATAAGTAAAATTTTAGCTGACAAAATTATCGAACCAAGTATTTCACTTTGGCGTGCCCAAGTATGTAAAATAAATAACAGGAAAGTTTGAAAACTGTCTTGTATCGTGTTTCGCATGTGTGTAAAATAAATAATTCTCTACGCTCCAGACAACAATTTTACTCAGACTAGAAATGAAAGGAACGTATTTACCGGAAGAACTGCACCAGCAAATAATGTTTGTCAAATTTGGGTGGCCGTGTCAAAAGAGACGGATATTCATAAACGAGGCAATACGTCACTTTGATTTGCTAATTATTTTTAGTTTTTGGTAACTTAATATCGAAGAGTTTTTCTGTTTGTAATATTGCAATTTTATGAATTGGCATTTCTGTTAAGTTCTTAATGAAAAATGTCATTTGATTTAAGTGCAGCCTTTTTATTGGAATTGGTATTTGAATTATAGACATCTGAAGGTCTGAAGGGAAATAATTGTGAATGGAGAAGAAGGAAATAGATAGCGTCAAATTGTGCATTCCTCACATTCGTCCATACTAAAATTACATGTGATTTATGTTTATATACATTTATAGTATATAATATATTTATAAAACATTTAGAATCCCAAAGTTTGTTCTCATTGACAAGTAAAGTGAAGGTGAGACTTCATTCACTTTGGGTCAAGTTCATTGCGTTTTAACAGTGAGAATGAGGCAGATTCGTTGTTAACCAAACTGAAAATGAGACAACATTATTGTTGCCTAAAGAGGCTGTGAAATAAGAAATGTTATGGGACAGGCTCATTGTCTTTTAAAATTTAAAGCAGATTCATATAAAGTGAATTTGGAATAGGTTTAAAGTGAACGCAGCGAAAGTTCACTTTTGTCTAAAGTGAGAGTAAACAAGTTCATTATGATTTCTATTGAACATGAGGATGGTTCAATGTCATTCAATTTGATTATGGGACAGGTTCATTGTCTTTTAAAATTTAAAGCAGATTCATATAAAGTGAATTTGGAATAGGTTTAATATCATGTAATTTAGATGCTGTGTCTAAATTCAAGATGATATGGAATGTTTGGGGTGAGAAGATATTTAATCAAGTCATCAATCATCAACCGCTAATATTAGCGTTAGTAAACACAACGAAAGAAAATACAAAACAAACTCATTTACACGTACAAGAACATTTAACCTTTTATATGTATAATATAGATACAAGTAATATTAAAAGAAATAATATACAAACGTATCACATGGTAGAATTATAAACATATCGTTCCATGAACAAGCAGTATAGGGAAGGGGTACAAAATGGAAAAAGGCTTTCTTGACAAGTGTGAGGAATATAGCTATATACTTTACCGTTCACTGGCAGGGATCAAAGACAAGGTCTCTACTGCTCAGAGACAAAGAGGTCAAAATGGGTTCCTAAAACTGTCACGTGACATCCTACGAGGTCATTTTCGGACATGCCGATTCTCTAAGGGAGGTAATTATTTATTGTGTCCGTACAATGAGAAGGCGCATTGCTATATAAACTAAACGGAATGAGCTTATTTTTTGTGCAAAGTAGAGCAGTCTCATGGTCGTGTCAGATGATAGTCGAACAGGTTCAGTATCCCCTGAAGCGACTGAAAAACCAGATTCATTGTTATTTAAACTGAAAGATCGACAACATCATTGTTGTTTTTGATTATGGAGCCTCTCATTGTCTGTTTGGAATTATTACAGAACTGTCAGAGATTTCGTTGTAGACACACGCAACGAAATCTCTGATATGCTACGTTTTGTCACATCATGGAAAATTAAGGATTTATATAATGTTCTGTCGCTGTCATCACTTTTAAAGATGTCTACGGTAAATAACGAATTTTTGTAAAAATCATTGTTGTCTTTTTAGAATAATCCTGTGCCGTAGACTAAATTAAATCGTTCCCACTGTCAATTTTAGATATGTTTTTGTTATGTTTTCCAAAGTTGCTACTGGTACCATATAGCTCAGTATCATCTGCCGCATGGGCGACTGATCGATGACTAAACCGGTTCCACCAAACTTGGCTCCACCAAATTTACCTGATGAAGAGCATGGTGTATTACCTAGGAAGATGAAAAATATTATACCTGTTAAAAGGCTGATGAAGCCTCTTGTATGCTGTACGTCCAAATACCCCACTCGTGCTATATTGGATACAAATATTTTCTAGAACTTTAATCTAGGAGAAAGACAAACTGAGAGTTGGACTCCTAGTTTGCTTTGCATTAAATCATCTGTTCTGGCTTGGGAAAAATTCACTCTGATATAAAACCTGTGGCTTCGGTAACATTTAATGATATATGTTGGCTCATTTTATTGAAGTTTAGTCAGTGGGATTGATTTAGTGGCCTGCCTTTCCGCTATATAAAATTCTTCAAGCACAAGTATTGCTTGGTATCATGGGATTGCTGAAAAAGGACACCAAGCAATTGTCATGTGTGAATTTGAGGTGGCTAATTAAAGGTAAACTATTGTTATAAATATAGTATATTTACAAATTGTTCCCATGATCATTTGTGAATTTAAAAATTCCCTATAAATTCTTTTCTAAAAGTTAAGAGTGTAACATTTGTAAAAAAAAAGTAAAGTCGTATCAGTAAATTGTCAGTATCAGCCAGACAGCAAAGGAGTCTATCCCCTTTTCACTAACGCTAGACCAGAGAGATTTTTTGTGTCTGGGGTGGAGCACTACACATACAAGCAGCTCCCCACTAGATCCCACATAGATCAAAACAGTGCTATTCATGCGTTCAGTTGGTGAGGTCCGGTATCGAACCCGGAACCTTGTGTTTCCGAGGCAGATGCTCTACCGAGAAGAAAATAAATTATATGTACTTAAATTATAATATATCATTTAATCTTAAGAATGCATTTGTAATTTGATGCTGACTAGAAGATTTACCAAAAACAATAGCTAATAAGTGAAAGAACATTTGGACATTTTGTTTAAACTTAACAAATTTCCAATCTGAATCCTATTTAGGATTTGATCTTTTAGAAATGAAAGATCCTTTACACATTCTGGATTATTATGAAGACATATTTGGATTTATTAAACTCAGCAGAGACTTACATAAAACTACAACAGTGAGACAAGACGTAATGTCATATAGTACCTAAATAATGACAATAGAATGAAAAATAAATGGAGGCCATTTTAAGTGAAGGAACATTTTTGATATCTGTTTAAACTTCATAAATTTCAAATTTGAATCCGATTTAGAATTTGATTTTTTAAAAACAAAAGATCCTTTATAAATTCTGGATTATTATGAAGACACATTAAGGTAATTTATGAGGAAGTGCGTCCCAGTCTCCTGCCTCAAGAGTTGCTGCCCGGTGACTATTAAAATAACGACCCAGCTCAGTCTATTCATACATGTATGATGAGAGAGTCAAAGGAGTTCGTACTGTCAGCACGACTTGATGATGAAATTTGGCATTTTCTTCTGTACAGAAACGTAACTTAAGGCAAGTTCACAGACTATGTAAATAAAATCAAAACTAACATTTTTCGCAACAAACACATGAATTCATTATTCAAATTAAACAGCAATTTCTTTTTTAAAAGGTGTTAGAATCACAGTGTTTGAGATAATCTACAAATAACATTCAGTGGAACATTTTCCTTTCGTCTATAAATAAACGTAAAATAAAATTTTGTTTTATTAATTAGTTAATAAATAACGTAACGAAAAGTACAGTTACATATATGATAAGTAATAATTATAATGCTAACATCATTTAGAAAATTAATTATTTTTTCTAAAACTGATTAAACTAATTAACCATTTAAGTTTCTACCACGACGCACGTGTGTAAAAATGCCCGAGGATCTGTTTTTAAGTAATTAGTATTCTATTTTCTTTATGAATTAAATGCGATTAATTACATAGTCCAAATTCCGTGTTGATCCGTATTAGTTGAGCTTATATTTTGTAGAGAGAAAATATGATAATTAAGAATAATAAAATTTAAAGGTAATTCCGAAGAATATCTTCAAATAAATCGCTTCTTGACAGATAGATTGGTAAACATATTAAATGTCGATGCAAATTTGTGTCACACACACACACACACACACACACACACACACACACACACACACACACACACACACAGTTTGGTTGGTTGGCTGGTTGGTTGGATTTACGACACGTGAATCCTTGTTGGGTTATTTTATGCTGAAGACATTTTGTTTTATTTATTCTTGATAGGTATTCAGTGTTTTTTTTTTAAACTAAATTTTTTAAACACATTTTTAAAACTTATTTTTTCTATTCAGCCTATAGATGGGAGCCTAAAAGGTACTATCGCTCTGGGTCAAGTGGACCTGGGAGTAATGTTAGTGAAGGGTTACTCCACATTCCCCAGAGCTCCAAAATTGGAACTTCACCATTAGATGCAGTTTAATGTCATACTCAGGAGACTAAGACCCTTAGACACCACCTTCTAGTACATATATGTCAAACCTAGGGGCCGTATCTCTCCACATTCATCTTTGCTCTTAATTATCAATATGATAACGTATTTCTGTTTTTTGAAGTAAATATTTATTATTTTCCTGAGACACAAACTTTAACACGCGTCGAGAATATTTCAGAGGACGCTATTTTGCATCCATCCAGAAGGCCGTCTTTAACTCAACTCAACTAATTTTCCTATATTTGTAAAGTCGCGCGATTCCTTCAGCCAAAGTGAAAGTCCCGCCACAGGCCAATGAGGGGTGAAAGCCTGTCTGTCAAATCTTTGGTGATTGTCCATAGGTTTAAATTCAGATTCTACACAACATTACAAAATTATTCATTATGTATCACATAATATCGATATTGATAATATTGTTATCCTGATATTACTATCCTAAATTTTTATATATATATATCTTCTTATTATAATGGAGATTGTGTGTCTTTCTGTCTGTAACCGAAACTATATTACTACTCAAGTCTCAATTCCCTTTGTTATTGACATCACAATCTCAATGATTTTATTTTTATTCAAATCTCAATTATGAATAAAATTGTTTTACATTATTAATGCTGTTGACCATATCCACATATTAATAACATGCAATTATATTTATATATACAACAAAATAACGGTTTACAGTGTGAACGGGAAGGCTAATTTGCATATTGATATTTAAAATGTGATTTTAATAGATATGTGCTTAGTATTATTGATTTCTAATTGTTTGGTTTTATTTTAATGAATATAAGCAAAAATCTCTTCAATAAATCTTAAATGAAATCCATTAACAAGAAGAAATAACTGTAATTTTATTGTTTACTTCCTCTTTTAACTAAATACTTAAATTAGAAAAAATAACAATGAAAGACGAAAGTGATGGAAGTGTAAGTTTCAGTTGTTCTATTTTTCGATTATACCCCTGTTTCAAATCTTTTTATCTGTATTCTTATTTAGTTTTATTAGCCTTTCTAATTTAATACAATATTTCATTACATTAAAACTTAAATACTTGCACCCGGAGGGTGCATATTTTGCTAGTATATATATATATATATATATATATATATATATATATATATAGAGAGAGAGAGAGAGAGAGAGAGAGAGAGGGAGAGAATATTGAAGAGGTTTTTTTTAATAAAAACCCTCTTCAATATTCTGTTATTATCTCTCTCCGCTTATTTTAAAAATAACTGATTGACAAATTGAATGCGTTCTATTTCACAATTTGTCAAGATTCTTGCATTCAGCAAACAATGTACGAAAAACACGAAAGTTCATTCAAAAGTTTAAGAATATTTTTGTTTGTCAGATTCAATCAAATATGCATAGAGTGTATTGATAACGGTGGTGAGAAAAGGATACCTACAACGTGGAACCTCTTGGTCTGATGATCGTATAGGCAAGAAACTGGCATTTCCTAAGCGACATTGACTGTGCATGCGTTATTCAAACTTATCTATCTATCTATCTATCTATCTATCTCAGTTTTTTCGTTCTACATGGTGATTGGAAAGTAACTCCCTATCATTTTAGAAAAATTTCAGAATCGATCGATAACAGTATGGTGTGTAATGACTTCAGATAGGATTGTGGGTCCTGTTGTCATTCGCAATAATGAATTCTGAAAGATATCGCACTATGCTGCAAGATGAAATCTTCGGAGAGAATATTGAAGACTTTATCTTTATGCAAGATGGTGCTCCTCAACATTTTGCAATTGTTGTTGGTGAATGGCTGAATCATTAATAAAACTCCATGTTATGTATATTCTGCTTGTATTCAGTTATTGTAAAAATGATTCAGAAGTAAATTATAAGATTTTAAAATAGGGAGTTACGTTACAATTACCCTGTATGTCAATATTTTCGTTATTTCTCTCTATTTATCTATCTATCTCTGTTCATATCTATACATCAATCTCAGTATTTAAGTATCTATCTATCTATCTATCTATCTATATATCTCAGCTTTTTGTATGTATCTTTCTGGATGGAATCTCACACCGAGCACGATGCATAAGTTCACAACTATTCGGAAAAAGCTGTGAACCGTTGCATTACCTACACAGGCGATTTTTAATGAGGAATACTTGACAGCTTTTATCGCTCTATCAATTCCACTGTAAATCTATCTATCTATCTATCTATCTATCTATCTATCTATCTATCTATGTCATTCAGTTCATATATATTATATCATTCTATGTATCTATCTGATGAGTAACATGGAGGAAGTAATGCATAGCATAACGGTTACTAGCATGAAAATATAATCAATGAACCGAGATCAAGTTTCTGCTGAAACTGTTAACATTCACTTGGCGCTGAACGCTGTCCTATCACCAAATATCACAATAAAATCTTTTGTCATTGGCGTGTTGTGGTGTTTATGCTCAGACAGCAGAAAGCAAAAAGCTGTTACCCTCACAGACAACCGTGATCATTGCCAATTAATCAATCAACCAATCCATGAATCAAGCAATTGAATTCTACAGACAATAACAAGAAGAAAATGTTTCTGCAACGAACATAGAAGTAGATCAAAAGTATAATAAAACGATTCTGGTTAAATCTTTGCACGTATCTCGATCTCTTCATATCTATCTATCCATCTGGTGTTCTTCTGGACTGAGACATGCTGAAGCAGTCGGACAACAGGGTGACAGTGGTTGCCGGGAACAGGTATGTTTTCACCTTGCTACGCAATCGGGCATTGAACCCCTTGTTAGTGACCATCTGTTGCATACTGCAACCGAGATGACATCATTAAAACTGACATGAGTAACGTAGAGGGACCTTATACGGTGAGTACCTATTATCGTATTGTTAGTAAGCCTATCAAGTTTTCTTACACACTTATCAATTACATTTTAGTAGCGGAAATCGAACTTGATATCTAGCACACTATACTTACCACTGAATAGATGCTCATATACATTACGTCACACGTGTTTGTTTGGATATTATATATATATATATATATATATATATATATATATATATATATATATATGATAGCGTAAACATAAAGAATCTTGGGCTGAGGATCGCATAGATGAGAAACGGACAGTTACCAAGCGCCGTTGATGTCTACGCTATCCTAGCCTAAATATATATGCTCTATCACTGATACTGAGTAATAATCTTTATTTATAGATATAGTAAACTATATATATATATATATATATATATATATATATATATATATGTGTGTGTGTGTGGGGGGGGGTATATGTATATATTGAAATAATATTTATAAGCAAAGAGTGCTCAATATCATTGATAGACCATGTATATCTAAGTTAGATTAGCGAGGACATGAAGTCAACGGCGCTTGGTAAATGATTATTTTTCACCTATGCGATTTTTAAACTCAAGTTTTAAAATAATTCAACCCCGTAAGATCATTCTTGCTGGCAGGTTTGTTACATCAAGGGATGACACTGCAGCTTTATCGAAAGTGCAAAAGTCGGTAGCTGAATTTAGGAATGGAAGAAAAATATCTTGAAGTAGGCCCAAGTTCAGGACGCCCTGCAACTGTCTCTACCGAGGAAAACATTGACGTTCACCATTTGGTGACAGGTGATTTTCTATAAATCAAATAATTAATACTATTAGCATATTACAAGAGAAAGTTGCGAATATTCTGAACAATGAGTTTGGCATGAATAAAGCTTCTTCTCAGTTGGTGCCATGACATCGCATCACGGGAAAATCTGACATTGTTTGAGGCAGATCCAGTTGGTTTCTTTGGACGTTTCCTAATCCAGGATGAGTGTTGGGTTCATCATTTTGAGCCTAAGACAAAAAGACAATCCATGCAGTGGAAACACCCTCGTTACAAAGAAGACTAAGGTTGTTTTATTTGCAGAGAAGGTGAGAGCCTCAGGTTTTGGGATGCAAAAATATTGTGTTCATTAACTATCTTTAAAAGGGCCACATTATCAATGTAAAGTACTATACCAACTTGCTGAGGCAGTTACAAGACCAAACACACAGTAAAGCTACCTGAATGAATCTTGTTTAATCAGGACAAAGCTCCAGAACACAAGGTCTTGGCTATTTTGCGCGACTGTTGCCTTCAGTTAGTTGATCAGCGTCCCTATTCTCCTGACTCGGCCCCATCTTACTATAATATGTTCCACAACATAAAAAAACAGTTGGCTGGGAGCCAGTAATTATGATTATTTTTGAATAAAAAGATGAAACGAAAAATTGAAAACATCTAAGCATTCTATTATCCTTAATAGCGTTCCGTTTCAAAATGTAGAGACGTAATAAGTTTTCGAAAACATTTTTAAAAGGACTAGCAAAAGAAAGAAAAAGGTTTAAAAATTAGTTTTTTGAATGATATTGCCTCGGTGGGGGAATTCAATGTCAGATGGTTTGTATCATAAGTAAGTAAAATCATCAAATTTTTTAAGGGAGTAAAAAATAAATAAAACAATTTGAAATGAAAACTAATTTTTGTCCCCCTCAAATAAAATTTTGCGTGCATTTATTAATTATTTATTGAATAATTATTTTGAATATTTTACACATAAATTTTACTCAAAATCGTAGGTATTTATTTATTTGTAAACTTTTTAGTTAACTTCTTTTTACTGAAAAAAAGGCGAGAGTAAAAACAAAATGATTTTCAAAATTGATTACAGCTTTCGCAAATAATTTTTTCCATTTTAAAGAAATAAAATTTTGAATTAATTTCACAGTTTATTTATTTAGATTGAAATTATTACAATGGAAAGGATTCAAATGTTGAATTATAAGAACAGGTTTTATCTATTTCATTAATATTAGTATTGAATATTTAAGAGATATTAATTTTCAAAAAACTAATTACTTACTTAAAAAGCCTCATATTCAATGTTTGTTTTATTTTACGACAACAATTTAAAAAAATACACACATTTTTTCATAGATCTACAAAATTATATTAAAATTGAAGGAATATTTTAATTCTAGTGTAAAAAATATACTTTTTAAATTTTTTTATTTCGATTTTATCGACGAAATAGCGTGGCATAAAATCATTTTACGTAATTTTTTTACGTAAAAGGATTTTATGCCACGCTATTTCGTAAAAAAAAAAAAAAAAAAAAAAAAAAACGTAAACAGGATTTTATGCCACGCTATTTCGTAAAAAAAACAAAAAAAACCCAAAAAACGTAAACAGAAGTTTGAAATCTTATAATAATAGACATAAAATAGTTTCGCTGTCAAAATTCAAGTAAATTCTTTCAAATAAAACAAAGTTTCAAACAGATTATTTTATCGCGTCAAATGCAAACATTTTGTTTTACGAGTGACCATAAGCATAACAGAACGTAATGAAAAGCAGACATTCGCAAGCCCCAAACCGGATGCAGTCAACCCAACTTTATAACTTGAACAATTCTCATTCAAATGATCTAAAATTTTAAAACCACGAGTAGAAACAACTCAAAATTCTTTGTTTAATGTTTTAACATCTTTTCTTATCAGTGAATGGCATTTTTAAACATAAAAATTAAAAATCAACAAAAAATGTCATTTTTATGCATAAAAAGAAAAAAACAAACATCATAAAACATTAAGCAAAGAATTTAGTGTTGTTTTTACTCATGCTGTTAAAATCTAAGATATTTGAATGAAAATTAGTCATATTATTAGATTACAAAATGATATCAAATTTTCTGAAACATCCAGTACATATCAAATGATATCAATCCTTTTTAAACACACTGTACATAGTAAATACTGAAAACGTTGTTTTCTTAGGTAGGATTCAGAGTTTTCTTGCATGTTTAATCTTTAATTTCGAATCTAAGAAACCGTACAGCTAATAAGAGCACTGTTATATTTGAAAGATATTTTATCGAGTTAGAACATAAGCATTCAATCAGCATTATTGAAATTTATCTATGAGCATCTAATCCTTCTGATACCGTGTGTAGGATTTTAACTATTTGGGGATTTCTTTCAGTCAGAGGTTCAGGCGTCGAGAGAACACACGACCAACGAGGGCTAGCAAGCGAAGGATACATCAAACGATCATTACCCAACCTGATTTCTTTCTTGTATTACTTTGCTCACAGACAGTCAAGAACAAGCGAACATTTCCACGTCATTCATTCGAATACAAAAACACAGATTAATGAAGTAGGTGTTGCATTGATAATCTAGCAAGGGACGGTCATTATTTATGGCAAACCCAGATGTTGATTTCAAATCGACTGTATTATCATTAGGTTCAGTTGTTAATGAAACCATTCTGTGATCAAGCCATCACTTGTTAGATTCCTTGCGCATTTTCCGTCACTTAACTCGTATTTTTTTCTGTATCTGACCATTAGGATATCTGGATATCACGATTATGTTGAATTGAAAAAAAATATAACTAAAATAAACAAACAAAAAAACTACATCCTTTTTATTGAAAAAAGGGCTTTTAGTTAATTTAACGTTAATCGCTGTGTTATCGAATATTGCAAAATAAAATATATAAATAATAAATGAAAACAATGGGTTATGAGATAGATAGATAGATAGATAGATAGATAGATAGAGAGAGAGAGAGAGAGAGAGAGAGAGAGAGAGAGAGAGAATTTATGATTGATTGATTTTAACGACATGACAACCCATCTAGGGCTAATCTCTGGGCATAAAATAACCTAAATAGGTTAGCATGCCGTTAAAATCAATCAATCATTCATGCATTACTGTGTGGCCTAGCGGATTTATCAGATCAGTATGACACGATATTTTTTTGTTGTCAATATTTTTTGTTTGTTCCATCTGACGAAAAAGGGACACAGTTTTTCTGTACTGATTGCATCTTTGAAGATGGCCATAGAAAAGGTCGGCTGAAACATTCTGATTACAATTGAAACAGCAAAGACATCAATGAACATTACACTAAATTGTCTTTAAGTTATACAATGTTTCATGATAGACTTTTAAAAAGGTATTGTTAAATAATCATGTTCTCAATAGATTTAACTTAATAAATTTAACAGTGAGACGAGTCCTTATTCTGTTTCCTATCTGGAAGCCAAAAAACGAACAATGTAATATAAATCTCCAGTTTAATCACTATATGAACCTTTATAAAACAGGGTTCATGTGTTTTAATCAAGATGGTGTCATTTGCTAATTAAATGGCAAGCTTCTGAAATGAGTATTTTCCTGACCTCCCACCAGGCCGGGTTGACACAAGGACTTTTTAACGTGAGAGTCAGGCTCAAACAAAAACTGCGTGATCCCTTTGGCATTCTCCTTTGGAGGCACCTCGGGCACCGGGTTATAAACCCAGCCTTCCACTTTTAAACGAGGGTGCAGGTGCTGCCTGTGGGACGGTTCCCCGGGGATCATTCGATTTATTATCATTCGATTATCATCTTACTGGTGCAGAAGCCGGAGCTCCTAGACCCAGGATACTGTGCCGGGTAAAGCCTTTTAAATTAGTATACAAGGTTCACATACCTAGTTAGCAATATCTCATCTACTGAAAGCAATGTCAACATACTCATAGTTAAAGTCACGGGCTGTCATTGATGTTATTGATTATATGAAATTTTGATCTCTCTGATAAAATAAAACAAGAATTGTTCTAAATTGTAGCTGTGTCAGTACTATTGTATCGTTGCACCACTTGGACTTTAATGTAACACCTGAAAAAAAAAGCTACATGGGAACTACACAAGAATGCTGCCTGCTATTTTGAATAAATTCTGGAAACAACACTCTACAAAAATCGCAGCTGTACGACCACTTATCGCTTAATTAAAATAAAGTTAGACAAACAAGACATTCTGGGTACTGCTGGAGAAATAAAAATGAACACATGAGCAACATTCTCCTATGGACTCGTACACTTGGATATATCAGTGTGGGCTGATCAGCAAAAACTTATTTATCGGCTCTTTATTGACATTTTGGGTGCTGTCTAAAGGACTTAACAAAATCGATGGTTGATGGATAGCGAGAGAGAGTCAAGTGAATCCGTGCTGTCATTACGCCTTTGATGATGATGATGATGATAATGATGATGATGATGATGATGATGAATGTATATCTCCAGTTTAAAAAGAATCCTTCTGACTTATTGTTGTGATGTTAGTCCCAACAGTAAAAAGAAGTCAAGTCGAGATAGGGTAAAATAAGACAAGTGTATTTACAATCAATGGTACATGTACGACTAGCTGGTCGTTAACGGGAACAGTGCTACCTTTCCACTCGGTGTCTCACTATTTATAGTGAGAACCGGTGCATGTTCTCCACTGTAGGAACGGCCGGTACAACACTTATAACTATTTTTTTCTCTCTTTTTAGATTTGATATAGTTCCTTGCCCACAACAAGGATCAGCATTAAAAAAATATCCAATATATTATTTTTCTTGCTCAGGTTTATGATCATAGAGTGGAGTACTTGTTCAATACCTTACACTTTTGAGCTGGAATGACCGAGAAATGATAATAATCATGATAATAATGATCACTTGTGGCTGGACACAGAATCAGATAAAATGGCTGAAATCGTCTTGAAAATACACGTTGAGACGACAAATTAAGATAAACAAAATACAGTTTTATTTTCATCAATAGTGGTCCTATGAGTTAACACTGATTGTCGTTGAGTGGGGGCGGTATTTCGATACCTTTAAATTCTTCATAGAAAGAAAAGAATAATACGACAGACGGTCAAGTTCTTAAGCGGAGTAAAAGTTTTCCTTTTCTTAGACTGGTTGCCTAACCAATAAAGAGCCCAGTCTGTCCTACTATTTACCCATAACTGGAGGGAAAATGGTATTAGCGTGTGTGAAAAATAGCCTCGGCCAGTATTTGAACTATCCTCGATGAGGCTGTTTGCATTTCACATGCGCTAATATGACGGTAACCATTACACTACGCGCCTCTAAAAGAGAGTATAGGATAGAAAATACTTGGATATTATTTGATCTTAATCATTTTTTACGAAATAAATATTCTAATAAAAACAGGTAATGAAATATGAAAGAGAATGAGAAGATCCACTAAGAGAAAGACAGAGAAAGATTAATAAGATCATCTTTCATTTATTTGCAAAATGGTTTAATATTGAACGGCCTTTCTTAACAGACAATATAGACATTTGTATGTGTGCATCTTCCAACGAAACGAATAATACAGTTCTAACTAATTTATGGAAGACGGATTTAATTCAGTATTTGAATAATGTATCAGCCAATATTAATAGATAACGTATTCTTTAATTGAAGACGCCAACCAAGAATAATGTTGTACGTAATCTAAGGAGCTGATGTAATAGTTATGTTGTAGATTAGATCAGCACCTGGTTGGCTTGCAGATGCAGCTTTTTAGATGATCGCTTGTGGCTGGACACAGGATCAGATGAAATGACCGAAATCCTCTTTAATACACAGATTGTGAAACAAGGTCTCGGACGACAAATTATAGCAAATACAGTTTTATTTTCATCAACAGCGGTGCTACGAGTTAACACAGAATTGTGGTAGAGGGGGGGGGGTCGGTGAATTGTCTAGAATAGGAAACTTCGGTGTCTGTCTTAACTCTGTACTTCGGGCGAAAATGAGAGTATCTTTTATGTCGCTAGTTTCTTTTCTTGTCAGAATCGCACAGGACACATCAATCAAAAGTAGCTTCCGCTTAATTAAGTCCGCCACATTCATTCTATTTAGCTTTGGTGCTGATGCCTACTCGTATCGCAACATAATTTTTCAGTAATCGAAATTTGTATTTCTTTTATTAAGGTTTGGTTTCTATGTTTAATGGCTTTTCGAGTTTCGTGGGTTATTTAATTCCAGACTCATCCTTGTAGAAGAACAGTAGTGGTACTTATGCCAGTAACGCCCACTTACGCATGCCTTCTTACGCCACTCCTACCTCCTTAAACCACCCACGCCTCCTTACAACACCCTGTCTCCTTACGCCACTCACTGTTCCTTGTGTCACATACACCCCTACCTTACTCATCCATCCTTATCCCACCCATGATTCCTTGTGCCAGTCACCCCCCCCCCTTACATCCCTCGTGCTTTCAAACTCCAGCCACGCTCTCCCTTACATTACTCGTATATCCAGATATTTATTAAACTTAAAATCTCGTCTGTCACAAAATGCCAAACGAGATTTGCTGAGACGTTTATTAACTCCGATTGATAACTTTTATGTTAATCAATTAGAAACACTAGCAAATATATGCACCCTCCGCAGGGTGCAAGTATTTAAGTTTTAATGTAATGAAATATCGTATTAAATTAGAAAGTCTAATAAGAAGGCAGATAAAAAGATATGTAACAGAGTGGGGGTATAATAGAAAAATAGAAATGAAACTTACTCTTCCGTCACTCCGTCTTTCATTGCTGAATTTTACTTATTTAACTATTTAGTTAAATTAGGAAATAAAGAATAAAATGACAGTTATTTTTTTCTTGTTAATGGATTTCATTTAAGATTCATTGGAGAGATGTTTGCTTATATTCATTAAAATAAAACCAAAACAATTAGAAATCAATAATACTAAGCACATATTTAATAAAATCACATTTTTAATATCAATATGCAAATTAGCCTTCCCATTCACACTGTAAACCGCTATTTTTTGTATATATAAATACAATTGCATGTTATTTGTATGTAGATATGGACAACTCTAATAAAAAGGTGAAGCAATTTTATTAATAATTGAGGTTTAAATATAAATAGAATCATGGAGAATGTGATGTAAATAACAAAGGGAATTGTGACTTAAGTAGTAATATAGTTTCGGTTACAGACAGAAAAACACACAATCTCCATTATAATGAGATATAATAGAAATAAACAATTTTTAAAACAACATTTACGCGCTAATTTTGTTTGTTGATCCGAACTTTAAAAAAAATTAACAAAATGACTTTTTTTAGATCACTAATTAGGACTGAACCTAATCTAGTAGTGACAGGTTTGAATTCAGAGTTTTCCTTCTCCTAGACTGGTTGCCTTACCAAGGTTAAAGATACCAATCTGCCCTACTATTTACCCATAGCCGGAGGAAAAGTAATTGGACTCATGCCTTTCCCATTAGGAAAGTTCTCTGTAGCTTCGTCCAGGATTTGAACTCGGGTCGACCAGTCCATTTCTTACGACTCTAATCATTACACCACGGCCACCAACTTTGTGAAACAGTTTTATCATCTTTATCTAAAATGTTATTCTCATGTTTTTTTTTATTGTGTTTAAATCACGTGTTCACTTTATATTGTGCTTAAATCGCGTAATCCCCATTTTTCTAATCCCCCTCTTTTTAAATTTTTTATTTCTACTCTTTTTTTTTTTTACTTTTAACAATATACAACAAGAAGATTTATGGCTAGGAAAACATTACGCAATTTTGATATAATATTGAATTGCTTAATTTATCTTTTTTCTGTCTGTTTTGAATTATGTATTCTGTCTTCATTTGTAAATTACAATAAGTAAAAAAGTAAAGTCGTCGGGGTGGTCTAATGCCAGTATCAACCAGACAGCGTAGAAGTCTCCTTTTCACTTGCGCTAGACCAAGGAGACCAAGGAGATTGTTTTTGCATCTGAGGTGGAGTGCCACATCTACCGCAGATCCCTGTGCTACTTATGCGCTGGTTGGCGTGGGCCGGCATCGAACCGAGATCCTTGTGGTTCTTAAAGTTGTTTTTGAATGGTATCAGATATAATAATATAGTTAAAATATCAAATACTAGCGAAAATGTCTACATCTAAATTCATGGGAAATTAGCCAAATAAGCCCGTAAAACCGAATAATAAGGATATAAAATCTTTAAATTTTTTTTCCTACAAAAAAAAATTATTTCTTACCATTATTTATCCACATGTAAAACGTATGTTTTATCATACCATATTTTTTTGCCTCGTCGTAATTTGTTTTTGAGCGTTTCCAGACTAAAAAAAAAACCCAAAACAAAACCTTTTTCTATGTTAGTTTTGCCTGAGCACTTATGGTCGAGCTTCGTTGTTTGCTGTAGGGCTGATGTGGAAGGATTGAACTTTGGCTACATTATTTGGTTCATGCATTTCCTTATCATTTTAGTTCTTTGTAGACACTCAAAACATCTCGGAAATGTATCCTGAATTTATTTCTGCTTTTAAAAGTAATACTTCTATGCAATATAAATGTTTAATTATCATAGAAATTTTGGTTATTTCCTAGTTGAGTAACATGAGTGACCCAGTAAAAAAAAAAGAACCCTAACCCTAACCCTAACCCTTATTGGACTTAAACTTAAAATTAAAATTGATCAATCTATAACATTATTTTTTGTAACGGAAAAATCGGTTAACTCAAGAATTAACCATAAACAGCGATTCCTATGGGTAAATAGTAGGGCAGACTGGGATCTTTAACCTTGGTATGGCAACTATGATCTAGGAAAAGGAAAACTCTAAATTCAAAGCTGTTAAACTCCGCTTGAAAATTGACCTTGTGTCGCATTATGCCCGTGCGGAGGAGTTAGCTGAATACATATATTTGTATATAAACGAGACGACACATTCTATCATGACTTCTTCAGGAATTGTAATGTCAGTGGAATTGATTTTTTATTAATATAGTTCCAACGCAGGTGAACTGATAAGTTATGAGAATTAGTGACGCCAGGATACTCAAGTCTCTGATGTAGGTATTAAGCCGAGTCGTTTATCACGGGTAGGATGTGACATAAGGTCGCAAGTGTGGGGTATAGAGCGAGGAGTGAATGCGCTATTCAGTAGTGATGGATCAGCGAGACTAGCTTACTAGTATTACACGCCGATATGATGCTCCTCAAGGCTCTGATATATGGTCGATTGTATGATGGTGTACGATTTATAGGCAAATATTTTGGGTTAGTGATAGAAACGTTGTGTGTGTAAATAGTTGGCCGACGCTAGATCTAGGCTACTATTTCCAGTGGCAAAACTCAACAAATAGTTCCGGATAGTATCATGATATCAATAGATGATACTCGAGTAATCTGTAAGTTATTGATATTCCGTTCGTCTTGTTTTCTGAGAAAGATCATCTTAAAAATCTTAAAGAGAAAATAATTTATGGAAATTTTAGATCTGTGTCTGTTTTAAGTCATGATGTTAAACGTTTAGTTTGATTTTATTTAACGGCAGGTTAACCCTATGTTTGTTTTATATGATTTTTAGAAGAATTTCCTTGACCCCACTTTGTAGAAGGTGCGCGAAAATGGGTATATATATATATATATATATATATATATATATATATATATATATATGTGTGTGTGTGTGTGTGTGTGTGTGTGCGTGCGTGTGCGTGCGCGCGTAGAAAAATAGAAAAAACGAAGTGTTTCAAAATATGAATTATTTATCGACGCTATAACTTTTCAGTTTATGCAACCTTCACCAGGACACATGATGAAATCTTGTGCGGAGATGGTACGAGACTTTTAAGATAATCTTTAATATTCCAAAAGTCTCCCACCAGAGATACAAGTAAAGTTAGAAGGAAGAACAGAGGCATAAGATGATGGGTAATTTCTACACTGGAATAATCATGAGTTCATCTAATCTTGATTAAAACACATAAAACCACAGTCATTTGCTGTCTGATTAGAGGTTGGGCTTAAGTAGGTGTATTTGCAAGAAGCGGTAGATTATCTGCGTAATCTGCATCAGTAATAGTTAAGATGTGCGATAAACATCTGCTGTCTATTATATATGAAATTATTCTAAAATTATAAATTTAAGATCCCTAAAAATTGACAGATATTTCGGAGAAAAATGAATCTTTAATAGATTTTTGTTTGATTGCTTTTCAGACTGACAACCAACATTTTCTGTTTTCAGCTTTTTTTTCTTCCTTAAATCTTCAAAGTTTTTGTGGATAAAATCCTTTTAATCAATCGAAAAAATTAAGCGAAAGAAACCAAAATTAATGAGACTGGAAATTTCAATTTTTTTATTTTTATTTTTTTCTAAATCTTAAAAAAATATTTAAAAAAAATCATTTTTTTTAATGAACATTCAGATTAGAAAAGAATTCAATTGCAAAAATAATGAGGTTTATTCAAATGATAAGTGCAAATTAGAATCTATTTAAATCAATTTGGATTTGATTAAACTGAAATATTGTAACAGTGAAATTTCAACAATTTAAAAAAAATGAAAGTGATATTTATGACAATTTGGAAAATGGCTTTGTAGAAAGGTCTCATAATTTCATTGTAAAATTCTAATTAAAATAACTCTGTTTCTATTAAATCAAAATATTGTGATTATGAAATTTCAACTTTTAATGAAGCTCAATATGAAATTAAATAAATTTGTGGCAATCTTGAATTTTGAACTTGGCACTGCAGAACTCAAAATCATATGAAATACTTTTTAGTCTCTTGGATTATACATTTTTTTTATATTGATGATACAGAAATGACTGAAATTTCTTTTAAATTTGAAAACCCTTGTTAAATGAAAAACAATATTTCTATTAATTTCATGTATTTCAACCTTTTGATGTAACTCAAGATGACATGAAATACTTTTCTTTGCAGTTTCTTGGACAATAAAAGTAAGTTTATTTGTATATCATCTATAATAATCAATATGGTAGTAGTTAGAACGTCTTTAGATGTATCACTATAGGCAACATTTTATGAAGAAGCGTATGCCTTATTTAAATTGACCTTCGAGTTCATTTGGTGTCACTATAGCTCATTTACTAAATATTGTAAAGTTTTCGCATTAGTAACGTGGGAATCAACAAACCTGCATAAGTGGTGTATTTATCGAATAAGGACGTATTAATTACCATGCCCAATGTTACGAAAATCTCTATACTTTCTAGGTTTATGGTACAAATAATAAATAAATGAAGTTATTAATCATAATAAGCATATTTGACACCCGGGCAAATCCTGGTAAATCTGCTAGTATATATATAAGAGTGTGTGCTGAAAAGATTTCAAGAAGAAAATGAAACGTACATGCGATTCTAAATATTCATCCCACAGTTCAACTCAATTGGAACATCAAATTTCTTTAACTAATCCACGCAAAAAAAAAAAAAATCTCTAAAAATATCATATCCTTCTTTTTTTGCACTGGAACTTTTCAGTATGTATGGATGTATGTATGTGTATTATGTGTGTGTGTGTGTGTGTGTGTGTCTGTATGTGTTTGTTTGTTTGTGTTTCTGCATGCGCGCGTGTGTGTATGTGTTCCATACTTTTCTTTTTAGTTACTGTTTATAAAATTTACATTTAACAAATCTATTGCCAAAACAATAAGCAATTATCTGGTGCTGAAAAACGGCCAGAAATTCGTTTATCATAATCTGAATCTTTCAGTAAAAATTCTGACATACATCATCTCCGATAGCAACATAAAAAAAAAGGTATGAATCATTAGAGGAAAAGAAGTCTTTATATTTTGAGCTGATCTGTATCTAATTTACTCCACAGGGCGGGATTCTGTTTATTGTTACTTTAGATTTTCTCAGATTGCAAATTCCTCAGTTAAAATACAAATTAGAAGTTAAATGTGGCTTTTTTGTTTTCTCAAAAAACACTTCTTTATTTCTAATCTAAACAAGAACGGAAAAGAAATCCCGAAAACAAATGAATAACAAAAGAAGAGGTGATTTTAAAAGTTATAGAATTTCGAGATGTTTGGTTAGGATATCAATACACAAATTATGTCCCCTTGGGATTTTAATCTCAAAACATTTTTGAAAGTGGGAAATACACACGAGAAGTCGGGAAATACACAGACCAAATATATTTTTAGGTTTTAAAAGTTTTTTTTTCTTAAAAAGGAACACCAGAAGACATTGTGTTATCGTCTTCAGAGCATGAATATTATATTATAGGCCATGATTATAAGTTTCAGTTTTTTAAACAATTTCTTGTAATCTAATGGTTCGGCTCCAATTTAGGTGTTCTGTGGAATTACACTGCCATTAAATCTCAGGTTAACTTTGACCCGCAATGATAATACTTATTAGGCTCCCATCTATGGGTAAAGCATGTCTATTTAGAATTATTTGTATTCAGTATGATGACTTGCAGTTGAATATAACACAGTTTCAATGATGGCTTTGTTTTTTGTTTTTTTTACGGCATATAAATCTCAGTGGGTCATTTAATGCCGATAAAGTTTTGAAATAAATTCATTCTTAACGGATACTCAATTATTAAAAAAAAACATTTTTCTATTAAACCCATAGATAGGACCCTAACAGGTACTACCACTCCGGGTTAGAGTGGAACAGGGAGCAATGGTTATGAAGTGGTGCTCCACATTCCCCAAACCTCCTAAACTGGAACCTCACCATCAGATAGAGTTTAATGTCATTCCCAGGAAATGAAGACCCTCACCCACCGCCTTCTAGCACTCATATGATAAAAAGGGTTGGGGCTTGCCATAAGGGCAGTAGGGTTGGCGCAATCATATAGTTGCTAGGGCTTGGCATGACCAGCCGATTGATCGGAGTGGGCCTCTCCGACATCCCGTCTACCCTAAGTAAGGGCCTAAGTGGAGTGTTGCATGTCATGGACTGCTCATCCACCAGGATTCTGTCCTTAAACATCACGATGGCCCCATTGTGTGGGAGGGGTCTTACCCATCTGCAGAGGTGCAGTCGGTGTATTCTAAAGTCCCAGCAACTAACAGGGCTTAATGGTTTTGTATAATAAATATTAGGGTTTCCATAATGAGTTCGTATTGTACGTATTAAAGTTTCAATGATGGATTTGAATGATACATATTAAAGTTTTAATAATGACTTTGTACTGTACATACTGTACTCTATCCATGATATTAAGCACTATCGTCGTAAAATGGAATGTTAAAAAAAAAAACCACAAAAAGCCTTTCCTGGTGTGAGAAATAATATGGAAATGCTTTTATATATTTAAATTTGAATTTATAAACACCCAAAATTTATTTCAAGCCAAAAAACAAAACAAAAAACAAAACAAAACAAACAAACAAAAAACAAAAAAGACCCTATAGAAAACGTTTCACCTAAATACATAACAACTAAGCCTATTATTTTTCAACATTTTTATACTTCCCCGTTTCAAACATTAAAAATCTTTCTTTTCAAAGTTCAGAACATAAACAGATAAAAAGATCTTTTCGACATCGTTAATGACGCATATAATAATATTTCTAGGAAAAAATCTTTTAAAAATCATTTAAAAACAATTATATTTTAAACAAATCATTTTATAAAGATACTGAATTAAAAATATCACTTTTATAGATTATGAGATGTCTCTGGAAAAAAAGATTATTAAAAAATATTGAAAAAGTAAAATTAAAATACAATGCCTAAAATTTTAATTCTTATCCATGATAACAGATTTTTAAGATTAAATTATTATTAACGTAAAATCCCGTTCTTCCTTGTCAAGTTAGTTTCCGTATAATTATTTATTTGACTGTGTAGGTGTTATTATATTCAATATAACTTTTCTGTATTTTGTAAAAATTCTAATCTTGAGTAATAGTAATACTATTAGCAAAGCATCTAACCAGTTTTATTTTTTTGCCATCATGGATGTCTTTATTATCATATGTTGCCTCTCAATTACTCCATTAGATTGTGGGTGGTAGGCTGTGGTTATATGAAAAACTACTAGTTTCGAGAGTTCACTGAAAAGCTCACTTTCTGATATCCTCTGTCTCTGACAACATATAATGGAACTCTAAATCGAGATACTCACACAAGAGCAAGTATTCCCGGTCACAGATGACTAGGTATCTTCCGGGAGGTATTGATTAAAATACATAATGAATTAGCGCTGATCACAGTCCCTAACTTCATTTTGCCATAAATGATTTGCTCTGATTAATTTGATGTGAGAGAAAAATCTTTCAGTTTCTTTATCGTTTCAAATTTTGTGTGAAGTTCTGCAGAACAGACTGACCATATAATGGTCAAATAGTTTGTATCCTAATTTAAGTGTCTTTCCCGTTTGCGTTTAGAAAATTCTGTTGACAAATACAGTAGTCTTGTTTTTGTTACAAAAAGTAACATCTTATTTGAATTCTGGGACAATATGACCTTTAGGCACCCCTTCCGCGATCACGACTCACAAGGACACTTTTCTCATTTACACCGTCAAAATCCGGTTGTTTGTTAGGGGTTAGGGTTAGGGTTAGGGTTAGGGTTAGGGGTTAGTTTTATAATAAAAAAAACCCTCTAAAAATCGTCTGTTAACAATTAACTGGATTTTGACGGTGTAAATAAAAAATGTCTCCATGAATCAAGATCGCAAAAGGGGTGCCTGAAGGTCATATGGTCCGAATTCTGCATTTATTTTCTGGTGTCTGAAAATAGATTAGGGTGGTCAATATGATACACCTTTAATATTATTTTATACTGTACTATATGATGACGCATATAATAAAGTATGTATTTACCCAATCCTTTCATCACGGACAGAATGAATGGTTGCATAATCATGGCACAAGAACGCAGTCAGTTCTACAATTCACTCATATTTGGGTGGGTAAGAACACATTCAGGCTTTTCTTAAGAGCATTAGTGTGAAGGGAATTGCAAACAGCCACGTCCAGGATTTCAATTTCCTACAATGATAACCGTTTCGCTAAGCATCTAGCGTAGTAATATATTCTTTTATAAAGGGAATAATTAGATTAGTAGATAAACAAGTTAACTGATAGACAAGAAGCCAGATAAGAAGAAAATGCTAGGTGAGTGAAGTGTATATCCCCCACATACATAGAACCCTTAATTGGGGACGGGAGAAGAGCCAATTAAGACGGTTGAAAGAGAATCGATGATTGTGGTTCTATCACTAGGCTGACCACATGGGTTGACCAGATTAGAGAGAGAGAGAGAGAGAGAGAGAGAGAGAGAGAGAGAGAGAGAGAGAGAGAGAGAGAGAGAGAGAGAGAGAGAGAACAGTTGAGACAGAAGGGTAGCTGCCGATTAGAGGAGATTTGGAGACAGGCGATCAGAACCCCAAATTGGAGGTTGGCGAAGAGGATCGATGATTGTTGTCCTATTAATGGATTGACTATATGGATTAACCAGATTATATATATATATATATATATATATATATATATATATATATATATAGAGAGAGAGAGAGAGAGAGAGAGAGAGAGAGCAGTAGGGAGAGAAGGGTAGCAATCAATTAGATGAGTCATTGCAGACTTGGAGAAACGAACGGTCAGAACCGCCAATTGGATTCTGGAGAAGAGGTAAGTAAAACAATTGAAAGATGGTCAAAGATGATGAAGGCTCAAATACAAAACAGTATCTACCTTAATAACAAGTGGTTCGGTATTCCAACTTTCTCAGCAACCCCTTTCGATTATAAAACATTAAAATAATAAATAAAAGGTAACTTGTGGTTTGTTCCTATCCAAAAATGGGGTCCACTGAACCCCTATGAAATTCTACGAACATGAATATGAATATATAATGAACTCATGGAGCGTGGTGTAATGGTTATCGTCGTTGGAGATGGACATAGTGAGACAAGTTCAAATCCTGGGCGCATCTGTTTGCATTTCACATATAGCTAATACTTTTGGGAAAGGTTTGCATTCAACTATTCTTCCCCACCTAGTTGGGCAGCCTGGGTTATTTAACTTTGGTTAGACAACCAGTCTAGGAGAAAAATACTCTTAATTCAAACCTGTTAAACTTCGCTTGAAAAATTGACTTTGTGTCGCATCCTGCTCGTACGGAGGTGTTGGTAGATATGTATAATGAACACGATTACCAAACTACTAGTGATAAAATGACTCAGATTGACATGCCTTTAAAATTAACCAATCAATCAATAAATGAATAAATCAAAAGCACAGACGGGTAACGAAAATTGGAAGGAATGGCGGAGATACTGAAAGGCTACAAACAAAAGAAGGAAGTAAATGAAATTTCACGGGTACTGCTACTTAGTATTTTGTTTTTGATTGGTTGGTTGGTTGGTTGATTTTAATGGCATATCAACCCGTCTGGGGTTATGTCATGCCTAACGGTTAGGAAATAATATATGTTGTGTATTTATATTTATACTTTTGTAGGAATTGGTTTTAACAATGTGTTAGCACCATTGGGGATCATGTTCTTTTTTAGTTTTTTTTTTCGATTTAATGTTGTTTTATCACAACGTGTTATGTTCCTATTTCCTTGCACCATTAAGCCCTGTTGAGTGGTGCTGTAATATAGATCGACTGCGCCGAGTCAGAAGGGTTCCCACAATTGGGTTGTTGCCGCGGATGGTGATCTGTGATGCTTAAAGACGGGATCTTGGTGGCTAATCAGTCCATAACATGCAAAGCTAAACGGTCAGTCGGAGAGGGACCTCTTTGATCAATCAGCTTGTCACATCAATCCCTAGCATCTATATGATTGTCCCACCCACATTGTTTTTATGGGAAACCCACAAACTTTTTGTCATATATGTACTAGATGGCTGTGTCTGGGGATCTTAGTATCATGGGTATGACGTTGAACTGTATCTAGTGGGTATGTTTCAATTCTCGGCAGGGCGAAGTACTCCTTCATTACCATTACTCTTAGGCCCACTCTGCCCTGAAGTGGTAGTATCTGTCATGATCCCATCTATGAGTTAAATAGATAAAAAATGTGTTTAAAAAGTTTAAAAATGAGTATAAAAAGAGTTGAATACCCAACAAAAATGAATAAACTAAAATGTTATCGGCATAAAATAACCCAACAAGAGTTGACATTCCGTAACATCCAACCAACGTTGCGTCATTAAAGTAATACTTAATATAAAAAGCTAAAAAAATAACTCAAGAGAATATTTATTTTCAGTTGAATTAGCTATACTAACGATATACTGTATATTGAATCACAAATCTGTTTTAACCTCCAGTCCAGTTTTGTAATTATTAAGCTATGACACTTAACGATCGTGTCGTTATTTTATGCCATTTCGGCCCGCAAAAGTATTAAATATGCGTAAACAATTATTGATAAAGGATATGTAAACTAATTAAGGAGGAAAGATTCATTAGTTTCTGAATACAGCATTCTTCAATAATGAATGTTATTACTTAAATGTTACTACTTATCAAGGCACATACCTTTGCATTGTATTACAAACCAATTTTATATATAATTATACACTAAAACAATTATCTCTCTCGTCAATTGTATCAAATAGTGTTTACTCAGATTGGTCATTTAGCTTTTGGCGAAATAATTTCAAAACAACCAGCCTGACATTATAAACAGGATACGCAGAAATTTCATGGTGTATTTATGGTAATTAACCCTTAGAACCCCGAGTCTTTCCAGATTATGAAACCGTTACCCTAGTTTCCTGGCTCAAGAATCGTTGAAAATTTTAAATGTTGCAATGTTACTTGTCGGTTGTTATTCATAGGCAATAGTGATGTTGAAATGGGTATTTATCGGTTGTAATATAGGTGGGAGCAGAAATACCGACCATATGGGCCATCCTTTAGCTTCAAGCAAGAGCGCTTGTCCAGCGGAAATCCTTGGTAATCCTCTGGTAAAGAATCCACAGTATTATAAGTTCCTTCGTCAATGGTTGCAAGTGGACTATAAAAGTATCAGTGTTTAAGTAATTAATCAGTCGAATCTTGATAGGCGGAGGAATAGACCACGTGACCTCGCCTAGTCGATAAATCTAGGTGGGGTATTGTAGCACACCTTATATCCAAAAATATTCAAACACGGCTTCTAAGAGTTAAAGTCCTTTAATACGAACGGTCATGGGATGCTTAAGGACGGAATCCTGGTGGCTGAACAGTCATAAAATGTAACACTCTAATTTGGCCCTTACTTGGGCTAGACGGGCTAACCCCCACTGAACAATCGGCTGGTCACGTCAAGCCTTATAAGCACTATATGATTGTCCCGACCGTATTGATGGCAAACCCCCAACCATTTTTATCATATATGCGCTAAAGTGGTAGCTATGGATATTAATTTTCTGATTATGACGTTAAACTGCGGCGGGATTCTAATTCTGAAACTTGGGAGTGTAGAGTACCCCTTCATCGCCATTACTCCCAGTCTATTCTGATCAAGAGTCGTAGTACCTGTTCGGGTCCCATCTATAAATAGATAAAATATGACTATAAAATGTGTTAAAAAATTGACTACCCAACAAGAATGAATAAAACAAAAACGTCTTCGGCATAAAATAACCTAAGGGTTGATATGGCGTAAAATCCAACTAGTTAAATCAAACTGAACGGCCAGTATTATGTAGTAGATATGCCGAGGGAGGGGAATGAGTATATATACAGGGTTCGACAGAATGATTTCTCGTATTCAAAATTGCTGTGGCACAAGCGCTAGTAGCGGTGAGTGCAGCAGCAGTAGCAGCAACCATGCCATTTCAGTTGTCATGATAGCGTGGAATGGTGAACATCGTGCATTTGTGATTGAAACTCATTTAAGAAATAATGTTTTTGTCATTGTAACGCATCGGTTATTCCGCATGCATTTCATATCAGGTTGATAAGGAAGAGTGTCTGATTCAAAAACCATATTATCGTGAATCTTTAGAAATATACATATTTACCAACCCCTCCACACGAGCAGGATGCGACACAAGGCCACTTTTAAAGTGGAGTTTAACAGGTTTTAATTCAGAGTTTTCCTTCTCCCCTACTGGTTGCGAAACCAAGGTTAAAGATGTCTGTCCTACTATTTACCTGTATTGGAAGAATAATGGGATTCATACTTTTCCCAAGGGTATTAGTGCTATGTGAAATGCAAACAGCCTCGTGCAGAATTTGAACTCATCTCGTCGTGTTCATTTCCCACGGTGGTAATCATTATACCACGCGCTTCCATTAAGCTTAGAGAGATAAGTGCAGCTTTCATAAGGAAATCATTGGTAGACCTCGCAGCGTTCGGAAACCAGAGAATACGGCAGCAATGAGGGCAGGCTGTTACCAGATCTCAGCCCTTAAGCAAGCTCCTAGCCTTGGAAATGTCAAATTGGAGTTTAACTTCTATTCATACAAAACGATGGTTGTACAGGAACTTAAAGAAAGCAACTAATGCAGCTGCAAAACACCTCCAGAGTCTTTCTTTGAAAATCTTCCAGCTGATACTGTTTTGTTCTCTAAAAGCAAGCCTCGTTTTCATTTATCGGGCCACAAATTTCGGTATTGGACCGCATATAACCCTCGACGACTCTCCGATCGATGAGTCAGCGTGTTACTTTTTGGTATGGTGTGGCAGAATTTGGATTAGTGAGATCATACTTTTTGAAGAAGAAGAAGAAGAAGAAGAAGAAGAAGAAGAAGAAGAAGAAGAAGAAGAAGAAGAAGAAGATATGGTGTCAGTTACATCCAATCATTATGTAGAGATGTCACGAAACTTTCTTGGAGCCGAAACTCAACGACCTATTCATTACCATATTGCCCGGTACCACTCAAGAGTGGTAGTACCTGTTAGGGTCCTAACTATGCGTAAAATAGATTTTAAAAAATTAAGTTTAAAAAATGTGTTAATATGAGTTTAAAAAAAGAAAAATCTTAATAACCATCGAGAATGAATAAAACAAAAACAACTTCGGTATAAAATAACCCAAGGGTGGATATGCCGTAAAATCCAACCAACCAACCAACCAACCAACAAACCAACCAACCAACCAACCGGAGAGTCAACGAGTTTATCTGTCTCTGTGGAGATTGAGTCGCCACATACCAGGCAAAGGCATCGATGGATGTTTCGGGATTATTTTTTTCCAGGACGCCTCATTTCACTGTGTGGTGACATCCCGTTGTCAGCTTGCTCACCCTTGTAATTACTTCATCTGGGGATACAAATGGCTTGAATAAGTAAATATTGACTGATGAACTAAAATATGTTGTTATGAAATCGCTATAACACCAGAAGCAATGTCTAGGTAAGCACTGAATAACTTCAGGACGAGGCTTCCGGGGTGTATAGCTTTTGAGGGCAATAATATAATATAATTTTTGGATAATATATAGTATAATATGATTTTTAAAACGAGGTGATCACTATAAGAAAACAAAATTATTATTTTTTTTTATTTCTTAGTGTTGTATCAAAGTTAACAGAGAAATTATAGGAAGAAACAAAACGAGTATTAAGGATAGGGGAAAAAGGTTTACTAAGCAAAGGTACAAGGTGAATAGATTAATTAGAAATTGCTAGGTTGAATTAACAAGTCCCGTGAGGTCTCGCTATTTCTCTCTACCGAGGTTTCGTCAGACATCATTTAATGGAAAAACAGACGATTTCAATCTTATTATTTAAGTAATGATACTTTAGTATAATTCATATAATTTTTATTTACTCATATTAGTAAAATTAAATTTTGAACTGGATTTATGTAGTCTTCTTTGATTTACGTTCTAAACCCGAGAGATAATTTTGTCCAGTAGGCGGGGCTTGGAATACGCTGACTGTATCCCCTACAGAGAGATAAGACACCCTAAAAAGGGGTGTCCTGGGTATGATACTAAACTGAATTTTATGGCGAGGCTCCAGTTATGGAGATTCGAGGAACGTGAAGTTACCTCTACATTGCAATTATTTTCAAGTCCACTCTGAGCGGGATGGTGTCATAACTATTTTAAAAAAGAGTTACAAGTCAATGAAGAGTTCAAAAGAAGAAATAGTAAAAGAATGGTATTTCCGATATTTGTTTTTAAATTTATTAGATCATAAATTAAGTTGCATCCCTTGAACTGTAAATAAGCAATAAACGCTCGAAGGGAATATTTAATGAGGCAGACGATAGAAATTTTAAAGAAGATTTTACAAAAAAAAAAAAAAAAAAAAAAGCAGACGAAAGAAGAAAGGGTTTAAAATAGTAAAAAATAGTAATAATTTTGCATATGTTATTTTGCTGAAGAAAGAGGTATATAAGTTTTCTCTCTCTGGGAAGAAAATGAAATTCTCTGAAGTTTAATGTTTATTTATTTTTGCGTGTGGTTAAAAAAAATAGTCATTTGATATAAAAAAAATGGATTTTTTTTTAAAATCCCGGAGAACGAACTATCATTTTCCTGGAATATTTCAACCCTGTATGATTAGTGTTTACTTTTTTGGTTTGCTGCCTTTACATTACCATTTGTACTACGATGACTGCACGAAGAAAAGTTGTTTTTTATTTGAATTTCAAGCTTTGCGACAGAAGGGTAGTACCTGTAGAGCCCCATCTATGGGTCAAATAGACATGTTTAAATATGTTTTGTATTCCCCCACCCACAAAACAACTCTTAAGAAACAACTACACCAAAAACGTGCATGTGGACGTACAATGAACATGATTTCCTAAATTTTAGGCATAAATTAACCCACGATGGGCTGACATGCCGTCATAATCAATTAATCAAATCATATCATTTAAGTTAAGAGTAAGGAAATGAATCCGACGGTATAAGTATCGATACAAGGATATAAAAACACATAATGCTGTTAAAATGAAAATATTTTATATCATATTAATAGCGAATTTTGAACAATAAAAAAAAATAAAAAAATTGTTGAAAAAATATTTCTTTTTTGAAAAAAATCCGTTGCAGGCTGACCATGAACGGGTTAAAACTCTTCCCGTTTGAAAAAGAGAATTTGTCTATTTTTGAATTTGAAATATGTCTTCTTCTTTCAAAAACTGTTACACTAAAGATATACAATTATGTCGTTGGCTTAGAAACGCGTAGCGGATGTGCTAATGACGAAACGATCGCATGACTTGCACGCTTTTCAATGTTTTTCCTTTTGAATTTAAATTATTTTCAACTTCTCTCTCAATGAGTCCGGATTAAAAACAAGCTCTGAAGATGATTTTTATAAATCGAATTATTGTTCAATATTAGCTATGAATATGATATAATATATTTTAATTTTAACAGCATTGTGTGTTTTCATATCCTTTTATATATATATATATATATATATATATATATATATATATATATACATATATATATCACCCCCCCTCTCTCTCTCTCTCTCTCTCTCTCTCTCTCTATATATATATATATATATATATATATATATATATATATATATATCAATGTTTGTTTCTCTAATGCTTTTTGCTGTTTAGCTTAATGACTAAAATCAAATATTAAGATATTCCTTACTTGTAGGATTAAATTATGTTTAAAAAAATAATTTTCATCGTTTTAACTAGCAGTAATTTGCAATTAACTCACAAAGCAAGCCATCTCTCACTTATCACATGCGTATCAATTTCCACCCCTCTATATATTTCATTCCCCTCGCCATCATATCTTAGTATCTCTTTGAGATATATTTGGAAAACTGGAGAGTCACTTGTTGACTGCTACCCATTATTTAACCCCTGACACTACCACCAAACCAGCAGTTAAGAGAAATCTCTGTTGATTAGTCCCTTACTTATAATAACAATCCCCTTAATAATATAAATTCCCTTTCTTAGAAATCTTACAAAATGATTACTTTTAAAAAATCTATTCGCTTTGCAAACTTGAACTGAAGAAGAAGAAGAAGAAGAAGAAGAAGAAGAAGAGGAGGAGGAGAAGGAGGAGGAGGAGATAATAATAATAATAATGATAATAATAATAATTGCTCATATGACATTTGGGTTATTAAGTTTATGATTAAAATTATTCGAATCTAAAAGTGGTTTTAATTTGCTTTTATCGTTTATCTACCACAGGTTACAGATTTGTTTACACTAAGCCTTATTTGGAGATTTTAGATATCCTCGAAAACCATTAAAAATTAATGAATATTTCAAATAAATATCTAATCTAATTATTTTCCATATTTGGAAAGGTAGTATTCCACTATTTCTTTTTAATTTATGTTTTGTCTCAGAGCCAATAAATATGCGAATGTTTTCAAAGGAAGAATTGAAATGATACAAGCCGAGCAAAGGAGGACGGACACGAAGTTTTAGGTATAACTAGACGACAGTTTTATTCGCGCATAAACTAGGATAACAAAGCAGGATACAGATTTAAGTTGTCAATGTCTTCCGTGGCTAGGTCATCAGTACCGCAGGCCGGAAAGGTGAAGCTGGTTGTTGTCGGCGGACGGGTCTTCCGGAGGCTGAAAATATGCTGGACCAAGCCGACATGAAGCGGTAGAAAGTCTCAGGACTGAAATAAATTCGTAGACGGTAAGAGTAGACTTTATTTTTTGTCCTGAAAAGGACAGTGTGCTAAGCTGTTGTCATAAACTGTGGAACTACAGCTAAAAATTATGTCGTAGCAGGCTGGAACATCGACAGCAGGAGGGCCGGATCGACTGCAAGCGGTAAACAGAATCGTGGTAGGCTGAAACATGGTCAGCAAAGGGCTGGATCGTGGTCTGCAGAAGACTGGATAATCGGCATATAGGTAGAAAGGCTGGTTCGTGGTTACAGAAGACTGGGCCGGCGGCAGGTCTGGTAGAAAGGACAGATTCTGGTCAGTAGAAGACTGGATTGTCGGCAGGCTGGGTTGTGTGCGGTTTGCCGGTGAGTTAAGAATACCGCGAGAACGTGGTTAGCAAAAATGGAGATCGAGAGCGGACGGATACCTGAGCCACAACGTGAAAGAGTGTATAGCTCCAACTCGTGAACTTTTCGTTTCTCGGCGAAAGCCTGCGGGAGTGTTCGAGCTAAGAAAATAGCGAACGCTGCGACCGGGAGCCCTAACACGTATACTAGGGGCTTAGGTGGTAGCTCGCCTGAGCACCTGGGACAGGTAGCGACGACCAATACTTCGAATCCTTCTCGAGTGCGGTTAAAAAACTCCTATTATTTGGTATTTTCGTATGGTCACATTCGCGCGTACGGCGTTTGGTATATACACAAAGAAAAAATTCCCTTTTCCTGATTCGGGTCGTATTTCACCTAAAACGTGTTGTAAACATTGTTAGTTAATATTATTACTGACAGGCATCTGCAATATTATTCATAAATTGAATATTTATACATCTTCCGGTCGATAAGAACCCTGATTCTTGTAGGAAGGGGAGCATCGCTAAAGCTAGCAGTCTCTGTCTGCTGATGATTTGGTAGCGGTGAAGAATCGGAATGGTTAAGGTCGCGTATATTTTGAGCAGTAGAGTCACCCTGCGATAGTTTCTAAGCAATTTTTAAAAAACACCTTTAAGATGAAATTAATGTTATTAGTTGCTCAACACCTGGTCGTCACAGATAGGTTATAAGTGCAAATAGGCGGAGGAGAGCCATCTGCCTCTTGTAACGATTACCAAGGGAATGAATAAGGGCTGTGAGTCGGACGCTCTTTTACAGCAAAAAGAACAGTAAAACAAAGAGAGGGAGAGACAGATGTTACCTAAAAAGCAGTTCAAGCCAGACCTTATAGTATAAATTAAAACCTCTCTAAGCATTTTGAACTTTTGGTTGAAATTGGATAAAAATTGTCAGAGCCTTAGCTGAACAGTCAGACGGACGGGAATTTGGTGAATTAAAAAAATGATTTGACAAATCAATGAAAAAGTTGTCATTTACTTCCTTAAACTTAGCTGGGCACAAAGCAAGTAGTGTGGAGAATCGAACTCTCTAATAATGGTTCGCTAGACCTGTTCGCTAAGCATTATGTCATACAAAGTACCAAAATTAGTGTAAAAGTTGGTGCTCTTTAGTTTGAAAACCTTTCAATTCTGATTACACTGGGGAACAATTTGGGACATAATTTCTGTTGAGTTTGATTTTTCATTTGTTTTAGACTAATATTGGCTGATTTCAAAACTGCAGTCGGTTTTCTTCTATCACGTCAAGTTTTTTTCTTTACAGCTTACTCCTAAAATAAGTACAATTGTATTGTTTGTCTGTAAGTAATAGAACTGGTCAACTGATTGCGTTGATTGTTTTATTGAAAATGAAAGAGAATTATTCAGATCTGGTGAATAGGTTGACTGGAAGTCAAAGAACAAACATCAATGCATTTGTGAAGCTAGTCTATTTTGCATATTTTGAATTAAGACAATGTCGATTAAGACAAGTCTTGGGTCTCTTATAAGATGTGAAAGTAGTGTGTTGAGAATTTACGGATGAGGATCAAGGGAACATGTGATAAGTTGGAATTTGGTATACCTATGATTTGGTGAGAGCTAAACTATCATTGCACAGAATTACTTTTGTTCAATGAAAACTTCACCATATAACAAGAAAAATAAATGTAAAATTGTGTATCCTAGTCTACCATCAGCTACACATCCAATGCCCCATTCAGCTGAAATCCCAGTGTGGGCAGTAGAGCTTGAGAGAAGCATTGGGTGGAGAGGAATTGGCCTCCAAGATTTAATCTCAAACCTGTTGATCCCAGCATTCTACATGCGTCATTTGTTGACATAAAGAAAATTATTTTCGCACCTTTTACATGAAATTAAGTCTCTTGAAGAAATTCATTAAAGCATTGCCAATTGAAGGCAAGTTTTTCAAGTAACACATTTTGGCATTTTCTGGTCTGTCAATTGAAAAATAATCAAGGCCGGTGTATTTGATGATCTACAGATTCTGTATTATCAAAGATGAACATTTCATCGGGTTAATGTCGGAACTCAAAAAGAATGCTTGGTACTTGACAAGTTCTTTACCTTTTCAAGAAATGTCTTGGAAATGCATAAGCAATGAATTACGCTGAAATTGGAAAGCCGCAAAATGCTTGATTGCAACATGAGCATCAAGTTCCATTTTCTGCATAGCCATCTTGCGAACTTCTTGAAAAACATTGAGCAAGATGAATGATCCCACCAAGATTTGAAATTCATGGAGGAATGGTATCAAAGTATATGGGATGTAAATATGATGGCTGACTATGGAGCATAAAGGGGAATTACCCACTTATTGAACATTCTTGGAAAAACCTATGCGTAATTTTTTACTATAACTACTTGCACACAATTTGATTTACAGTAACAATATCTTTTGCATGAACAAGATGAATTTGTACAAATATTACAGTCAAGCAATTTTTTCTCATTTTCCATTGTAAATTTTTAAAACATTCTATAAAATAAGCTCAAATTTGTCACCTGCAGTATTTTAATGTTTTTTGAGTCCAAGCGAGGGTATCCTGCTACTTAAAAAGTTGATGAAATAGAGGAAAAATGGGAAAATCTTTGGATTCAGAGTCTAAAAGTTTGTCAAAAACAAGTGTCAGATATAACTCAACAAAATTTGTGATGCCCAGTATAATGTTTTATTATTTCCCATTATATATACGGTTTTAAAACCTTCCATAAAATAAGCAAAAATTTGTTAGATGGTGTATTTTTACGGTTTTAGAGAAACATCGAGTGTATCCCATAGCTCAAAAAGTTGACGTGATAGAGATAAAACTGGGGTCATTTTTAGATTCAGTGGTAAAAAAATAGTCAAAAACAAGTGTTAGATCCAATTCAACAAAAATTGTGTTACCCAGTGTTATCAGAATTATTCATTTCAAGTACAAGACCTTATGCAGAAAAACTTTTAAGAAACAATTACACACACACACACACACAATGCAAATAGGAATGAACAATGAACGTGATTCCCTAACTTCTAGGCATAAATAAACGTAGACGGGTTGACATGAAGTTTTTCCATTTGTCCCTCTAGCATTACAATTGTTTTTTTCTATCCCACCATTGCCGGTCCCATATTACCAGTGGCGCATGAATGTTCATTAAAGTCAAGTTCATAAAATTGAGGTAACTCATGGCATCTCTTAGGGCAATGAAGAATTCTTGGCAGAGGCCATCTCCTTTCACATAACCTATGATGTCATTGGGATTGTATTCCGAGTAATTCCCCTTCATGGCATCTCTCAGGACAATGGAGATTTACAACTTACTAATAATCAGTTGATATTTTTGGGTAAATGCTGACTTGCACCAAACAGATTAGAGAAGATTAATAAACAATTCAAATTTTTAGTATCTTATAAAAGACCGAGTTTTGAAGAGGAAGACAAAAGAAACTGTCCACCGGAAAGAAGAACGAAACAAAGTGCCTGACGTTTGATTCCTTCTAACGAGTATTACTACGGAAAACTACAAAACAGTCCATTTGGAAATAACGCCATATCTCTTAAGTGGGGGTAACGTGACACCTCTAAAGAAGGCTAATAACCCTCACTCCAAAGTGGATGTATCCACTACAGAGGTTAATAACCCTCACTCCAAAATGGATGTCCTGGTCAACTGCACCTGAGGTTGATACCGTTATTTCAAATTACTCTACACTATTTGCTAAAAATGATAGGCTATGCCTACTAATTATCTAACAACGTTAAAATCGGCCAATCAATCATTGAACTTTCTACCTATCCAAAAGATATAAAAAAGAATAGGAAAAGAATGATTGCCTAAATATGGATTAGAAATTTGAGCTTGTAACTTTACACGTCTCCATCATAACCATTATTCGATCGTCTCATGCCAACAAAAAGTGTGTATTTAAAAACATTACCATTTTGATACTAGTAAAATCCGCAATATCTATTAATAATGGAGATTCACTTCCGGTTTTTGTCTGTAACAAAAATTACGTCACTGCTTACGCCACATTACCCAAAACTGTCATAACAGAATAAATACACTCAAAATTTGAACATGCAACATTAGACAGTCCTCATTGTTTTTTTTAAACAAGTTTTAATAAATACATGACTGGTATTATATATCTATATATAGTTTGTTTTATTTTAATACATATTTAAAGTTTACATTTCAAATTGTTTTATTTTTTAATCCTTTAATGAATTTGATGATTTTTACTTACTTAGGGTACAAATTCGCTGACATTGAATTTTTTACTCCCACCCCTCAGGCAATATGTTTCAAAAATCTATTTTTACATCGCCCGGAGGGTGTTTTTTTATTTTGTACTAGTATTAATAATGTTAATATCAACGATTGAACAGATATTGCTTTCCTTAATGACTTTGGTTCACATCAAGCATCAATACACCTACACCGGCTATTCATTGTTCATCCAAGCTATAATTATGGACTTGACAGAAAGCAACGTTGTGAGTTAAATAAACTGGTTGAACAGAAATGTAATTCTAAACGCTGTGCATAAAGTGGTGAAGAGTGACATAATATCCGGTATATTCGTATCTAAACTAAATTCCAGTGAGAATTATAAATTGAAAAACATCTGGTGATTGGTGAAAGAATCTTTCCAATGTTTAAGGTTTTATCTCAAGCGATAATCCGGTATTGCTGTTATGGTGGAAAGATATAATTCATAAAAGGAACAGAAATAAATAAACATATAAAAATGAAAAAAGGGAATAAAAGGAAGGATGAGATCTAATGTGAGAAAAAGGAAAAAGAAAAAAAAAATGTCCGCATTAGAGAGAACGTAAAGAAGTGAAAAATCAAGGTATTTATCAGGGAAATGAATTGTTTAAAAATGCGAGATAAAAGAGATATTCAGAAATTAGGCTGAAAAAGGAAAATGGTGATGAAATGAAGGAAGTAAAAAAATAAAAAATAAAAAGAATAAAATAAGACAGAGGAGAAAGAAAGCGGAAATAAATTTATTTTAGGGAATCATCGAGGCAATAAACATCAACATCTTAAGGACTACGGTGGTCATGTCATAATTGTCGGCCTTCGCCATTTTCAAACACACTGTTTGACTACTTCATACTGTCGTGCCATAAGTCCCTCAAAAAGTGCGATATACATACCAGTTTAAAATGAACGAGAAATTCTGTGGAAGCCAGCTAGTGTCGTGGTTAGAATGTCCGCCAGTCAGCCTGACAGGTAGGGTTCGAATCACGCACAAAGCACTGCCCTGTCTATAGCTCTGCTGATGAGGCCTAATGGGCTGAAATGTACCTACAGAGATGACTTTTTCTCGATTTGTTTACGCTTTACATTCAAACCGATATGCACACCTAATTCATTTAGTTATAATTAATTAATTAACAAAATTAGGTATGACTTTAATTAAGCACATAATCTCCCATATATATATATATATATATATATATATATATATATATATATATGTGTGTGTGTGTGTGTATACGTGTTGTAAAAAATCTAATTAATTGGGTTATCGGTTAATGAGAACATTCATTTGTTTGAGACAAATTAAAATGACAAAAAAAAAAAATCAAAACAAAAAAAGAACAACAAAAGCAAAAACAGCAATAAATAAACTAATGATTTCCTTTATTCAATTCGTCCATAATTTAAACCAGAGAAGATAAATGTAGAAATGCGAAAGCGATTATCTTATTGTGTGATGATACCAGTTGTTATTGAGACGTCATCAAGTTGCCTGGCTATGCGCAAGAGTTTGAGGAATGTGTTACGTTGTCAGGAATATTATTTAGCATCATACTACGAGGGTGAGCGAGGGGAAAATACATCAATTATGACCCAGGGGTCCACCTTGAATTTGTGGGTGGAGAAAAGATGAAATGTAATAACAAAGGCAAAAATATCTTCCTCGAAACAACAGCTTCACGATAAACACATTATCTCATTTGCTACTACTACTACTACTACTACTACTACAAATAATAATGAATAATAATAATAATAATAATAATAATAATAATAATCTTGTTATTAATGAATATGTATACACCCCCCGCCGAAAACCCAACCCCGAAAATCACGTGAGGACGAACAAATGCTAAACTCATTAAAATCCTAGCGGTAAAATATGAACAGTATTTGCCTGCTAGCCAACGCTTAGTAAGGATTGTTTGAAGAATTTGAAAAACAGAGAAAACTTAAAATCCAAAAATTTTATAATCGCTCTAAAATTGATTGTCTAATAAGTTGATCTTATCAAATTGTTGTTTGGAATTTCTGTAAAATGGTAAAATCATCTTTGTTTTTTTTTCTAAAGTCTTTTATTAATAAATATCTATGATGCTGTCTTCCTAAAAAAACAGCACAAAGAAGGAATAAGTTCAACCCACAAAGACTGACTAAAATAAAATAAAAATAGTTTCCTGGACTTTAACTTAGTTAAAATGTACATTTTTAAAGGTGTAAGTTTTTTGTGTTCCGCTGTAGTGTATACTTCCTTGAAAGAATACCAGGTCACATTTGCAACAGGAGCACAGATAATAATCAACTCCTGGGTTTGGTATTACTACCCATGTAAAATATGATAAATATAAATTCAAATAAACATAGGATTCAGATTTCAGATATGAGATTCAAGATCGGCAGGTGTCCCCTTTATAGGCAACATAGGGGACCTGATGGGGATCTTGCCAATGTTGGCTGTTTTAAGATACACAAACAAAGACTAAAACAATAATGCACCTGAGAAACATCAAAGGAAAAAAAATGTAACCCACTCTTCTTTTAAAACAATCATTTACAAAGAGTTTTTTTTTGGATAAAGAGTGATATGAATTTTGAAAGAAGCTGTTAATTTCAATAGAAGCCAAAATCTTGCAGACCCCCCCCCCAAAAAAAAGGTATGATCCTAAAGAAAGGCTGGTTTTCTGATCTAGAAACAATGGAAATATGTGGACAGATAATATTCTTATCATGCTCAAGAAAAGCCTTCTAAATGAAATGAAAAAAAAAAAAAAAAAATTGACAACCAAAACATCACGGAACCCAGCATCATGACAATATTAACATATGATAAAATAAACAATATAGAGTTAATAAAATAAATCATGACCGGAAAGAATATTACATTACCATCCTTAAAGAATGAAAAACTGAAAAAAAGTCAGAATAGAAGATAGAAACCGAAAAAGTAAATAAAGAATTACATAATATCCCAGCAGACAATATCAGCAAACTAAACCACCTAATGTATGCAGGAGAAACTAGTCAGTGATAAAATTGGTATTCCCCTAAGGAACTCTAATAGAAACACAAATGCTGTATGGAAAATTAGTCGAGGACAAATAGGGATATTAAAACAAAAACACCAAGGAAGAAAAAAAAAAACAAGGACAGAATGGAATGAAAAGGCCGAAGAAAGACAATAGCAATTAAGAATGACAATACAATAGGATGAAATAAACCAAAATATATTAGCGAAAGAAGGAAAACTCAAACGATACCAGCACAGAACTAAACAATACAAGAAACACAGGACTTTCCAAAAATAACGAAAGAGAATCATACCAACAAGTCGGTGGAGAAAGCATGAAGACAAACGAACAACCGTCGAATGCAAAGGAGACAAAACATCATTTAAAAGTTTGTACATTTCTATTTTCTACATAATCGCCATTTCGGTCGATACATTTTTCTAGGCGCCATGACAGTTTTTCTACGCCCATGTCATACCAACATGCCGTCACCTCATTGAAGAAGCGTTGAACCAGTACGTTGTTGCAAACTCCCTACACAACTTGCAGAAGCTCTTGACATCCATGCACGACTTGCCATAAACTTTCGTTAATTGGCGATGAATTTTGATTGGTTAAATCTTGCGTTCTAAAACCGAATAACTATGGAGGCGCGTGGTGTAATGGTTAGAGTCTAAGGAAATAGACTCGTCGAATCGAGTTCAATTCCGGGACAAGGCTGTTCACATTTCAAATAGCGCTAATACCCTTGGAAGACGTATGCATCCAACTACAATCCCACCAGCTATGGACTCTTTAACCTTGGCTAGGCAAACAGTCTAGGAGAAGGAAAACTCTGAATTCAAACCTGTTAAACTCCACTTAAGAAACTGACCTTGTGTCACATCCTGCTCGTGCGGAGGGGTTGGTAAATATGTAAAACCGAATAAATGCGTAAACTTTACACCTGGCAAAAGCGCCAATCGGGAACTCCATCAGAAAAGACTGCGAAGCCAAGATTGAGCGTAGCAGTGAGGCGTGTGTAGTGGCAGTGGCAGATGTACAGCAAGCACAACAGTGTTGCCACTAGCCGCACGAACAATTTTCTTTCTTCCCCGGCGCTTTGGAGAGCTTACTTTTGGGACTACCCTCCTCCTGAACGGCGATTATAATACTGACCAGGTGCCCTATACTCCTGACCCTGTACCAAATTACGCATATTTTTTTTTAGATGGTTGTCCATTTAGGAATAGCAGGTACTGTAATCAACCTGAGACCTGTATAAAGATGAAGCAAGGCTTAATAAATTCCAAGAACTGAAATCATCCGGACGATAGCATTATTAAAATGCTGCATTGTCTTGGATTATTGGTGAGATTTTCTATCATTTGTTCTTTAGTGAGAGCTAACCGATACTCCTACTGTGAAAACTCAACGGGTAGAAACATAATATTGAAAACGGATGAGAATTGTAAATATTTCCTGTAGAGGCAATTGAAATTGTCAACTGAGTGAATATAGAAAATTAGCTTAAAGGTAGTAGACATAGACATGATTGAGTAGGAGTGGGGATACACTAGGAATTGTACAGTTGAATATAAAAATAGACAAAGAAACAAATGACAACAAAGACATAAAATTATTTAAAAAAAAACATAAACAAAAACAACAAAAAAAACATAAACAAAACAGTAGAAATGACAGAGCGTCCAATCCAAGCCAGGAGAATTGATTGATTAATTGATTTTTAATGGCATATCAACACATCTAGGGTTATTTTATATTTATATTTATTGTGTAGTTGTTTCTTAAGAGTTTTGCACCAAGTAATACTGTTGCCGGTATTCCTATCCAATACTAATAATTATAGAAATAATCCATAGTTATATGGCTGTAAGTATTTCTATCGAATATTTTTTAAACACATCTTTATGACTTACATATAGGACCTTAACAGGGTTAGTGTTCAACCTGGGAGTAAAGGGTCGGATGACCAAGATACTCTTATGGAATGTGACCAAAATGAAGTTTATTTTGCAATATAATTCCTCCTTGCGGTTCACACATTTCTTTCATCGGTGTTGCAGTGCTTGGATATTGGAAAAAAGTCATCAACAGCAGATATGCCCTCATCATATAAAATTTTCAGCCTATAAATGTTTCAGTCTACTCTTGCAATGGCAATGAAAGTTATTCCACAAGTTTCAGAGCTGGAGCCTAATCATCAGATGTAGTTTAGTGCCATACCCCAGACCTGCCCCCTTTTTAGGGGTGGTGGTCTTACCCCTCTGCAGGGGATACAGTCAACGTTTCTAATCCATTTCACAGGAAGAGATTTGTAAAATAATCATTATGAAACCAAAAATAAAGAATATAGTATCTAAATTTATTTTCAAATATATTACATAATATAGAGAGAAGGCCAGATATTTTCATTGTGGATGAATAGAAAAAATGGATTGTGATTTCTCTACAAAGTAAAAATTAAAGAAAATAAAAATTTGCACAAAATATCACGATTTTGCCGGAGAACCGAAAAATCACAGAACGTGGAATCGACGAGTTTAGAAGCTTTGGAAAAGATGAGAAGAATTGGAGCCTCGAGAAAGAATTGGAACTGTTTAGACAATAGTATTACAAAATCAGCGATAATACTTTGGAGAGTTTTGGAATATTGAAGATTAGTTACTACGGGTTAGAAAACTGAATCAAATATATAAATATAAGTATAATAATGATTTTAATTATCTGTGATATCAATAGAATAAGACATAAACGCATGTATTCGAATAGAATGCACTGTCATCACCTCGGACCATGGACCATGCAGCTCAGGATTGATTTTAGCATTTAAATGGTGGTGATCTTTTTTGTGGAAATTAACCCCAGAATTTGGATGACCAACAGTTGTCGATGTATGAATAATAGATGATTTTAAAAAGGTTCATTTAGATTGTTTAGTTATATATTTCAGTTTGTAATGTAATGGTTAGTGTCATAGGAAATAGACATGGCAAACTGAGTTTAAATCCTGAGCGAGGCTGTTTTCATTTCAGATATCGCTAATACTCTTAGGAAAGGTATGAATACAATTATTCTCCAGCTATGGTTGAATAGTTGGTCAGACTGGGTTCTTTAACCTTAGTATGGAATTACTGGTCTAGGCGGAAAATTTTGAATTCACACTTAATCCGCTTAAAAATTGACATTGTAAAGCATTCTGCTTATGATCCTTGGCAGGGTGCACGGATACACTTCGATTCTAGGCAGAAATTATAGACGGACATACAAAAAAAAAAAAAAAAAACAAGAAATAGAAAAAGGGAGGAAGTAAAGGGAAGAAAAGTAACACGCTACTCATGAATGAATGAATGAATAAATGGAAGGTGAGCGAAAGAAAAGCTATAATGTGATAGATCAGACATTTATTATTTGCTTCACTGGAATGGAAAGAAAGAAAGAAAGAAAAAAGAAAGAAAGAAAAAAAGAAGGGAAAAAAGAAATAAACGGAAAAGGAAGATAATTAGTTTCTTTGTTTAAAGACTGAGAATTACTGAAGTATGAAAAACAAGGCATATCAACCTTCATGTGCTATTCAATGCCAAAGCCATCCTTGTAGAACAACAGTAATGGTACTATTAAACCATAACTGGGGAGATAAGGGGGTTTATACAAGAAAGAGAGAAATGAATAAAAAACAAAAAAAAAAAAAAACAACATGAATACATCCTAGGCCAAATAAATAAAAACAGAAATTCTGTTGAGGATAGACAATCATAATTATTGAGACAGACAGTAATTGAAAGTAGTTACAGTAAAGAACCTTGAAATTAAAGATAGGAGTAACTAATCAGGAAGATAGATATTTGAAGTGGAAAGAACATCCCAAGAAACTACTGGGACAATACTCCTAAAATTACATATAATATTACTCAAAAAGAGCAAATTATACATCAAGCTAGGGCACTCATGTTTGCGCGCACCACTAACTTTGGAATACGAGAGTCTGAAAAAATAATTCTTATGTATAATACTTTTCAGAATTTTTAGCAGCTAAATTTACACTGAATTTAGCATTTGTTCACCATTGAATCAGTTTATACGGACTAAAAATAAGAATCTATATAGTTTACATTATGTCTTAAAACACAAAATTTACAAAATATTCAGAGCAAAAACACAAAAGTGCAACAAGCTTACGGCGAAAATAAGCTCACATTAGGAGATAGAAAATTATAAGCAAACACATTCCAGAGGATATTTCTCGGTAACGGAGTGAAACACATTAGTGTGGACTCTAGATATAACTTACTTTTGGTTATCCCGTCCCAAATATGATGAAGCGTGTAGCCGGAAAAAGTTAATTATATAATTTTCGTGTATAATACGCACCTTGACTTTTGGGACGAAAAATTTGGAAAAATAGTGCGTCTTATGTATAAATAATTACGGTAACAATCGCAGCATTTTCCTCATAATTCCATTTAAAAGTTGATACTACATTTTCTTGGTAATTTTCAAATTCCATAAACTTTTGAATGGCACCTGGAATATGTTAATTATCCAGTGGGGAGGGATTAATTGTTAACGAGTTAAAACATTGCTATTGTACATTAAGTTCGTTATTTATTGAATACCTCAAGCTAGTTTTGGCTTTGTTTTGGCTTACCGAAAAAAGTTACTTATATAACGTAATACATTTATCATTGGTTTTCCATATTGAAAAAAAAGTTTACAACTTTGTGGAAGACCGTAAAATTTCTTATTTGCCTAAATCTAAAATTTAAAAAAAATTCTTTTAACATTCATTTGAAATATATTGTGAAAAATCAACACACGTAGACATATTGAATTATGGAGAAGCATACGTCTGACAAATCTCTCCCTCACACACACAACACACTCTCTCTGTCTCTCTCTGTCTCTCTGTCTCTCTCCGTTTTGCGTCCCATTTTTGCTATCGTGGCACTTAACTATCCAGACTACAGATAAGATGGCCGCTGATATGGCACAGAAAAGATTTGACTCTCATCTAGCCCCAAGGGCATTATCATAAAAGGAAAATTAGTCGATTGGGGGCAAAGTTTAAATTCAGTTCGCTGATTGAATTTCTGAGTCGACGCCCAGTTGAACAAATGCGCGTCTCTTTTATTTTAATTGAAATCGCATTAAAAATTCATCTCTATTCTTTTCATATTAATCTGCCGCTTGTCAGAACGCTCTTGAAATTATTGTATTCGCAGAATTATGGAATAAATATGAAAAGAAAAACAAATGAGCAACGACGTTCTATTTGATTTGAATTTTAGTTGAATTTCTTTAACCCTACAAATTAAAAAAAACTTCCAATTCAGTACATTAATTTAGAAAATGATGGAAAATGCATTTATTTAAACTGACTGTTTTTCTTTCTTTCTTCCTTTTTCTCGCTTCTTTTTTCTTTCTTTCTTATTTGACATAGTATATAAGACCATTAATACGTATATAACGATACTAGCGCAAAGTACAAAAAATATATGTAGAATTATAGTAATGAATAATAGTGTTTCCGGACATGCAAAAAATGGAAATCAAACTCAGAGTGTAAATTGAAACAGACAACAAATTTATTTCTTTATAATTATAGAATGAGAAATATTCGTTACAATACAAACTATGAAACATAACGACAAATGCTACATGAAGGGTATAAACAGAAGAATATTTAGAAATAAAGGAAATAGACAGAAATATTTCTGTTAAGTGCCTAATTAAAATTTCTGCACAGTAAAAGAGGAGTTCTTACTGTGAAGAAAGAATAGGTGAATTGGTGTCTTTTCTTCCAGTGCAGTAGAGATATAGTGGTATATTGACTAAGTAGATCTCTTGTGGAGTCTTGGAGAAGGAGAATTCTTCTTGGGTTTATGGAAACTTCTATTCTTTGTTGCATTCCACATGGGAAATTCTGTGGCAAGTACCACACATTGGATGGCTAAAGCCCAGTAAGTGTGTGTGTCCAAATTGCCACTGTTTCTCTATTGTGTCTCACTGACTTAGTTGACGAGCTGGATTGGGGCTTTGTTACTGTGAGTGGTTGACAACACAGCCCGCATGGGCTGGTGTCTAAAATGGCACTGTCCCCCAGTGAGTATGTACTTGACGCCATCCTGGATCCAATTGAATTAATATTGGCTCACCTGTTTATTCATGGGTTTCTGATAAGTAAAATAGGCTCAATTTAGCCGTCGCTGAAAAGTATTTTGCGGCTGTTTGCGAGGGAAAAAGCTTTCTAGGATGTTTTCGATCATTTTTTTCTTGAAGCTTCTTTAACCCCCTGTGACTGCAAAGCTGCTACAACACTGGCTGAATATTAAAATTAATTTAAACCAAAAAGAACCTATTTCTTTTAAATTCCTCATATAGTTTTAAGAAAGAAATGGAGGGGGGCGTTTAGTCCGAAAAATGGTAATTCATCGAGAAATATGTTATCATTAAACCCAAACAGAAAAGAAAAATCCTTGAATCCTTGAAGTTTGCCTATTCATCATAGGCAAACTACAATTTGAAATAGGAATCACAAATGACCCTTTCTAGCTTCCCGAATGATATAATATACATTTTTTATTTGACTACAGTTGTACGCTAAAGGCTGCCTATAATCTCTCTCTCTCTCCCCTCCCTCCTCTCTCTCTCTCTCTCTCTCTCCTCTCTCTCTCTCTATATATATAGCCTGGTCGAAGCCATCACTCTCCAGGCGTTACAACGGGTTTGAATTCCAAATTTTCCTTTTCCTGGACCGGTTGCCATACCAAAGTTAAAGAAACCAATCTGCTCTACTATTTACCCATAGCTAGAGGGAGAATAGTTGGCTTCATACCTTTCCTAAAGCTATTAGAACTATGTAAAATTAAAAGAGCCTTGTTCAGGATTTGAACTCAGGTAGACGAGTCCAGTTCCTACAACGATAACCGTTACGGAATATATGGGTCGGCTAAAAGTTCATAGGCTGACCAAGATACTCTCATGGAATGTGACCAAATGAGATTTATTTTTCAGCATAGTTCCCCTTGTGGTCCGGACATTTCTTTCCATCGATGTTGCAGTGCTTGGATCCCATTGGTCAAAAGCTGATATGCCGTCATCATATGAACTATTCAACTTATGAATGTTTTCAGACCACACTCGTATTTGTGTAGAAACTACGAAAACAGGAAATCTTGATCACACGTGAAATCAATTATTAAGCTATGTTTATTTGGATACAATGCAAGAAATATGGGTCACCCAGCAAGAATCGAACTCAGAAACAATGATCTTCAAAGCTTAGCTCGTTAACAATTGCACCATGCACGTTTTCTCAGATCATGTTTGTGGGATAAAAAAGATTATACCTAATAGAACAAAGGGGAAACAATAAAGAAGAAGAAAAAAGGAAGAATCTGTAGCGATTATCTTCCCTTGTTGAGATGGGATTAAGTGGAAAAGGGTTATCATCCCTTGCCACCTGGACTTGCCACTAGATGGCATTTCTCCCTGGCTATTTAAAATCAGCCTGGGAAGCTCTCTCTCTCTCTCTCTCTCTCTCTCTCTCTCTCTCTCTCTCTCTCTCTTCATCTGGCATCCACAAAGATGCATTAGACAAGTTGTGTCTCTGTTCATTAAGCCTTGCCCCACAACTATACAGTCAGTGACTCTTTTGATCTCCATTTTAGTAGCCTCAAGATTAACTCTACAAAAACACTTTCTTTCTTCCTCTGGACGTTCGTTCTGTTTTGTATCTGAATTTTATATTAAAAGTGCTCAGACAATAAAGTCTGTATTTGTTATGTACCTCTTTGTTTGGATTCTTGTATATGTTCGCCTACGTTAGAGACTTATCTGAAGCCTCCCAGCGTATTATAAGAAGCGGTTTTGGCTGAAGCCAAAAACTACATTTAATTCTTATAAATCAATTAAAATACGAAGTCAAAAATATTCAGCAAGGTTTGAACGTAGAACGTATAAGATATTTAAAAAAGAACGACACATATACTTTGAAGGCTTTTGGATTTTTAAAAAGACAAATTGTTCAGGAGAATCGTCTAGTAACGTTCCCTTAAATCTTCAAGAGTTTTTCTCCCTTGGTTGTACGATGAAGCTTAACTTTATAATATTGTTTTAAAATTGACAAATTAGCAGAAAAAGGGGAAAAGAGTAAGCTATAACTCCTCCATGAAATAAATATTGGGTTCTGTTAAAATATCTTTATAGTTACTGGTTGCGAATTACATCATTGTATTTTTAAAATGAAAACAGGTTGTAGCTTTTTTTTAAGCTTTTAACGACACTCCAAGTAAAACAAACGAGTTTCTAATGGAACCTTGCACCAAAATGCTTTTGATGATTGGTTGAATGTCAACCACTCTAGGGTTATGTTATGCATAAGGGTTAGGGAATCGCGTTCATTTTGTATTCATATTTATATTTTTTGTGCAGTTGTTTCCTAAGATTATTTTTGTACACAGTACTACCGAAAAATAATTTTTTAACAGATCTATTTGACCCATAGATGGGATTATAACAGAGTGGATCTGTGAGTAATGGAAATGAAGGAGTATTGGAATACTGGATGGTGAAAATTAGTGTCATGGCCAAGATACCTCTTTTTCGATGCGGGAATGTCATTTCTAAGTTGAGATAAATAAAATGTATTTACTTTTACATAAAAAAAAAAATCAGTTCAAATTGTTTGGAGAATTTGCATTGAGACCTACTCAAACTTACCTATGTAATTGTTAACTTTGATCAATATGTCATACATAACCCAGGGTTCCCAAACAGACACATACTACGCAGATGATCTTGAGCTTCTCGCAAATACACATGCACAGGCGAAATCACTGTTGCTTAGCTTAGAGAATGCACCATTGCTCTCTTAGATAAAACTGAATTAATTTGCTTTCAAACAAGATGACGATATCTCCCCTGGATGTTAAGCTCTAAAATTAGTAGACCAGTTCACATGCCTAGGTAGTAATATCTCATCTACAAAAACGATGTCAATATACGTATAGAAAAGACATGGACTACTATAGACAGAATATTGATCATATGGAAATCTCACTGATAAGATAAAGCGAAAATAATTCCAAGTCGTAGCCGAATCAGTGCTACTGTACGGCTGCACCACTTGGACTCTAACAAGGATGCTGTGTTCTGTCTTGAACAAATATTGGAAGCAGTACTCCACAAGAAAACAGCTGTTCGACCACTTGCCTCCTATCACATAAACCATTTGAGTAAGACAAATAAAACATTCTGAACAAAGCTAGAGAAACAAGGACGAACTGATAAAGTGACGTTTTCCAGTGGACATCTACACATGGACACACCAGTGTATGCCAACTAGCAAAATCCCACATCAATCAGCTCTGTGCGGATTCTGAAGGCTGCGTGAAAGACCTCCCAGAGATGATGACCGACAGAGACGGTTGAGAGAGAGAGAGAGAGAGAGAGAGAGAGAGAGAGAGAGAGAGAGAGAGAGAGTGATGATCTTCATGCATATCGAAAATGCCGAACATTTTTAAACAACTTATGAGGAACAGAAATGAAAATGCCCATCAAAATTGTATTTATAAAATTGGTGTAATTGAATTAAAAAACGATATATACTAATGTGTAAAATATTCATTTAAAAAAAAAACTGTTTAAATTGTAGCTAAAAATTGAGTTAAAACACAAATTAGATTCAAACTGTAAACAAACCGTTTAAACTTGCATAACTTCTGTAATTACCGTTTTAATTGGTTTTTTAAATCATTTCCGTCTTGAAATTTTATTCAGGTCATTTAACATTTAGTTTCAATAAAACCTGCTTTCTGGAAAGTGTTAGTGCATTTTCCTTGCTTATTTGCTTGGTCAGATGAGACAGGAGTATAGTTAGAAGTAATCACATGGATTTTGCAAGTACGTACCGTATAGAACGAACATCCCACACACAAACAGACACACAAACAGACACACAACACACACACACACACACACACACACACACACACACACACACTATGGTTAAATAGTACCACGACTGTTCCTCTACATGTATGGCTTTGACATTGAATAATCCAATAGATTTGATATGCCATTAAACAAAATAACCAAACCAGACCAAACAAATCAGCCTGGCACATGGAAGGTTAATTCCAATAAGCTTAGATTGCTGGAACTCTGTTCTGAGTTCAATCTCTCCATCCGCAATGCGTTTTCATCAAAAACGCAAAGGAACCAAGAAGAAGTCCCCGTGGCGCATTAACTAATGTGCTGGACTGCGATATCGTCGTAGCGAGTTCGAACTCCAATCGCGGTATTACGTTCACTTTCGGATTAATTAACACACGCGCAAGCATGAAATAATAATGAAACTAACGATTCAAATAGGTGAAAAATTCAAGAGTACAGCTAACTTTTTCGATCGGATTAATTGTGTGAATAACATTAGTCAAAAGATATTTAAGTAGCAACTGGTATTCTTTGACTTCTTTTATATAATCTTGTCATCTAATACGTGAAGCATACGTAAAACCTCTACAATTTAAACACACACACACACACACATATATATATATATATATATATATGTATATAATGTTGCAACCTTCCGTCTATTTTAGACGATAAGTCTCTATGTAGTGTAATGGCAGTCTCAATGGCTGCAACAAAAGGTGATGCCTAAGCAGCTTTGTTCCTTGACGAGGATTGCACACAAGCCTCCCAGGTGTCTAATGTGGCATGTCTTTAGGTCTCTCTTGCAGACATATTAATTAGCGCAAGCATGATAGAAACTAACGATGATCGGATATTGTGTGAATAACATTAGTCAGATATTTAAGTACAACTAATATTCTTGTCATCTTGAAGCATTTTTTAGCTATTTTCAGCCGATAGTTATTTGGGAGAATATGTGCTTTTTAATATTTTTAGTCAGACCTAATTTTTGAAAGTTAATCATTATGTTTAATTAGGCGGGATTTTAACCACTTAAATGTGAGGCTAAACAAACCGAGAAAAATCAATCTCTGAATATATATTTCGACCTATTAGGTCTCATCAGCAGAGCTATAGATACGAGGATTAATAAATTAAAAAGCACATATTCTCCCAAATATTTATATATATATATTTATTCCTTATTTTCCCCCGTATTTCCCAAGTTTGTTGATGTTTTCCGCATCGCAGACCACAATACTCTTATCCTCGATCTCACCCCTCTTCTTCATGTTGGCCCAAATCACTAGATAATTTCGTGTTTCCATCGTCATAGAGGTCTTCCGAGTGGTCGTTTCTGGTCTCCGGGATACCACTCAACAACTGCACGGGTCCAACTGTTGCCTGTGAACTTTGCAACGAGTCATTAACTGCGTTCCCGAATTACGTCGCTTCGAATGTGCTCACACAATAATATTCCCAACACGGATCTTTCCATATATGTTTGTGGCGTAAACAACAACAACAACAACAACAACAAAAACAACACACACACACACACACACACACACACACACACACATATATATATATATATATGAATTAACATTTTGAAAAAAACAATTAGTAATTATTATCTGCTGACAGAATCTGTTTCGACGCCTTAGTAGTCATCATCAACGAGCCCGTTCCAACGGTTTTTTTCCCTTCTTCCTTTCATAAATTTTTTTTTTTTGCTCGTTGATGATGACCCTTCTACTAAGGCGTCGAAACAGATTCTGTCAGCAATAATAATTACTAATTGTTTTTTCAAAATGTTAAATTCATTCTGTCGGATTAATTTCCATTTATTTACACACACACACACATATATATATATATATATATAATATAATATATATATATATATATATAGAGAGAGAGAGAGAGAGAGAGAGAGAGAAAGAGTTACTGGATGATGAAGCTCCAGAGTTGGAGCTTCACCATCAGATGAAGATTAGTGTCATGGCCAAGATACCTCTTTTTCGATGCGGGGATGTAATTTCTAAGTTGAGATAAATAAAATGTATTTACTTTTACATTAAAAAAAAATCAGTTCAAATTGTTTGGAGAGTTTGCATTGAGACCTACTCAAACTTACCTTTGTAATTGTTAACTTTGATCAATATGTCATACATAACCCAGGGTTCCCAAACAGATACATACTACGCAGAATCTTGAGCTTCTCGCAAATACACATGCACAGGCGAAATCACTGTTGCTTAGCTTAGAGAATGCACCATTGCTCTCTTAGATAAAACTGAATTAATTTGCTTTCAAACAAGATGACGATATCTCCCCTGGATGTTAAGCTCTAAAATTAGTAGACCAGTTCACATGCCAAGGTAGTAATATCTCATCTACAAAAACGATGTCAATATACGTATAGAAAAGACATGGACTACTATAGAATATTGATCATATGGAAATCTCACTGATAAGATAAAGCGAAAATAATTCCAAGTCGTAGCCGAATCAGTGCTACTGTACGGCTGCACCACTTGGACTCTAACAAGGATGCTGTGTTCTGTCTTGAACAAATATTGGAAGCAGTACTCCACAAGAAAACAGCTGTTCGACCACTTGCCTCCTATCACATAAACCATTTGAGTAAGACAAATAAACATTCTGAACAAAGCTAGAGAAACAAGGACGAACTGATAAAGTTTTTCCAGTGGACATCTACACATGGACACACCAGTGTATGCCAACTAGCAAAATCCCACATCAATCAGCTCTGTGCGGATTCTGAAGGCTGCGTGAAAGACCTCCCAGAGATGATGACCGACAGAGACGGTGAGAGAGAGAGAGAGAGAGAGAGAGAGAGAGAGAGAGAGAGAGAGAGAGAGTGATGATCTTCATGCATATCGAAAATGCCGAACATTTTTAAACAACTTATGAGGAACAGAAATGAAAATGCCCATCAAAATTGTATTTATAAAATTGGTGTAATTGAATTAAAAAACGATATATACTAATGTGTAAAATATTCATTTAAAAAAAAAACTGTTTAAATTGTAGCTAAAAATTGAGTTAAAACACAAATTAGATTCAAACTGTAAACAAACCGTTTAAACTTGCATAACTTCTGTAATTACCGTTTTAATTGGTTTTTTAAATCATTTCCGTCTTGAAATTTTATTCAGGTCATTTAACATTTAGTTTCAATAAAAGCTGCTTTCTGGAAAGTGTTAGTGCATTTTCCTTGCTTATTTGCTTGGTCAGATGAGACAGGAGTATAGTTAGAAGTAATCACATGGATTTTGCAAGTACGTACCGTATAGAATGAACATCCCACACACAAACAGACACACAAACAGACAGACAGACAGACAGACAGACACACACACACACACGCGCGCATGCACACACATACTATGGGTTAAATAGTACCACTACTGTTCCTCTACATGTATGGCTTTGACATTGAATAACCCACGAGATTTGATATGCCATTAAACAAAATAACCAAACCAGACCAAACAAATCAGCCTGGCATATCGAAGGTTAATTCCAATAAGCTTAGATTGCTGGAACTCTGTTCTGAGTTCAATCTCTCCATCCGCAATGCGTTTTCATCAAAAACGCAAAGGAACCAAGAAGAAGTCCCCGTGGCGCATTAACTAATGTGCTGGACTGCGATATCGTCGTAGCGAGTTCGAACTCCAATCGCGATATTACGTTCACTTTCGGATTAATTAACACACACACGCGCAAGCATGAAATAATAATGAAACTAACGATTCAAATAGGTGAAAAATTCAAGAGTACAGCTAACTTTTTCGATCGGATTAATTGTGTGAATAACATTAGTCAAAAGATATTTAAGTAGCAACTGGTTTTCTTTGACTTCTTTTATATAATCTTGTCATCTTGAAGCATACGTAAAACCTCTACAATTTAAACACACACACACACACACACACACACACACACACACTATATATATATATATATATATATATATATATATATATGTAAACAACTTTTAGCTATTTTCAGTCGACAGTATATTTGGGAGAATATGTGCTTTTTAATATTTTTAGTCAGACCTAATTTTTGAAAGTTAATTCATTTATGTTTAATTAGGCGGGATTTTAACTACTTAAATGTGAGGCTAAACAAACCGAGAAAAATCAATCTCTGAATATATATTTCGACCTATTAGGTCTCATCAGCAGAACTATAGATACGAGGATTAATAAATTAAAAAGCACATATTCTCCCAAATATATATATATATATATATATATTTATTTATTCCTTATTTTCCCCCGTATTTCCCAAGTTTGTTGATGTTTTCCGCATCGCAGACCACAATACTCTTATCCTCGATCTCACCCCTCTTCTTCATGTTGGCCCAAATCACTAGATAATTTCGTGTTTCCATCGTCATAGAGGTCTTCCGAGTGGTCGTTTCTGGTCTCCGGGATACCACTCAACAACTGCACGGGTCCAACTGTTGCCTGTGAACTTTGCAACGTGTCATTAACTGAGTTCCCGAATTACGTCGCTTCGAATGTGCTCACACAATAATATTCCCAACACGGATCTTTCCATATATCTTTGTGGCGTAAACAACAACAACAACAACAAAAACAAACACACACACACACACACACACACACACACACACACACACACACACACACACACAAAAAAAAACAAAAAAAAAAAAACAATTAGTAATTATTATCTGCTGACAGAATCTGTTTCGACGCCTTAGTAGTTCCAACGGTTTTTATCCCTTCTTCCTTTCATAAATTTTTTTTTTTTGCTCGTTGATGATGACCCTTCTACTAAGGCGTCGAAACAGATTCTGTCAGCAGATAATAATTACTAATTGTTTTTTCAAAATGTTAAAATTCATTCTGTCGGATTAATTTCCATTTATTTACACACACACACACACACACACACACACACACACACACACACATATATATATATATATATATATATATATATATATATATATATATAGAGAGAGAGAGAGAGAGAGAAAGAGTATATATATAAAAATAGAGTATTGCATCTCATGGACTGCTCAGCCACCAGGATTCAATCCTTAAGTATAACGGGTCGCCACCCATGTGCAACAGGTGTCATATTTGGTGTAATTTCAACCCTCTTGACGACGGCATTTCAAAGAATATATATATATATTATGGTATTTGTGGAAAAGGTGACTTATCGTTGAAAATGGTTACAATGGTTAGTTGATGCAAGTATCACAATGATAAGACAGCGATATAACACATATAAAGTGCTCAATACGTTAGTAGAGTAAATTTATTATAATGATGGTACACAGTAATAACCTATTCGAGTTTCACTATAAGGATCTTCAGGGTTAAATCCACTGGATTAATCAAGATATTGATTAATTGCAGTCGGTTGCACGTGTGTATTTTTTGCGATAAACGGTTAATCGCGAAAATATACACACATGCAATCGACTGCAATTAATCAATATCTTGATTAATCAAGTGGATTTAACCCTGAAGATCCTTGTTGTGAAACTAGAGTAGGTTATTACTGTGTACCATTATATATATATATATATATATATATATATATATATATATATTCTTGTCCTTTAACCAACAAGCAGCCTGCTGTCAAAACCAAGAAAGTCCTTGAAAAAAACATAACAATACATTTGACCATCCCTCACAATTTACCGCTTGGCATAAAATAACCCTGGATGAGTTGATACGCCCATTTCCCATAGCAATAATACCCTTGGGAAAGGTAGGTATTTATCCAGCGATGATCCAACTTACTATTCGATAGTTATGGATCTGAGAGACAATCTTGCTAAGCATTACACCACAATGGGACGCCTGTACCCGTGGGAACGGTATGCATCCAACCAGAGGGTAGTCAAAGTTCAGGTTCCGGGCTTGTATGCCAAAAAGAGGTGGTTCCCTTAAAGAAGAAATGCGATATTGTAAAAAAAGTACCTGGTACCTTTAAAGGGGTGGGGGAGATCATCACAAAATGAGATAAACAAGCGAATTCCCGATACTATTAGCATTTTAAAAAATTTAACCCTTGTAGTACTTTTAGACAATAACAAAACAAATATAATTATTCTAATTAACCATTATTCTCATAAGTCAATTGCAATCAATTAGATTGGCATATTCCAATGTTGAATTGACTGTCTACCTTAATAAAATTCTGAAATTATTTGATAATACCTGATAAGTCAAATTTATAGAAAAATCACATAATAATGACATGTATCTAAAAAAATTAAAATGATTTAATATAGATTAATTCAAGTTATTATCTAGATATAACAACATTTATATCATATTTACATCTAAATAACAAATGTAATGCTTAAGAAATATGTCATTTTTCCTGAATAAAATCAAAATTGTTAATCGATAATATATTTAAATTGAATTACGTAAAATACATATGTACGTTTTAAAATATCTTACGTTAAAATTTTAATTTTGAATAATAAATTTATTTTAAAAGACATACAAAAAGATGTTGTCTTTCCTTACCTGTAATTCAGTTTTAAACAATTTTGGTTCTTGCACACAGCATATTAAACATTTTGGGTGAAAAAAATTATATTGTTCTGAAAAATTAGACTGCCCCTCTTGAAAATAATATTGATTAGGGAACATGCTTCCTCCACAATTTTCAAACTTAATTTAATTGAGAAAGTCTAAAAATCTGAAGTTGATAAACCAGATATTCATGATTAAGTTTATGTAACTGATGATGATGTGAAAATTGATCGAAGCTCTCGGTTGCAATTTTGCCCGGGTTACACACTTAATACACAAGTTGTTTTCAATTTTTTCTTTCCAGTTGTTTGTAACTTCAGACTTTGTTTTACAGAGCCTTGCCCTGCATCATTATAAATATGCTGATGAGTGTTTGATGGTGTGTGCAGTGTTAAAGAATGTGTTAACTTATAATATTCCACTTCGATGAAAAACATTGAGGAATGAGCAACAATTAAGGATTTCAAATAAGTACGTATCAATAACAATTTCAAATCATCAGTTGTGCACTAAAATTAAGAGCTTACAAAAAGGAAATTAACCATTGAAAGCTTTTGCAAAAAAAAAAAAAAAAAGAAAAAAAAAAAGAAAAGAAGATGATAATAGAATCTTGAAACTTGGCAAACCCCTCTATTTCCATAAGCGGTTTCTTACAAATAATGACATTCCAAGACTCCATTCATTGGTTGAACTTGCTTTAGAAAATCAGAGAAACATTGGATACATTTTAGACAAATATCCAAGAGCCATCAACGAGCTCTCCTGAGGTAGATGCAATGTGGATGATAAATATCTTGCCTTTTTAGTTTTATAGTTTGGTGGGCCTTTATTACTCAATATATTACATCGGACAAAATGTTTCCCTAGCACACCCGTTGTTTACCGGATGAATAAGGAATGACCTTCCATAAATAACCCAATGCATATATCTGTAACCGGGGACTTCTCAGCTAATATTCACAAAGACTCACTTTCACCAAAAAAATATTTATCTTTCTACTGAATATGATGAAACATATGTAAATAGAAGAAATAGATATGACCTGAGGAAAAATGAACCTGTTGTGCTATTTAGTAACATTATAATGAGGTTGGCAAAAATTTCAACTCATTTGAAGATACTGACTTGATCCAACAGAAATTAGCTTCAGATGATGTCCATGTTTCAAAAATGTGTTTGGTTGCTGGAGTGGCATCACTGACATATCCAAATCCTTTTAATGTAATCTTCATCTGTGGATGGTTTCTTAAAATTGTCCCAAGTATTCAAAATGTAGCTTCATCAACTTTTACACTGATGGTGATGAGACTAGAAGACAGGCAATCGTCTCTGATGAGATTTTATTTGCATTTAACATTTCCTTTTGGAGAAATAATTTCAATGTTATCATTCGTGGATTTGGTGGTTGATAAATTCAATAGAACATTACATTTTGATGTTAAACACTTGGTAAAAAGATGTTGGATCAACATCATTAAAGGTAAATTATGTAAATTCAGAGGGTAATGTTTCAAAAAGTTAATCTAAAGAAACTACTTGAGTTTTCAATCATTAATTCTCATGATCTAGAAAACATCTTTTTTTCCAAAGGACAAACAAAATGTCTCTATTGAAACTGCAACTACAATTGCATGCCTATCGAAATTTGTGGATGTGATTACAAAAGACGAAATAAATTTAATCTCAGACAAACAAATAAAATACAAAACGAATTAAAGTTTATGAAGTGTATGAAGGACTTCTTTGTTCGTCTTTATTTGCAGAATTGTCTTTTTTCAAATGGCTTCAAAAGTTGGATATTCGCTGTTCGATTTCAACTCCCAAACATATATTCTTCCATCTCAGTTATATCACAATCTACAATTCATCGATTCAGTATTCTACATAGCTATAGTTCAAATAAAGTGCCTTGATTCTTATGTATATCTTGTCCTTAATGGAACAGATATAGTCCAGTGATTTCTGCTTAATGTATAAGCACAGTAACTTTGATGCACTTGATCTGGTATATTGTTCTAATGCTATTTGCAAATGACAATATCTTAATCCGTCACCCCGAGTGGATTAAGAAGGGGCGGCCATCCAGATATCTTGCATTTGACTATTCTTCATCAAAGATTGGACTGGTGATCTTATTGGTAATGGGAATTTGGTAAAGGACTGGAAAATTGAACCCCTAGCATTTCGGAGCTTTGGTCGAGATAGATGTTGATTATATATAAATGCAATTGAAAAATCAGGAGTGATTCTGAAGAAGTCCAATGGAAGGCTAGTTGGTGTAAGCTTAGCAGAAATTGATTGGTCACAAGAAGAAATAGAAACAAAGATGATCCCACATGTAACTGATGTGCATGTTCAAGATGAGGGATTCAATCTCTAAACTAATAACCCCAAGAATCTCACCATATGATTTTATGGCTGAAATTGATTGGGATATGGTTTACAAAACCACTGTATTTAAGAATTTGACAGATTCAAATCCTTTATCTCGAAATCGACTCAGACGGATCAACATGTCATGGCCAAGACAGTTATGTGGATTTAGACAATATTGTATCTGTTGGTGATCAAATAGTCATTAATCACAATGATGAAACCGGGTGGGGGTGGGGGTCATTTGTAAAATAATTCTTGGTGAAAATAAAATGCAATTTCTGCTACAAGAACAATTAGAGCAACCATATATAATGCTCAATGTCCAAGTTCTTCAAGTAAAATAATTTGATGACTTTTATTTTGGGATATTCATAAGATCTATTAGGGTGGCCGGCATCAATTGCCTTACTATAGAACCCCAAATATCCATGCATCCTCCAGAAAACATGTCTCAGGATTTCTTTTGTAAGGAGTTGGTGTTTGATATTGGGAATCATATATTCCTTTCTTCAACTTCTGAAGATAAGACTGATGATGAGGAAAAGCACTATGCCAAGTTTGCAAGATGAAGATACTCCTTTCCCAAATGTGGCTTTTATATTGCATTTCACATTGTTCATATTGAAATAAAAGTTTCAAGAAGATGAACATATGAGAATAATTATATAAAGAATAAATAGATAACAACTATTAATTAATTAATTAAGATGAATCAGAACAGTGAAAATCAATTAATATTGTAATAATGATGACATTTCATACTCAAGTTTGTGTATTGTTATTCTTTTGAGTTATATTAAATCATATTTTAAGTTGAATAGCATAAATATGTATATACACTTTTATGAAATTAACTTTATAACTATTCAGGTTATTAGTCGAAATTTGTCCAACCATATGTGTATATTCCAAATCACTTTATAGGATTTTTCAGATTTTTGCATGAAAGTATACATATATATCTCAGTTTCAATGATGCCACAATATTAGCTCATATTTTGCCCTCCCTTAATAATCGACCTGGATTTTTCAACATATCCCCGTTTTTAACTAAAATAGTTTTAAATAGCTACAAAATACCAGGCTTTATTTAATTATTTAGTTATCATTCCCCACTTTGTTCCCATTGTTCACATAAAATCAGTCCATTAATACTTTTTCTCGTCTTTTGTTGAATGCATTTCTTCGAGTTACGTCACGCGTCATGACATCTTCGCGTGTGCGGATCGCTGCTCGTCTTTCAAAACAAACAAAAAATATAAATTACAGTTTACAGTTACAAACTTTTTATAGATTTTTTCTGTCATTTACAAAACATCCATTAATTTCTTCGACCCATAATCTATCCTGATGAAGGTTTAAATAGACCGAAACGTTTAAGCGTCGATAAATAAATTCATCTTATTTTTGGAACACTTCGTTTTCAAATTTCTTAATATATATATATATATATATATATATATATATATATATATACTATGATGTCATTAAAAAGTGGAGAATTGTTTGTTTACCTTTTTATTTACACTTAACTTGGCAAAACTATTACTCTGGCAGTATTCACTTATCTCTTAATTAATCATTAAGATTAATTAGCAAACACTTGAATACTGCTACAGTAATAATTTTGTTAAATCTTCCAAGTGTAATAAAGTTGGGACAAGAAATGTGATGGCACTTATTGATATTTATGGGAAATTGTAATTGTGCCGAATTATATGGATGAGATTGATTTTGCTGTTCTAAGAATTTTGTGTACATTTTTTAGTGAATGTCTATGTTCGTTTTAACTATCGTTTTGTCCAAAATCATTGTTCAGTTATTAAACTTTTATGTATAAATCTATTATATTTAAGAATTTCCCTATTCTGTGCATTGAAAACACAATATTCAATCTGGTCTCATTTGAAGATATTTTATAAAGTTTAAATTGTTCAAATTGGAACTAAATTCATATACATTTGACATAACATAATTCATATAGTTTCTAAGACAATATTCAATGTAAATTGTGTTTTTATTTAGGCTTAAAATAATTATTAAAGATTGTTTTGTCATCAGTTAAATTTTGCTATTTTTCATTGACAATCGATGTCTTTTTTTCGTGTTTACACGATTTTAACTTGTAGGACAAGACAGAGAGAACAGTTCAAGAATAGAGATAATGATTGATGCTGTATTTGAAATTTTGCCGGCTATAAACATAAGGAAAACAAGAAGGCTGACTAAAATTTCTAGTGGCCAAAAGTACGAGAGAAGAAACTATCAAGATAGAAATCATGATTACATTTAGAAATTTTAACTGTAAATTATGAGATCAAGAAGCTAATATAGTGCCACGTCTAAATACACGTGGACATGGCGACAAAGAAGTTGCCATGCAATTATAAATAGAAAAGACAGAAGCAACATTTCGATGATGTGATAGTGATTGAAGCCGACATTATAATTCAGCACGAATATTATTGACGTTACTTCTTTGGATTTTATCAAGAATCTCAGGGTATACATCAAAAGTAGCAGACCTGATGTAGCAATAATACTCAATGCAAGGGCTTTTAATTTTTTTTTTTTGGGGGGGGGGCTTCTTAGGATACCTATCATCTTTATCTTCCAGTGGACTCCTTATGATCTATATATACTGTTTTCAAATCAAAATACAACTTTCATAGATAGGGTAGGTTTAAGAAGCTGTTTTGGGTCAATCTTATTGTTTGCTAATGTTTATACCATTTAGTTGTTACTCCATTGTCATGGTAAGTATGGCTGGGTGATTTTACAAATTTACCCGCACCCACACTGTATATAGTCTTAGTACCATTAACAATACCATGTATCTGGTGCTAGGTGGAATGAAGATGGGTGTAGAAGACATTTAGTGTAAAACAATGTTGGTACCTGGTACTACGTGAGGCTGGGGATACTACCAAAATCTAAACTGCGGAAATACCTGTTAGTGTCCATACATGTGTACCCCCTGTTTGATGATTCTCCCATATCCATATAGTCTCCCTTCAGCTATGGATAAATAGAATAGCAGATTGGAATCTTTAACCTTGGTTAGGCAACCAGTCTAGGAAAAGGAAAAGGAAAACAATACACCGAAGAATATAGAAAATAATTAATAAATGTAATAAAATCTGCCTTTAATAAATTCGAGTACTTGTAAAATCTGCCTTTAATAAAATTGAGTACTTGTAAAATCTGCCTTTAATAAATTAGTTGTAAATCTGCCTTTAATAAATTGTACTTGTAAAAAGTACTTGTAAAATCTGCCTTTAATAAAGTACTTGTAAATCTGCCTAAAATCTGCCTTTAATAAATTAGAGTACTTGTAAAAAGTACTTGTAAAATCTGCCTTTAATAAATTAGTGTACTAGTAAAACTTAGAATATAATTCAAATAATAAAGCAAGACAGTAGATCTGACATTATTTTAAATCAAGTTAAAAGATATTGATCAATATGAAAGTTTGAAAAATGTGTTTAATGAGTCAAATGAGAGAAACAGACGACATTAATCAAAGCGAGAAATGTGTGTGTGTGATGGATGAAATAAAACAAAATATGCTATGTTCAAGCAATTGTCGATAAAAGCTTTTGAAACAAATTTCTTTTATATTTTCTCCACAATTAATGGATGATAAGATTTCTGATTTTTTACACACGTTCTGATTGGCGTTTTATTTACATCGATTGGGTGCAGCAAAAAAAAAAAAAAAAGAATAAGAAAAGCGGAAAATAAAAGAAAATACGAAGAAAAATGTAGAAATAAATTACAAAGGACTTCAAAAATGGATTATTTGATGTTGAAGAATAAATGTTGAATAAAAAAAAAGTAGAAAAAACAAAAGGATTAATAAGTAAGCTAAAATACAGAAGGAGAAGGGGAAGCGGAGGAGGAGGAGGAGAGGGAGGAGAGGGGAGGAAAAGTAGTATAAATAGGAACGGGAGGAGAAGGAGAAGGAGGAATCGGAGGAGGAGGAGAGGAAGGGGGAGAAAATTCTGAAGAAAACAAGTGCAATGTAAAAAAAAACCTTTCTAAGAGGGAGAAAATTAAGAGACGGGAGCGAAGAATCTTAAATGAATACATGTTGTTGTTGTTGTCGTTGTTGTTGTTGATGATGACGATGATGATGATGATGATTATGAAAGAGAAAGATAAGAGCAGTTGAACAGAAAATTAAGAATGCTTAATAATAATAATAATAATAATAATAATAATAATAATAAGAAGAAGAAGAAGAAGAAGAAGAAGGAGAAGAAGGAGAAGAAGAAGATGAGGGAGTGGGAAGAGGAAGAGGAAAAGAACAACAAATAGAAAAATAAAATTAAAAGGAAAAATACGGAGAAAATAATAGAACTTTCTACGGTGGAGAGAATTACGAGTGAGTGGGTAAAAGGGAATTGAATAGGTAATGAGGATGTTGATGATGATGATGATGATGACAATGATGTGTAAAAAAGAGAAAAAAACAACAGTTGATTTAAGGTTGTTTGGTTGTTGTTACGGCATGTCAACTCTTGATGGGTTATTTAGTACTCAAGTGTTTCTTTTTTAAAAAAGAAAGTTGCAAGCAACTATTTCTGGTTAGTAATACTCAGCGAGTTCGATCCTCGCTGGATGCCCCATACTTACGACCTTGTGTCACATCCTACCCGTGACAAACGGATTGGGTATATTTTTACTCATTTATAAACAATAGGAGCAGAAGTGGGAGAGTAGGAGTAGGAGTAGGAGTAGGAGAAGAAGAGAAATTTAAAATCGAATTAGAAGGGAAAAAAAGACGGAGAAAACAGGTACAAGGAAGATGATTTTCAAAGAGATCGATGACAGATGACAATAATGACAACTAAAATAAGAAAAAAGATGATAACTGTCAGGGTTAAAAAGAAAGAACAGATTACCCCCATCCTCCAAAAAAGAAGGAACAGAGAAAAAAAGAAGAGTAATAAAGAAAAATATAATACTACAAACAAAAAATGAAAATAAAATACACACACACATAATAGTGATTTGACTTACGAATTACACACACACACACACACACACACACACACACACACACCACACACACACATATATATATATATATATATATATATATATATGTATGTGTGTGTGTGTGTGTGTGTGTGTGTGTGTGTTTGTGTGTGTGTGTTTGTGTATGTGTGTGCAAGATGACTTACGAGTTTTCCGAGTTATGAGCTGTCACTTTTTGCTTTGTGTTACGAACTAGAATTTGAGGTACGAGTATGTAGACCCGCCCCGCATAGTGGGGGGGGGGGGGTCCAGTGGCTTCGGCCCTAGATCTTTACAAGTTATAGCGTTGATCCCAGGGGGCTATCCCCCAGGAAACACCTGCCCTCTCGATTTAAAGGGCAGGGCTGAGTTTATTGTCCAGTGCCTGAAGCGCCCCCTTGAGGGGGAATGCTGAAGGGTTCAACGCAATTTTCCCACCCGCCACCCATGAGCTTCGGTTTGTGGGTGCTCCCACGTTAATAGGGCCTTTGTGCTTGACCCGTACAAGTGGGGTATGAGGAAAATAACTAGAATTTGAGGTACGAGCGTGCTTCAGATACGCTTATATCAATAAGTCCTCTAAAAACATTTAAGCTTCCAAATTTATTACGCCGAAGAAAAATATTATTTATGAAAAAATAAACATTAAAACATATTACACCGTATAATTCATTACATACCAAAATCATATTTTTATACAATACAGTGCTATTTTTGTTATTTAAAATACGTAACAAAAATTTAGGTGTTTTGGGGTGGTGGTGGTGCTGCTGTAACGAATTAATGGCATTTTAGTTTATTTTAATTGGGTACATTGATTTGATATACGAGGAATTTGAGTCAAGAGTGGAACGAATTAAACTCGTAAATCAAGGTACCACTGTATGTATAGAGAAAGAAAGTGAATTCAATGGCACCGGAGAAATAATGTAAACATGACGGCTGAAAAGAAAAAGAAGAAGAAAGTAGAAATGAAGAGAACAAAAAATAATAAAAGAAAATTAAGATGCGAAAATTCTGAGGAAACGAATTTGGCATAGCGAAGTAGAAGGAAGAAAAGACAAACAAAATAGATCAAACAAATAAACAAAAATAACAACAAAAATTATTCGTTCATATTTTAAATGGATTTGAGTGTTTAGTGATTGACATTTTAAACTAAATGTTTATGAGGAAACGCATATAGAAAGATATTGTTTATGACTTTATAATGTGAACTCAGACACATATATAAAATGTCTTTGCCAAATCTATATACACACATTGTTAATAGCAGCTACGGTTATTACCTGAATATTAATCGAACACTTTGCCTAAAACAAACAACAACAACAACAACAACAACAACAACAACAATAATAATAATAATAATAATAATAATCTAGAAAGTAAAGCCTAATAATATGCTAAAACGGTGGTTTATTTTAAGTGTTCAAAATGTCTTCTTCACACAGCGAGCCATTTGATAAGAAACTATAACTAAAGTGCAGCCAGCAATATAACAGAAATGTCTCTCTATAAAATAAAATAAAATAAAAATAAAATAAATAAACAAAAAAACAAAAAAAAAACAACAACAAAAAAAAAAAAACCAACAACAAAAAACAAAAAAAACAAAACAAAAACAAAACTAAAACAGATCAAAACACAGAAAATATTAATTCTAACATTTATTCTTTCGGGCGCCTACGGTAGCGTTATCTAGTGCTAAACTAAAGCGAGCCTAATAAAAATGAATACCTCACTGTGGGGTAGTGATTTCCAAGATGATCTTACAGATCATTATTGCTGTCGTTGCCGGTGAATAGCAATATAATCTATTCTTTATAATAAACATTTTTAGTTAAATCTCAAGTATTTGGTTGTTACAAAAATAATGGCCGATTGAAGTGCTCGGTTTTGAAATGTCATTTTAACATAGAATTTTTTATTTATTTCAGGTGAATTTTTGCATATATAATAATTAATGTGTGCTCAAAAATAAAATTTTATTTATTTTTAGATAGAAAGTATTTTTGAAAAATAGGGGCCTTCAAAGATAAACATGCCTAAACATGACCTTTGCCTTCTTATGTTGCATGAGTTCAAGCTTGGGCACAATGCCTCCGAAACTGTTGCCAATATCAACAAAGCATGGGGAGATGAATCCACAAGTGATCGGACTGTACGAAGGTGGTTCCAGAAATTCCGCAGTGGAGATGAGAGTCTTGAAAATGAAGAAGGTAGAGGACGGACATGCAGTCTTGACAATGAACAATTGCAGGCAGTTGTTGAGCAACAAAGTGCCAGAGAAATGTCTCAGACACTTGGTGTCAGCATTGCAACGGTTGTCGTAAAGGATCCACTTTTCGTCACAAGTGACTATTCGGTCAAGAAAGGGGTAATTGGTGTTACGCAAACTGAGCATCAAGCACACTTCAAACCGCCTAAGTTTTTGGTGCTCAATGAGGCTTTATTGAGCTTTTTCACCTTTCCAATACTCTGTAAATGGCGGGAAACTGTTGTAATGCTGACACCAAGTGTCTGAGACATTTCTCTGACACTTTGTCGTGGATTTTGCTCAACAACTGCCTGCAATTGTTCATTGTCAAGACTGCATGTCCGTCCTCTACCTTCTTCATTTTCAAGACTCTCATCTCCACTGCGGAATTTCTGGAACCACCTTCGTACAGTCCGATCACTTGTGGATTCATCTCTACATGCTATGTTGATATTATATATGAAGTAGTCAAACAATTTATGTTATAAAACAATATGAAGTAGTCAAACAAGGCCGACAATTTGTGGGAGATTATGTGCTTAATTAAAGTCATACTTAATTTTGTTAATTAATTAATTATAACTAAATGAATTAGGCGTGCATATCGGTTTAAATGTAAAGGGTAAACAAATCGAGAAAAAGTCATCTGTATGTACATTTCAGCCCATTAGGCCTCATCAGCAGAGCTATAGACAGGGTAGTGCTTTGTGTGTGATTCGAACCCTACCTGTCAGGCGGACATTCTAACCACTACACTAACTAGCTTCTCCAGAATTTCTCGTTCATTTTAAACTGGTATGTATATTGCACTTTTTGGGTGACTTATGGCACGACAGTATGAAGTAGTCAAACAATGCGTTTGAAATGACAAAGACCGACAAATATATATATATATATATATATATATATATATATATATATATATATATATGTGTGTGTGTGTGTGTGTGTGTGTGTACAAGATGATAACGGTCGGAAGATAAAGGAAGAAGCGTATTGATATATAGATTTGGGTCTTAATATCATTTTGTCAAAAAACGCAGATGCATTTAACGTTTTATTATTTGGCATTGTGAGACTAAAGAAGAATCTAAACATTTGAATTTCGATTTGTTTTATACTTTTAAAAAATCATACGGGTCTTATCTCGATTAAAGTTAAGATTATTTTTCCTTTCTGAGAATTACGAAAGCGTTAAGGTTATCATCTGCCTTTAATGTCCGACGGTGTTCATATTATTCTCTTTTTTAAAAGATCTTCATATTTCTCGAGTGTATAGATTTTTTTGTGGCAATGTTTTTCATATGCACCTGCTTCGGTTTCAGATCTAAAAAAAAACAACAACAAAAAAAAAACACATTTAGAAAAGTTTTTTCTATCAACCTTTATGTGTTGGATATTTTGTTCACACACACACACACACACACACAGAGAGAGAGAGAGAGAGAGAGAGAGAGAGAGAGAGAGAGAGAGAGAGAGAGAGAGAGAGAGAGAAAAATTGACACGCCACAAACTATCTACCTCTATTTACCCGCAATATTGTCTTATTCCTCGATGTGTTTACCCAATCCCTCCTCCACGAAAAGGATGTGACACAAGGTAAATTCTAAAGCGGAATTGTGCTGGTTTGAATTCAAAGTTTGTTTCCTTTCAGTTCCCTTTTTTTCTTCTCTGCAATACAATGTCAGTTCAAATGAACAACAATATATATTTTTCTTTCTATGTTTGATCAAAATTCAGGCAATGGATGTATTGATCAAATCTCGCATTCATACAAATAGTTACATATATACAAGCCTACAACAGGAAGCGTGTGGTGTAGTGGTTAAAGTCATAGGAAATGGACTTGTCGACCCGAGTTCAAATCCTGGACGTTGCATTTCACTTAACGCTAATACCCTTGGGAAAGGTATGAATCCTACTCTCCCTCCAGCTATGGGTAAATAGTAGGGCAGACTGGGCTCTTTAACCTTGGTTAGGCAACCAGTCTAGGAGAAGGAAAACTCTGAATTCAAACCTGTTGAACTCCGCTTAAGAAATTGACCTTGTGTCATATCCAGCTCGTGCGGAGGGGTTGGTAAATATATATACAAGCCTACAACGATATCCCTATCTATTAATTAACACAGATCTGAAGAATGAATGTATACTCATTGAATATATGCACACACACACACACACACACACACATATATATATATATATATATATGTGTGTGTGTGTGTGTGTGTGTGTGTGTGTTTGCCAAAGGAGCTAGCAATAGAAAGCACTGTTTACAGTTGCACCTTTTTCAAGGAAATCAGTAAGGATAGATCCTTTCATGTCCCTGAACACTTTCAGCATGACCTTCTTTACTGACCACTGCCCCAGAGCCTTTTCTTAATCGGGGAGTCAACGTGTTTCTCTTCCATGATCTATATTTTTGACTTAGGTTCGTTGTGGAAAACTCATATCTAGTCCATTTCTAAACATGTTTTGTTTAAAACTTGCTTTTCCGTACACATCAAAGAATATTTCATATAGCTTGCACTTCTCAGACACCAAACATTTGATGACAGACCTTGGTTCAATCTTGGAGCACTGTTTGATATGCTACCATTTTGAATAGCCTCAAAACAAATATTTTTTTGCGAGATTGAAATAATTTTTGCTACAAAACAATTTCGAACAATGCAGAGTATACCTTTATAGAAAAGATTCTGAAAAAGAAATTTACTTTGCTTTTAAAAAAAAAGAATTCCCCTTAATTATTGAATGACCCTCATATATGTATATAGATGTGTTCAGGATTTGAAATCGGGTCGCCAATTCTCTTTTCGAGGATAACCGTTAAGCTTAGTGCACCTTTAGATAAGCATGAATGAAACCCAATCTTTTTTTTTTGTATAACTATTTACTTCTTATCATATTCTACTTATTTTATTCTATCTTCTTGGTCAACTCGTCTACTCTACTATGTGGCATCTTCTATGTTGGTTGGATCATCGTCTATCTGGGTATCTGGTCTGGTTCTCTCTGATCTTCTGCTCTGCTTTTTATTGGGACTTCTTGGGTCTTCTTCATCTCGTTGTCCGTTGTTCTTATAAGTAATGAACACAAACATTTACATATTCTAATCCAAGTTAACCATCACGCGTAAGAGAAATAGCCATCTTGAATACACGTCTGCCTCCCCTAAAAGCCACTGCTAAACTCTCCAAATTCCAAATCCACCTCCCAATCCCACGAACCGAACTGACCAACCAGAGAAGAGCCACAAGGTCAGCGAAAGACCAGTCCCTGTGAATTTACTTTAAAGTTTTTTTCCCATGATTAAGAATTACCGTTATTTTTAATTTCTACACTACCGTGCATAATTTATAAGCACCCTTTCAATTATAAAAGACGTTCTACTCAATTTTATTCTTATTTGGCATTGTGTTGTACTAAGCTTAGTAAACATAAATATACAAGCTGCTTTTTCAACTTTTTTCAAAGAAATGTCAAAATTTTCATTATTGATTTCATATATGCCATCAACACTTTTTCTATGCCCACCTCAAGACTCAGATCTTTCCTAAGGAAATAATGACATAGTGAGTAATGGGCATAATGACCCATGACTTATTAGTGTGGGGCTTTGTGAGAGCCGTTGCGCCAATCAAATGCTAGAGAACACAGACAGCTCCACTATTTACCCATAGCTAGGGGAAGAGAGGGGTAAATAACGCAGAAACCTGAAATAAATAAACGATAAGAACAAATAAAAGTTTTTTATATACAAATAAATTAGTAAAGTATGCGGGCACCAGGGAGATTGCTTTGCTTAGGTGGAGTGCCACACCTACCCTCAGCTCCTAGATGCTTTACCGCACAGATAAGATAACACAGGCTAATACCGAACATAGGACTATATCATTCCTAGTTGGGTGTTCTACCGATTGAACTAACCGGTGATATATACAAATAAGTAAAGTAGACGGAGTGGCCTATTGTCGATATCAGCCGGATAGCGAGGGAGTCTATCCCCTTTTCACTAGCTCTAGACCATGGAGATTATTTTTGCGTTTAGTTTATAGCCCCACAGCTTCACACTTTACCACACAGATCCAAGCTGTGCTACTCATACGTTGAGTTGGCGAGGGTCGGCATCGAACGTGAGTCGGATGCTCTATCGACTGAACAAACCCAGCCTTTATCCTAGATTTTAATAATAGCGATTCTAGATCTCTATTTTCAATTAAAATCTGGGTGTATTATGGGTAAATAGAGCTAATTTTCTTCGATACTCCGATATCGCACTGAATATTGTTGTGTGCTTCACTGTGTCAAATGCCATTTTATAATGAACAAAAGATTTACAAATTGGTTTGTTGTATTTCATTGTTTCTTTTTTTTTTCTTCTTTTTTTTCCTTCTATCAGCTGATTTATTGTTTGTGGGTGGTCCATTGTCGGGTAATCACTTCTGAAACCTGATTATTCACATGGGTGATTTTTTATTATTATTATCTGGAATGTTTGTTAATTACAAATAGAATACTGAGTAAAGCTATTAGATTTATCGTTGCTTAAATCATTGTAAATGATTTTACTATAGGAATACATTGTAAATACTGGAGTGAGTCAAAAGTTTTTTGCAGCATTTTAGTAACTTATGTGTTTTATTCTGTTACAATAAAAGAAGCCTAGCATTATAAATAGAGGCCATTTTGTTGTAGAGTTTGAAGCCACCATTCTGTCAGTTATTTGATTATACGCTGATACAAGTTTTTGTTTTTCGAGGTGAATAGCTCCTTCATTGAAAATTTGTTATATAACCTACCTATTAACATTAATGGGTATGTCCCAATCCTCATAAATACAATTTTCCTAACCCTATTGCCCTTATGGCAAGCCCCAACCCATTTTTATCATATGGGTGCTAGAAGGCGGTGGCTGCAGGTCTACATGTCCTGGGAATGACGTTAAACTCTATCTGATGGTGAGGTTCCAGTTTTGGGGGTTTGGGTAATGTGGAGCACCCCTTCATCACCATTGCTCCCTAGTCCACTCAGACCCGGAGTGGTAGTACCTGTTAGGGTCCCATGTATGGGTTAAATAGAAAAATGTATTTATAAAAAAATTGTATTATCCATTAAGAATTGATTTATTTCACAAAACTTTATTAAATTACCCACTGAGGTTGATATGCCGTAAAACAAAACAAACCCAAATCATAAATACGGAAGTATAATGTTGACTGAGCTGTCTTATAGCGCTAGTCATGGTTTACTTTCTCCACACTGCTGGTGAGTATTGTAATTTGTTAATGTTATAAATATTCCATTTCATTTCCAATCTCCGTTTGGTTATATCTCATTTAGTAACCTTTGTTAGGTTACAACAAGATTCCACATTCTATGTTGCTGAAGAGTCGCTAGCACATGAAGTGAGCCATGATGGGAATAAGTAAGAACCCGATGGAGCTAGATCCAGATTATATGTTAGGTTTTGTATTTGTTCAACTTTCAAGTTCCGAGAGTTTATTCTAGATCGTTCAAGCAATATTAGTCTTGCATTGTCTTCGTGTAGAAGATCTCGCTTTCTGCAAACAAATGCTGGGTATTTTTGCCACACAATAGCATACATCCTCTCCAGTTGTTCAGAATACATTTGGTATCGATGGTTTGACCGTTCGTAGTGAAGTACCCCTTCATAATTCCACCAGACACAGAACATCGCATTGTCTTCGAAACACCCATATTTGTCAACAAGTTCTGAAAGTTGGTTATTGTTTATGTTCGATTGTAGAATGTTCACTTTTAATCGCACGTTATCATTCTCTTGCAGAAACGTAAATCACAGGGATTTTTTAGGAGTTCCTTGCAAATATCCATCCGTCTCTGTGTTTGAGCTGGGGTCAGTTCGTGTGACACAATTCTGCAGGCTCGAATCCTTTTACTGATACCGTGAAGGTGACAAAAAACACTGGACTGTGAGATGCCGAACTCACCCGATACTCTTCGATTTCTACTAGTCGGGTTTGCTCTAGAGCTTGGAGCACAGCCTCGGAATCTACGGTTTTAAGCATACCTGACCTTGTCTGACCGTTGAGATTCTTGCAAATTAATCGAAATTTCTTGAACCATCTGGTGCAGATAAACTTCACCTTAACCTTTCACACAGACAATGTTTTTGATAACTTCTGTGGCGTTAGGGTCCAGTTTGAAATCGTAAAGCATAAGTTTCTGAATTAGACTACGTTTCACGTTCGTCTATTTATTTGGTTGTTGGCTGCATCACTGCAACTGACCCCGGCATAAATTCAACCGCCGAACACAAAGCCCGAAAGACTTGGACACAAAGCCAGATGACGTTGCACGTTCATATGTGCGTCTTTCAAATCACACGCGGAATGAAGCAATGCGCAACGTGTTCGTGCACCAACTATTACAATATTACCAACTGCAGCGTGTATCCTTCACGGTTTGAACTGTTTCTGTTATGTGGTATATGCACTGTAAATTAGCACGTACCAAAATATTGCCATACTTATGATTCCCCCAAGTAATTATACGTTAGTAATGCAATTTAATTAAGAAATACATTGTCAGGTAAAGTAAAGCAATACATACATAACATGGCTAGTATATTTATAAAATACACTGATATGCACCCTAAGCAAGTCACATATATGTATTATAATACATAATTCTTGATTACTTTCAATCTAAATCGTAATCTATTATGTATTATTTAGACTGAATTTACAGGTAAATAAAATTAATTTTAGTGAAAAACCGAAAGAAAAACGTGCCGATTGATCAGATGATTCAATTAGAAATATTAGATAAGTGTAAGAAAAAGTCAGCAATGATATCAATCTTAAAATAGAAACAAATAAAAATAATACTAAGAATGTAAAAACAACAAATATAACACGGGGAGAAATCGAGAAACAGAAAAAGGAAGGAGTTTATAGGTTTGATTTTAGCTGTCGCAAACCAATACAGATCGAGAAAAAAATAAGGGTTGAGTTTATAGGGTTGATTTGATAGTCTTAATTTTGTTAAGCAATTACTGAGTTCAACCGGAATTCTCCAAAGTCAAAGTGCTTGAGTTCGAGTCTAATTTAGAGTTCATTATTTTTGTTCCTCGATGTCATATACTGATAGCCCGATTAAGTTGCAATAAAAAAAACATCTAGAGATGAAAGAAAAAGTGTGTTAATAATAATTGATATCCATTGTATAAAAAAAAAAACCCAAATATATTTCTCTTTTTTAATTTGTTGAAATGTAAAGAATTAACTGGATACTTTTTAGATTTGGGCCTATCAGAAACTAATCTAAAAAAAATTACCGACTAGCCATATTATGAAATAGAAACACATGTGGTTAAATATCCTTCCGTAGTTCACATATCCTTAGAGATTCCACACAATTTTCTCGTCAAGAAAATTCTTCTTAAACGCCTGAAAGTTCTTCGAATTTCGTGACACTCATGATCACGCCTACGAAGACACCTGACTTGGTTCCATGCCATTTTCCTCGCTGACTATTCCAGAATGGTTGTCTACTGTGTCGTTCCCTGGAAAGCTGTCTGGAAATATTCCAGAATATAACTGCGCATATTCTGGAAACATGACCTGGCAAAAGTACCTAGTGATCGGGATTCTTAAGGAGGTAATCCTCAGATCAATTCTTGTTATAATTCTATCACTTACAACGCTTGGTGCGCTCGTAGTGTAATGCTTATCGTCGTAGGAAATGAACGAAGAGACCCGAGTAAAAATTCTGGACTAGATTACTTGTAATTCACATAGCGCTAATACCATTGGGAAAGGTAAGGTGTCCCAGCATGTTGTAATGGTTAGCAAACTAGTCTTGCAGATCCATTACTACTGAATAGCAAGTTCTATCCTCGCTGGATGACCCATACTTACGATATTGTTCCACATCCTACTAGTTGCGAACAAGTTTAGTAAATACCTACCATTGGAAAAAGTATAAATCTAATTATCCTTCCTCCAGCTATGTGTAAATAGTTGGATAAAGTGGGATTTTTTAACCTTGGTATGGCAATCGGTCTAAGAGAAGGAAAATTCGATTCAATTCGAACCTATTAATATGCTCTTAAAAATTGGCCTTGTGCTGCATCCTACTCGTGCGAAGGCCTGGGTAAATACTTGCAATGCCTTCATCCACCACTTTATTCTCATATATTTGTCCGCCATGAGCACCTCACGTAGTGTAATGGTTAGCAAGCTAGATTTGCAGACCATTGTTAGTGAGTTTGATTCTCATTGGACGCCCAATACTTCTAACGTTGTACTACATCTAAGCTAAGCTTAGTAATAGACACCTTTCGTGGTATAATGGTTAACAATGTAGACTTGCAAACCGTGACTAGTGAATTCGAACCTCACTGGGTGTCCTGTACATTCGGCCTTGTGACACAACTAAGCAAAGCTTAGTATAAAAGGGCACCGTACGTGGTGTAATGGTTAGCAAGCTAGATTAGGAAACCATTGTTTGTGACTTCGATTTTCCCCGGGTGCCCATACTTCTGGCCTTGTGTCGCATCTAAGCTAATAAATAACTATATTTGTCCGCCATACAATTTTAGAAAGGATTAACATAAAATCCCACCAACAAAAAACAACCTAACAAAAATAAAAACAAAAAAAAAAACAAAGCAAAGAAAACTTTTGTATGATTGATTGATTAATTGATTTTAACAGCATATCAATGTTAATAGGGTTATTTTATGCTTAAAGGTTAGGGAATCGCGTTCATTGTAAGTTCATATTTACATTTTTTGTGTTGCTGTTTGTTAAGAGATTCTTTTTGTTTCGTTCAATCCGTAAACAGCAATGATTTTTCCATAAAGTTGTTTTTTTTCTTCATTTTAATCTTTTTTTAAATAATAAATGATACAATTTTTATTATCTATTTTTTATTTCAATTTTTTTTCGATTGATGTATACATAATTTGCCTTTTGTTTTATTCAAGCCATGATGAACAAATGATATATTTAGATAACATACTAAAATAAAACTTGACTTTTGTAGATCCCGTTGGCACGTAGATCGCAGACCAAAGTATCACCCTATAAATTATTTGCATTAAGAATAATTACTTGAAGGTATAATTGTTTACAAAGGATTATCATTATTAGTTACTTGAAACCTTATAACTATGCACAAACAAATCATTATTGTTACTAGTACAAAATAAAAAAACACCCTCCGGGCAATGTAAAAATAGATTTTTGAAACATATTGCCTGAGGGGTGGGAGTAAAAAATTCAATGTCAGCGAGTTTGTACCCTAAGTAAGTAAAATCATCAAATTCATTAAAAGATTAAAAAATAAAACCTTTTGAAATGTAAACTTTAAATATGTATTAAAATAAAACAAACTATATATAGATATATAATACCAGTCATGTATTTATTAAAACTTGTTTTAAAAAACAATGAGAACTGTCTAATGTTGCATGTTCAAATTTTGAGTGTATTTATTCTATGTTATGACGATTTTGGGTAATGTGACGTAAGCAGTGACGTAATTTTTGTTACAGACAAAAACCGGAAGCGAATCTCCATTATTAATAGAAATAGAAATTTATACTTGAAACCCTTTGATTATGTATAAATTATCATTATTAGAAGGGCCGGGTTAGCTCAGTCGGTAGAGCGTTCGGCTAGAAACCACAAGGTTCCTAGTTCGATACCGGCCCTCACCAACTCAGTGTATGAGTAGCACAGGGATCTGTGCGGTAAAGTAAGGAGCTGATGGCAGGTGTGCAGCTTCACCGCAGACGCAAAAACAATCTCCTTGGTCTAGTGCTAGTGAAAAGAGGATAGATTGATTGGCTGATACTGACTCAAGGCCACCCCGACGACTTTACATTACTTTTTTGATTAGTATTAGACAGGAATAATGGAGACCATATAATTGTATGCAAATTATTTGTATTAAATGGGGAATACTTGATACATAACTCCATGAATAAAAACCAATAAACAAAAACAAAACAAAACAACAAAAAAAACCCTCTTAAATAACAACTACACAAACATGAACATGATTCCCTAACCTCTTGGCATAAAATCTAATCTTAACCGAGTTTAGATGCCATTAAAATCAATCAACTGATGAAACTTTTGTTATGTATTACAGTAATTCAGTATGTTATTGAATTGATCATATGAATAATATTAAAAGTTTTAAAGGTTTCTTGTTTAGAGTTTATTAACCTTGTTTTATTTTTCATGCGCATAATGTCTCTGTTATTGTTATGATTCAATCATCAGGAATGTAATAATAATATAACCCGGACATTCAGAGAGATTCTTAACAATGTGAATTTCCAGATCACCAAGGATTGCAATCAAGAAGAGGAGTAAAGCGTTGCATTATATCTTAAGTAGTTTCTGCTTTTGGCTATAAACAGTTGATATTTATTTTACCTGAAAGAATGAATAATGCAAAAGTTATTTTGTCATGTTGGAATAATTTACCATGTTGTGATCATGAAGAAAAATCTGCTGGGGATGCCGTTGAAGCACTTTACGGACACCTGAGAAAGATTGGATGACAGTTTCGAAAGACGACATGCAATAGCGTGGGGATTAGCCAACAGCGAATAACTGCATAAACAAGTTTCTAATAGTAAACAAAGAGAATACCCGCGGGAAGACAGAGTAGAGGAGCAGGATAATCTGACATTAAGGATGGACCCCACAACCAAAGACCCAGCCAATAGATTGGCTGCGGCAAAGCAGGAGGGTAAAGACAAATGAAGTACAATATATGCAGTGAAATGAGTGACGTGAATCGTTACTATGACAAATCAATTGCAATGAGACAAAGAATTTAGATTAAAAACATTGAATAATTAAAATTTTACCAAGTTACTTAAAGTTTTTGGCAATCTGTTTTTAGGAGTAATATTAGTGGTACTTCAATACTGTACTATATAGTGGGTCTTTGTTCTTATAACAATGTGCCTGTCTGTCTGTCTTGTACCTATCCCTTCGGATGGGTGCTATCTGTCTGTCTGTCTTGTACCTATCCCTTCGGATGGGTGCCTGTCTGTCTGTCTGTCTTGTACCTATCCTTCGGATGGGTGCCTGTCTGTCTGTCTGTCTTGTACCTATCCTTCGGATGGTCTGTCTGTCTGTCTGTCTTGTACCTATCCCTTCGGATGGTGCCTGTCTGTCTGTCTGTCTTGTACTATCCTTCGGATGGTGCCTGTCTGTCTGTCTGTCTTGTACCTATCCCTTCGGATGGGTGCCTGTCTGTCTGTCTGTCTTGTACCTATCCCTTCGGATGCCTGTCTGTCTGTCTGTCTTGTGTCTGTCTGTCTGTCTTGTACCTATCCCTTCGGATGGGTGCCTGTCTGTCTGTCTGTCTTGTACCTATCCCTTCGGATGGGTGCCTGTCTGTCTGTCTGTCTGTCTTGTACCTATCCCTTCGGATGGGTGCCTATCTGTCTGTCTGTCTTGTACCTATCCCTTCGGATGGTGCCTGCCTGTCTGTCTGTCTTGTACCTATCCCTTCGGATGGGTGCCTGCCTGTCTGTCTGTCTTGTACCTATCCTTCGGATGGGTGCCTGTCTGTCTGTCTGTCTTGTACCTATCCCTTCGGATGGGTGCCTCTGTCTGTCTGTCTTGTACCTATCCCTTCAGATGGGTGCCTGTCTGTCTGTCTGTCTGTCTTGTACCTATCCCTTCGGATGGATGCCTGTCTGTCTGTCTATCTTGTACCTATCCCTTCGGATCTGTCTGCCTGTCTGTCTGTCTTGTACCTATCCCTTCGGATGGGTGCCTGTCTGTCTGTCTTGTACCTATCCCTTCGGATGGGTGCCTGTCTGTCTGTCTTGTACTGTTCGTTTCTTCGCGCGTGAAAACGACCCTTAAATTAAGATCCTAGGTAACATGTGCTGATTAAAAACAAACTCGGCCGCCGTGATCATCTGTAATAGTCGTCAACGCAAAAAAGATATAAAGATTGTTTATGATAACATAATCGCATAGTTAGATTTAGTAAACATGACTCTCCTGCCTGTAAGTTAACTGCCAAACTTGGGAGAGGAAAGAAAGAAAGAAAGACCGGCTGTTTTTTCCGATATGCTAAACGGTTTGCCTGTAGTTTCGTTTCCAGATACTTTCTGGCCTGCACTCATCTTCTTCTGGGCTTTATCCTTTTCTCTCACTTCGAATACTTGAGCCCCCTTTTATAATTACCGTTAATCAGCTGATTATTTTCTTACGTAATTATTTCTGTATATGTTAATTCCATTGTATATTGTTATATTGTATTCTATAAGTACATTGGAATTTTAACCAAACAATCCTTTTCAATGTTTTTAATTCTCCCGAAAATATTTAACCTCGACATTTTCTCTGGTTTGGAATTCAAACAAACAATTCACAAAATGCATCCCAGCTAGGTTTTTCATTTAAAAATCTTTTTTCCAAAATATTTCTTTCTTTCTTTTTCCCCATAATTTACTTTTACTAAAATTGATTCTTTTGGTCAACCCCTTGTAACAAAATTGAAGTTCTATTCACTCCCAAATAAATTAATTGAAATCAAAGTACAAAACATAACTAATTTATCAGTGTTTGATACAATTTACACAAGAAAAGAATAAGTAATCCATAAATGCGAACAAATATTTAATTCTTGGGTTATTTTTTAACAAATATTAGATTACAGGTTTCTGGTGCCGAAAACTTCAGAGTCAGATATTTCGTTTATTTAAATGACCTGTTTGTCTAGAATTTAGTATTTTTATAAAATAATTCATTTAAAATATAATTGTTTTTAACTGCTTATATTTCGGATCTTTTCGGTCAGAGCCAGATCGTTCGTTTAGTTAGATAAACCGAACGTTTTGATCAGGTCGTATGTGAATAACACATCATTAGTTGCTATCATGCTTAATCAAGCATTCTACAAGGTTTATGGTATCTGGATACTAGTCTACATGATCTTGCTATTTTTTCTGTTACAAAGGTATTTATAAATACAAACTAGTAAATATCACCCCTGTGGACCCTTATTCTTTTATTCAAACCGAGGGGCTTATATGGACACTTTCAGAAGATCTGGTCTAAAATTTGTAATCTTTCTTGACCTTTAGAATTCACGGAGTAAGTCTTAATTTGAATCAAAGCATAAAAACTGCATTCTACAGATGCAATTGTTGCTGGAACCTTGGTTGATTGGATTTTACGGTATGCCAAACCTTGTGTTATTTTAAGCCGAATACGTTTTTGTTTTATTCATTCTGATTGGACATCTAATTTTTTAAAACTCATCTTTTTAAAACTCATTTCTAATCTATTTAATCAATAGATGGGACCCTAACATGTCTACGGGTCAGAGTGAACCTGGGAGTAACGGCGATGAAGGGGTATCACATTTCCCACAGCTGGAACTTCACTACTGGATAAAGTTTAATGTCATACCCAAGAAACTAAGGCCCTAAACCATATGGTATGTGATAAAAGTGTTTGTGAGGGTATAAGATGTTAAGTATCTGGTCGGCATCCTTAGTTCCAGATGTAATAAGTAAGTAAGCAAGCCAATAAGAATCCGGTGTTATAGTATTCTTTGTAAGTCCGACGTCCAAGAGAATCCAAGTGTCAATGACATAAGCTCAGAATGGGGTCTCTATTAATACAGCAGAAGCAGCAGCAGCAGTGCCAGTGATTGGACAATAGAAATATTTCTCGGGTCACGTTGTAGTTGACGAGTCTATATTTAAGAGTAGGCTTCTATCACACGCCTTATATCACAAAAACTGCAACATAAGAGCAATAGGGTCCAGGAATATCCTATAGGTGCTAGGGCTTGACGTTACTAGACAATTTATTGGAGGGGGGCTCTTTCATCACCGGTTTAGCCCAAGTAAGGAAAAGTGGAGTGTTGGATGAACTGCTCAGTCACTAAGATTCCATCCTTAATCATCACGGGTCGCTACTCACGACCAACAGTTAGCCCCGTTGGTGAGGGTCTGTATTATCTCTCTGCAGAGGTACAGTCGGCGTATACAACAGCCATAGCTGACAGGGCGCGATGCTGGAACCGTTAAATTCGATTAACAATGTCTAGCTACCAAGTCATTCAGCTTCATGGAACTCAACATTTCTATTATAGTTTGTTTTAATCTGAATTCTTCGGACCTATAAACAATTTTGAGTTGAGATTTTTAAATAAAAGATCAATGAAATTTTCATATTTTTAATGTCTGAAAAGCAACATCTCAAAATTAGTTTGTATAGACACAAAACAGTGATGAGTGAAAAATCTGTAAGAATCTCAACAAATTCAAATTTGCAAATCTCATGGTAATCTTATTAAGTATCCTCTCATATATTTCGATTTAAAGTTGCGAGTTTGTAATTTTCTTATCAACATTTCTTGTTTCTTCAATCTGCATTCATTTTCACAGTTGTTTGTTGTTTGTCAAATCTTTTCATGATCTTCTCTCGTTTGTTCTAAAGTCAGACGAAAATCATGAACATTTTTGCATAATACCCAATATCAGATTATTTTGCTAGCAGTATATCAAAAGGGGCTGGTTTAGCTCAGTCGGTAGAGTGTTCGGCCCGGAACCTCAAGGTTCCTGGTTTGATACCGGCCCCCGCCAACTCAGCGTATGAGTAGCACAGGGATCGGCACGCTAAAGTGAAGAGCTGATGGTAGGTATGGTGCTCCGTCTTAGACGCCAAAAATATTTAGTTTTGAAAAAAAAAAAAAAGGTAAATAAATTCAACACATATTGCATTGTAAATTGCCTTCAAAATCTTTATATTACACATACACACAATGCTTCAATGATACTATAAAGAAACAAACTTTATTATATATATAATTATAATATATATATATATATATATATATATATATATATATATTATAGTGTGCCAGGTCTCAAGATCTTTTCTAAGTATTTTAACTAATCTTAACAGTACTGTGGTCTGGATGGTTTTGATTGTTCCTCTGACCCCCAGTTTCCCCAGTCTCTTTTTGCTGACCTTTGGTGACCCTCCTACGGACACCAACTATTATCAGTATCACAGTAACTTATCATTTTACCCGTTGCGTCTTTTTATTACACAGGTCCTAACTGATAGTTTTCTCTGTTAAAAATGTAAAAAAAACTTCTTTTCTAAGAAAATTAACCGTTCACACATTAAAAATTCTGTAGATGACATAAACAGATTAGTAAGGTCAATGGCTCCATCAAGATTTACTGAAAATAAAAACAACAAATTTTGCACATTCTATTTGCTTTTTTGTTTTTTTAAATTTCATCATGCATAACATATGACACAGATTCTAAGTCCACTGTAAATTGTAGCTTTGTCAAGGAAATTTCTTACTATTTGCTTATCACATCAAGAAATTCAACATAGTTTCCTTCATTTATCTGAACTAGTGACCCCATTATGTACTATAAATGCTTACTCTGTTTTAGCTAAGTAACATATTGCATCAATATAACGCTACAGTTCTCTGTTCCTTTTAACCACCTGATTATCACAAACTCTTTTTTTTGATTACTCAACATATAAACAATTTTTGAAATAAAAAAGCGCATTTACGTAAACATACAACACAAAAATACAGTTATTAAAAAATACCAAGTGTATCATTTTCAAAAAAGATTTCATTCACCTAAAAAAATGCCATAGCAAGACGACAACTACTTCAGTTCCAGTGTTCTTCTTCTGAAGAGATTTTATCTCGAAATATTAAGAATAAATCACAGTTTAACAAACAACACCATTGTTACCTTATTTTTCTTAACACTTGCATTGTGATAGCCTTCAAAACCAACCTCCAAACCATTTCTTGATTGGTCGAAAGTTTTTTAGGTAATTCTATACGCAAATAATCTTTACGGAGGCGCGTGGCATAATGGTTACAGTTGTGGGAAATGGATTCTTCGACCCGAGTTCAAATCCTGGACAAGGCTGTTTGAATTTCACATAACGCTAATATCCTTGGGAAAGGTATGAGTCCAACTATACTCCCTCCAGCTATGGTTAAATAGTAGGGCAGACTGAGCTCTTCAACCCTGGTTAGGCAACATGTCTAGGAGAAAGAAAACTCTGATGAATTTAAACCTGTTAAATTCCACTTAAGAAATTGACCTTGTGTCGCACCCTGCTCGTGCTGAGGGGTTGGTACATATATATACGCAAATAACCTTTCTGAATATTTGATATCACTCTGTCGACAAGGCTTAAAATATGCCAATTGCATCCTCTGTCGAGGCTTAAGAGCCTATATGGAATATGTAATAATGGGACGAAGAGAAATAAAAAGACACAACTGTTTCGAAGTATAGATGAAGACTTTATTGATTAGACCGTTAAATCTGGACGCTCAGAAATTTTTATTTATTTATTTAATTTTGATTTAATTTAATTTGGGTTCATTTTTTAAAAATTTTGATTTTAATTCTTTTTAAAGTTAGATAAGGTGAATGTGTATAACAGTGTTCAGAATTTCGCTAGTAGTGGTGGAAGTGAGTGGGTAGAAGATTAAATAGTAAGTAACATGGGTTCATTCAATTTTTTTAAATTTTTAATTTTTTAAATAAAATTTTTTTATTTTTTATCTTTAAAATTATTTTTGGTGAATGTGGAAAAAATATAAAAATACTATTTACTCACAATTTCCTTTATATATATATATATTTTTTTTTTATGAATGTGGAAAAATATGTTGTTTGTTTTTGTTTTTGTTTTTGTTTTTTTTTGTTTAACTTCCGGAGTAGTCAAGAGAAAAAAAAAAAAAACGATAAAGGAAGGAACAAAATTTTATGTGTTATTATTTGTATGTGCAAGGACAAATTGTAATTATTTACTCACGTTTTTTTTACCTTTCCTTTTTTATCTTTAAAATTTTTTTTTTATCAGCCCCCTTTTTCATTTCTTTTTTGTTTGTTTTGCTTTTGTCGGCAAGCTCTACGTAATTTTTCTCTCGTTTCTTCTTTCTTTCTTTTCTTCTTCTCGATGTACATTTCATATACATCGGTGTCAATTTTTTTTGTTGCTGTTTGTAGTGGTGCGATGTGGTGCGGCTTCCATGATGTGATATTTTGAACCTTTAAGTTTTGTTTTTTTGTTTTTTATATAAATCACGTCGGTAGATCACCAATTTATAGGGAATATGAAATGATGAAATTAATATTTATTTAATTTTGATTTAATTTAATTTCATTTAAATCCTCACAAGCCCTCCAATAAATAGAGTATCCTGAGTATGACACTGAACTGCATCTACTGGTGAGTCTCTAGTTTTGGAGTTCTGGAGAGTGTGGGGTACTCCTACATTTTCATTACTCTCAGGTTCATTTTGACTCGTAATTTTAGTATCTATTAAGGTCCCATTCATTGGTCAAATATATCTGTTTGGAATTTATTTATATTCCATAGGAATACTTGATACTATATAAGTAAAGCTGACGCAGTGACCCATTGTCGGTATTAGTCCGACAGCGAGAGAATTTATTCCCCTTTCACTAGCGCTTGAACAGTAAAGTTGTTTTGCATCTGAGGTGGAGCGCCACACGTACTGTCAGTTCCCCACTTAACCGCACAGATGAAATTACCCAAGGTATGCTACTCCTGCGCTGAGTTTGTGGGAACAGGAATCGAAACCGGAACCTTGTAGTTCCTAGGCGGATTCTCTACTGACTAATCTAAACCGTTTTATATTGATATTAAATAACCTTGTGTAAATGATTTGTATTAAGAATAGTTAATTGAAGCAATAATTGTTAAAAGATAAACCAGTGTGATGTATTCCTTCATTGCCATTATTACCAGGTTCATTTTGACCCGGAGTGGTAGTATCTGCTAGGGCCAAATCTACGGTCCAAATAAATCTTTTCGAAAATTATTAGTTAAATAGGAATACTTAAATCTATATAACTGCGCGCAAATTATTTCTATCAAATTTCAACATTAGATAACCCATAAAGAGTTGATATGTTGTTAAACAAATAAACCAAACTAAACTAATATCATTATATCCGTAAGTATTTCATAAATTTATTTTATTTGGAAGTAGAAGACACATCTAACAATAATAATCATTTATACGTTAATTATTGAATTATTTAATTCAATTGTTAAAGCTTTGTATTATAAACATTATATAAACATTACATATAAACATTACATTATATAAACATTACATATAAACACTAAATTATATAAACATTACATAAACATTATAAAATTGTTAAATTTATTTTATTTGAAAGTAGAAGACACATCTAACAATAAACTCTTTGCTCATCAGAACATCAGGTCATGTACATTTGATTGTTAACTTTTCGTATATTCATTTTCAACTTTTAAGGAAATGTTCAATTTAGGAATAGGTCAGCCGTTTCCCACAATATATTTTTTCTTATGAGGTAAATCAGAAGATCTAAAATGTCTTTTTAGTATATTACTTACAATGAACGAACATCTCTCTTTCTTTGGTGGCAATTTCAGAGAGATCATCACCATCGTCATAATCTTGTCGACAGAATAAATCCCCTTGACTCGCACCATCCGTCCCTATCGACCATCGTTCTTGGCAAGTCTTCCAGACGGAATCCAGTGTCCGTACAGAGCTTATTAATGTAAGTTTTTGCTGGTTGGCTAACTTTGCTTATGGGTTCGTCCTTACTTCTACAGCAGGGTCCAGTATATTTTGTTCGTCTTGGATGGTTTGTAATATGTGAGGTAAGAGACTGTACAATTGATGTTTTTTAGGGTGTTGCTTCGAAGATCTGTTTAAGACAGCACTCAGCACCATTGTATAGTTCCCATCTTTTTTTCAGGTGTTCAATTAAAGTCCAAGTTGTGCAATGGCACCATGCCCTATTCATAATCTACCTAGATTACATACTTCGAACGTCAATAGATTTCATGAAAGGAAATGGTTTCACACTAAAAAAAAAAGGCAAGACGCAAACGATATCTCGAAGCAACTATTACCGATGCAGATTACGCAGATGATCTAGCCCTTCTTGCAAATATTCTTGTTCAAGCTGAATCTTTGGGGCATAGTCTGGAGCACACAGCAAGAGATAATTGTCTCTACGTTTGAAAGATAATAAATTCAAATAAAAAAAAAATTAAAGTCACAAAAACTTCCTTACAGCGAGTACCAGAAATATGGAACAATTTTAAAAGCAAAACATTGTCAACTGAAGATATAGATGTATTTAAATCAGGAAATAATCCAGAAATAATTTGCAGTTAAAAACATGTTATACACTCAATCTAGATCAATGACTTAATGTAATTGTATTTGGAATAAAAAACACATTTCTTCTGAAATGTCAACCGACGTTTTTCAATTATTTGTATTTTCAAACAAACTCCGAGTTTTTAAAACAAATAATTAACTAATAGTGAAACTTACTAACAGTGGTCTACTAATCTATCTTGCTAACCATTACACCACGTGAATACACTTGTAGTTTTTTTTTTACTCTTCGAGTTTATCCTTGTGGAAGGAGGTGTGTGACAATTTGCAATATGTATTAATACCCCACTATCGCGATATGGACAGCAAATAAAGATGTGATCTGTTTTCTGTCCCATTCTGTCTAACGGCCAGATCCTAATTCTGTCATCTATTGAATTGTCACCGCTCCTGGTTACCCACTGCTACTTACTAACCTATGCTCGAACATCTTCAGCTATGTTTGCTACCAGCGTAGAAGGTGTTGAGGGAAGGATCCCAGTTCAACGGTCGACCCAACCGTCACTGGTTGGGTGGCCATCGATCTCTCTAACTCCTGACTGCTACCTTGAATATATATGACTTTGATTTCCGGAAAAGAAAACTGCTTCCCGGAACTAAAGTACTCTAAAAGATTATAATCTTGGCTACTGACCTATGAATGATTAGTACCGAAACACGCGCATCAATATAAATACGCTTGTATCCACATGCATATACATACTTATACATTACGCATATACGTATACATACTAATATAAACACGCTTGCACCTAAACGTATATGAATTGTTACATGTAAATGTGTACACACAAGGAAAGAAGGGATTATAGTGACACGTGTTCACCTGTTTCATTGGAAGAGGAAACATTTTAAATCGCTACGGAAGAACAATCAGTACACTGTTACCGTGTGAACATAAACAAAAATCAAACACGCTTACATGAGTATCAAATATGGCAGGAAGTGGGAACTTCAGGAAGCAAAAGCGTGCTGAAAATATTAGATCATTGGATGGGGGTTTTGTCAAAGGCGCTAAGGACTAAAAACCTACAACGCCAAGAGATGGAACAAGGCTTGTGCCAAAGACAGGAGTCCGAGAGGTGACAGAAGCAGATTGCCGCGTGAAAGCGACAGGGTTTGTCAGTGGAGGAGGGCATTCGAAATTGAGCAGAGAGAGGCCCTATGGTTCCCCTATCATATTTTAGCGAAACCTATTTTAAATCAAATTTCATCAAAACGTGAATAAATATCGAAATTTTCGTGTTAATTTGACTCTTAATTTATTTGTCTTAGAATTTTACAAAAGCCTCTGGTCTTAATTGTATTTGGCTCCGTTAAATTTCAATTTCAATTGAAAATGGAAAAATGTAATCAGGTTGATCTTCCTTTTGCGTTCTGTGATTGACACTTTCCAACTTCAACCTTAAAAAAGACAAAACAAAAAGAGAAGATATGAATCGTTTTGCAAGCATCATGGAACAATCTTTTTAAGATAAATAGATATAGTGTGATAGATTGATTGATTTTAACGGCATGTCAACCCATTCAGAGTTATTTATGCCTAGAAGTTATGTTAAAATAAACCTAAGAATAATGGAAATAGAGGAGTATTAAACACTTCCCAGATCGACAGAAGTTGATAATCACCAGCAAATGTAGTTAAGTGACATACCTAGGGCAACTTATTTTCTCAAGGGGGGGGGGGGTTACCTTTCTGCAGGGGATACAGTCAGGGCAAGAATTTGGTGTGGATTCAATCGGAAATAACATTTGGATCGTCTGTTGAGTGAAGATGTAACCGATGCAAAGGTCAGAGTGAACCTAGAATTGGAGCCTCATCATCAGATGCAGTTTAGTGTCATATTCAGGACCCCTATTTGGTGGGGTGGGTGGGGGGCTTACGCCTCTATAAGGATTTTACAGTAGCTAGGACAGTCTAGTCATCTATCTCCAGCATAAGAAAGCCAATTACTAGAAGCTTGTCAAAGGATATCACGCAGACTTTATCGGTTGCTACGGCTTCCATGCAACAACAGTGTTCTATTTCTTACAGAAAATTGGTTTGGAACCCAAACAATTGAAGAACGCCACAAGAGAGATAGCCATGGCAGTTGAGACCAACTCAAGGTGGTCGTAGCAGATGGATGCTAATTTAGTTTTATCTGATTCGCTCAGACGAGGCGTGACATTGTTGAGAATGTTCCAACCACCTGACCAATATTTGAATAATTATATCAGAAGATTTCTTTGAAAATTTTTTCTTGGCAATTCAATTAAAAAAGCAAGAAAAAGTTTGACATTTCTATTAGCAGAATTCAGAATTCATGTTTTTTTTTTCTACTAAAAATCACGTATTGAAACTTATAAAAATTTTTTGATATAATTATTCAGACTCCTATGGAAAAAAATTAAAAATCGTTTTTATCGGTTCATTTTTTCAGATTTCATAAAATGAAATAGGGGGGAAGGAGACCTCGTAAAACATTCCCCAATTATATTTTAGCATAACCTATTTTAAACAAAATTTCATCAACACGTGAATAAATATCGAAATTTTCGTGATATTTTGACTTAATTTATTTTTCCTAGAATAATTGTTTTTGGCTACGTTAAATTTCAATTTCAATTGAAAGAGGAAAAATGTAAACATTGTTTTCGTTGATAATCTTCATCATTTCCGCAAGCTGGAAAAAAAAAATCATCAGAAGTTTTTTTGAAAGTTTCTTCTTTTGAATGGTTTAAAATTTGTGAACATAATGTTAACCTTTATGCAAGTTTCATTGTATTAAATATTGTGAGTAACTTTTACCCATCAGATTGGACATCCCTACTAACCAACTAAGAATACCATTAAGTGTAGTAAAGTTAAACATCATCTTTTAAAAGTCATTTCTACAGTTTCAGCTTGTATCAAAACCCCATCTCCCCATTTTCTCTCTCACACACATCAGGGCCGTTGCAGAGATAAATGTTGGGAAAGGGAGAAGGGTTAAACAAAATTTAGCTTCAAGTTAACACGAGTCGATATTCAAAATTAAAAGAAAAGGCACACAAGCGATAAAGGGAAATGAACATCTTTCAACTCGTTGAATTTCTTATAGTTATACATTCAAATTTCAGTATAAAAATGGATCCTCTGTCAACTGCTATGTTAACACGTAGTTATTTATAATGACCATATGACCTTTAGGCACCCCTTTTGCGATCTCGTTTCATAAAAGCATTTTTTTCATTTACACCGTCAACATCCGGCTGTTTGTTAACAGATGATTTTTAGAGTTTTTTAAAAATTATAAATCTAACCCCTAACCCTAACCCCTAACCATAATCCATAACCATAACCTCTTACAAACAACCGGATTTTGACGGTTTAAATGAAAAAAATGTCCTTATGAAACGAGATCGCAAAAGGGGTGCCTAAAGGTCATATGGTCCATTTGTAATACCAACTGACCCTATGAAAAAGAATTCTGTCATCTGAGTTTTGTAAAAGTTATATTCTTCGTGGCTTTGATAGTTTTTTTTCTTGTATTTTGTTAAAATAAAACCCTGTAAAAATATTACAAGTGGTTAAATTATTTTTGGACGGCTGCTTCAGTCGTGCACTAATAATTAGATACGCATATTTTAGTTTGGAAAGAAAGTCACCTAGTTTTTTGTTTTGTTTGTTTTGAGACACAATTGATTTGTGTTATTTGTGTATTTTTCCTGATTTTTCCGCACAAAATTTTGGGGTGCGAATTATACATGAAAAACAGATAATTATCTTTTTCCCGGCAGATGGCTCACCATATTCGGGACGGGATGATCGAAATAAAGTAATATCGATAATCCAAACTAATGTGTTTTATATCGTTACACAGATATAATCCACTGGAATGTGTGTTTGTTTATAATAACTCTCTATCCTAATGTCAGTTTATTATCGCCACAAGTTTGTTATATTCTTGACTGAACATGTCAATATGTTTGCTCTAAGTACAAAGTAAATTTAGTGTTTGAAAACATAATATAAACTATATAAACAGTCAATACGAATAGATAAGAAGTTGAACAAATGTTAAATTTAGGTTAGATTTAGCTGCTATAAATTCTAAAAAGTCAGTGCGTATTATACACGATATTTTTCCCCCTGAATTCTGTTGTCCAAAATTAGAGTTGCGTGTTATACACGAGTGCGTGTTATACACAGATAACTACAGTAATTACAAATCTGATGTAGTTTTCTTAATTTTCGATTACATAATCCCGTCAAACAAGCAAATTATTAATAAATCAGACACAAAACTATTTAGGCTTTAAGGAAAAAAATTAAAACAAAAATAAAACACCACTCTGTCGGTAGGGCTTAGAATAAGCTGACTGTATTGTCAGCAGAGGGGTAAGACCTCCCAAAAAGGGGTTTTCTGGATGATACTAAACTGAATATGATGGTGAGTCAAGTTCTGAGTGTGGAGTACCCCTTCATTGACTTTATTTCTAGGTTCACTCTGACCCGGAATGGCAGTACCTGTCAAGGTTCCATCAATGGGTCGAATAGATTTGTTGAAAAAATATTCATATAAAACTTGATGCCATATAATTGTAAATTATTTGTGTCAAGAATAAGCACTTGAAGCTATGTGATTGGCATCCTTTCGTCTACTAAAGACGATGGCGTAGTGTCCACTTTTTTTCCTTTAATCTGCAGCTGTGTGAGTGACTGAACAGTCAACCTCTTGAATGGCAATCACTGCAAGCAAACAGTGATGCCTGTTGGAGTTGCTCTTTTTCACTCCTTTATGTTCCTTGTTTGACAAGGAGTCGCCAGGTCGCACGGTCGTCTGCACAAGCCTCCCATGTGTTGGTGCCAATGTGGTACGTCTTTGTTTACCTTTGCTGGCATCTTTAAAGTGCAAGCGAGGTCTCCCTGTTGGCCGGGTTCGTCTGCCAATTTGCCGTACAGTAGGTTTTCGGAGATGTAGCCTAAGTCCGTCCTCCTGATGTGACCAAGCCAAAGTGAAGCTATAATCTATACATATATAAAGGGCAGTTGTGTGTATATGTATGTCCGTAGGAAACTTCGAAAATAAAACAATTAACGACAAAGTAAATATATTTACACATTAAATATCGCCAGGGCTTGGTTTTTGAGCAAAAATAATAAATTTGATTTATATTAGTGAAGATAATTAAAAAATAAAATTTAAATAATAACAGCATGTTTTTTTTTTCATTTAATATTTTAGATAGTAGACATTAAAATTTCTTTTCAGAGTAGCTGGATCAATGCAATGTCTATTTTTTTTACATAGGGATTTAAATGAGGCATCCCACGAGGATTCAACTCACGATTCAGTAATAATGGATCTGCGGGACTAACTTAAAAAATCCCCTCTACCCAGGCGACGCCGAGTAGCCGCTGCTAGTTGTTTAATAAGGAGTATTATCATTATTAGTTTGTTGAAACCATATAGCTGTGTGCAAACAAATGACAATTATCAAATACAAATAATTACTTGAAACGCGATTCCTTAATCTTTATACATAAAATAACCCTAGATGAGTTGACATGCCCTTAAGATCAATCGATCGATCAATCAATCAGCGAAGATCATCCAAAAAAGAAAAAGAAAAAGAAAGTGTTTTCGGTTGACGACAATAGCTATTAGAATTTACAGTTTCATTAGAATGCAACAACTTATGACAAACGATAACTGCTGGATAGAATCTCTTACTAAATTTGAACACCTCTGGGAAGTTACGAGGGCATTAGTGCGAAGTGAAACGTAAATATCCTCGTCCAGGATTTGAACTCGTTTCGCCGATTACATTTCCTACAGCAATAACTGTTAAGTTATGCGCGCTTCCATTTCTGATTAATCTGAGAGCTTATTAGATCCTACACCACCCAATGTTCATGATTTGACGCTTTACCTAATTCATGAAGGTAGGTTATAATTGTTGTGCGGTTTGTATTGAACTTGTGTGCCATTTTCGTGCTGTCAGTTTCAGAATTTCTTTTTTAAAATTCATTTTCAGTTAGGAGATCATGATTTTTCATCGAAGCTGGGTCATCTAGTTGAGTAAATCATTGCTGGCATTTCCGAGCTTTTCAGACTTTTTCCGTATACAATTCATGTATTCCTCGCCATTTCTGAAGCCAATTAACCTTTTTTAATTGGTTTGGTTTGGTTTCTTTGTTTAATGACATGTTAACATTCATGGGTTATTTACTGCCCAAACCATCCTTGTAGTACCAATAGTTGAACTATTTAATCCATAGCTGGGGGATGATGGGATTCATACCTTATACATCCTACTTGTGTGGAGGGGTTGGTAAATAGATAGATAGATAGATAGATATTCTTGTGCATTTGCATTTTGAGCGAATTGAACTACCCAGAAGTTACTTGGCGCTACTGTAGCACGATTGCCTAAGAAGCTGACACTCTGAATTCGCGAACATAGTATGTTTCAGTTCACTGCGTACCCCATTTCTTTGGCTCGACCCCAAACTTAGCAAATAATGATGTAGAGCGCCTAATGGAATTTAGTGTAATTTATGACCTATATTCTACTGTTTTTGCACAGATTTGCTTATTTTTCTTTATGCATAAGGTATGGTAATAAGAAAGATATTAAGCGTATGAAAATATCACTAACGTTAATGAATAGTTTAGCGTTATTGAGAAATACTTGGCAAGATTATTTGTTTATAATTCAAGATAAAAGTACGATAAGGGTAACACAAATCTGAACTTTTTAGATCTTATTTTTTCCGATGCCGGTATCATTGGTTAACAAAAAAGTTTTGGTAAACGGGCCAAAGCCTACCCCATTCACCAAAACATTTCCCGTTCCCACTGATACCGGCCTCAGAAAAGTTACTCTTTGAGTTACTCTTACCGCGTTTTTAACCTCTCGAATATTAGGTTGCAGGTTGTTCTATTATACGGCATATGAACTCTTTCTGAGTAATTTAATGCTGAATCAAGTCATTTTTTATACACAAATGACTCAGGTTGCTTACAGTATTCAACAGGCTTATCACTGATTAACTTCGGTGATTTAGCCGGAACCGATGCTTTGAGCATGATTTGGTCGTAATGGATTATTTGGTTCAAAGGTATAATTAATACAAACTAATGAATAACAACTACATTCATTATTAGAATTTTGAATTGCTTTATTGTAACATAAAATAAAAGAATCCAAAAACGTCCTTTTTACTTATTTTTTCGGTAATATATGCACCAGTGCTTAGATCGTTTTTCACATTTCTATAAACGTAGTTCAGCCCAGTTGCATAATCAAGCATCTTTAGCAGGGGACCCAAATCTTTGCTTTATTTGTAGATTAAACTCACAGTCATTTGTTTGCTTGTTTGTTTGTTTATTGATTTTAACGGCATATCAACTCGTCTGCGGTTATGTCATGCCTAACGGTTAGGAAGTAATACAAATAGTGTATTTATATTTATACTTTTTAGTAATTGGTTTTAACAATGTGTTAGCATTATTGAGGATTATGTTCTATGGTATTGATTTGTTTCATGTCTATATTCTATGGTATAATTTTATTTCCCTAAAAAAAGAGAGAATATCCTCCATGTTGACATTTTCAAAAAGATATTTCACATTGTTTGCTTTAAAATAAGATCTTTAAAATAAGATCTTTCATATTGTTTGCTTTAAAATAACAGTCATTTGGTTTCATCGTTTTACTCATACTTGGTATTCACTCGATTCATGAAGATCTAACACAAAGCTAAATTTCTTATTGCAATTTATGAAAAGTGAATATAAATAAAAAAAAAAAGTGAGTCTACCAGGAAATGTGACATTCGAAAAATGTTTGTCTCTAGGAATGGAAGATTTAGAAGGCCGCCTATGATATATGTCTTGTAATCATGTATCTTGAAAAACTTCAAGATTACATTAGAATTTGGTATGTTTCTTTATTATGTTTTCTAGACTCACAATATTATAAAACAATTAGTCTATAGATTTTTGGTTTATTCTTTTTTTATATGCAAAGCTTTGTAGATAATTTAATTGTGTCGCAGTATGAATCCTGAAAGAGACTAACATGAAAGTTGTAAGAATTCTTAGAATATCAAATTTAGTACCACTTTTGCTAGACACTATTCTCATAGATTGTTCAGGAATATACTTGTACTAGCAAAAGTACCCTTCTTTACCGACAAGTAGTTAAGACATAGTGGATCCCATCTAGTTATTTTGTGACACTATAAACTATTCTGCTCCTGGGTGTGCATTAGGATAGGTCGATTTTTCACTTTTAAAAAGAATATCAAATTGTCCATCTATGCGAAAGTTGTGTGTTATTTGTTATGTTAAAGGGACCATGTTACCTTTAAGCACCCCAGGGGTGACCTGGATTCAGAGGGACATGTTTCGCTTTGCACCGTCAACATCCGGTTGTTTGTTACTAGACAATTTTTTTAGACGCATTTTTGTTCAAATTATAAAACTAACTGCTAACCCTAACCCTAACCCTAACCCTAACCCTAACAAACAACCGGATGTTGATGGTGCAAAGGAAACATGTCCTTCTGAATCCAGGTCGCCCCTGAAGTGCTTAAATGTAACTTGGTCCTGTTAAAGTAATTAACATAATAATTAAAAAAATAAGATACGGCTTCAAATTTTCATCAAAGCAGAAATGTCAACGCACAGAAAGAAGATGGAAAGAGACAACATAAGACAGCATAAATTGAAATATGAAATAAATTTTATTAATGGAATTATTATTGTTAGAATATATCACGGAGAATTAGGGGGAATAGAAACGTCTCCATTTTATTCCCGCTTAAAATAAAAGTTAAAATTATTAATTGCAGTAGACCTGGGGGATTATAAATTGGCATGAGAATATAATAGAATTGAGTAGAACGGAGATGGAATTATCGAAAATTTATACAAGAGTCGTTATTACTTGCCATTGACTGGGTTACCCCCCTCTCTCTCTCCTTTAGATATGTCACTTATGATATTCATTTCTATATTGAGGACTGTAGTTTTTAGTATCCTCTTTTTGTGTCCGCATTGCTCGGGTCTTTTGGGGGATGATTCTTCATTTACTACTGCAAATTCAACATTTTTCTCCGCAGAGTTGGTGCTCTTCGCTTTGATGAAGATCCTTGAAATCGATGTCCGTATATTTCTTGCGTGAAGTAGTGAATCCTTTTTTTTTAATACTCGACTGAGTGGCAATATCTCATCTCGACTTTAAGGGTTTACATTTTAAGCTTTTAATCCACTTTAAAATGATATCCCTTTCTAAAGAGTGGATGTATAGCCACAGCATGGAACAATTTGAAGATTTTCAGCTTGTGTGTGGACGCAGACCGCACCGGCTTCTTTGTGCACGGTCATGCCTTTGAAATATCAACTGCCAACTGTTTCTTATGAAATCCAGAACTCAACTGACTATTTCCTCAGAACGCCCCCCTCCCCCGAGGGATCACGTGTTTGGATAGTGGGTTCCTTCTTTACCCATCTCATGCTGGCTGCAACAATAAAGAGAGATAGAGAGAAAGATAGGAAGAGACATAGAGAGATATATAATATAAGGACGTTTCTCCGGATAATAGTTTGACCAAAAATTCAATGTCAGCTACAGGCCATCTTATTCATTGACCGGGTCGGTCAGTACACATAACATAGTATACTGACTACTGATACCAAAAATTAGAAATTGATTAAACAATTTACCTTTTTTAATATTTAAATCAGAAAATGTTATTTCATTTTATTAAGATGAAACGAATTAAATATTATAAATAGAATTCAAATTGAAAATGTATCACCCCATCAACACCCACACCAATTTCTAGGCCAAACAAGGATTTTTTGTGAATGTTAGCAGACGATTTTAATGCTATTTCCTCAAAGAATGGTACAAGTAAAAGGTCTAATTTTTGGTATCAGTATTCAGTATACTAACACACAACTTTTGCATAAATGGACAATTTGATATTTTTTTTAAAGTGAAAAATCGACCTACTGCCCAGCCGTATTTTCCATTCAAGGTGGCCTTACATTAATGTTTTTTCTGAACTTTTTAGAATGTTGGAAAATTGACGTCAAGTGGACTGAAAAAAAGTATTGCTTGCATTCCTAAGAGAAATTGGAATCATAAGTCTAGCAGGTAAAAGTTATGGCCCATTTGTGGGTGGTCAGGGGTAATGGTGGATTTTGCATATATACGAGCCGGATACGAAACCCAGTAGTCAAATTCAGAGCATCGTTCCAGTGGGCAGTTGATTCCGAGCCGGATAGATAGTGAATAAGGAAAGAGCCGCATCATATGAAATCAGTCTGACTTTTTAGTTAGGAGAAACTTCTTTTGCCAGCTGACGGCATCCAATTGTACGAAGTTGTCCACCTTCCTCCTCCATTAACGTCATCAAGTTTTTGTTGTGTTTTTCTTTTACTTGTGGACCTGTCTCTAAGTCGCACCTTTCAAACTGCTCAACACAGAATACTATAACATGGAGTCAATATCATTGTGTAACGAAGGCAAACGAGTTGTATTCTCACACAACTCGTCTTGGGTTAATTTATGCCTAGAGGTTTCGATTTAATAATAATCTTTTGTTTGCATACAGCTATATAGTTTCAAGGGACCAATCATAATAATTTCCAATTAAACAATTATAGTTTCAAGTAATTATTATTAAGAAATAATTTACAGTTATATGGCATCAATTATTCCTATTGAATATGCATAATCTCTCAACAAATCTATTTTACCCATAGATGGTACCATAAAAAACCTCGACCTGGGAGTAATAACAAAGAAGAGGTACTCCACATTCCCCAGATCTCCAGAACTGAAGCCTCACCATAAGATTTAGTTTATTGCCTTTTCCATGACAGACCCTTTTTAGTAGTGGTGGTGGTAGTGGGGTCATACCTTTCTGTGGGGGATAAAGTCAGCGTATTCTAAGTCCCGTCATCAGAGCGAAAAGTAAATTAGTGATAAAGGATTATAGTGAGACCAGTAGGACTTGAGGATATACCACAGTATGATAATTTAATTATTACAACGTTTGATATGTTTACTTAAGAGGTATTGCAAAATAGCTAAATAAGTAAAAAATATAATAATCTCTCTCATTCTTTTTTACTTTATTTTCTTCTTTTCATATTTTCATTATGTTTAATTGAAACTGATAAGCGCTATCGCTTTCGCGCACTCACCCCTCTCTATCTTTCCCCTATTTACTTTCTTTCTTTCATTCTTATTATATATTTTCTGTGTAGTATGTCATTTTTCTTCCGTTTCTTTATAATAAAAACGAAATGGTCCATTATTTAGCTGAGATAATGGCACTCATGAAAAATAAGAATTCAGCGGATAAGCAACACCAGATGATCAGGATTTACATTTTTGAATTTCATCTTGGACGATTTAGACAATCGCATTTTTAACCAGAACAAGATGACAATGGTTGTCCAAATAAGGAACAGGAGTATTAATATATAGAAATTTACCAATCTTTGCATTGTAGAACATGATTAAAAACAAAGTTCTTTCAATTATGCTTAGAAGGATCTAAAATGAATTTTTGAAATTAATATCTTTATTTTTTAAATTTTATTTCATCCTGGTTTAAGGTTTAATGAACTTCCATGGTTGAGCAATTAAGATAATAAGCTGGCGGGGAGTTCCGTTTGAGGCGATGTGGAACGTAGACATCCGGGACAGATAAGAGAGAGGGGGTGAGAGTAAGAGAAAGGAGAGAGTAAGAAAAATGTGTGAAAGAGATAAAGAAAGAAAGAGAGAGAGAGAGAGAGAGAGAGAGAGAGAGAGAGAGAGAGAGAGAGAGAGAGAGAAGGGAGAGATACATACATAGAGAGGGTATAGTGAAAGAGAAAGGTGATTGAAAGAAAGAGATAAAGAAGGGAAAGCGAGGAAGGATGGGGATCAAGTAAGGAGGAGACAGCTTCGGCGTTACATATATTAATAAAGGGGAGAGAGAAGAGGGAGAAAGAGAAAAAATAGGGAGGAGGGAGAGACAGAGAAAGGGGAGAGAGTGGGTAGGAGAGAGGAATAGAAATGTGAAAGGGGAGAAAGAAAAAATGTGAAGAGAGAGAGAGAGAGAGAGAGAAGAGAGAGAGAGAGAGAGAGAGAGAGAGAGAGAGGGAGAGAAAGGAGGATGGGAGATAAAGAATAAAGATAGGAAAGATATATATATATATATATATATATATATATATTAATGTACCTGGCTTTATGGAATAGGCTATCTGATGAGAATAGGCTCATATTGAATTCTGGTCGAAACTAATTTATAATAACCAAATGACGCTTTGTTAAGCTTGGTTAATATATATATATATATTATATATATATATATATATATATATATATAGAGAGAGAGAGAGAGAGAGAGAGAGAGAGAAAACATCACTCCACAAATTGGGCCGGAGTGCCATTAGAAAATTATCTATTTATAAACAAGTGTTTATTTTTATTTTTGTTCTGAATGTGCTAAAGTGAATATTTTCCTGAGAAAAAGGATTCCATTTTACGGTTATCAGACTTCACTTTATTTTGAGATGCAAAAAGCCGAGCACCAATAAAGACGACCAGTTGCGACATTCGAAGCAAATTTGGTGGAAATCGAAAATGTGCCCAATTTGATTGGTTATTGTTGTTCTTTTTCTTTTTCTCTTTCTTCTCTTTTGTTGTTCTACTTCTTTTAACATTTTTGTTTCTTTTTTAGTTTTCTTCCTGGTTCATCGTAGAAACAAGACAAAGACAAGCGAACTAGGGTACACAGATCTTTGTTGCATGAGGACTGGAATAGAAAAAAAGAGAGTTAATGTCTACAACTAAGGGAATTAATATTCCTTACTGGAGACTTCCTATCAAGGGAGTTTACTAGGTAATATAACATCTCCCTTTCTTTATTGAAGATTAGTTTGTTAGTATTTACAATTAGAGTATATGAGGTTTATAGTCTTCAGTCTAGCCTGTGTGACAATATCATAAATAAGAAAGATTATGTTTTTGTGTCTCTGTGGTATTTTGATTGTTATATTAGAACGACGTAGTGTAGTGTTTGTCTGTGGATGGTCGCACCATTTTGTTTGTGGTGAAGGTGGGGCTGTTTTGCAATGTTTTTATCTTAGTATGTAACATGTCTGGTGAATGTGGTGCATTGTCGGGTGTTGTCAGTGGGTGGTTGCCATCAATGGTGAGATCGGATCTAGTCGACTCTACCCGGGTAGATCTGAGGAATTGTCGGTTTCTGCGAAGGATGCTTCCATTGTTTTGCTTTACAAGGTACAATCTCGGCTCCTTTGTGACTTGTATGATGACACCTGGTTCTCATAGTTTAGTATTTTGGGCTTGTGTATAGACTTGTTGAACTGTGGATAATGATACATGCTGTTATTTATTCAGCTTTTCATGACGTTCTTTCACTAGGTCTTCACATTGCGGCAAGCAGCTCGGGTGTGTTCGTATTCTGTCTGTTGTCTGGAGACAAGTGTTCTCATAGGAACGCCATTAAATAGTTCTTCTAGTGATTTGAGGTGGGATGAGAAGGTGTTGCTCTTTGGAACCCATCATCATCAGGCGAAAGTCTGTGCCTGGTTATTTGACCTTTATCAACAACTTTTTGTATACTCCCGCCATTTTCTCCGGAAATCCATTGGATCGGGAATATTGTTGTGGTGAAGTGATGTGTTAAATATTATATATTTGAGAGAAGCTGGCAAACTCGTCACTTGTGTTTTAGGGTCCGTTGACACTAAAGACTATTTCCGGTACGCCCCTTTTTTTTCAAACAGCGACGAGTTTGTTTATTACAGCTATAGATGTGGTGGAATGGAGACATCTTACGAATGGACACTTTCTAAAATGAAGAAGTATTTGTTGCCTTTCCTAGCAAAGAGCTCAGTACTTATGTACTGCAAGGGGTAGAATGGGCTTTCATGTTGTAGTAAGCGTCTCCGTTTGAGTGTTTGGTTGGTATTCCTGACATGTCGAGCATATTGTGTCCATATTTTCAATATTCCGATTTATCCCTACTCAGTATACTGTTGTTTTTGCTCTTAGCTTTGTTTCTTCGATCCCTTGGTGTGATGCATGTAGTTGATTTAGTATGGCTGGTTGAAGTGACGCTGGTATTATTATCTTGCTCCTCTTTAGAAGAACACCATCCTCTTTTCGTACTTCTTCACTAAAGTTCCAACACGGCAATATATTGTTTGGCCAATAAAGTCTTTATCTGCTGGTCATCTTGCTATGATGACATTTGTTAATTCTTTTAGATTAGTATCTTTCATGGTTTTCTCTTTTACGGTCTGCAACCAAATTGGAGATGCATTTAGGTGTTGATTCAGTATTCTTATCTTAATATCAATGCCTCTCACTAGCGCTCGTGGTCTGGGGGTACTTTTCATAAGTCTATAGGGACTGTTATGCTTTAGAGCAATGGTTCTCAACCTTTTTTTACCTATTGACCCCCCTTTGAATACTATTTTACTCTAGTGGACCCCAGAGCCATTCGTTGTATAAAAATCCCATTGTATTTTTATAGTTAAACACATTTTACATGCCTGGGTCCCAAAAAATGTTATATGGTCCCCGGGGGTCCATATGGACCCCGGTTGAGAACCACTGATTTAGATGTACCTTACTGTTAAAACTTTCACTTTTCATAACATTCTTGATAGTCTTGGTGGGTCTTGTGCCAAATTTTCAGCGCTATCGACTCCAATGGTTTGTGGTCAGATTGAACAGTCACCTTGTGTCCCCATATATGGTGATGGAATCTCTACAACAGCCAACATTTTCTCTCAATCTTAGAGTTTTGGGTTTCCGGTCCTGTTAATATCATACTGGTGAACGATATGGGTATTTGATCCTGCAGTAGTGCTGCTCCCCTACAATTGCATCGACCTGTTGTGTTACGGGTGTTTTAGGATTGAAATAGCTCAATATTATGGCATTGCTAATCTCCTTTTCGATGTTTTCGATTGCTTTTACCGGTTGAGGAATACACGTGAACTCATTGTCTTTAGACATCAAGCCCCGTAGTGGTTTAGTAAGCCTTGCTAAGTGCGAAAAGAATTTTCTGAGAAAGTTCACTAACCCCAGAAAACTTTCTAGCTGTTTCTTATTTTCAGGGAGGTTCATGAGGTTAATCGTTTCGATCTTCTTGGGTCTGGTTTTATTATATCTTTCGAAATTATATTTTCCGAAGAAAGGAATCTCTAATATCCGTACTCTTAGTTTATCAGGATTGAACTTGTAGTTTCTTCCAACTCTTTCGAAGAGTTTGTTAAGCGCGGTATCATGGTTACTGCCATCTTCTTCAAATTCAGACACAATAGATAATCTGATATCGAGAGAACGTTCTTTATATCGAAAAAACTTTCAAATATTGCTCTCTGGAACACGTCTTGTGTGAATTCCCCCTCCCCACATCGGAAATCTATTGAATAAAAATCGCCCAATTCGATTAATGAAGGCCGACAGTTCTTTTGACTGTTGATCAAGCTCCATCTGCTCACGTCCGGATTTTACATCAATAGTTGTAAACCATTTAACCCTATGTAGCCTGAAGACTACATCTTTAGATATAGGTGTTAGAAAGTGGGGGTCTTAATATGACTTTATTTAAGTCTTTCGGGTCAAGACATAATCTGACTGATCCATTCATATAAGAAGCACACAAAAAATAATGTACTCATTAAGTGACTTGAGTAGAGGGCAATATAATGCCCTATTTCATGAGGAATTCAATTCTGCTTTAAATTCATGCCTATATGTTACTGGGACTATCCATGGCGGGTGGACGACCGGTTGTATTTTGGGGTTTATATTTATGGTATTGTAGGGGTTATCTTCCCACTGAGTTGTCGCTTGTTCTCACCAGGGGCTATAGTATTTAAGCGCCTGGTTCAAACGCTTCTCTCTCTTTTCCGGTTGCTCGACTACGAGACACATGGGTTAGTTAAGGTCTACCACTTCTCGTTGGGGCTTCGTCCCCCCTTACATTACTGTAAGTTATTCACACAGCATGGACTATCGCTAGTCTCATGTCTGTGGCTTTTATGTATATCTTTTTACCATTCATGAATGTGTCTTTATCTTTATTTATGTACTCCTTGTTTATGTACCCTTTCATCCATGTGCTGTATACGTATTAAATGTTTTGTTTATCAAGCCTTTGTCGGAGTTTGTATCTCAAGTATAATATCACCTTTTCATCTTACAGTATGTTCCCCTGGTAGGTATCCTTTATATCCAAATACATTAGGGAATTCTACCAGGACTTACTCCTTTGTTCAGAGATTTAGTTTGGACTGTAATTCTTTTCGATGTAATGTCGATTTGTTTCCTGCAGCTTGGTCTTTTCAAACCATTGACTTCTTTATGTCAGAGTCATCTATTTGCACTACTAGATTTAGTCTTACTACGCCTAGTTTCCTGGATATTTGTAATCCTATCAGCATTGATACGTGGAATGCAGCACTGATGAATAAGTCTCTGTGTCTAACTCCGAGGAAACATGCACCTGCCTGTTATATTGCCATGTCCCCTATTACAAGTAGACATAAGTAAAAAGTAAAGTCGTCGGGGTGGCCTAAAGTTGGTATCAGCCAGACATCGAGGGAGTCTATCCCCTTTTCACTAGCGTTAGGGAGATTGATTTGGCGTCAGAGATGGAGTGCCATACCTACCATTAGCTCTTCGCTTTACCACTCATATTCCTGTGATAGTCATACGCTGAGTTAGCGAGGGCCGGTATGGATCCTGGAACCTTGTGGTTCCTAGTCGGATGCTCTACCAACTGATCTAAACCGGCCTTAAGTAGACGAACTGGAGTATTTTCTAGGGGAACTTTCTTAAGCTTCTTGAATATGTCAAGTATTCTTGTTTGTAGACTTGCCAGCACTGCTTTGCTGTGTTGGTGTATGTATGTTGTGACGCTTTGTCTTTTCTGTGGTATCTATGCACTGTGCGAGTCACCTTCGTTTTCGTTTCTGTTTTTTTCCACTTGAGAGACATTTCTTTCCAAAATGAACAAGTTTCTTACACTTCATGCATGTATAAAAATGACATGTGTGTTCTTATAATACGTTAGAAGGTTCAGAGTAACCTTCCAACGTAGGTACATACATATACATAAAATAATCCAGACAAAGATGTAAAACATAATAACAAATACAGACTTTATTGTCTGAGCACATGGACGAATGAACATATATAAAATACAATAAAGAGATGTACAAAATAGCTACAATAACAGATATGACTAAAGTCCTAAAGAAGTAAGAAAGAGTTCATGAAGAATTCCCTTACTGATACTCAAGGGACAGAGACACCACACGTCTAGCGCATGTTTATTGGTGTCGAGAACAAGAGAAAAGAGAGTGAGAATTTCCGGGATGCTGTTTAAATACGCAGCCACCTATTAGCGAAAACCTATCGACAAGAGAAGATAACCCTTTTGTACACATGTACATTGCAGCAGGGGCGGACAATCGCTACACACGTTTTACTTTTAGCTGGGCATTGTCCCGCCTTTTGATTTGTTCCACAATATTTACAGTTTCTTTTATCTTTTCTCACAAGAATCCAAATTCTATAGACTACCATTTAAAATACTTTTAAAATTTTATAGTATGTTACATTACACATAAGAAATATATATTGTTGAAAATCAAATATTGATAATTAACAATTATTATTCAGTGACATTATTCTTGTTTACTATTGAATGTAATGCTATATATTTCACTCATACCAACCATTTCCAGTACAAAATAATGAAAGTATAAACTTATTACTTACAATAATACATATCCTATAAAATAACATTTAAAATACTTTTACAATCTTATAGTATTTTACGTTACACGTAAGAAATATATATAATTCAAAATTAAATATTGATGATTAAGAATTATAATTCATTGACATAATAACATTGTCTTGTTTACTAATATAACTTATCCAAAAGAAAGAAATTCTAAATTCCAAATGACTAAGATTTAACAAAAGAAATCTACAGTACATTTGATCATTCTATTTGAAATTTGAATATGAATGAAATAAAAGTTACATTTTGAGTGGTGTTTTGATTTGTAGCGATCGGTTCTGTCGAGGCACAAATAGCCTCTAGCTGTCTGTTCGGTGCTTCTTCTGTTTCCCCTATTCTTAGGGCTGATACGGTTGACAAATCTCATCCCTCTTTTACTTTCTTCAACCATGCATTCATATTCACACTGCTTTATTAGCTGTCTCAGTGGTTTAAAAAAAAGCATGTGTCGACTCATTAGCCACTTGGTGACAATGTAGTAGTTCATATTTGAAGACACAAACATTTGACCTGGGCCTCGCAGAAGCTCTGAATTTGCTTATATAGCTATCCACATTTCTTTCTTCCTCTTCTTGAAAGGCAAATGTCTGGCTTAATTCTTGGTCCCTTATCCACCACACAAATTAAAACGTTGTTAATATTATTTGGATTATTCGGACTATTGTCCACATTTTTATTATTATCTGTACAACGTTTCGGCTGAAGAGTCCTTCGGCCTTCTTCAGGTATTTCTTGTCGGACTCGGGAACCTTCTCGATAGTCCAAATAATCCAAATAATTCTAATTATCAAGCCTCATCTAAAAAATTCAGAGAAATAGTAAAAGGTAGTTGATTTTCATTTTATTCCTAAAGTCGCAGAACGGGACGTTGAAATATAGCATCACTTGACGCGTAAATCAGTCCATTTCCTTCCCCTCAGTCGGAACTGTTCCAATCTATACTGGGGGTGGGTGAGGGCCGTGAGTTGTGATGTCGAGTTATGACGAAAGTACAATAAGAATTTGAATTCTTACCTTAATGGTGGCTATAGACACGTGGTGTCGACATAAATTCTATTAAGTCAACGAAAACTCTTTTATGTGAGATCCATGTTCACCTGGTTCTTTTTTAATCTGTTTACTTACACCATGTTTTAGTTTTCTGTCTGGGTTCAGCATAAAGACAAAGACAATCGGGAGAGTGTACACACATCTTTATTGCATGAAGGCCAAAATAGAATAGAATACAATAAAGGAAAGAGAGAGAGAGAGAGAGAGAGAGAGAGAGAGAGAGAGAGAGAGAGAGAGAGAGAGAGAGAGAGAGAGAGAGAGAGAGTTAATGTCTACAACTGTTGGAGTTCTCCTGGGTATAAGGTGTACGAACCACAACTTATATTTATAAACTGTTTCAAAACATCAGTAATTGAATTAATCAATCAAAAACGCATAAACATGTATTTAATTTACTATTTAATGGTGTTGATAAATTATTCAAAAATACTTGCTTGATGAACTGCTTAAAGGAATGACCTACAAGATCAACTCTGATACAACTTTTTACTTCGGGGACAGATCAACAAACAACGATTATATCTAATGTATCTTTCTACTTTCAGGACAGATTAACAGACCAGGAACCAAACCGATAGTACATCTTTCTACTTCAAGAAAGGATCAAACTTTATGCCACAATCTCCACTGGAAAACTGCATTCATCTACAGCCCTAAATGGCCAGGCGAATCGTAACAACAACTATGAGAGTTAATGTTCCTTGCTGGAGAGTTCCTATCAAGGGAGATTACTAGGTAATATAACAGTTCATATCCTATTATTGAGATGCTTGGAGGTGGAGAAGATATTTAGTCGAGTCCCCGATCACCAATCACCAATAACCAAAGACGAATATTAGTATTAGTATATTCGTGATATACTAACATTTTACAACGGAAGGAAAACGAAGGTAAACCCATTTGTACATTGTATTGAAATACTTGGTGTTAGAGAAGATATTTAGTCGATACCTTACTCACCAAGGATCAATAGTAGTATTAACACGTCCGTGATATACTGAGAATACATTGCAACATAATACACAAAATACACAGAACACAAAGGAAAGAAAGACAAGATAAACGCATTCGTAAATACAAGAACCTATAAGGTTTTATATAATACAGATGGTATTAAGAATGATAATACACTAATATGTCCCAATATATATATATATATAATATATATATATATATATACACCTAAAAATGCACAATCCATTTATATATATATTTATATATATATTATATATATTATATATATATTTATATATATTTATATATATACACCTAAATATATATATATATATATATATATATATATATATATATACACCTAAAAATGCACAATGCCTTTTGTCGATACACACACTCACACACTCTCATACTCCCACCGTAAAAGAGAATATTTGACGTCATATTTCAAACCGTCCACTTTTTTCAGCGCCCTTTCTTCAGACTTCAAATTTTGAACTGATAAACAAGGACTATCACTTGCTTTTCTCGTTATTCTGTGATAAAATTTTTTTATCACCTTCCATATACCAACAAATGCCCTGAAGATGATCTAATTAATAGATCGAAACACTGCAGCGTCGGCCAATAAACTTACCACTCAACTTACTTAAACCTGTTTTTTCAATTTTCTTAATATACTACACTACCGTCGGATTCACTTCCTTTTCTTCACACACACACACACACACACACACACACACACACACACACACACATATATATATATATATATATATATATATATATATATATATACATTTGAGATTATTTTTGGTATATGTATCCGTTTGTGGGAGGTACATGTATACATATTACATATACTGCACAAAAATAGTGGATACGTAGAAGAAACATCAACATCTTTTAGACTACGTCTAAATAACCATAATTCAACTATAAAACTCAAATCACCACACAGCAAAATAGCACATCACTTTAGCATCCCATCACACAATCTAGATAACCTTAAATGTTTTGATTGAACATGAATTTCCATCCACTCAATCAAGAAAACTAGCAGAATTAAAATGGATAATTAGATTAAACACTCACACCAAAGGTCTTAACAGCGATACAGAAACACTAAAAGCCTATAAATATTTCCAAAATACCCCCACCAACTCCAGGACCCCCAGCAGACTACAAGGGACATAGAGTACAAACTCCTAAATTACCAACTGACCAATCACTGCCTTGTACACCCACACACAAAGATGACAACTATACTACCACAACCAGCAGAAGAAACAACCAGCAGCCAGCAACAATACTGTCTTTACACAGTCTGAAGAAGGGAGCTATAATAATCCAAAATAAATAAACAAAACTCTACTAAAAAACAACCGAATTTCTGATATTTATTCCTTGAATGCTTCACACATATGCCCAAACCTGATATATATGTACCTCCTACAAACGGATACATATACCAAAATAATCTCAAATATATATACTTACTAGAAGCATACAGAGACTCTTAGACAACACGATATATATATATATATATATATATATCACTTTGTTTACAAAGTTAGAGGACTCTAGTGAATTCGTTTCCGTCTAGAAATGTATCAATTAAATATTCTCCTATATTTGACAGCCGCTACTGGCCGCATGGGTAAGAGACATGGTGGACGAAAATTCATTCAGGTCTTAAATCCGGCCAGGGGTAGCTGTTAAAGTATAACCACACTGATGAGAGGTGAAACCTCGAAACACGTGTCTGCGGATTACTTATTTATATATATATATATATATATATATATATATATATATATATATATATATTGTTCCATGAACAACAATGTGCAAGTGGTACAATAATTGAAAAAGGTTTACTTGATGATGGAAAGTTAAATGGCCATAACCATGTGGCTTTCAATGGTAGAGGCAGAAGTCAAGTTCTCTGATTCAAATGTAAAAGAGATCGAGAATGGGTTTCTAGGACTGTCATGTGAGGCATCCAAGTGGAGATGCTCATTCTCTAGGGGATATAATCCCTAAACTATCAATACCCGTTTTTTCCTCTAGGCAAAACGGGCCCTACAATCATCCCATTCTGCCATCAATTCTATATAAATAGGCACAATCTTAATTGGATATTTGTTTCACAAGCTCCATGTTTAAAAATATCTTTAAAAATATGTGGAGGTTGTTTGTTTCCATTTTAAACATATCTCGCGGATTACATGAATTAGTGAAACGGCTGTATTAAAAACAAATTCATTCATTCGTGGCTATTTTGCAATTTAGACCTTTTGGTGCTTTGAGACCTCGCGTATTTCTTCATTGCCTGACTTGATAGTCCGCTTCTGATGCATGATGTCCCAAAAGTCACATTTCTAATACCTTTAAGAACATTTCTGTTTGCTAATTAATTTTCCTAAATAGAATTCACAAAATTTAAAAATCAATTTTTAATTATGTTTGAAAAAGGAATAAATGGAAAATAGATTATTGCCAAAAGAGATATTTTCATTTTCTAAACACGTTTTTGGTTTTCATGAGACTCTCTATTGTAATCTTCATCTTGATTCTTTCTTTCACTCTTCTCTAAAGTTTCCAAGGCACGCAGTGTAACGGTTATCATCGTGGGAAATAGACTCGAACAGCCGAGTTCAAATCCAGAACGAGCCTATTTGTTCCCTTCGCGCAAATAAATTGATAATTTGGATCATAGGATGAGGGAGGAGGGAGGGACCCTCGAAGTAGATTTGATTAAGGAGAAGAGGGATACTTTGGTTTGAATTCAGAGTTTCCCTTCTACTAGATCGGTTGCCATACCTAGGGTAAAGATCCCAGTCTGCCCTACTATTTACCCATAGCTAGAGGGAAAATAATTAGATTCGTACTTTTCCCAAGGATATTAGCGCTATGTGAAATGCAAACGGCCGCGTCCAGGATTTTAACTCGTCTCACCGTGTCCATTTCCTACGACGGTAACCATTACACTACGCGCCTCCAACAAAACAAAGGCATGAATCCATGTCTCCCCACCACCATTACAGTCAAATCACGCTGAAATCAGCGGTTCCTGCTACATCACCGAAGTTAAGCTAACGATGAGTCAATTCAATACCTAATTGGGTGACCACTAAAGCAAGAGCAGGTATTGTAAACAACCTGGGTCCTTTGTTTTATTGGAAATTTATTTTGCTGTCAGATTTATGTAACTTTTTGCATATCCCTTTCTTCTATTTGAAATTTGTTAATTTCCTTTTCATCGAGCTTTTTAAATCTTTGACACAAGCCCTTGTTTCGTAAATTAATACGAACATACGCTCAAAGAAAACATCCTGTGGTTGGCTACGAACGCGGGTCGCCAGCCACGGGATTTCTTCTTGCAATAAAATAAATTTCCAATACTTTATCAAAAATCAAAATCAATACTTGATTCGACATTTAATGACCCGAAAAGGGTTGATATGCCTTAAAATAAAACAACAAACAACTAAACAATTCTCCCGCTAGCTATACGTAAATAGCAGGACAGAGTGGGTTCTTTAGCCTTGGTACAACAACCGGTCTAGAAGAAAGATAATTCCGAATTCAAACCAGTTGTACTACATATGAAAAATTCACCTTGTGTCACATCCTGTCTGCTTTTTTGTGTGTTTCTTTAAAAAATTGCATCTCTTATTTATCTTTTAAATTTTTTTTTTACCTTACTTCATTTCCAGTTTAACAATTCTCTATTTTTTGCTCGAGTTCCCGGTCCCATTTCTTTATTTCCCCTTCATTTTGGTCTTTGTCTTTAGAAAACTTTTATTATTATTTTCAGATGCGCGCATGTCTGGAAGATTGAAATTCCTTCCACTCCTCTTTCTCCCCTTAATACAATTCCCTACAACGCATAAGTTCACTTTCTCTTCATTCTGCAGCTGTTCCTAAAAAGTTTTCTTTCTCAACCCCATCTCTATTAGGACTACTACTTATAAAACCTACAAGACCATATAATTCCTACTACCATTTCCAAATTCACTACCACTACTACCATCAATACTACTACTCATACTAATACTTTTACCACTATTACAATCACTTCTATCACTAATGCTACTACTATTACAACTACTTTTACTACTTTTACTACAACTATTGATAATACTATTACAATGTCCTTTAATATCAAATCTCTCTACTACTACTACTACTACTACTACTACTACTATTACTACTACTACTACTAATAATAATAATGGGTATCCTTTTCTGTACCATTCTATCTTCTTTTTAGTCTTTCCGTCTTTTTCATTTTCTTTGCTTTCTTTCTTTTTTTATTTTAATTTATTTACTTCGCTCTCAAAACCTTTTTCTCATCCCTTTTTTTCTGCCTTTTTATTTCTCTTTTTTTTCTTCTCCTTTACCTTATTTCTCTTCATTCCTGTCACCATTGCTCTTTATTTCCATCCTTATCTCAATGTTCTTTTAACATTTTTTTCAATTCATTCTTCTGATCATCTTTCTTTCTTTCTTTCTTTCTTTCAATATAGGATTTTATTTCTTTCATTCTTTCTATCAATACATTACTTTTTCTTTTATTATTTCTTTCTTTTAATATAGGACTTTCTTTCTTCTTTCTTTCTTTCTTTCTTTCTTTCTTTCTTTCTTTTTCTTTCAATATAAGATTTTATTTCTTTCATTCTTTCTTTCTTTCCATAAAGTACTTTTTCTTTTACTTTTTCTTTCTTTTAATATAGGATTTTCTTTCTTTCTTTATTTTAATATAGGACTTTCTTTCTTTCTTTCTTTCTTTCTGTCTTTCTTTCATTCTTTCTTTCAATACAGTACTTTTTCTTTTATTATTTCTTTCTTTTAATATAGGACTTTCTTTCTTTCTTTCTTTTAATATAGGACTTTCTTTCTTTCTTTCTTTCTTTCTTTCTTTCTTTCTTTCTTTCTTTTAATATCGGTCTTTCTTTGTTTCATTTAATAAAGGACTTTATTTATTTATTCATTCATTTCTCACCAACACTCATTTTATTTACTTTTTCTCTTTCCACCCCCCCATTCTCACATCATCAAAGTACTTCCAATGAAACTTCTTACTAGTTTTACTTTCTTCGTAAACATTCACAATTTCTAATTATTATTATTATTATTATTATTATTATTATTATTACTTTGTGATCCCATAATGTTTTTCCCTGTTTTCCACCTTTCTGATCTTTTTACCTGTTCGCTTGGATGATTCCCCAAATGAAACTCTTCTTTGACGGCCAGAACGTAAAGAAAAGGCGAAATAGAGGAAAACAAATAGTTTAAAGATAACAAAACCTAACACCACTACCACCACCACCACCACCACCACCAGGAAAAAAGAAAAACAACAAAAAAAAAAAAAAAAAACAACAAAAAAAACAACAAAACAATCATACAAGCAAAAGATAAAGGAGGAGAAAATGCCAAATATATCTTAAAAGAAAAATACCAATCAACAGTACCAATTCATTTAACATCCGCACTTTTCGTATTTTTCATTGCTCAACGGAGCCCCAAATATCCTTTGCCTTGGGGGCTTTTACATTGCCAAATTCAAAGTAGAGGTGAAAGTTCATTCAAAGTTCAGATCTTGATTGTAGTTGTCCAAACAAGGTTAGGACTTAGAAATTAGTCGAGTACATTTGACATGTAGTATTTACCCGTAACACATACACACTCTGTTGGATGAACTTAGAATACGCTGACTGTATCCCCCGCAGAGGGGATACTGTCAGATCCAATCTGAAAAATTAGTAAAGAAAGTAAAAGGCAGACCCCAACTAAAATCAATCTAAGTCGGATTTGTTTGGTTTGGTTTGTTTTGTTTTACGGCATATCAACCTCAGTGGGTCATTTAATACCGATAAAGTTTTGAACTAAATTAATTCTTAATGGATACTCAATTTTTTATAAACACATTTTTTTATTTAATCCATACATGGGACCCTAACAGGCACTGCCACTTCGGGTCAGGGTGGACCTGGGAGCATTGGGGATGAAGGGGTGCTCCACATTCCCTAAACCTCCAGAAATGGAACCTTACCACCAGATAGAGTTTAACCCCATTCCCAGGACATGAAGGTCCTCTGCAACCGCCGTCTAGCACCCATATGATAAAAAGTGTTGGGGCTTGCCATAAGGGCAATAGGGTCGGGGCAATCATATAGGTGCTAGGGCTTGACATCACCAGCCGATTGATCGGATGTCGGATTTGTAAAGAGTTTAAAATTATTCGGATGAGTCTCCTTTCAGAGCTGTTTGTTGGTTGACTGGCTGGTAGCTAGTTTGGCTGGTTGGTAGCTGGCTGGTTTACGAGCTGGTTGATAGCGAGGTGGTTATTTGTCCGGTTGGTAGTTAGTTGATTAATTGATTGGTTAGTCAGTAGATAATGTGTTGGTTGACTGGTTAGTAGTTGGCTGATTGGCTGGCTGGTCACTTGTTGGTTGCTTGGTTGGATGTTTGATTGGCTGATTGGTAGGTTGATTGGTGAGGTGATTGGCAGTTAGTTTGTTGATGGACTGGTTGGTAGTTGGTTGGGAATTACTTGGTTGGTTTGTTGTCGGGGCAATCATATAGGTGCTAGGGCTTGACATCACCAGCCGATTGATCGGATATCGAATTTGTAAAGAGTTTAAAATTACTAGGATGAATCTCCTTTCAGAGCTGTTTGTTGGTTGACTGGCTGGTAGCTAGTTTGACTGGTTGGTAGCTGGCTGGTTTACGAGCTGGTTGATAGCGAGGTGGTTATTTGTCCGGTTGGTAGTTAGTTGATTAATTGATTGGTTAGTCAGTAGATAATGTGTTGGTTGACTGGTTAGTAGTTGGCTGCTTGGCTGGCTGGTCACTTGTTGGTTGGTTGGCTGTTTGATTGTCTGGTTGATTGGCAGTTAGTTTGTTGATTGACTGGTTGGTAGTTGGTTGGGAATTACTTGGTTGGTTTGTTGTCTAATTTGTTGATTGGCTGGTTGGTGGTGGGTTGGTGGTAGGTTGGTTGGTTTTTAGCTAGTTGGTAGCTTGATAATAGCTAGCTGATTGGTTGCTAGTTTGGTTGGTTGATTGGTTCGTTGGTAGCTGGTTGGTTGGCTGGTAGCTGGTAGGTTGACAGGCTGGTTGATAGCTAGTTGGTTGATTGGTAGCTGGTTAGTAGCTATTTGATTAGTTGATTGGCTGGTAGCTATTTAATTGATTGATTTGTTGTTTAGTATGTATTTGTTTGGTTGGCTACTGGGCTGACTGGTTGGTAGCAAGTTTGTTGGTTGATCGACTGGTTGGTAGCTAGTCTTGCAGGTTGATTGGCTTGTAGTTAGTTGGTTGGTTGATTGGTAGCTTGGTTGGCTGGTTAATTGGCTGGTTGGTTAGTATGAAGCTGATTGGTTGATTGATTGATAGCAAGTTGGTCAGTAGCTGGTTTGTAGGTTGTTGATTGACCGGTTGGTAGATAGTTATTTGGTTGATTGGCTGAATTTATAGTCTCTCAATTATATAGTTAAAAATGTGTCATCACGATGATTTTAAATAAGTAAACACTTGATATTTAGTTCTGATATAATGGAATGACCCATCTTCCCCGTACATCAACAGTGGTGATGGTTCTAACCACTATTTAAGAACACACATATTACTCTGTGCAGAACTCACTTGAAGTACTTAGACGACGGACTCTCTTCCTAATACTCACGTGACCTTACTATATAACAAGTTCACAATCATTTAAAACATTATCCCAGACAAATGTATTTGACCCATAGATTGGACACAAACAGGTGCAACCACGCAGGCTCATAGTAGGCCTGGGAGTACTTACTACGATCAGATACACCACTCCCTCAATAGCTCCAGAACTAGAGCCTCGTCATCCTTTGAAGTTTAGTGTCATATTCCACCGACAGGGTACAAATCCAAATGCAAGCCAAAAAGTTGAAATAAAAACAAGATTAAGATATTTGTTTGAACTTATTGTCTATTAATGATAATACATTATCCCAGAATATCACACAACATTTAATAGAAGGAAATTCTTGGACAATTTATGATGAGTCTAACAATATTTTGTATTCTATTTATTATTCCAAGAATTATTGTAACTTTTGTCTTAGTCTCTTTAAGAATTCATACTGCAACACCACAAGAAAATTAAGTTATCTCCAACTTTCGACTAATTATTTTACGATATTATGTTGTGAGTCTAGGAAACACATTACCAAGAACCATTCCTTAATTCTTATGGTATCTTGAAGTTACTCGAAGAGAGAGAGAGAGAGAGAGAGAGAGAGAGAGAGAGAGAGAGAGAGAGAGAGAGAGAGAGAGAGAGAGAGAGAGATTATCAGTGTTGGAATCCAAATAAAAGGTAGATTTTGGAATCATGAAGACGAGAACATTGTCGCAAGACAGTTTTTTCTAAAATTGTTCATTTATATTTACAATTTTGTGTAGTTTCTTAAGTTTTTATACACGGTTATATGATTGATATTGATGTTATATATATATTGATCTACTAGGGAAAAAAGACGGGGTTAGGGTTACGGTTAGGATTTAGGGTTATGGTTAGGGTTTAGGGTTAGGGTTAGTTTAATGGGAAAATAAATAAATAAATTATCAGTCAAGAGAGGTTCCCCTTTGTCTATGTTGGAGTTATAGGAAATAACCGCCTTCAATATAGAACGCCGTGGTTACAAATATCTGCTGTGATATCTGACGCTTTAAACTAGTGGTTCTCTAATTTTTCTTCCTTTTTTTACCTATGGACTCTTTTGATTCGTATTTCATTCTGATGGAACTCCATGGTCATTCGATGTTTAAAAAAAAACCTTTTATTTCTTTATAATAAAATATTATTAGGAAATACCTGGACCTATGGATATACCTCAGTATGATTATTTAATTATTGCAACATTTGATATGTTTACTCAAGAAGTATTGTGAAATAGTTCAATATGTAAAAAGTTTAATAATCTTGATTTAATTCTCTCTCACCTATTTTTGAAAGGATGGGGGGTTGTAAAATATTTACATTGCTTTGCTGATAAAAATCTGGTGGGGGAAGGTGTTTAAAATATCTACATTAATTTGCCTACAAAAAGTGGCAAAAACACGACTCGGAAAATATTTAAGTTGGGCCGGAAATTCGACTGACGCTGGCTCGATAAAACTTCGTGTAAATTGAGACGACATTATCAAAATTGCCAAAGTAATTCACAATTTCAATATTACAAATAAAAAAAACATGTAACTTCTTTTTTTTTTTTCAAAAAGAGATGAATAAGAAATCTGCGATTAAGCGACACCAGATGATCTGGATTTACATTTTTGCATTGTATCTTGAACAATTTGGACGGTCGCATTTTTAACCAGAGGGTGTTGCAGGATGATAACGGACGGAAAATTTAGTAACATCAGTATTATCATATTATCAGGAATTGTATAAATAATTATTAAAATATTATAACTAAAAAAGTATAACTAATCTTTTGCACATAGACTTTAACAACCAACTAAATTCTATGGAAAATGAATGTTTACTAGTAAAATAAGTCATAAATATACAAGGATATATTTATTTAAAAAATACTATTTTATTTCTGCTTTATTTAATGCGCGCCTTGTGATTGATGTTGCTATGCTAGTTTTGCAATATTCGGCTCTAACGTTGTTAATGATAATTGTATGAGAAATAAACTGTAATAAAAAACGGATCAGGTAATTGCTTTACTTTAAGTTATCTTCAACTGGATTCCAATCAAGGTGGAGATTCTTTTGCTATTTATATGTGGTTGTTCCAGGAGAAGAAACGATTGTTGACTTCTTCACAGAAATCAAGTTATTTAATGCAATGAATACATTTAAAGCAACATTCTTTTCATTGACCAATTATCTATGATTATTTTGCTTGCGTAGACCTAAACATCTTATGTGGATTTCGAAGGATAAGAGGAAGACCTGACAAAAGAGGAGACCCGACAAAAGAGGAAGACCTGACAAAAGAGGAGACCCGACAAAAGAGGTAGACCCCACAAAAGGCACACTAATTGCAAGAGTGTGTATTGCACCAAACGTTGGGTGCGTTTGGTGCAATACACACTCTTGCAATTAGTGCCACTTCTATGCAAAGAGTTATTTCCTTCTTGACTAAATCAAGTACACCGAGGCGAATATTGTTTACGTTATGTCTTGACCAATTGTAGATCAACAAGAATGTTTCACAGCTACTTTAATTATTAAAACTCACAGAGACCAAATAATCTCAAAAAGCAGGTGCATATCATTAAATATGC